>CM060312.1:92293255-92303255 GCA_030674185.1 Monoplex corrugatus
AAGGTCACTTATCCTTCTTGCCTTTCGATAAGTTTTGGTAAAAAAAATGGGTGGCGCTGCACTGCGGCGACGTGCTTTTAAAGGGGAGAGCATCCCGAATTTTACATGGTAAGTCCAATAAGACAACAGAAATGAATATGAATACGAATCCAAACTTCAAACAGAAAACAAGAGATTTGGGAAGAAAAAAAACAGCTCCCATCTTGATATTATGATCACAAGCATGGATGAAGAGACATGGTAACTGGTTCAGTAACACCATAGACATAAATACGGAGGCAGACAACTAGTTCTGTCACAGTCTGTGATATGATCATAGACATGGATACGGAGACAGGCAACTAGCTCTGTCACATTGTGATATGATCATAGACATGGATACAGAGACAGGCAACTAGCTCTGTCACACTGTGATATGATAGACATGGATACGGAGACAGGCAACTAGCTCTGTCACACTGTGATATAATCATAGACATGGATACGGAGAGAGGCAACTAGCTCTGTCACACTGTGATATGATCATAGACATGGATACAGAGACAGGCAACTAGCTCTGTCACACTGTGATATGATAGACATGGATACGGAGACAGGCAACTAGCTCTGTCACACTGTATAATATCATAGACATGGATACGGAGACAAGACAACTAGCTCTGTCACAGTCTGTGATATGATCACATACATGGATACGGAGACGGGCGACTAGCTATCAAACTGTAAGCAGCAAGGTATGGCAACATCACTGATATTATTTACCAAACAGTGTACAGTGTGTGACCTCGTGGTTAAGGTATCTGTATAAGGCACGAGAAACCTATGTCTGAATCACGCATAGGACGGGAATGCCCCCTCCCCCCCCCCCTTCAAGTCCTCCACTAGATCTTTAATGGTGATCGAGTGGTGACGAAGCAAAGTGTGTAGACCTTACTCCCACAGGCTACAGCATCAAGTCCTTTCCTCGCGCTTCCAGAGGAGGAGGACTGGCTGTCATTTATCATGATCGCTTCTCCCCCTTTATCTCCTTCAGTTCTGTACTTCCTTTCTCTCATCCTGCCTTTGAACTTGTCCATGTGTCTTTCTCCCTACCTAAAGTGACCGTTTCTTTCCTGTGTTTGTATCGACCTCCACCAAGCCGCAAAAACAGACAGACAGACAGCAACTTTCTGGAACAGCTACATGATCTCTTTGAATTCTGCAATTCTCTTTCAAGCCCTTTTGTCATCCTTGGTGACTTCAACGTTCATTTCGACAAACCACAACACCCGACTACAGCTAAAGTAATGGACCTTCTGACCATGTTTGACCTTACTCAGACTGTGACTCAGCCCACGCACGTCAAAGGTCATATCCTGGACTGGATGATTCACAGATGTGATGACAATTTAGTGCAGGCCACTGACGTCACCCACAACATCACCTCCGATCACTTCTGTGTCATCAGCCACCTCAATATCAGTCTTCCAAATCAGCAGCCAGCCTACGTCACTGCACGCAATCTGAAGGCCTTGCATCGTCACGCTCTGAAGCATGACCTGGCCTCCCGCCTCTCTTCTCTGTCGTCCTCCCCCACTGCTGCCGCTCTGGACTCCGTCATGACCAGTGTCCTGGATGACCACGCCCCTGCCTCTCAACGCAAAGTGTCATCAGCCAAATGTGACCCCTGGTTCAAAGACGTTGATGATCAAACCCGTGCTGCCAAGCAGCACAGGCGTCAGATGGAGAGACAATGGACTAAATCTCGTTCAGCCATCCACAAACAGTTGTTTAACAGAGCAAAAAAGGCTGTCTCCAGAATTATTCATTGTGCAAAGACAACATATTATTGTAATAAAATCAAAGACAGTGTGACATGTGGACGTTTGTTTCAGGTGGCTAATCAGTTGCTTGGGATAAAGAAATCCTCTCCACTACCTACCTCCTTTCCCTTGATTGAACTCCCAAACCTGTTTCTGCTTTTCTTCAAAAACAAAATCACAACTATCAGAGATAAATTCAGTTCAACTTCATCTCATGTGCCTATTGTTGAATCCAGTTTTCAGGGCCAGCCTCTCACTCACTTCTCCCCTGTCAATGAAGAAGTTGTTAAACGCACAATTCTTGCCTCTCCTGTCAAAACCTGTGAACTCGATCCGTTTCCATCTCATGTGCTCCTTGATTCTCTGGATATTCTTTTGCCTGTCATTACCAAGATCATCAACAACTCTCTGATTTCTGGTACTTTTCCTGATCCATACAAGTCTTCTTTGGTCAAACCACTATTAAAGAAAGCTTCTCTTGACCCAAATGATATGAAAAATTACCGTCCAGTTTCGAATCTCCCTTTCCTGTCCAAACTGCTAGAAAGAATTGTCCTCACTCAGCTCAATGAACACCTGTCTCACAACAATCTTCTCAGTCCCCTTCAGTCAGCGTACAGACCACATCACAGCATTGAAACAGCGCTGCTGAGAATCTTGAACGATCTTTTGACAGGTCTAGATAACGGCAACATGTTCATTCTCACACTCCTTGATTTATCTGCTGCGTTTGACACCATAGACCACGATGTTCTTCTAGACAGGCTACAAAACACTTTTGGTATTTCAGCCTCTGCACTCTCATGGTTTCAGTCTTATCTCACAGAGAGAACAGAAACAATTTCCGTAAATGGCAACCACTCTCTTCCTTCAAACATTCAGTATGGCGTTCCCCAGGGATCTGTGCTTGGACCGGTTTTGTTCATCTTGTACACCCAACCGCTTTTTGATGTGATCAGAAAACATTCGGTCAATCATCACGCTTTTGCTGATGATAATCAGCTTTACAAAGAAACGCATCCTCGTGACATCGATTCTTGTACTGATTCTATCCAAAACTGTACTGAAGATGTAAAGATATGGATGAATAAAAACAAACTGCAGTTAAACGACAGTAAAACAGAAGCTATTATCATTTCTTCTGGCAGACAATCTGTAAACAGCACTTTACCTTCTTCTCTTCGCATTGGACAATCTGATGTCAATTTCATTTCCTCAGTGAAAAATCTAGGTGTCACTCTTGATTGCAATCTTTCCATGAAGCAGCATGTAAATAATATTTGCAAAGCCGCATATCTCCAACTCCGGAAAATCAGTTCCATTCGGCATCTTCTCACTACTCAGGCAGCACAAACCCTGGTTTGTTCTTTGGTACTGTCAAGACTTGATTACTGTAATTCCCTCCTTGTTGGCTGTCCACACTACTTGATCCAAAAACTACAGAAAGTCCAAAATGCGGCAGCTAGACTGGTCTGTAGGGCTAAAAGGAGAGATCATATTACACCACTTCTGCAGTCTCTTCACTGGTTACCAGTATCTGCACGGATACAATACAAAATAGCTACTCTGACTTTCTCGTCTCTTACAGGCACAGCTCCCCCTTATGTTTCAGAAATGATTTCAACATACCTGCCATCACGACAGCTCCGATCAAGTTCTGACACCCGTTTGCTAATTGTACCTCGTGTAAAAACTCAGTCGTTTGGTGAACGCTCTTTCTCTTTCTCAGCTCCTCTCTTTTGGAACAGTCTCCCATATGACCTTCGCCATGCTCCTTCTCTCACATCTTTCAAAACCGGTCTCAAGACCTACCTGTTCAAAAATGCTTTTGAGACAACACTCCATATTCACTCTTGATTCTATCATTCCTCCTTATCCCATTGTTGAAGAGGGTGTATGCTGTGTGTGTGTGTGTGTGTGTGTGTGTGTGTGTGTGTGTGTGTGTGTGTGGGTGGGTGTTTTGTTGTTATGCATAGTTCTGTTTTCCTTTCCATATTTGTGTGTAGTGATGTGGTATGAGATGTGTTATTATGTGGTATTATGTGGTATGATGTGTTTTGTAGTATGAAGTGTGACATATCTGTCCATATGTCTTATGTTATATGTGTACACTATTTGTGGCTGTTCTGTGCGTCTATTATGTGAAGCGCCTTGTGCTCCCTCCTTGTGAGGGAGGAAGGCGCTCAACAAATGTCCAATATTATTATTATTATTATTATCTTAGTGTAGCCTTTTGAATGAGACGATGAACTGAAGTCATCCGTGCAGCACGTGCTTAGCGCACGTTAAAGATCCCACGGCAAACAAGGTGTTGTCCCTGCTAAAATTCTGCAACAAAATCTATTTTCATAGGTAAAAAGACATGCACGCACATAGAAAAAAGGTGGCGCTGAACTGCGGCATCACACTCTCCTCAAAGAGAGCAGCCTGAATGTCACGTGACAGGTCCTTTGCAACAAAACAAACAGACAAAAAATCACCCTTTGATCCCGCACCCTATCTGCCAACTGTAGGAAGCTGGTGGATAGGGTAAGGGAGTCAAAGGGTTCAGTTTTTGCTTTCTTAGCATGGTTGATAATGCAGGAAGCTGGTGGATACAGTAAGGAGCCAAAGGGTTAAGTTTTTGACAATGTAGCAAGCTTGTGGACATGGTTCGGGAGTTCGAGGGTTAATTAATAAACTGTCTCAAGCATAAAGAAAGCGAAACAAGTCAGAACAAATACTGCGGCTATGATATGATAAGGCAAACTGAATTGCCAGTCTGTGCTCCTGTTTATGTCTATGGTTGTTGTAGAGGTCTGTTGGAAAGTAATCAGCTAAGTCTTTTTTTTTTTTTCTTTCACTTGGCATAGAGCGGTGCCACTGGTAGCGGAACAGGTTCTGTATATACAGTTGTGTTGGAGACTTGGTCGAGATCTGTTTGTGTCTGTCGGTGTGCGCGGTGGTCTCGAGTCGAAAGAGTGAAGTTTTCTGGGTCTGTTGTGCTCTGTAGTCGGACCGCTGTTTCCATCACCCACTATGTCTGTACTGCCACCAAGACCTCGCACTTCTGAGTAAGTTGAGTTTGTTTCTCTGTGTTTGTCTGCCCTGAATAGGATCTAGCTGACACTCTCTGTCTCTCTCTGTTTCTGTCTCTCTGTTTCTGTCTCTCTCTCTCTCTGTGTCTCTCCCTGTCTCTGTCTCTGTCTCTCTCTCTCTCTGTCTCTCTCTCTCTCTCCCTGTCTGATTCTCTCTCTCTCTCTCTCTCATCTGATTCTCTCTCTCTCTCTCTCCCCCCTATTCCTGATTCTCTCTCTGTCTCCCTATCTGATTCTCTCTCTCTCCCTGATTCTCTCTCTCTCTTTCTGTCTCTGTGTGTCTGTCTGTCTGTCTGCCTGCCTGTCTGTCTGTCTGTCTGTCTCTCTGTCTGTCTGTCTCTCTCTCTCTCTCTCTCTTTCTTTCTCTGTGTGTGTGTGTGTGTCTGTCTGTCTGTCTGTCTCTTTCTCTGTTTCTCTCTCTGTCTCTCTCTGTCTCTTTCTCTGTTTCTCTCACTGTCTGTCTGCCTTTGTCTCTTTCTGTTTCTCTCTCTGTCTCTCTGTATGTCTCTGTCTGTCCGTCTGTCTATCTGTCTCTCTTTCTGTTTCTCTGTCTATCTCTCTATCTTTGTCTTTCTGTCTCTGTCTCTCTGTCTCTGTCTCTCTCTCTCTCTCTCTCTCTCTCTCTATATATATATATATATATATATATATATATATATATATATGTCTCTGTCTCTCTCTCTGTCTCTCTCTCTCTGTCTGTCTCTCTCTGTCTCTCTGTTTCTGTCTCTCTCTCTCTCTTTCTCTCTCTCTCTCTCTCTCTCTCTCTCTCTCTCTCTCTCTCCCTATCTCTCTCTCTCTCTGTGCTGTTGTGTGGTTTGGCCAATCATTTAGATAGTATCTTTGTTACTGGTGTTTTGTGTGTATCTTTTTATTTGCTGGTTGGTTGGTTTGCTTTTTTGTTTTGCGTTGTTGTTGTTGTTTCTTTTTTTTAATGCCAACTGTGTGTTTGTATATAAGAGAGAGGGAAGAGAGAGAGAGAGAACAGAGAGAGACAGACTGACAGAGACAGAAAGGAAAGAGATAGAGAGAGATGGTCTGACTTGAATTATTGTTTCCACAGCTCTTTCTCCCTCTTAATTTATCACGTCCATTAAAATACTCTCATGCACATACACGTACACATGCATAAACGTCCCTTTCTCTATTGTTCAGTCTCATTCATTGTCTTTATCTCCCTCTGTCGTGCTCGCGCACGCGCACGCACACACACACACATGTTTTAATATACATATGCATATATACATATATATATACATACATACATACATACATACATACATATGTATATATATATAGATGTGTATCTATATACAGGGGGGTGCAAAAGTAGGTATACAGTTATGAAAAAAGAAAACACGTACAATACTCTTTGCATTTATTATACAAACAAATGAATATTGCACATACATGTAATGACAAGCACAGCCTTAATCCCTCAGATACTCAAACTGCTTGCAGTCGGTATTCACACACTCCTCTAATCGAGAGCGGAATTAAGCATCATGATAATGATGTGATACTTACTGTATACCTACTTTTGCACCCCCCCCCCCCCCCCCTGTATACAAACACACGCGACAGGTAAACATTAGCCTTATCACCAGAAAAAAAAGTTATTAGCATTGGTTGAGGTCACTGTCAGTGCCTATGAATTTTTCATCCAGTGATTTTTGTTACCAGTTTATGTTTGTTTTGCTTTTACTAGCAAGAAGTGTTCTTTCTGTCAACATGAGCGTTGAACTGTTGACCTGACAAACACTAGTAAGAACACAAACAAAAAGTTTGGAGCATGGAGTTTGTTCAAGACAGATTCACTGCAATCGGACAATTCCATATGCGTTCCACCCAAAGCTGCCAGCCATTCGCTGGCATACTCCTTGAGCCTGCATGCACAAAATCTATGTGCTGGTAAGGTCTTGAAATGGAAAGGGGAGGGGTGCAGGGAGGGGTGCGGGGGATTGGTGCAGGGGAGGGTGCAGGTGATGGGGTGCTTGGGAAGGGGGCAGGAGAGGGTGCAGGGGAGGTGTGCAGGGAAGGGTGCAGGGGAGGTGTGCGGGGAAGGGGTGCAGGGAGGGGTGCAGGAGAATGGTGCAGGAGAGGGATGCAGGGAGGGGTGCAGGAGAGGGGTGCAGGAGAGGGGTACAGGGGAGGGGTGCGGGAAAGTGTGGAGGAGAGGGGGTCAGGGAAGGTGTGCAGGGGAGGGGTGCTGGAGAAGTGTGCAGGGAAGGGGTGCAGGAGAGGGGTGCGGGGAAGGGGTGCAGGGGAGGGGTGCAGGAGAGGGTGCAGGAGAGGGGTACAGTGGAGAGGGGTCAGGGGAAGTGTGCAGGGGAGGGGTACAGGGGAGGGGTGCAGGAGAGAGGTGCAGGGAAGGGGTGCAGGGGAGGGGTGCAGGGAAGGTGTGCTGGGAAAGGGTCAGGGGAGGGGTGCAGAGGAGGGGTGCAGGAGAGGGTTGCAGGGGAGGAGTGCAGGAGAGGGGTGCAGGAGAGGGGTGCAGGAGAGGGGTGCAGGGGAAGGGTGCAGGGGAGGGTGCAGGAGAGGGGTGCAGGGGAGGAGTGCATGACAAGGGTGCAGGAGAGGGGTGCAGGAGAAGGGTGCAGGGGAGGGGTGCAGAGAGGGGTGCAGGAGAGGGGTGCAGAGGAGGTGTGCAGGGGAGGGGTGCAGAGGAGGGGTGCAGAGGAGGGAAGCAGGGAAGGGGTGCGGGGGAGGGGTCAGGGGAGGGGTGCAGGGGAGGGGTGCAAAGGAGGGGAGCAGGGAAGGGGTGCAGGGGAGGGGTCAGGAGAGGGGTGCAGGGGAGGGGTGCAGGAGAGGGTGCAGGAGAGGGGTGCAGGGGAGGGTGCAGGAGAGGGGTGCAGAAGAGGGGGTCAGGGGAGGGCTGCAGGGGAGGAGTGCAGGAGAGGGCTGCAGGGGAGGAGTGCAAGAGAGGGCTGCAGGGGAGGAGTGCAGGAGAAGGGTGCAGGAGAGGGGTGCAGGAGAGGGTGCAGGGGAAGGGTGCAGGAGAGGGGTGAAGGGGAAGGGTGCAGGAGAGGGGTGCAGGAGAGGGTGCAGAGGAGGGGTGCAGGAGAGGGGTGCAGGGAGGGGTGCAGGGGAGGGGTGAGGAGGGGTCAGGGGAGAAATGGCCCAATGAAACAGTACTAAAGCTGACACCACCAGTGTGATCGGAACATTAAGATGTCCAGCAAACAGACCAGTGTTTACACTACGGTCTAGGATTGAACTCGAAACATCAGCTCTTGAGTCCAGGGCTCTTATTAACCTTTTGACTCCCGTACCCTGTCCACCAGCATCCTACATTGTCAACCATGCTAGCAAAACAAAAACTTAACCTTTTGACTCCCTCACCCTATCCACCAGCTTCCTGCAGGAAGCTGGTGGATAGGGTGAGGGAGTCAAAGGGTTACATTTTTGTATTTGGTGGGTATAATAATTACAATAATAATTTATAATAATTACAATATTTATATAGCGCAAAATCTTGATAAAATCAAATCTAAGCGCTGAAGCAGACACACACGCACGCACGCACGCACGCACGCACACACACGCACACACACACACACACACACACACACACACACACACACACACGCATGGCTATAAATGGGGAGAAAGAATAAAAGCAATAAAAGCAATAAAAGCAAGAATAAAAGCAATGGAAAATTATAGAGAGCATAGCATATACAATTATATATTATAACCATGTGATTCCCCTCCGAGCGGAGACAGGCTGCAGAGGGGGGAGGGGGGGTTGAGTGAGGTTAGGATTTTATGCAGAGAAGAAAAGGTGGGTTTTGAGAGCGGACTTGAAGGAGACAAAAGTAGGTTGCTGACGGACTGAGAGAGGAAGTTTGTTCCAGGAGAGTGGACCAGAAACAGAGAAGGCTCGTGGACCATAGGTATTGAGCTTAGTGCGTGGAAAGCGAAAAGTCAGAGGATCGGAGGCAGAGCGGAGGGTACGTGAGGGAAGATAGATCTCAAGTAGGCTTGACAGGTAATCGGGGGCTGCGTTATTGAGGCTTTTGTAGCACATGGTGTCTAGTTTGTATTGTATGCGCTTTGATACAGGGAGCCAGTGAAGTTGTGCCAGGAGAGGAGATATGTGGTCAGCTTTTTTCTTTTTGAGTACAAGGCGTACAGCATTGTTTTGAATGCGCTGTAGGATGTGAATGGTGGAGGCAGGAAGACCAGACAGGAGTGAATTGCAATAGTCAATGCGAGACATTATGCATTGTGCACACACACACACACACACACACACACACACACACACACACAACGCACTTACACACGCAAACATACACGCACACATACACCACACACACACACACGCGCACACACACACACACACATACACGCACACGCACACGCACACACACACAGACAGACACACACACACACGCACACACATACACACGTACACACACACACATACATACATACATACATACACACACACACACACACACACACACACACACACACACACACACACACACACACACACACACACACACACACACACAGTAGCCCGCTTAAGGGTGGAAACCACGACTAATAGGTATTAACAGGGCCCGGCATTGTGACCAGTTGTGTTACAGTGCCTGATAACATAGTGCATTGGCCAGTTCTGATTTGTGTCCATGCCAAGGCCAATGTCTGGATTATTCTGTACAATTCATACGCTACAGCAATAGTATTCTAGCATGCAAGGCAATATTTCTTTTTATCCCAAATTGGTTGAGAAAGAGAGCACAGGGTAGACCCAGGGAGAAAATGCTAGACGGACTTGCAGAGTGGCTGGGGACGAGGGGGGTGGGAGAGATGCTAGGGGCAACGAGAGATAGAGACAGATGGAAGTGCATGATCGCCAACGCCATGCGGAAGGGCACCTGATGATGATGATGAGGTTTAGAAAAACGAGTATTCTAAATTCATGTGAACAACAATAACTTTTTCGTTGTTTTGTTATTGCCTTTTTTGTATTTGGTGGTTTTATGGGTTTTATTTTTGTATTGCTGTTGTTGTTGGTGTCATTATTTGCTGGTGGCGGTGATGGTGTTGTTGTTGCGGCTGTAATTGTTTTGTAATGGAGAGTACTGGTGCCTAGTTGTTGATTTCAGC
>CM060312.1:92308255-92310755 GCA_030674185.1 Monoplex corrugatus
TAGTAAAGACATACCAGTCAGCGTGGCGAAGTGGATAGGACAACGGACTACTGACTAGAAGGTCGTAGGTTCGAACCCCAATCAGCCAAAATATAAATTATGGGATTCTTCAGCCCGACTGCTTCCTACCCAGAGGTGAGCGTATTACAGGTTCGTTAGGAAGACTGGGACCAACACTATCCACTCTTACCCATTTTATGGATGTGTCACTGAAGGTGGTCATTCAAATTTTCGACCTTGCCAGTGCATAGAGTTTTGAGCAGGCTCAGGGAGTTTGCCAGGTAATTGCTGACAGATTGGAGTGGAGCGCATATGGAATTGTCCGAATGCAATACAGTCCTCTTGAACAAACTCCAGAGTCAACTTTTCAGCTCTGCTACACAATCCGTCAATCCGAAATGTAACACCGGCGTAGCGTTAGTACCAGCAGATTTGGTTGGAGCGCATATGGAATTATTCGAGTGCAATGGAGCTCTCTTGAACAAACTCCACACTCCAAACTCCACACTCAACTTTTCAGCTCTGCTACACAATCCGTCAGTCCGAAATATAACACCGTAGCGTTAGTACCAGCAGATTCGGTTGGAGCGCATATGGAATTATTCGAATGCAATGGAGCTCTCTTGAACAAACTCCATACTCCAAACTCCACACTCAACTTTTCAGCACTGCTACGCAATCTCTCAATCCAAAATGGAACACCGTAGCGTCAGTACTATCACCCATTCTGACCTTTAGCACCGTGAACAATCTCCTGGATTCTGTGACTGTTCATGCCTTATTCACAGGGTGACATCAGCTTCAGTTTTCTTCTCTACGGCTTTCCGTTTCTGAGGTCAATTCCAGTTGGAGTCTAGGTGTCAGTGGTTCAGGTGCACGAAGAACTTCTTTTCAACCCCTGTTTTGTGAAAACAACAAAAGCAACAAACAACTCACACATGTGCACACACACATCATACACTTGTTATATTACTTATTATATTATATTACACTCACATACCATACATACACACACCAAACACAAACACACATACACACACACACGCACGCACGCACGCACACACACACATAAAACAAATAAACAAAACCACACAAGGGGTATTTTCATATCGACTGGAAAGAAGTGTGTGTGTCCGTTTCTGTGTCTGTATGTCTGTACGTATGTATATATGTGTGTCTGTTTGTATGTTTGTATGTATGTATGTGTGTGTGTGTAATATACATGTGTATGTATGTATGTATGTATGTATGTATGCATGTATGTATGTATGTATGTATGTATGCATGTATGTATGAATGTATGTATGTATGTATGTATGTACGTACGTATGTATGTACGTACGTACGTACGTACGTATGTATGTATGTTTGTATGTATGTATGTATGTATGTATGTATGCATGTAGATATGGAAACGAGATTTTCTCACCTCTCAACGATGATTCTTTACCAAATCTTGGTCAAAGTTGTAGACTGTTAAGGAGGAACGGCAAAAGCTTAAGTATGGAAAGTAAAGATCCAAGGTCAAGGTCACATGAACCAAAATAGATGTACATAAATGTGTGAATGGCACTTTCTTTAAAACTTCTGACAATACTTGAACTCTTGTTCTTGTTCTTGTTCTTGTTCTTGTTCTTGTTCTTGTTATTCTTTCTTCTTCTTCTTCTTCTTCTTCTTCTTCTTCTTCTTTTCTTCTTCTTCTTCTTCTTCTTCTTCTTCTTCTTCTTCTTCTTCTTCTTCTTCTTCTTCTTCTTCTTCTTTCTTCTTCTTCTTCTTCTTCTTCTTCTTCTTCTTCTTCTTCTTCTTCTTCTTCTTCTTCTTCTTCTTCTTCTTCTTCTTCTTCTTCTTCTTCTTCTTCTTCTTCTTTTTTCTTCTTCTTCTTCCTCCTCCTCCTCTTTTTCTTTCCTTCTCCTCGCTTCTCCTCCTCCTCCTCCTCCTCCTCTTCTTCTTCTTCATCTTCTGCTTCTCTTCCTCTTCTCCTTCTGCTCCTTCTCCTCCTTCCCCTCCTCCTTCTCCTTCTCCTCATTCTCTTCTTCTTCTTTTTCTTCTGTTTTGTTTATGTTTTTGTTGTTCTGTCTAATTGAAAATTCTTAAAGGTCATGGTGACCTTGAGAAGTACAAAATCTGGATTTATCGCAATGCATTTTATATGAAAAGAGAATGTAAGATTGACTTGCTTCCATCTTTTTTTTTTCCCCTCTTTCTTTCTTTCATTCTCTTTTTCTCCCGAGTTTTACTTCTGTTTGGGTTTGTCTCGATTTTGTTTGCTGGTAAATGGCTGGTACATTTGTAGGTTGTGTGTGTGTGGTGTGTGGGTGGGGTGGGGGACGTGCGTGTGTGTGTGTGTGTGTGTGTGTGTGGTATGTGGGGGTGGGGGTGGGGGTGTGGGGGTGTGCGTGTGATTGTGTGTGTGTGCACGTGTAGGCATGTTCATGTAGGCATGGATGTGATTCTGCGAGTGTGTGCATGAGCATGTGTGCGTGCACAGGTACGTGAGTGG
>CM060312.1:92315755-92318255 GCA_030674185.1 Monoplex corrugatus
GCAAGATCTGGCAGTTTGAGAAACAAAGTTGTTCATGGACAGGGTAGAGTCAATGCAGACACCAAGGTTTTTAGCTGAATCAGAAATTGGGACTGATGTGTTACATAATGGGAGAGAAAGAGGAGGCAGCTGGGAAAGTTTCTGACGGGTGCCAATGAGGATAGCTTCTGTCTTGTCGTCATTAAGCTGAAGTCTATTGTGTGTCATCCAGTTCTTAATGTCCGAGTAACACTCAGTGGTGCGAGTCAACAGGCGCTGTATATTATCAGGTGAGTCACTATCTTGAAGTTGGGTGTCATCAGCATAGAAGTGGTGTTTTATAGAGTGGGAGTTGATGATGGTGGACAGGGGGGAGGTATAAAGAGTGAAAAGAACAGGGCCAAGGACAGATCCTTGTGGAACACCACAGGTCAGGTATGCAGGTTGAGAGTAAGTGCCATTGATGAGAACAGTTTGTTTTCTGTTTGATAAATACGAAGTGAAAAAGGAGAGAGCAATGTCAGAGATGCCAAAAGTATGATGAAGTCTAGAAAGGAGAATACCATGGTCAATGGTATCGAAGGCTGCAGACAGATCAAGGAGTGTGAGGAGAGAGACTTTGCCAGTATCAGTTGCAAGGAGGAGATTGTTGAGAATGTGTAGTAGGGCAGTTTCAGTGCTATGGCACTGGCGGTAGGCTGACTGGAAAGGATTGAGGAGATTGTTGGCAGACAGGTGAGAGTTCAGCTGGTTGAGGACGACCTTTTCAAGGAGTTTTGACAAGAAAGAGAGATTAGAGATAGGCCTGTAATTTTTCAGTTCATTTGGGTCTAAATTGTGTTTCTTGAGGAGAGGGTGAACAATAGCAGACTTGAAAGAATCTGGGACAGTTCCAGTTTGAAAAGAAGTGTTGATGATGTCAGTGATGAATGGGAGGAGAGTAGGGAGACAATCGGAGTAGAGAGAACCTGGAAGAGGATCCAGTTCGCAGGTTTTGAACGACATGGATCTGATTGTGTTGAAAATTTCTTCTTGTGAGACTGGGGTAAAAGTAGTGAGAGGTGTGCCAGAGAAGGAAGGGTCAGGTGGGCATGGTTGACAGGGTGTCCTGTCAAGCCTGTCACGAAGAGTTTGTATTTTGGTGGTGAAATACTTAGAGAATACAGATGGGAGTTCTTCATTTGTATGTTTTGTTGGGAGAGGTAAGTCTTTTCGTGTGCCAAGGAGATGATTCATGGTTGTAAAGAGTTCTTTTGAAGAAGAGGCATTCAGGATTTTGGTTTGGAAATAGCTTATTTTTGCAGATGCAATGAGGGTGGATACTTTTGTTTTAGAGGCTTGGAAAAGTTGCCTGTGTACAGTGAGTTTGGATTTGCGCCAGCGGCGCTCTGCTCTGCGGCGGGCACGTTTTGCACAGGCTATCTCATGAGTGAGCCAGGGGGTAGGGGGGCGGTCAGGTAAAAGACGGGTTGTGGCTGGAGCATGAGTGTCCAGAAGATGGTGGAGAGTAGTATAGAATTCATCGGCAAGGTTATGTGACTTTTCAGAAAGGAGACGGGAGGCATCAGATGAAAATGTGGAGAGGTCGATAGATTTGAGATTGCGTCGAGTCACTGTGCGCGTGGTACGGGAAGGAGGAGAAATGTCAAGAGAACAGAGAATTGCAGAGTGGTCAGATGGAAGGGCTGAAGTTAGACGGGTAGAAAGAACTAAGCAGTTGTTAGTAGCTGAATTGTGGTGATCACGAGAAATGATCCAGTCAAGAATGTGACCTTTTTGATGGGTTGATTCAGCGTTACATATACATGGTCAAGTCACCAGACGGCAGATGCACGTCAGCGGAATCGGTCAGGCTAAAACAGCATTCAAGAAGATGAAAAGCATTCTTACCAACAAATGCCTATCAATTAACAACAGGAATAGAGTTCTTGAATGTTAGATAGAACCGATAATGTTATACTGTTGTGAGGCGTGGACAGTCAACAAGCAAAGCCAGAACAAGACTGAGGCAGCCGAGATGTGGTTTCTAAGAAGAATGTTGAGAGTTCCATGGACAGCAAAGAAAACAAACGAGACAGTCTCGATGGAGGCAGAAACAAGAAGATCATTGATAAGAAAGATTAGGAAAAGACAGGCAACATTTATAGGCCATTTTATGAGGAAGGAGGAATTAGAGCACCTGGTCACAACAGAAAAGCTAGAGGGAAAGAGAGCACCAGGTAGACCCAGGGAGAAAAATATCGGACGGACTTGCAGGGTGGCTGAGGACAGAGAGGGTGGAAGATGTGCTTACGGCAACAAGGGATAGATACATATGGAGGGCCATGATCGCCAACGCTAAGCGGCAGGGCACATGATGATGATGATGATGATAATGATGATGATGATGATGATGATGATGATGATGATGATGATGGTCAGGTCACATCTGGTGACGAATGTGGCCGTTTCTTCCCGGTTCCTGCAGGCCGCCATAGAGCTTGGTGCTTTCCTTCCGCGTCTTGTTATGCCGTGAACGGAT
>CM060312.1:92323255-92328255 GCA_030674185.1 Monoplex corrugatus
ACTACTACTACTGCTGCTACTATTATTATTATTATTATTATCATCGCTGGCAGATTTGGAAGGAGCGCATATGGAACTGTCCGCATACGATGAACCCTCTTGAACAAACTCCAAACTTGTTGGAACCAGAAAAACACGAAAACAGATTCAGAACACGTATTCAATACAACCGGACAAGACAGGTGCAAATTTTTGGCCAACTGGCCTTTGTCAAGCGTGAATGTAAGATCACAAACAAACAAACACTGGTTATATTGAATACTCGTTCTGATTCTATTTTCGTGTTTTTCTGGTTCTTGTTTGCTTGAACGCGGGCAGTGGCACTTGTTTTGGATTTCCAAACTTATTATCAAAAAGACGGGCATGATGGTCAAGACACAGAATTTCCCATAGGAAGGTCTGGATTCGAACTTGTGTAGGTACCACCCAGTGGGCAGAGGGTGGATATGTTTCTGATCTTTCAAGTCAATATACGTTCAGATTTGCTTGTGCCTGAACGCACAGTCGTGTGTATACACACACAGAACATCAACTAGGGATGTCAGGGATCTTGCTGGCCATGTCAAGTGTTCAGTGGCTTTTAGAAATGCAACATTCTGCTGGCATAATCATCCAGGTCAACATATGTAGGCTACAGAGAGATCGGCAACAGACACATACACACAGACACACACATCTCCCTCTGGTCGATATGAAACGATCCTTCTTTTTTTCAGGAAGATTAAAAAAAAAAACCTAACAAATAAAATAGGAGACAAAGTGACTTTTGTGTCTACGCGGTATTGAGATGAATAACCACAGAAACTTACACGCAACTAAATTCTTGAAATGACAGGCCTTCTGCCGTCTTATTACCACAACGGTGGCCGTTCAGCGGTTCCAACACTTGTCGATCTGTTGGCAACATGGATATCAATACATGTAGCAACACAGACTGGTTTCTCATTTAAGTCATGGCTCATACCGGCCCAGCATCGGTTGCTATTTGTATTATTGGATTAACGGGTTTTTTTTGTTTTTTGTTGTTGTTTTTTTTTACATCAAATTAACGTTGACACAAGTCTGACAAGTTAAAATGTGTTGTTGGGTAAAATATTGTGTTCATGCTAAATGTCGAGACTATAGTGAGGGGAAAGCAGTTGGCAGCTATGCGAGTTGGTAGCTGGGTGGGCTGCCCGAAAGAGAGATGAAGACCCAGAGTGGGGCGAGAGAGGGCTTTTTCATTCCTCCTTGACTGAACTGGACCTGGTTGACGCACGTTGTGTAGCTATGTCCGTGGTTTATCATCTTTCCACCTTGCCATTCGGTTTGTAAGCAAGGTAACTGATGACTGGGTCCGAATGGGTCATGCAGCGCATGGACAGTCTCCCTGTGCTTGGCTATCGAGAGACGTCGGGAACTTGGGAGGTGACTGACCGGAGAGTGGTGAGGCATTGGTGCTCTGGGTCCCATTCAGCACTCTCGGGTGTTTCTTGTTAATTTATTAACTATTACTATGACGATATTTTGTTTTGATTTCTATATTGTTGACCACTATGGGAGCCTTTTCTCGAGTTTCTCGTTTTTTGTTCTAATTATAGGCTTTTTTTTTATCTTAAATCCCTCTGTTAAAATGTATTATCTATTATCTGCTATTTCCTAATAACTGACTGCTTATCATTTAATTTTCTGACATATAGGTGTTGTCACTCATTTGAACTGAAGCTAGACAAAGGACACGGGCAACATCATCTGACTTTCTGTGTTCACAAGCCCCATGGCACAGCTAGCAAGGTGATCATATCACAGTATGACAGAGCCAGTTGCCTGTCTCCCTATCCATGTCTATGATCATATCACAGTGTGACAGAGCCAGTTGCCTGTCTCCTTATCCATGTCTAAGATCACGTCACAGTGTGTGACAGAACTAGTTGCCTGTCTCCTTATCCATGTCTATGATCACATCACAGAGTGTGACAGAACTAGTTGCCTGTCTCCCTATCCATGTCTATGATCATATCACAGAGTGTGACAGAGCTGGTTGCCTGTCTCTATATCCATGTCTATCATATCACAGAGTGTGACAGAACTAGTTACCTGTCTCCCTATCCATATCTATGATCATATCACAGTGTGACAGAACCAGTTGCCTGTCTCCTTATCCATGTCTATGATCATATCACAGAGTGTGACAGAGCTAGTTGCCTGTCTCCCTATCCATGTCTATGACACATCTAAACTCTTTAAATGTCAGACCTTTTTGCTTCTTAACAATACAAGTAGTGTTGGCAGTTCAGTGGTTCCAACACTCATCGATCTATTGGCAAGTCAGTTGGACGTCCACGCTTCATTGCACTCCCTTACAAACCAAAAGAACTTGTCTAATCTGATCCCACAGTCAGCAGTCACGCTTCATTGATGAATGAAGTGGAAAGCGGATTATTAAAAACACATCACCTGTGGACGACTCAGAATAGCATGACGGTTAAGCCATGGTGACAGTAGTTTTCCCTTGTGTCTTTTGAAGCTTTTTTTCAAATATCCCTTCAAAACTGATGACTGTTTCAAATCTCTCTCTCTCTCTCTCTCTCTCTCTCTCTCTCTCTCTCTCTCTTTCTCTCTCTCCTCTCTCTCTCTCTCTCTTTCTGTGTGTGTGTGTGCATGAGTGAGTGTGTGTATATGTGTGTGTGTGTGCGTGAGTGAGTGTGTGTGTGTGTGTTTGTGTGTGTGTGTGTGTGTGTGTGTGTTGTGTGTGTTGTGTGTGTGTGTGTGTGTGTGTGTGTGTGTGTGTGTGTGTGTGTGTGTGTGTGTGTGTGTGTGTGTGTGTGTGTTCCTATCAGATACAAAATATGTTAACAAAATGTTCTCAGCTCCTTATGGGTAGATCTTTTTTTTTTTAATTTTGGCCAAAGATGTGGGTTTTTGACAAATCGCAAAAGAGCAAATTTGAAAGCTAAAGCTCCAAGGCCAAGGTCACATGAACAAAAACTAAGTGCCTAAAACCAGCACTTTTTGAAGAAAGTATGTGAACAGAACAATTTCAGGAATTTCTGACAATATTTATTAAAAAATATGTTCCCACTTTTGTGTCAGTGTATCATAGTCCTCAAGTTTTATTTCAATCAAAGCTTTTTCAAAGTCACAGTGACCTTGAGAAATAAAAATGGATTTTCCGTGATGATTTTTGTATAAAAAAGGAGATTTTTTCCCTTTGCTAAGAAGGATTTTGTTTCGTGTCAAATATAAAGGGAGATCGTCAAAATGGCTTGACCATCTTGTTGAAGATAATACTGTGACTTTACTGGAAATGTAGCAGAAATAAAAACTTCAGTTCATGAGCGATTTGACTTTTTATACTTTACTTTTTTTTCCTTTTTTTTTTAACATTTTGACCAGGGACGATTTTGTTGGACCTTATGTAAACGAAGTCCATTTTTAAGGACACAGATTTGTCTTCTCTTTCTCCTTCTCCCCCTTCTGTAGGGCGGGAGTGGTGTTTGGGGGCTGGTCTCCAGATTTCAAGACTTTGCCAGGGCATAGTTTTTTGTTTTGTTTATTGCGCAGACTCAAAGTGTCTGCCACATAACAGACAGCAGAGTGGGTGAAATGGACATGGAATCGTCTGGGTGCGATTAATTCATCTTGATTAAACTTCCAGTTTAATCGTTTGACTCCTAGTCCTACACCCTATCTACCAAATGCAAGAACTTAACCTTTGATTTCTTCACCCTGTCCAACAGCTTCCTGCAAGAAGCTGGTGGATAGGGTGAGGGAATCAAAGGGTTACATTTTTGCTTTGCTAGCATGGTTGACAATGCAGGATGCTGGTGAACAGGGTGCGGGGAGTCAGAGGGTTAAAATGTCAGATGAGACGATAAACCGAAGTCCTGTGTGTGTGCAGTACCGCCAAGCCCTCTCCACTGTTTCGTAGTTATAACTGCCACATGCTATCGAATATACAAGTGGGCTTTTACCTGAATAACCTTTTATTCACCCCGTTTCGTGATTTACCCAGCCATTAAGGCAATCATACTCTGATTTTGATATGTGTGTGTACCAGGTATTGTCGTGTTTCTATAAGCCACTGAATATTGACGTAGCTACAGGATCTTTAATGTGCATATTTAATGTTCTGAACATGAAAGGTGTTAAGGCCGTGAGCATGTCTGCACTTACGTCGAGATGGGAGATCGGGAAAAAAAAACTCCACTCTTTACACACGAGCGGTAATTAAGCAGGTTCGAACCCAGGGCAAAAGTGCACAACACATTCCGGTCTTGTAGAAGCATTCTAAATGTTACAGTTATTTCAGTCTTACATGCGTTCTCATGGTAACACTCAAACAATTTTAACATGTAGTATGCTTAGTGAAGATCGAAACATGTTGAACGCCTGGGCCAAGCACTTGTAATTGGATAATCATGTCTAACCACTCGACTACGATGTACACCGTGTGCATTGCTATAACTGAATAAACAACGATGGCAAAGTTTTCTGTGGTTAAAACAAACAAAAAGAATTATCCATTGTATTATGCAAAACATGTCGATTAAATCTGGCCCAATATCATAGCAATACCGGAGATACTATTTTGACGGTATATTTCATTTACAGATATTCATGCAATACCAAAGGAAATAAGAGGGAAGCAGGGAGAATTTTAGATATCAACTAAGTAACATAACTCTTGAGAGTCACGGAGTTATCTCCCATGTAGAATTTCTCAAACCCAACACAGTTTGCGCTACCCATTCAACTAGCATAGACGCAGCCACAAAGCATAAAGTGGTAAGCTGAGAACATTCCTTACACAGCCACAAAGCATAAAGTGGTAAGCTGAGAACATTCCTTACACAGCCACAAAGCATAAAGTGGTAAGCTGAGAACATTCCTTACACAGCCACAAAGCATAAAGTGGTAAGCTGAGAACATTCCTTACACAGCCACAAAGCATAAAGTGGTAAGCTGAGAACATTTCTTACACAGCCACAAAACATAAAGTGGTAAGCTGAGAACATTCC
>CM060312.1:92333255-92338255 GCA_030674185.1 Monoplex corrugatus
AGTGGTGGTGAGGTGGTTTCTTTTCTTTTCGGTTTGGTTTTTTTTTTATGGAGTGGGGGGAGGGGGGGAGTCGGGGGGTATTTTTCTGTCCCAACCTTTGCGTCTCTCCACTGGCGTTGATTCCTCGCCGCTCATTCCGACTCCACAAGACACCACCATCCCTATGTCCATTCAGCCAAAGTCCCAGTTCCAGTAAGTCTACAGGAGCGAAGTGATGTCAAACCGCCATCGGGCCACCCACTACAGAAGTCCTTGCACCATTGCTAGGTCACTTCAGTAGAGTTCAACAGTGCCTGTTCTGATCACACTTGCTAAGAACACTGTTTACTAAGCCCCCTAGTTACAACTATAATCGCTCAGTCGCGGAGCCAGTGCCGGTGGCAGATCCCTTTCATGCATTATTAGACTTCATATAAAATGTCACGTTCATACGAATGCCTTTCAGCTCACTGTATACATCATTAGAAAGGCCTTTTGGCCACCCCCCCTCTCCCCGCCCCCGTGGGGATGCCGGGGACTCTTTCAGTGTAACTGGTATCCCCGCCTACTAGATATTCTGTGCTAGAAATTCCCTCTTTTCTGTCACTCTCTTTGATTCTATTTTGTTCCTTTGCTTTCTGTCACTTCTTCTTTTCACTTTCTTTCTTGCTGGTCCATTTACCTGTATGTGTTCGATAAAGTCTTACGTACTTTCTCTTGGAATTGATAATTGGGTATATGTTATTGAGTGCATTTTTGGCTCTAGGAAGTGAACTATGCAGAAATTTTTTTAGGTAATTTAGACCTGTTTTTATATGTTTTAGTGTCCTTAGTTATGTTTAGATTTGTATTCAGGTACGTTTTTTTAATCCCTTTGTGATAAATTGGACGGAGTGGTCAATGCCAGGGGCATGTCCTTATATTTCCTTCTTTTTTTTTCCTGTTGAAGTATTGTGTACGTTTTGAAACGGTTATAGCCCGCAGGCTGATATAGTTCAACTCAGTCGACTGGGCTTTAAACAAAAATAACAATAACAATAATAATAACAATAACAATATGCCTGATGGCGTAGAGATAGAGCTGCTGCCTTGCGATCAAACTGCGTGAATGGGTATCTGAACCTTCTTCAGGTAAAGAAAGGTGAAGCAGTGAGGGAGAAGAGATAGGCATCGCCCTCCTCATGCTGGCCTAAAGAAACACCTGACCTTCTTCAGGTAGAGAAAGGTAAAGCACAGACATCGTCCTCCTAATACTGACCCCAAAGAAACACCTGACCTTCTTCAGGTAGAGAAAGGTAAAGCACAGACATCGCCTTCTTAATACTGACCTAAGGAAACACCTGACCTTCTTCAGGTAGAGAAAGGTAAAGCACAGACATCGCCTTCTTAATACTGACCTAAGGAAACACCTGACCTTCTTCAGGTAGAGAAAGGTAAAGCACAGACATCGCCTTCTTAATACTGACCTAAGGAAACACCTGACCTTCTTCAGGTAGAGAAAGGTAAAGCACAGACATCGCCTTCTTAATACTGACCTAAGGAAACACCTGACCTTCTTCAGGTAGAGAAAGGTAAAGCACAGACATCGCCTTCTTAATACTGACCTAAGGAAACACCTGACCTTCTTCAGGTAGAGAAAGGTAAAGCACAGACATCACCCTCCTAATACTGATCCCAAAGAAACACCTGACCTTCTTCAGGTAGAGAAAGGTAAAGCACAGACATCGCCTTCTTAATACTGACCTAAGGAAACACCTGACCTTCTTCAGGTAGAGAAAGGTAAAGCACAGACATCACCCTCCTAATACTGACCCCAAAGAAACACCTGACCTTCTTCAGGTAGAGAAAGTTAAAGCACAGACATCGCCCTCCTAATACCGACCTAAAGAAACACACGATCTTCTTCAGGTAGAGAAAGACAAAGCACAGACATCGCCCTCCTAATCCTGACCTATAAAAACACCTGACCTTCTTCAGGTAGAGAAAGATAAAGCATAGATATCGCCCTCCTAATACCGCCTAAAGAAATACCTGATCTTGTTCAGGTAGAGAAAGGTAAAGCAATGAATGACAGGAGACAGACATGGCCCCTATAATACTGGCCCAAGAGAAGTTGAGACCTCTCCCCGACGATCTTAAGATTAGGAGCCAAATTTCATACCGTCTTCTTAAATGCATTATTAATGTTAATCTTCATATAAATGCTTTTAATCTTATTGTATTCAATTTAGCCCTTTCCTTTGACGATTTCTCTTGGCTTTGACGTTTAATAATAATAATAATAATTACAATATTTATATAGCGCAAAAAAAATCTTGATAAAATCAAATCTAAGCGCTGAAGCAGACACACACGCACGCACGCACGCACGCACGCACGCACACACACGCACACACACACACGCATGGCTATAAATGGGGAGAAAGAATAAAAGCAATAAAAGCAAGAATAAAAGCAATGGAAAATTATAGAGAGCATAGCATATACAATTATATATTATAACCATGTGATTCCCCTCCGAGCGGAGACAGGCTGCAGAGGGGGGGGGGGGGTTGAGTGAGGTTAGGATTTTATGCGGAGGAGAAAAGGTGAGTTTTGAGAGCGGACTTGAAGGAGACAAAATTAGGTTGCTGACGGATTGAGAGAGGAAGTTTGTTCCAGGAGAGTGGACCAGAAACAGAGAAGGCTCGTGGACCATAGGTATTGAGCTTAGTGCGTGGAAAGCGAAAAGTCAGAGGATCGGAGGCAGAGCGGAGGGTACGTGAGGGAACATAGATCTCAAGTTTAGCTGACACCTCATTTTAATGTTTGCATTGCTTCTGTAGACTTCTTTTTTAATCTCCCTTTCCAAAAAAGAAAAAAAGAAAGAAAAAGAAAAAAGGAAAAGAAGAAAATAAAGAAAGACAGAAAAAAGAAAAAGGGGGATTGTTTCATATCGACCGGAGAGAGGTGTGTGTCTGTATGTCCGTGACGAAAAAATGTAAACAGTCAGCTGTTCCTGTATGGATTTTGTCAAGTTTGGGTCAAAAGGTGTGGATCGTTGTGGAGTCGCGTTTACGGGAGTTCGGAAGTCATAGTGCCAAGGTCACGGTCACACGAACAAAATAAAAGTGGCTAAAATAAGCACGTTGTCAGAAAAGTGTTGGAAGAGCATTTTCCCCAAGAACTGAAAACATTTTACTTTTTTATTTTTATCGTTGTAATTGTAATGGTTTGCCATTGTCCTTGCTTCACGTCATGTTTTATTTCATCTGACGCTTTTCAAGGTCAGAGTGACCTTCAGAAATACAAAATCTGGACTTTCTGTAGAAGAAACTTTTTGTGTAAAATGGAGATTGTCAGATCGGTTTTATAGTCTTGTGTGTGTGTGTGTGTGTGTGTGTGTGTGTGTGTCTGTGTGTGTGTGTGTGTGTGTGTGTGTGTGTGTGCGTGTGTGTGCGTGTGTGTGTGTGTCCATCTTCCAAACCCGAATCAAACACACTCTCACACACTCTCACACACACACACACACACACACACACACACACACACACACACACACACACACACACACACACACACACAAGAAAAACAATATTAATAAGCTCCAAAATCTAAGGACATGGCTTACTATTGAGTTATCAGACAACGGTGGAAAGTTCAACAGTTCGGACTTTGTTCAAGAAAGATTTATCGCGCTCGACAAATACACAACGTACTCCATTCAGATTTAAGAAAAATTATCTAGCAGACTCCTTAAGCCTGCGCGAAACCCTATGCGCTGGTAAGATCTTGAAATGGGGAAGGAGGGTGGGAAGGAGAGGACGGGACCGCTGAAACAAACAACCGACACCAACAGAACGACTGGGGCATTACGATGAGCCTGTTGTTACATGTTTTGTAGAGTTGAAAGTCCTAACCACTCTCAGAGTATACGAGGACTAGCTATAAGAATTTTGCTCAAAGAAGCCTTAAAAAATGTTAGCTGCATTGTGAGACACCGACGATTTTTTTCGGATTACGATGGGCAATGAACAGACCAGTTTTTATGTGTTGCGGGCTGGATCTGAACTGGAGACATCAAATTTAGAGTCCACGGTTCTCTCAACGGAGCTAATCAGCCCGCACGGTCCTAGAACCACGGTTAACTGATGTTGAAACATTCCATCCGATGATTTAGCTGGCTTTGAAGTCAACAAGGGCAGGGTGGGGAGAGAACTGATTAATCAACCATTCAAATCAGCAGCGATAAATCACCTGGTGTTGTCAGGGATCTGGTTGATAAGCTGATAAATTGACGATCCTAATGAAACGACCCCTCTTTTCACCCCCACCCCCTCCACTCCCCTCCCCTCCCGCCCTGCATGTCACAAACTGCTACTTTGAATGTTAGTGGAGCACTGCTGTGTTTGAATTATCAATAATGATAGTAATAAATAGTCATCATCATCATAATCATCATACTACTGATAACAATCATAACAACAACAATAATAATATCATGATGATGATGATGGTGATGATGATGATGACGACGATGATGATGATAAGAAACAAATAAATAACAACAGCAACAATGATAATTGTATGTGATGCTGATAACAACAGTACTACTGCAGCTGCTTCTGTCGGTAATACTGTTGCCATTAAAAAGATTGATGTTAATGAATGATGATGAGATGATGATGATGATGTGATGATGATGATGATGATGGTGACAGTGATGATGATGATCATGACTGCAAGTACGCTTTACTGTTTTTCTTGTACTTGTTTGTATTGGATTTTTCAAATAAATGAAAGAACGTTTGAAAGAAGAAAAATTATCACTTTTAAAATTTAAACAAACACACACAGACACACACACGCACATATACACACACGCACACATACACAAACACATAAATACACACAAACGCACGCACACACAAACACACACACACGCACACACTAAAACGCACACACACACACGCGCACACACAACATACACACGCACACACACACATACAGAAACACACACAAACGCATACACACACACACAC
>CM060312.1:92340755-92483255 GCA_030674185.1 Monoplex corrugatus
TGTGTGTGTGTGTGCGTGTGTGTGGTGTGTTGTGTAGTGTGTGTGTGTGTGTGTATGTATTGTGTGTGTGTTGTGTATGCCTGTGTGTGTGTGTGCGCGCGCGCGCGCGGTGTGTGTATGTGTGTGCATGTGTATGTGCGTGTGTGTGTGTGTGTGTGTGTAGCGGGCGGGTGTGTGTGTGTGTACGCGTGCATGCGTGTGTTAGTCTGCTGAAAACAGTTTCAAGTAGCGTCATATAAACAAAATATGTATTGAGCTGTCTGTTAACCTATGTGTAAGCCCACCTATCTATATGTATGATGTGTACACGTTTGTGTGAATGTATGCATATTGTGCCTGTCTGCCTATTTCCGAGAAAACAGGAAAGATCTCTGAACCATTAATGGACAGAGGTTATCCTATCAAATGTCGATAGAAATTCCCCTTTCATGGATAATCACTAGTGAGTTGTTAACCCAGCTTAGGCCAGATGACTCATCATGTTGAAATGGCTACTTTCATTAGTGTGCACGGGATATATATATATTCAAGTTTTAACGATAAGACCAAGCTATGTTTCAGTCAGTAGTATGGCATGGGATCCTTCAGGACATCACGTTGAAATGGCTACCTTCATTCGTTTGGACGGATGTGTACTCAAGTTTTAATGATAAAAACCAAGCTAATTGTGATCAGTCGGTTTTAATGATAAAACCAATTTAATTGTGTTTCAGTCGGTTTTAATGATAAAACCAAAAACTGTGCTTCAGTCGGTTTTATTGATAAGACCAAGCTAATTGTAATTTAGTCGGTTTTAATGATAAAACCAAGCTAATTATGTTTTAGTCGGCTTTAATGATAAAACCATTCTAATTGTGTTTCGGTCGGTTTTAATGATAAGACCAAGCTAATTATATTTCAGTTGATTTTAATGATAAGACCAAGCTAATTATGTTTCAATCGGTTTTAATGATAAGACCAAGCGTAATGATAGTGTCTCAGTCGGTTTTAATGATAAGACCAAGCTAATATTTCAGTGTTATGTCCAGCATGCATTTTAATGATAAGACCAAGCTAAATTATGTTTCAGTCGATTTTAATGATAAGACCAAGCTAAATTGATGTTCAGTCGGTTTTAATGAAAGTAAAATTAATGTTTCGTCGTTTAATGATAAGACCAAGCTAATTGTGTTCAGTCGGTTTTAATAAGACCAAGCTAATTGATGTTGTCAAAGTCCACGTTGTTTTAATGATAAGACCAAACTAATTATGTTTCAGTCGTTTAAGATAAGACCAACTAATTTGTTTCAGTCAGTTTAATGATAAGACCAAACAATTTGTTTTAGTCGATTTTAATGATAATACCAAACTAATTATGTTTCAGTCGGCAAGTACGGCATGGGATCCTTCAAGACAGTACTGGGGGTGGGCAACGCACCCAGGACGTAGACCTGTGACCACCCGGCACACAGCTGACTTCTCCACACATATTTATGATCTTAGGGGCCATCTCAACGACTTTTCCATCATGACTCGTCCCCTGCCCCACGCACCCATCATGTTCTTTTTCCCCCACCCCACCTCTCATCCCCTCTTCTGACTGATTGATTCAATTTACGTCAGCACCCGCCTCGGGTGCCCACACCATCACACCTTTCCCTTTCCTTCCGGATGTTATAGCTCTGTGAAAAATCCTACCTGTTGAAATTCTGGCACATGTGTCTGCAGAATCTTGTCAGTCAGGTTCTTTCGTGCTCCAGTTTGTGAAGATTTAAAATTATTGCGTCTAAGTTTCAGTCTGATGTATTATTCAGATTAGAAATTTTAATGGTTGATATAGACATTTCGCTGTTATTGAACCCAACTTCGTCCTCATTTTGAACCACGAAATGAAGTCGCGGTTGGAGATATAAATAGGATTAGACAAAGGTTTCGTGTTAGATTTTAAAATCTAAATAATTTTGGAGATATGAATAAGATTAGAGAAAGTTTCATGTTAGATTTTAAAACCTAAATAATAGTGCACTGACACAGATATATAACTACTACAGTAGACTGGTTGATGACCTGTCTGTAGACACTTGTGATCTTCGTTGTAGGGCCATCTCAATCAGTGGCTCACCATGTCAAGTCACTCCTTTTTCTTTCTTCCCCCTTGCTTCTTCTCCTTCCACATCATACAGCTCTAAAATAATACCCTTCCTGATTAATCTTTTTGCTCCATGATGTATTCCAGAATAGAGTAAGGAGTGAAGGGGTTAAATTTCAATAGAACCATACGTTTACG
This sequence comes from Monoplex corrugatus, assembly GCA_030674185.1. Lineage (NCBI taxonomy): Eukaryota > Metazoa > Mollusca > Gastropoda > Littorinimorpha > Ranellidae > Monoplex > Monoplex corrugatus. The sequence continues at coordinate 92,343,022 of CM060312.1, forward strand.
ACTGATTTTCGATGGCTCTGTCTCTTTAGGATCTTCTGTGTCACAGTTCACTCTCCCCTCCCCCTCCGCCTTCCCTGCCTCCTTCCTTCTCCACATTTTTCTGCGTGTGTGGAAAAGATGTGTGAATGGACGTATCTGTAATGACCGTGCATTATGTGTAAAGTAGATGTGTTACAAGTACAAGTGTTTTATGTCAGGTATAATGTCATGTTCTGGGTCTACTTGTATCAAAGATCCTACAAGAATGGGGTCTGTTCCTTTTTCTTTCAGGAGCGTACATGCACAGGCATTTACGTAACTTGTGCCTCTGTTCCATGCTGATGTCTTGGGAACTGTAGATCTCCCATTATGTCTCTGGTCCACGCTGATGTCTTGGGAACTGTAGATCTCCCATTATGTCTCTGGTCCATGCTGATATCTTGGGACTTGTAGAACTCTCGATATGTCTGGTTCACAATGATGTCTTGGGAACTGTAGATCTCTTGTTATGTCTCTGGTCCATGCTGATGTCTTGGGATTTGCAGATCTTTGTTATGTCTCTGGTCCATGCTGATGTCTTGGGATTCGCAGATCTCTTGTTATGTCTCTGGTTCATGCTGATGTCTTCGGATTCGCAGATCTCTTGTTATGTCTCTGGTCCATGCTGATGTCTTGGGAACTGTAGAACTCCCATTATATCTCTGGTCCATGCTGATGTCTTGGGACTTGTAGAACTCCACTTTATGTTTCTTCAGGTTTTTGCAAGCTCCCTCAGCTGGTTCGCTGGAAATGCGTTAATGTGATTTACTTGTTGTTGCTGTTGTTGTTATTGTTGTTGTTATTGTTGTTGCTGTTCTCTCAGTGTTCAAAAACAAAAAAGACAAGTTTCAGTGCCAACCAAGCACTCAACAGATTCGGGGTCGCATCTTGCCGATTCAGTATTAAAAGATGTGTACATAAACGATCACAAATGGAAAAAAAAGTAGAGGGAGGGGATGAGGGGGTAGTGGTGACAGATGTGTACATAAAGCTGGTGACAGGCGGGAGATGGGGGGTGGGGGTGGGTGGGGGGTCCAATTAACTGACTGTGTGTGCTGTGTTCTTTTTCACTCTCACGTTTTTTGGTTTGTTTTGTTCTTGGTTAGAATGGGTAAGTTAGGAGAGTTAAACTTTATGACAATTCTGTGCACTCCTTTCAATGCCAAATCTTGGATAGTTCACTAATAAAGTAAATGCGTGCACACAGTTCAATAATAAAGTAAACTCATGCGCGCGCGCGCACACACACACACACACACACACACACACACACACACACACACACACACACACACACACACACACACACACACACTGTAAATCGCTTTAAATCAGCAGGTACAGTCAGCGATCAATCAATCTATCAGTCAGTAATAATAACAGTAATAATTTCATTTCTATAATATACAAACAGTCCATGTCAAAAGCATGCATTTTACATAATGAAAGATAATCGTTTCATTTTATGTAATAACAACAGTAACCCTAATTTCAAGAGCGAATAAAACAATGATTACATAGCTCCATGCAGCAAGCGTAATCTTTTGATCAAGAATAACAACAGATAGTAACAGAAACAGGTAAGTCAGTCAGTCAATCATACGTTAACCTAAATGACTAGTAATATACACCATTAAGTCAGTATACATTTGTTTTCAAATTGAAGCTAGAAGCGGAGGGTGGGGGTGGGAGTGGGGGTGGAAAGGAGAAAATTAATTTTTCAGCGTATGCCCGAAAATTAACGAGAGACCTCTCCTTTTTATTGCATATAGGCTTGATTTTTCGATTCAAACAGAAATAAGATGTTCTCTCTGCTGACGTCTTTATGTATTTGTTCACTTCAGTTGGATATGTTGTGGTTCACTCTGTGTACTTTTGAAAGACAGAATGCTTTGGATTCAATGAAATACATGTAGAGTATTATGACGTATGATGCTTGTTGATTTGTTGATCTGAAGTTTGACACATTCTCTCTCTCTCTCTCTCTCTCTCTTTTTTTTTTTTCTCTCTCTCTCTCTCTCTCTCTCTCTGTGCACACGCGCGCGCGTGCATGTGTGTGTGTGTGCGCGCGCGCGCGTGAGTGTGTGTTTGTGTATGTATGTATGTGTGCACGTGTGTGTGTGGGGGGGGGGGGTGTGCAAGCATGCAAGCGCGTGTGACGTAAATTTACGAATTAAACAATGCACTCCCAACTTTCTTTTGATTGAAGTGGCATCAGCAAGTCTTTGATAAAATTTTCATTATTATTAAATAAATTCCCGAAACAAAAAAAGTCAAAACAAACCAACAAAATAAACAGTGTGGCTATAATAAAGAAGAAAACGCACTGCCACTAACACAGTAAATTTTGAAACGTAACCAACAAACCAAATTTATAAACAATACTTTAAACCTGAGCATATGCAACGCGTAAAATGTGTTTCAGTTGTTGTTGTAGTTGTTGTTGTTGTTGTTGTTTTGGTTTTGGTTTGGTTTGGTTTGTTTTTCTATTTTCCTGATGACTTTACAACCTGGGAAAAGCTACCTCCAAGTTGGTAGTGAGACGACCGTCTCCAACACACCGTGTCGCAGGTGGAGAATAGCGGGTGGCCTTCAGATGTGAAGATTAACATCGAAATAAGCCAGGCTTCAACATCACCATCATCATCATCGTCATCAACATCATCATCATCATCATTATCATCATCATCATCACCATCATCATCATGATGTGCCCTGCCTCACGGCATGGCGATCATGACTCTCCATACGAATCTCTTTTGTTGCTGCAAGTATATCTCCTACTCTTTCTGTCTTCATCCACTCTGCAAAACTGTCTACTATTTTCTCCCTGGGTCTGTCTGGTGTTATTTTCCTCTCTAGCTTTCCTGTTGTGACTAGGTGCTCAAATTTCTCTTGCCTCACAAAATGACCCATAAAATTGCTTGTCTTTTCCTAATCTTCTTTATATCATTATGTTCTTTTGGTGTGTGCTTCCTTCAAGACTGCTTCGTTTGTTTGCTTTGCTGTCTATAAAACTCTTAACATTCTTCTCAGAAACCATATTTTAGCTACCTCAATCTTATTCTGACTTTGCGTGTTGACTGTCCATGCTTCGCATCCATACGAAAAAGTATTCCTAAACCAACTGTCGATGGTTACTACAAGGACGGTGTGGGATGGCACCTGACCATGCATAATCATCATCAGGTGCCTTGCCGCATGGCGTTGGCGATCATGGACTTCCATCTGTCTCTATCTCTTGTTGCCTCAAGCGTCTCTTCTACCCTCTTTGTCCTCAGTCACTCTGCAAGTCCGTCTAGTATCTTCTCACTGGTCTACCTGGTGCTCTCTTTCCCTCCAGCTTTCCCGTCGTGACCAGGCGCTCCAATTCCCCCCTCCTCATAAAATGGCCTACAAATGTTGCCTGTCTTTTCCTAATCTTCCTTATCAATGATCTTCTTGTGTCTGCCTCCATCAGGACTGTCTCGTTTGTTTTCTTTGCTGTCCATGGAACTTTCAACATTCTTCTTAGAAACCACATCTCGGCTGCCTCAATCTTGTTCTGGCTTTGCTTGTTGACTGTGGTGACTGTCCACGCCTCACAACCGTATAACAGTATTGATTGTATATGACATTCAAGAACTCTCTTCCTGATGTTAATTGATAGGCATTTGTTTGTAAAAATGCTTTTCATCATCTTGAATGCTGTTTAGGCTTGGCCGATTCTGCTGGCTATTTCTGATGTGCATCTGCCGTCTGGTGAAATGATCGTTCCCAGGTATTTAAACTTATTAACCTGTCTCAAGGTTGTGCCGTTTACTGTTATTTTGCATGAGGGGATTTCATGTTTTTAACTGATCACCATGACTTGAGTCTTCCTGCTGTTTAGTACCAACTCTTTACCTTTGCTTTCTATTTCTAGTATATTCACAAGGTTTTGTAGGTCCCTTTCACTTTCTGCAATTAGCACGGTGTCATCTGCGTATCGAATGTTGTTTATAATTTTTCCTCCACCATTAATCCTGGGTCTTCCTCTAGGTTTCTCATGATGTTTTCGCCGTAAAGTGAAAACAAATCTGGTGACAAACCTGACTCTGCAACACCTAAAATAATATGGGCCACCTAAAGCGTCCAATCCTCCTGTGCTCACAGGGTTGGTCTTTTGGCCACAAGCTATGGGTGGAGTAAATCCTACAGAAAACCTAAAGGCTAAAGTCAGAGGTACCAGGCCTGCAGGCACTTTATGACAAACCGTGATACCATGCAGCAAAAACACGCACTAGATATCATTACCGACGCAATGAACTCCACACCGACTGAGAGGATGGAACGTACCGCAGGCATATATCCGCCAATGAAGCGATGAAAACGCAAAAGCCGTGATTCAGTACATCAGAGTGCAAAGTCTCAGAAGATCACCCGATGCACAACAGAACAACAACAAAAAACTCAGTTCAGGAAGAAAGAAAAGAAAAAACTTAACATATCTCTTCTCTTTCTCTTCCTCCTCTCGTCCCCCCACCTACAATTAACTATTCGGGACACGGTTGAGCAGGCATTTCATCCTTGTACAAACCAGTCAGCATAAGGCCAACATAGGACACACACAGGGCTGTGAAGTGAAGGGCCAGCCCCGGTCCAAAGCTCAAATTCACAGCAAAATAAGTAAATCTGATGTACAGCAGGATTCCTGCCAGCGAGTTCACAGCTGAAAGAAAGGAAAAAGACATACATGTAATTCTAAATAAATAAATGATAAATGAAATAGAGAACTGAACCAAAAAACAAACAAAAAACGATAAGTAATCGAACAAGAAACCACACGTACAAAAAAATATATTAATAGATATATAAATTAACAAATACTTGCATATCTAGGTACGTAAACAAGTACATAGGGAATGAATGAATGAAGGAAGGAAGGAAGGAATGAATGAAGGAAGGAAGGAAGGAAGAAGGAAACAAGGAAGAATCTATAAAAGAATAAATAAAAGACAAATGAATAAACAAACAAACAAGCAAATGAAATAAAGCCTTGGTGAAGCATGCAAGCAAAACAAACAGGCAAGCAGGCAAGCAGGCAAGCAGGCAAGCAAACATGTGAGTAAAAATGTATGCTGGTAAGCAAGAAAACAAGCTTGTATGCAAAGAGGTAAGGCACAAAGGAAACTGGCGACCTAGCAGGTAAGCAAGAAAGTAAGCAGGTACTGAAGTAAGACAGCAAGCAGATAAATAACAAAGTAAGAAGATTAGGAAGCAGATATAAGCAAGAAAATAAGCAAATAGGTGACCACAAAAGTACTGAGGTTAGAAAGAAAGCAAGCAGAGAAATAAGACAGCAAGCGAGTGAACAAGCATGTCACGTCGGTAGGAAAACCAGCAATTACCACAGGTTCATATGAAAGCTTCAAAGCAAGCAGGTAAATAAGAAAGCAAGCAGGTAGGAATGCAAGCAAGCAAGGTAAGAAACCAAGCGAGATAAATAGATAAGTAAAAAAAGCAAGCAAGCAAGTATATAAGTAACAAAGCACGCGATTAAGTAAGAAAGCAAGCAATTAATTCAGGCTGTAAGCAGTTAAGTAAGAAAGAAAGCAACTAAGTCAGGCTGTAAGCAATTAAGTACCAAAGCAAGCAATTAAGTTGTTTTTTTTAACAAGCAAATAAGGAAGCAAGTGATTAAGTAAGAAAGAAGCAATTAAGTAAGAAAGCAAGCATGTAAGGAAGAAAGCGGACAGTTAAGTAAGAAAGCAAGCAAATGAGACAACAAGCAAGCAAGTAAAAACGCACACAAACAGGTAAATAAGCAAGCAAGTAAGTGAGAAAGCAAGCAAACAGGTAAGTCTGAAAGCAAACAAATGAGAAAGCAAGCAGGTAAGCAAGAATGCAAGCAAACTAGCACACAAGCAACAGGCAAATAAAAAAGCAAGCGAACAAGCAGGAAAGTGAACAAACAAACAAACAAGCCGGTAAACAAACTGGCAAGTAAGCGTGCAAACAAGCAGGTAAATAAGAAAGCAGGCAGACAGGCAAGTAAGATACAAGCAAGCATGTAAGAACACAAAGCAAGCAGGCACTTAAGTTAGAACGAAAGCAATGAAAAAAAATCGAAAACAAAAGAAAGAAAGAAATTACCTAGAAAAGAAAGTAAGTTAATGAATATTATGCAAATAAACTAGTTTAGATTTTTTTCAAAAGGGAATTATAATGCTGGGACAATTCCTTATGCTCCACCCAAACCTGTCAGCAATATCATCTGGCAAATGTAACTGATTCTTCAGAAAACTATTGACCTTTTTATTTATCTAGTTATTTGTTCGTTTGTTTGTTTATTTATTTATTTACTTATTTATTTGTTTACTTATTTATTTATCTATTTATTTATTTATTTATGTATTTAGTTATTATTCATTCATTCATTTATTCATTTATTTCTTTATTCGTTTATTTATTATTTATTCATCTGTTGATTTATTTATTCATTCATTTACTTATTTATCTATTTATTTATTTATTTGTTTGTTTGTTTGTTTATTTATTTGTTTATTTATTCATATATTTGTTTATTTATTTATTTATTTATCTATTTATCCATTTGTGCTAGAACGCCATGCTTATAACGCAGAGGTCGTGGGGGTCAATCCTCCAGCGAGTCATGTTACCAGAGGACCTTGCCAATAAGTAAGGCTTATGTACAGGTACAGGACTTACAGCTGCCATGATCAATTTGGATCTCATCCATCACACGCCCGCCATCTGTGCAGTCAGTGTGTGTGGGATTCATTCCGAGCACGGAGAAATTTTTTTTTTAAACTGAAACTGAAAACCCTAAACGCTGACAGAACCTTGAAATGGGTGGAAAAAAAAAAGGGGGGGAGGGGGTAAACAAAACCTATGAGACACCAAGCTGATACCACCAAAATGATTGGAACATGAAGACGGGCAACAAACAGGCCATGTTTTATCTTTCCAGCTAGGATTGAACTCTGAAAAGACACAAGAGATTGTAAATGCTTTTCTTCTCGTGTAACGTGTGTATTGAACAATATGACCGCCTGGCGTGTCACCCGGCTAAACCTCGATAAACACTTCACGCCTCTGCCCACACCTGTACTCCCCTCTATCCTCTACCAGTTCTCTTACACCACGGTGGCTGTATGGTGTGAAAGCCACTAGAGCAAAACATGTGGTGCAGGCACACACAAATCACATCACAGTATGTATTGCCTATATCAGATCTCGAGTCCACAGTTCTATTAACTTTTTGACTCCCAGTCCCACACTCTTTCCACCATTACGAAAACTTAACCCTTTGACACCCCCACCCTATCCACCAGCTTCCTGCAGGAAACTGGAGGATAGGATGAGGGAGTCAAAGGGTTAAGTTTTTACTTTTCTTGCATGGTTGACAATGGAGGATGTTGGTAGACAGGGTGCGGGAGTCAAAGGGTTAAAAGACAGCCAGCCTAAAAAAAAAAATTTAAAAAAAACAACAAGGAAACTGTGGCCCGCATGAGGGGTCAAAGCCACGACCCACACATTATCAGCATGCACTCTGGCCAACTGAGCTTACATGGCCACTAAAAATAACAAGTTCATCGATCGGGAATCGAACCCAGATCACTCTCGTGACAGGTAACTAATCTACTAATCAGCTATGTTGCTGACTTATTGGAAAGTATTCTGCAAATAAGTGAGACAGTGAGTGAATGAACGTGTGAGCAGACCTTAGTACGTAGTAACTACTGCCAATACAGAACTACAATGATGCTTCTACTGTTGCTACTGCTATTACTACTACTATTACTGCTGCTACTGCTATCACTACTGCTGCTGCTATTGCTATTGCTGCTACTACTGCTGCTATTGGTACTAGTACTACTACTGCTACTGCTATTTCTATCACCACTGCTGCTGCTACTGCTATCACTACTGGCGTACTGCTGTGCTATCACTACTGCTGCTGCTACTGCTATCACTACTGGCGTACTGCTGCTACTGCTATCACCACTGCTGCTGCTACTGCTATCACTACTGGCGTACTGCTGCTACTGCTATCACTATTATTATTATTATTATTATTATTATGAACATTTAGTACGCCTAATCAAATTAATGCCCTAGGCGTTAACAATGGCAAAACATAACCGAAATCACAAGCACGCACACACACGCCCACAAACACACACACGCACACACACACACACACACACACACACACACGCACACGCACACACACACACACACACACACACACACACACACACACACAGCACGACATGCAAATGCAATGACACATTGACACTAAGACATTATAAAGCCAACATTACGTTACATGGGGGGAAGGGGGCAGAAATTACCAGTTATTTGGGAAACAGATGAGTTTTGAGGGAGCGTTTGAATGTGGACAGAGAGGGTGAGTATCTGAGTGAGCGAGGTAGCTGATTCCAGATAGTTGGAGCTTGATAGGAAAAAGAACGCTGCCCAAACCTTTTAGTGCGGACTATGGGATACTATAGAGACGGGTGTCGGATGAGGACCGCAAAGCTCGAGATGGCGTGTAGAGATGTAACAGATGGGCGAGATACTCAGGACAGGAAGACTCAATAGATTTGAAGCAGAGACAGGCAATCTTGTAGGATATTCTTTGCTGAACCGGGAGCCAGTGAAGAGAACAGAGCAATGGCGTAATATGGTTAAATTTTGAAGAGCGGAAGATGAGACGGGCAGCATGATTTTGAACTTTCTGAAGTTTGTTAATGAGGTGAGAGGGGGAACCAGACAAAAGAGCATTACAGTAATCAAGACGAGATAGAACAAGTGCACAGACAAGAGTCTTTGTCGTGTCTTCTGAGAGGAGATGGCGGATATAAGCAATTCGGCGGAGTTCAAGAAAACAAGTCCGACAAACGTTGCTAACATGCAGATGGAAGGACAGGGTTTGGTCAAGAGTTACACCAAGGTTACGGGCAGAATAGGAGAGAGTGATAGACGAGTCAACAAGTGTGATGGAGGTTGGAAGAGAGGGGTGATTTTGGAGTTTGGGTGGGGTGATCAAGATCGATTCAGATTTCTCTTCATTCAATTTCAGTTTGTTTTCAGTCATCCAATCCTTCAGGTCGGCTACACAAGATTGGGTGTTTTGGATCATGAGGGGAAGGTCAGGGAGAGGCCCAGAGACATACAGCTGATTGTCATCCGAGAAAGAATGATGCTGAAGTAGGTGTTCTTGGACAATAGAGGAGACAGGATAGGTGTAGAGAATGAAAAGTAGGGGGCCCAGAACAGATCCCTGTGGCACTCCATAGGTCAGACAGGAAGCATTAGAAGAAAGACCATTGACAGAAACTACTTGCAGACGATCGGTGATGTAAGAATGAAACCAATTCAAGACAGTATCATGGAGCCCAAAAGAGTGATGCAGACGGGAGAGAAGGATAGAGTGGTCAATAGTGTCAAAGGCAGCAGATAGGTCCAAGAGAGTCAAAAGTGATACATTGTTAGAGTCAAGAGTAGTCAGTAAGTCGTTGCAGATTTTGAGAAGAGCAGTCTCGGTGCTATGTGCAGAACGGTAAGCAGACTGAAGGGGATAGACAAGGTTATTGGAATGAAGGTGGTTTAACAGCTGGTTGAGAACAACTTTCTCTAAGACCTTGGAAAGAAATGGAAGATTTGACACAGGTCTATAGTTTTTCAAATTCTCAGGGTCAAGAGTCGTCTTTTTTAGAAGAGGTCTAACAATTGCTGACTTGAAAGAAGAAGGAAAGGAGCCAGTTGAGAGGGAATGGTTGATGATGTTGGTGATGTGAGGAAGAAGAGTATCAAGACAATGGGTGAGGAAAGAAACTGGCAATGGGTCAAGTTCACAGGTTTTAATGCCGGATTTCATGATGATTTTCTTAACAAAGTCCTCAGAAACGGGTTGGAAGGAAGTAAGGGGGATTCCAGAGAAAGGGGGTTCAGGAAATGTTGCATGAGTGTTCGTCGTGGAATCAAGAGAAAGCCTGAGGTTAGCAATCTTGTTGACAAAATAGTCGGAGAAAGCCTGTGGAAGATCAGATGGTGGCAGGTTAGATGGAAGAGGAGAAGAGCCAGTTTTGCCAAGAAGAGTATTAGTGATATTATACAATTGTTTGGACGTGGAGCAAGCAAGAATTTTGGCATTGTAATAGGCTGATTTAGCGGCGTCTACAAGGCTATTAACAATTTTGTTGGCAGTTTGAAAGATTTGCCTATGCACAGTTAGACTGGACTTGAGCCATTGTCTCTCAGCTTGACGTCTGTCACGCTTGGCATCTTGCAGTTGTGAAGCTATGGAGGAGAACCAAGGTGTAGGCGGTCGTTTAGAGACTTGGCGTGTTGTTGATGGAGCATGTTGATCCAGTAGCCCAAGAAGGAGGTTGTTCAGTTCATCAGCAGTACTAGGAGGCGAGGCAGTAAGGAGAGAGTGAAGATCAGCATCGAACACAGACAAGTCAACAGCAGATAGGTGTCTGGCTTGCACAGCAGTTTTCTGAGGAGGAGGACGGGAAAGCAGGAGATCAGAGATGAGGCAGACATGGTCAGAAGGGAGGGTGTGATCAGTGGTGATGGACTTCACGATGGCCTGATCAGCCCTGTGGATAATACCGTCTAGGGTATGCCCCCGTGTGTGTGTAGGCACGTTGACTGTCTGAACCAGACCATATGAGTCCAGTAGATCAATAACTTTAGAAGTAAGAGTGTTGGCAGGATGGTCAAAATGAATGTTGAAGTCCCCGGCGATGATGTAGGAACCACTGAGTGAATTGCAGTAAGACAGAAGGTCAGGCAGTTCGTCAGTGAAGGTAGAGTCAGTCAGACGGTTCTTGGAGTTGGGTGGAGGGCGGTAGAGGCAAAGCAGGTGGAACGTCTGATGAGGGAAAGTAAGGGTGAGTTGGGCCAGTTCAAAGGAGGAGTGACTGAAAGGGAAGGCAGATTTGGTTGAGGCATAAGGTGAAAGTTGATCAGCGACGACAAAGGCAATGCCGCCACCACGGCTGGACTGACGAGGGAAGGAAAGGGTGTAGTGACCAGGGGGAGCAATGTCACGGCACTTGGCTTCATCACCAACTGAACGAAACCAGGTTTCAACAACAGCGAAAACGTCAATGTTGCTGTCGTGGATAAAATAGCCAAGTGCTGCTACTACTACTGCTGCTACGGATACTATTACTTCTACTGCTATCACTACTGCTGCTACTACTACTGCTGCTACGGATACTATTACTTCTACTGCTATCACCACTGCTGCTACTACTACTGCTGCTACGGATACTATTATTTCTACTGCTATCACTACTGCTGCTACTGATGTTACTGCTGTTACGGCTAATGCTGCTGCTACCACTACCACTACCGCTGCTGCTGCTGAGCTACTACTACTACTACTACTAGTACTACTGCTGCTGCTGCTATACAATTAGCTACTATTACCAATAATACTGCTGCTGCCACTACTATAGCTGCTGCTACTACTATTACCAACCACTTGTAACGCTACTCCTGCTGATGTTACTACTACTACTACTATCATTAACACTAGTAAAGACTTTTTGGAGTACCAGTTTTCTCCAATGGGGCTCGGAACGCTTCATAATATCATGAAGTATAGAAAAAAATAATGAATGAAAAGAATTCCGCAAGGGAACAAACACACACCAAGAATCTGGGCACAACGTATTACTATTAGCAGTGATTCACGTGGAAAAATCAGTAGTCTACGTTGTCGGCTGAGCTTTATACAAAAATAACAATAACGATAGTGTGTTTAATATATGTGTTACAGTAATGTCCTTGTGAGGTTCGAATAAGTATGTAAAATATCACTGAGATTTCCTTGTAAGAAATTGTATCGTAGTACGTCTATTGTACTGCACCACCTCGTACTATACTACACGTGAGTCTGTTGGCTACTTGCAAAACACACACACACACACACACACACACACACACACACACACACACACACACACACACACACTACCCGTCTAATAATAATATCACTTTCAGTGAAAAGACGTTAAATCAAAGAACGAACGAACGAACACACACACACACACACACATACACACACACACACACACACACACACACACACACACAAAACCACACACAAACACAAACACACACAAACACACACACACACACACAAACACACACACACAAAAACACACACAAACACACACACAAACAAACACACAGACACACAGACACAAACACAAACATACACACACACAAACACACGCACAACACACACAAACAAACACACACACACACACACACACACACACACACACACACACACACAGAAGGAAGACGAGGAGGAGAGGAAAAAGAGTGATGACAAACATAATGACACGTCTCACCAGCAGCTCCAGCCGTGACTTCTGAATCGTAAGCAGTGACGACACGAGGAAGCCAGCGACGGTTGAAGAAAACGATGATGACGCAAGCAGCCAGTTGCATCACAGCTCCCAGCATCATCAACACCATCGCCAGTTTCTTCTCGACTGACGTGATAATAACAAATCATCGTTGTATTGACTATAACACTATAAGAGACAAGTTCATACCCTACAACCCAATAACCTAATAACCCTAAGACTATAGACAAATGAGGTGGGTGTTAAACATCTCACTACACTCGGGTCAGCTTTTTGAGGCTAGTTCTGCGCCTACCTAGTTGAGGAAAGACAGAAATGGAGGACAGAGACCCGGAGAGCAGTGCGGGCAACTGACATTCCAAGGATGATGCTGTAGACTGAACTGCAGTGCATCTACAGGAATAGAAAAGGGCAAAATGGGACAGAACGAAACGGGAAAGTGCAAAGTGAAAAAACAGAGCGGAATAGAAAAAGAGTGAGATGGGAAAGGGTAAAATAGAAAAGAGGAGATGGAAAAGGGTACAATAGAAAAGAGGAGATGGGAAAGGGTAAAATAGAAAACGGCGAGATGGGAAAGGGTCAAATAGAAAAGAGGAGATGGGAAAGGGTAAAATAGAAAAGGCGAAATGGGAAAGGGTACAATAGAAAAGAGGAGATGGGAAAGGGTACAATAGAAAAGAGGAGATGGGAAAGGGTAAAATAGAAAAGGCGAAATGGGAAAGGGTAAAACAGAAAAGAGGAGATGGGAAAGGGTACAATAGAAAAGAGGAGATGGGAAAGGGTAAAATAGAAAAGAGGAGATGGGAAAGGGTACAATAGAAAAGAGGAGATGGGAAAGGGTACAATAGAAAAGAGGAGATGGGAAAGGGTACAATAGAAAAGAGGAGATGGGAAAGGGTACAATAGAAAAGAGGAGATGGGAAAGGGTACAATAGAAAAGAGGAGATGGGAAAGGGTAAAACAGAAAAGAGGAGATGGGAAAGGGTACAATAGAAAAGAGGAGATGGGAAAGGGTACAATAGAAAAGAGGAGATGGGAAAGGGTACAATAGAAAAGAGGAGATGGGAAAGGGTACAATAGAAAAGAGGAGATGGGAAAGGGTAAAATAGAAAAGATGAGATGGGAAAGGGTAAAACAGAACAGAGGAGATGGGAAAGGGTAAAATGAAAAAGAAGGAAAAGGACAAAATAGAAAAGGGCGAGAAGTGAAAATGCAAAATGGAAAAGAGCGAGATAGAAAATTGCGAAACGGAAACGGGCTAGATGGAAAAGGTAAAATGGGAAACTGCGCAATGGGAACGGGTAAACCTGGAAACAACGAGACGGGAAAGGGAGAAAATGAAAAGGGCGAGATAAGAAATGGGCTACCTGGGATAGGGTAAATCGGGATGTTTCCAGTTTGCCGTGGCTAAGACTTACAAGTCATTCATAGGGACGTCCTGATTCGCCTTTTCCCAACTCGCCCCAGTTTCATCTCGCCTTGTTACTTTGTAAGCTGCCGTCAGAACACACGCATACACACACACACACACACACACACACACACACACACACACACACCACACACACACACACACACACACATACATACACACACACACAAACACACACACACACATACATACATACATACATACACACACACAAACAGAACACACACACACACAAAATCAGTGCACACACACGCACACACAAACACACACACACACATACACACACACAAAATCAGTGCACATACACACACACACACACACACACACACACACACACACACACGACACCACACACACACACACACACACACACACACACACACACACCACACACACAAACACGCACATACACACCCACACACAAACACACACATACACACACACAAATCATCATGAAATCTGGCATTAAAACCTGTGAACTCGACCCATTGCCAGCTTCTTTTCTCACCCATTGTCTCGATACTCTTCTCCCTCACATCACCAATATCATTAACCATTCCCTCTCAACTGGCTCCTTTCCTTCTTCTTTCAAGTCAGCAATTGTAAGACCTCTTCTAAAAAAGACGACTCTTGACCCTGAGAATTTGAAAAACTATAGACCTGTGTCAAATCTTCCTTTTCTTTCCAAGGTCTTAGAGAAAGTTGTTCTTGACCAGCTGTTAAACCACCTTCATTCCAATAACCTTGTCTATTCCCTTCAGTCTGCTTACCGTTCTGGACATAGTACCGAAACTGCTCTTCTCAAAATCTGCAACGACTTATTGACTACTCTCGACTCTAACAATGTATCACTTTTGACTCTCTTGGACCTATCTGCTGCCTTTGACACTATTGACCACTCTATCCTTCTCTCCCGTCTACATCACTCTTTTGGGCTCCATGATACTGTCTTGAACTGGTTTCATTCTTACATCACCAATCGTCTGCAAGTAGTTTCTGTCAATGGTCTTTCTTCTAATCCTTCCTGTCTGACTTACGGAGTGCCACAAGGATCTGTTCTGGGCCCCCTACTTTTCATTCTCTACACCTACCCTGTCTCCTCTATTGTCCAAGAACACCTGCTTCAGCATCATTCTTTCTCGGATGACAATCAGCTGTATGTCTCTGGGCCTCTCCCTGACCTTCCCATCATGATCCAGAAAACCCAATCTTGTGTAGCTGACCTGAAGGATTGGATGACTGATAACAAACTGAAATTAAATGAAGAGAAATCCGAATTGATCTTGATCACCCCACCCAAACTCCAAAATCACCCCTCTCTTCCAACCTCTGTCACACTTGTTGACTCATCTATCCCTCTCTCCCATTTTGCCCGTAACCTTGGTGTAACTCTTGATCAAACCCTGTCCTTCCACCAGCATGTGAGCAACGTCTGTCGGACTTGTTTTCTTGAACTCCGCCGAATTGCTTCTATCCGCCACCTCCTCTCAGAAGACACGACAAAGGCTCTTGTCTGTGCATTTGTTCTATCCCGTCTCGATTACTGTAATGCTCTTTTTTCTGGTTCCCCCTCTCATCTCATTAACAAACTTCAGAAAGTTCAAAATCATGCTGCCCGTCTCATCTTCCGCTCTTCAAAATTTAACCATGTTACGCCATTGCTCTGTTCTCTCCACTGGCTCCCTGTTCAGCAAAGAATATCCTACAAGATTGCCTGCCTCTGCTTCAAATCTATTGAGTCTTCCTGTCCTGAGTATCTCGCCCATCTGTTACATCTCTACACGCCATCTCGAGCTTTGCGGTCCTCATCTGATACCCGTCTCTATAGTATCCCCATAGTCCGCACTAAAAGGTTTGGGCAGCGTTCCTTTTCCTATCAAGCTCCAACCATCTGGAATCAGTTACCTCGCTCTCTTAGATACTCACCCTCTCTGTCCACATTCAAACGCTCCCTCAAAACTCACCTGTTTCCCAAAACTGGTAATCTCTGCCCCCTTCCCCCCATGTAATGTAATGGTCATTGTATTTGCATGTCATGCTGTGTGTGTGTTTGTGTGTGTGTGTGTGTGTTTGTGTGTGTGTGGGTGCTTCTGTGGGCGTGTGTGTGTGTGCTTGTGATTCTGGTTATATGTTTTGCCATTGTAAACGCCTAGGGCATTAATTTGATTAGGCGTACTAAATGTTCATAATAATAATAATAATAACAAACACGCACACACACACACACACGCACGCACACACACACAAAACACACACACACACACACACACACACACACACACACACAGAGGCACACAAACACGCATATGCGTACTTCAAAATTTCAGTACAGCATCTAAATAGCTCATCAGATCCTGTTGGCCACGAATGGGCCAAGCAACGATACAGGAAAACCAATCTGAAAGTTATTCAAACATTATACCGTAAAAACGGAGAAAAACAGTTCCAGCTCAAGAAAAAACGAGTTGATACAACTGCACTTGTGTGTGTGTGTGTGTGTGTGTGTGTGTGTGTGTGTGTGTGTGTGTGTGTGTGTGTGTGTGTGTGTGTGTGTGTGTGTATGTGTGTGTGTGTGTGTGTGTGTGTGTGTGTGTGTGTGTGTGTCTGTCTGTCTGTCTGTGTCTGTGTTGTGTGTGTGTGCGTGTGTGCGTGTGTGTTATTGTGTGCGAGTGTGTGTGCGAGTTTGTGTCTGTGTCTGTGTGTCTGTGTTGTGTGTGTGTGTGCGTGTGTGTGTGTGTGTGTGTGTGTGTGTGTGTGTGTGTGTGTGTGTGTGTGTGTGTGTGTGTGTGTGTGTGTGTGTGTGTGTGTGTGTATGAATGAATGAGACCGTTTACCGTTCTGATCTATGATAAAACGATCCTTTTACTAGTTTTAGCTTCAATATTCCCCTCCCCCATCCAACCCCTTTCTACTTTTGGCACAAGGGTTATTAAACCATGTCATTAAAGTTTTGAGTTTCTTGTTTGTTTCTTTTATTTTCCCCAATGATAATGATAACGTACCAGAAGCTACAAATAGGCTGATGGCGCGTGAACACACACTTTTCATGTGCATAGGACCAGGTTAAAGGTTGTCCCATAACCCCAAAGTCTTAATGATGTGAGGAGTAAAATAGGCCTACCTCAACTTTTTCTGGGGCCAGCATTATGAAGACAATGCTTTATCTGTTCTAAGACCAATATAACACAGTGTGACTGAAGTCGCCCTGGAGTAGGAAGAAGATGGAGGCGGAAAAGACGAAAAAGAATCAGACATCAACAAGAAAATAATTAGATTACATTCACCAAAAGCATAACTGTCCGAAGGCATCGCAACGTTAGGCGATACAGCCAGAGCCATAAAAATTAAATCAACACCAGATAGTAGAGTCACAACCATAAAAATTAAGTTAACACAAGGTGGTAGAGCCATAGCCATAAAAATTAAATCAGCTCAAGTTGGTAGAGCCACGACCATAAAAACCAATTCAACGTCAGACAGAAGAGCCACAGCCATAAAAACTAAACCAACGTCAGACAGTACAGCCACAGCCATAAAAACTAAATCAACGTCAGACAGTACAGCCACAGCCATAAAAACTAAATCAACGTCAGACAACAAGAACCACAGCCATAAAAACCAAATCAGCTCAAGTTGGTAGAGTCACGACCATAAAAACCAATTCAACGTCAGACAGTACAGCCACAGCCATAAAAACTAAATTAACGTCAGACGGTACAGCCACTACCATAAAAACTAAATCAACGTCAGACGGTACAGCCACAGCCATAAAAACTAAATCAACGTCAGACAACAGAACCAAAGCCATAAAAACTAAATCAACCTCAGAAGGTAAGCCACAGAACACAAAACCCAATCCAAGACAGTACAGCCAGTCATAAAAACTAAATCAACCGTCAGACAACAGCCCACAACTACATAACAAAATAAAACTAAATCAACGTCAGACAGTACAGCCACAGCCATAAAAACTAAATCTCAACGTCAGAACCCATAACAGAACCAACAGCCAATAAAAACTAAATCAACGTCAGACAGTAGAGCCACAGCCATAAAAACTAAACAACGTCAGACAAGTCAAGAGCCCTAAACTAAACACGTCAGACAGTACAGCACAGCTAAAAACTAAATCAACGTCAGACAGTACAGCCACAGCCAAAAAACTAAATCAACGTCAGACAGTAAGCCCACAACCATAAAAAACTAACACACGTCAAAGCGAAAAGTCCTACACACAGATAAAAACTAAATCAACGTCAGACAGTAGAGCCACAGCCATAAAAACTACACCAACGTCAGATGGAAAAGCCACACAAATAAAAACTAAATCAACGTCAGACAGTACAGCCACAGCCATAAAAACTAAATCAACGTCAACAGTACAGCAGATAAATATCAAGCGAGTACAGCCAAGCATAAAAACTAAATCAACGTCAGACAGTACAGCCACAGCCATAAAAACTAAATCAACGTCAGACAGTACAGCCACAGCCATAAAAACTAAATCAACGTCAGACAGTACAGCCACAGCCATAAAAACTAAATCAACGTCCAGACAGTTAACGTAGGCCACAGGCATAAAAAATAAATCAACGTCAGACAACAGAGCCACAGCCATAAAAACTAAATCAACGTCAGACAGTACAGCCACAGCCATAAAAACTAAATCAACGTCAGACAGTACAGCCACAGCCATAAAAACTAAATCAACGTCAGACAGTACAGCCACAGCCATAAAAACTAAATCAACGTCAGACAGTACAGCCACAGCCATAAAAACTAAACCAACGTCAGACAGTACAGCCACCCCCATAAAAACTAAATCAACGTCAGACAATACAGCCACAGCCATAAAACTAAATCAACGTCAGACAGTACAGCCATAGCCATAAAAACTAAATCAACGTCAGACAGTACAGCCACAGCCATAAAAACTAAATCAACGTCAGACAACAGAGCCACAGCCATAAAAAACTAAATCAACGTCAGATGGTAGAGCCAGCCATAAAAACTAAATCAACGTCAGACAGTACAGCCACAGCCCTAAAAACTAAACCAACGTCAGACAGTACAGCCACAGCCATAAAAACTAAATCAACGTCAGACAACAGAGCCACAGCCATAAAAACTAAACCAACGTCAGACAGTACAGCCACAGTCATAAAAAATAAACCAACGTCAGACAGAAGAGCCACAGTCATAAAAACTAAATCAACGTCAGACAGTACAGCCACAGCCCTAAAAACTAAACCAACGTCAGACAGTACAGCCACAGCCATAAAAAACTAAATCAACGTCAGACAGTACAGCTACAGCCCTAAAAACTAAATCAACGTCAGACAGTACAGCCACAGCCATAAAAACTAAATCAACGTCAGACAGTACAGCCACAGCCATAAAAACTAAATCAACGTCAGACAGTACAGCCACAGCCATAAAAACTAAACCAACGTCAGACAGTACAGCCACCTCCATAAAAACTAAATCAACGTCAGACAATACAGCCACAGCCATAAAAACTAAATCAACGTCAGACAGTACAGCCATAGCCATAAAAACTAAATCAACGTCAGACAGTACAGCCACAGCCATAAAAACTAAATCAACGTCAGACAACAGAGCCACAGCCATAAAAACTAAATCAACGTCAGATGGTAGAGCCACAGCCATAAAAACTAAATCAACGTCAGACAGTACAGCCACAGCCCTAAAAACTAAACCAACGTCAGACAGTAGAGCCACAGCCATAAAAACTAAATCAACGTCAGACAACAGAGCCACAGCCATAAAAACTAAACCAACGTCAGACAGTACAGCCACAGTCATAAAAAATAAACCAACGTCAGACAGAAGAGCCACAGTCATAAAAACTAAATCAACGTCAGACAGTACAGCCACAGCCCTAAAAACTAAACCAACGTCAGACAGTACAGCCACAGCCATAAAAACTAAATCAACGTCAGACAGTACAGCTACAGCCATAAAAACTAAATCAACTTCAGACAGTACAGCTACAGCCATAAAAACTAAATCAACGTCAGACAGTACAGCTACAGCCCTAAAAACTAAATCAACTTCAGACAGTACAGCTACAGCCATAAAAACTAAATCAACGTCAGACAGTACAGCTACAGCCATAAAAACTAAATCAACGTCAGACAGTACAGCTACAGCCATAAAAACTAAATCAACGTCAGACAACAGAACCACAGTCATAAAAAGTAAATCAACGTCAGACAGAAGAGCCACAGCCATAAAAACTAAATCAACGTCAGACAGTACAGCCACAGCCATGAAAACTACACCAACGTCAGACGGAGAAGCTACAGCCATAAAAACTAAACCAACGTCAGACAGAAGAGCCACAGCCCTAAAAACTGGTCAGACAGTACAGCCACAGCCATAAAAACTAAATCAACGTCAGACAGTACAGCCACAGCCATAAAAACTAAACCAACGTCAGACAGAAGAGCCACAGCCATAAAAACTAAATCAACGTCAGACAGTACAGCCACAGCCATAAAAACTAAATCAACGTCAGACAGTAGGGCCTACAGCCACAGCCATAAAAACTAAATCAACGTCAGACAACAGAGCCATAGCCATAAAACTAAACCAACGTCAGATGGTACAGCTACAGCCATAAAAACTAAATCCACGTCAGACAGTACAGCTACAGCCATAAAAACTAAATCAACGTCAGACAGTAGAGCCACAGCCATAAAAACTAAATCAACGTCAGACAGTAGAGCCACAGCCATAAAAACTAAATGAACGTTAGACAGTAGAGCTAGAGCCATAAAAGCTAAATCAACACCAGGTGGTAGAGCCACAGCCATAAAAACTAAATCAACGTCAGACGGTACAGCCACAGCCATAAAAACTAAACCAACGTCAGACAACAGAGCCACAGCCATGAAAACTAAATCAACGTCAGACGGTAGAACCACAGCCATAAAAACTAAACCAACGTCAGACAGTACAGCCAGAGTCATAAAAACTAAATCAACGTCAGACAACAGAGCTACAGCCATAAAAACTAAATCAACGTCAGACAACAGAGCCACAGCCATAAATACTAAATCAACGTCAGACAGTACAGCTACAGCCATAAAAACTAAATCAACCATAGGCAGGAGACCCACAGCCATAAGAACTAAACCAATGTCAGACGACAGAGCCATGAAAACTAAATCAATATTACAAATGTGAACGCCTGCTTGACGAAACATCAGGGTAATTTTGCTGTTTTCTCCTAATTTTTGTATTTGGTCTCTTGTTTGTAATTTGTTCTTTGTTGTCTAACGTTTACGCTTGACAAAGGCGACTTGGTCGAAAATTTCCACCTGTCTTTTCTTTTTTATGTCAAATACGCGCTCTGGTTCTATTCTCATATTTTTATTGTAACTAGATCAAAGCCAGGCGGTAGAGCCACAACCATGACAATTAATCCAATCCAATCCAATCCAAGAAAAGCTACACTCACCCAGAGCGTAAGTCTCTCCAAAAGCATCGCATCGCCACACGTTAGTTCCATAGCCATGTCCTGACAGGCAAGTGGAGAATTGAAAATCCCACATGTTCAGTCCTCTAGTAGTAGACGACACATTGTTTCCTTTATCGTAAATCCAGATGCCGGGGATGGCCACAGAACAAAGGAAGAGGAAGAAAGCGACAAAGTAGAAACTAAACCCCACTTGATATGGTAGACTTGTGTTCCGGAGCAGGGCCATTGTTCTTGGTCAGTTCCTGTACAAAATAAAATAATAATGATAATGATTATCATAACCATGAAAGAGATGGACGAATGTATGAAAATGTTTTTTCCCCTCCCCGCTTTTCCTACTCTCCCTGAGTAAAAGATGGTTTGGTTTTTATTCAGTTTATCTGAAGATCAGTTTACTTTTTCCTCCCTAAATATCGCCCGGAATTCGATCGATATATCAACTGCAGTGTGTTGACGTGTTGTGAATGACAGTTGTTATGCTTGGATAGCAGCTTTTTATTGAAATAAACCCATTTTCCAACAGATACAGCTTATTTTTAGTGACATCAAAGAAGATTTTCGAACAAGGAGAAAGACTGGTATAATCAATTTGGATATAACTGGTCTGGTCTGTAATTACCTGGTTACCCACCTGTCTGTCTACATGGTTAGGAGGAGGAGAGGACTAACTGAAAATCAAAGTGAAGGTTAGTCAGAAACTCTGTAAATGAAAAACTGATAGGACTTTTAAAAAGACTGAAAAGCTCAGTATTAAGTACTACAACTGCTAGTAGGCTACTACTGGAGTCAGACTGAAGGACACTTTATTACTCATGGACTCTGGAGAGTTCCATTAGCATGGCTTAGTCCCACTGGATCTGTTTTACGGCGAGTCGTTGCTATTCTACACACAAAATACAAATAACAATGAAGATATTTGGTGATAAATATTTAAATCTAGATCTGCCGTTTTGGCGGGAACTTGTCAAGAAATCTTTATTTGTAACCCTAAGAGCGACAACGAAAGTCCTTGAAGTAGCTGAGATCAACTGTGACTGACCGATTGCTCTTCAACTGTGCAGAAGAAGGTTGTTAGACTATAATCAAACATCATACTAGTTATACTGAACTAGGGCGAAGACAAATTACTTTGGCGAAAACAAATTCGCATATCATGATATCTGTATGCCAAATCAGATTTTCTCAGTGAAGAAATTAAGCGAACTAGAGGTCCTGTGACAATTCGAGTGCAGTCGAGAAGCATACACAGCCTGTTAATGCTCGTATCCCATAGATAATTCACTAGATTCTACCCGACAATCGGGACGTTCAACTCCGAGGCTTGAGTCACATTTAGATCTAGATTTAGGCTTAGTGATCGGCTGATGTCAACGGAGGACATAATCAACGAAGTAACTTATCACTTCGTGGGGTTACGTATCAGCTATAAGTATCAGGCTAATATGAAGAAACAGGAATAGGAAAATGAAATTATTCCCTAGGAAAAGAGAACAAACCGTGGATCAAAGTCCTTTCCGGTAGGCCTATTGGTCAAACAAAAAAAGCAGACGACACGTAAACAAGGGAAACCACTGCATCGATAAAAACTCAAAAGCGAAGTTGAAGATTAATTCCCTTAGTTGTTTACGCTGACCTTCTGTTCATTTATTCATTCATTCATTCATTCATTTATTCATTCATTTATATATTCTGTTCAGACAGGTTCGCAGACACCACGTACTAACAGATATACATCAGCTTCCCTTTGGTTTAAAATTAAGAAAATGTGAATTCGAGCTCGATTTGACATTTCTCCTCCTTCCCGTACCACGCGCACAGTGACTCGACGCAATCTCAAATCTATCGACCTCTCCACATTTTCATCTGATGCCTCCCGTCTCCTTTCTGAAAAGTCACATAACCTTACCGATGAATTCTATACTACTCTCCACCATCTTCTGGACACTCATGCTCCAGCCACAACCCGTCTTTTACCTGACCGCCCCCCTACCCCCTGGCTCACTCATGAGATTGCCTGTGCAAAACGTGCCCGCCGCAGAGCAGAGCGCCGCTGGCGCAAATCCAAACTCACTGTACACAGGCAACTTTTCCAAGCCTCTAAAACAAAAGTATCCACCCTCATTGCATCTGCAAAAACAAGCTATTTCCAAACCAAAATCCTGAATGCCTCTTCTTCAAAAGAACTCTTTACAACCATGAATCATCTCCTTGGCACACGAAAAGACTTACCTCTCCCAACAAAACATACAAATGAAGAACTCCCATCTGTATTCTCTAAGTATTTCACCACCAAAATACAAACTCTTCGTGACAGGCTTGACAGGACACCCTGTCAACCATGCCCACCTGACCCTTCCTTCTCTGGCACACCTCTCACTACTTTTACCCCAGTCTCACAAGAAGAAATTTTCAACACAATCAGATCCATGTCGTTCAAAACCTGCGAACTGGATCCTCTTCCAGGTTCTCTCTACTCCGATTGTCTCCCTACTCTCCTCCCATTCATCACTGACATCATCAACACTTCTCTTCAAACTGGAACTGTCCCAGATTCTTTCAAGTCTGCTATTGTTCACCCTCTCC
The DNA here is from genome assembly GCA_030674185.1 of Monoplex corrugatus. NCBI lineage: Eukaryota > Metazoa > Mollusca > Gastropoda > Littorinimorpha > Ranellidae > Monoplex > Monoplex corrugatus. Next base: position 92,366,945 of record CM060312.1, read on the forward strand.
TCAAGAAACACAATTTAGACCCAAATGAACTGAAAAATTACAGGCCTATCTCTAATCTCTCTTTCTTGTCAAAACTCCTTGAAAAAGTCGTCCTCAACCAGCTGAACTCTCACCTGTCTGCCAACAATCTCCTCAATCCTTTCCAGTCAGCCTACCGCCAGTGCCATAGCACTGAAACTGCCCTACTACACATTCTCAACAATCTCCTCCTTGCAACTGATACTGGCAAAGTCTCTCTCCTCACACTCCTTGATCTGTCTGCAGCTTTCGATACCATTGATCATGGTATTCTCCTTTCTAGACTTCATCATACTTTTGGCATCTCTGACATTGCTCTCTCCTTTTTCACTTCGTATTTATCAAACAGAAAACAAACTGTTCTCATCAATGGCACTTACTCTCAACCTGCATACCTGACCTGTGGTGTTCCACAAGGATCTGTCCTTGGCCCTGTTCTTTTCACTCTTTATACCTCCCCCCTGTCCACCATCATCAACTCCCACTCTATAAAACACCACTTCTATGCTGATGACACCCAACTTCAAGATAGTGACTCACCTGATAATATACAGCGCCTGTTGACTCGCACCACTGAGTGTTACTCGGACATTAAGAACTGGATGACACACAATAGACTTCAGCTTAATGACGACAAGACAGAAGCTATCCTCATTGGCACCCGTCAGAAACTTTCCCAGCTGCCTCCTCTTTCTCTCCCATTATGTAACACATCAGTCCCAATTTCTGATTCAGCTAAAAACCTTGGTGTCTGCATTGACTCTACCCTCTCCATGAACAACTTTGTTTCTCAAACTGCCAGATCTTGCTACTATCATCTCCATCGTATAAGCCTGATCAGGAAGTATCTCTCTGTCGAAACAACTGCAAAACTCGTTCTCTCCTTCATAATGTCTCGCATTGACTATTGCAATTCACTCCTGTCTGGTCTTCCTGCCTCCACCATTCACATCCTACAGCGCATTCAAAACAATGCTGTACGCCTTGTACTCAAAAAGAAAAAAGCTGACCACATATCTCCTCTCCTGGCACAACTTCACTGGCTCCCTGTATCAAAGCGCATACAGTACAAACTAGACACCATGTGCTACAAAAGCCTAAATAACGCAGCCCCCGATTACCTGTCAAGCCTACTTGAGATCTATGTTCCCTCACGTACCCTCCGCTCTGCCTCCGATCCTCTGACTTTTCGCTTTCCACGCACTAAGCTCAATACCTATGGTCCACGAGCCTTCTCTGTTTCTGGTCCACTCTGCTGGAACAAACTTCCTCTCTCAGTCCGTCAGCAACCTACTTTTGCCTCCTTCAAGTCCGCTCTCAAAACTCACCTTTTCTCCTCTGCATAAAATCCTAACCTCACTCAACCCCCCTCTGCAGCCTGTCTCCGCTCGGAGGGGAATCACTTTGTTTTAATATATAATTGTATATGATGTGCTCTCTGTGGTTTTCCATTGGTTTTATTCTTGCTTTTATTGCTTTTATTCTTTTCTCCCCATTTGTGGCCATGCATGTGTGTGTGTGTGTGTGTGTGTGTGTGTGTGTGTGTGTGTGTGTGTGTGTGTGTGTGTGTGTGTGTGTGTGTGTGTGTGTGTGTGTGTGTGTGCGTGCGTGCGTGCGTGTGTGCGTGTGTGTCTTTTCGGCGCTTGGATTTGATTTTGTCGAGATTTGCGCTGTATAGATATTGTAGTTGTTATGTATGCATGTGCGTACGTATGTATGTATGTATGTATACGCTTAGATTTATGTATGTATGCATGTATACGCTCAGCTTAGATTTATGTATGTAAGTATGTAAGCATGTATGTATCCATGTATACGCTCATATGTATGTAGGTATGTGTGCATGTATACGCTCAGCTCTTAGATTTGATTTTGTCAAGATTTTGCGCTATATAAATAAAATATATTATTATTATTATTATGAAGGTATACGGGGAGACAATAATAATGAAAATCAAAATGAATAAAATAAAAGTGGTATATCCTAATCCTGCGCTCGTGTGTGCATGCTTATGACTCAGAGTTAATTGTCCAGTTGTTGCTATTGTGCTTAGGAGGGATTCGTCGCACGCAGAGCAATTCCATGTGCGCTCCTCCCAGACATGCCTCCATTTCTCTGTCAGACTCCTGAGCCTGTGCAACACGTTTTGCGGTGGCAAGATGTTGACATGGGAAGGGAGAGGGACATCTGTGAAATACTAGGCTGGCACCGCCAGGATGATGGAAACATTAAAATTGACAGCAAAGAGGAGTGTTTTAATATTGCAGGCTGTGAATGAACTCGAGATATCATTAAAATTTTGAGTGTACGGCTCTATCGTTGAAAAGTACCAATATATCCGCGATATGTCCGCATCAGACTTTGAATGAAGGTCGAGGTGCTAATCTTTTGGACGAAATCAGCGATAAACCAAGAGCCCACGTGCAGCATGCATTCAGCGCACTTAAAAGATCCCATAGCGTCAAATATCGAGTTATTCCTGACAAGATTATGTAAGAAAAATCTACTTCTATGGGTGAAAAAATACACGTATAGATATTAAAGATAAATAGATGTGTGGCGCTGCAGTGCGGCACCACTGTCTGTCTGGGGATAACAATCCGAATTTCACACGGTAAATCTGTTGGAAGGGGTGGGGCTGCAGGCCGAGAGTAAGGTGGTCTTATAAGCTTTCCTGTCTTTTAACGAACAGCTGACCATGGGAACCGAGTCAAAGGGGGTTTTAATATTCCCGCTAGCGGCTGAAATCACATGTTCTACCCTGCGTCGGCCATGTTGGTACTCCCCATATGGAAGAGAGGGGGGTTCTGGGTCACACCAAAGAGAATAGTGCTTACTCCCTTTGATCACAGTTTCAGTTTCGAATTCTCAAGATGATGTCTCCGCGCTCGGAATGAATTCCATGTGCACTAACGTCACAGGTGCCATGTGATGGAGAAAATCCAGAATGATCACGGCACAAGCCTTAAGCCTGCACATAAATCCAAGAGATGAACCGATCCTGAGGTCCTACCTAGATAGTTCCATAACCCTGAGGTTGTAGGGGAGCGAGGTTGCAGAGACCTCAACTTTTCCTGGGGCCAGCATTATGAGGGCGGCGCCCATCCCCTCTCCCTCGATTCAAATTCATATTCATATTCACATTTTTTACCAAGACTTCAGAAAGGCAAGAAGGCTAATTGGTCTTCAAGGGATGGGACCTGGGAAATCAACCTATCTCTCCAATGTTTTATACCAAGGCAGCCAGACAATGCCCTGCTCTTCACAATTTTCAACTGCCATGGGATCTTTAGATTGTGCAGCCAGAAGGCACACGGGTCTGACTCGTTTTTCATCCCCTTCTGAAGGACGACATGTTCTGTTCGATTTTCCAGTCAAACTGAGGAGACAATTAACTCTGAGTCATAAGCATGCACACACGAGCGCATGGTTAGGATATAGGCCTACCACTTTTATTTTATTCATTTTGATTTTCATTATTATTGTCTCCCCGTATACCTTCACCTTCAACCGGAAATGAACCCTGGATGCACGAGTTTAGTTATTGGCAGGCAAACGTCTGAACCATTCTGCCACTCTTCTCCCTGTTACAATCTTCTCCCTGAGGTACGCGTTCTGCCATGGTTTTCCCTGTTACAATCTTCTCCCTGAGGTACGCGTTCTGCCATGGTTTTCCCTGTTACAATCTTCTCCTTGAGGTACGCATTCTGCCACTCTTCTTCATGTTACAATCTTCTCCTTGAGGTACGCATTCTGCCACTCTTCTCCCTCTTACAATCTTCTCCCTGAGGTACGCATTCTACCACTCTTCTCCCTCTTACAATCTTCTCCCTGAGGTACGCATTCTACCACTCTTCTTCCTGCTACAATCTTCTCCCTGAGGTACGCATTTTGCCAATCTTCTCCCTGAGGTACGCATTCTACCACTCTTCTTCCTGCTACAATCTTCTCCCTGAGGTACGCATTTTGCCAATCTTCTCCCTGAGGTACGCATTCTGCCACTCTTCTCCCTGTTACAAACTTCTCCCTGAAGAACGCATTCTGCCACTCTTCTCCCTGTTACAAACTTCTCCCTGAGGTACGCGTTCTGCCACTCTTCTCCCCGTTACAAACTTCTCCCTGAAGTACGCATTCTGCCACTCTTCTCCCTGAGGTACGCATTCTGCCATTCTTCTCCCTGTTACAAACTGTCTCGTTTGGTCACACGTTAGGGCGCTGAGTTTGGAGGTGGGGAGGCTCTGCCGGTGAAGGATGTTGGCCGCTAAACATAGATGGGACTGGTAGGTTACTTCCCGCCTCATCTGGGTTGCATTATTGACCACAAAGTGGGGCTTGGCAGTGGGACTCGGGCCCGCTGGGTTGTATTCTTTGACTGCTCCAGGGTGTGTCATTATCAGCTGTAGTAAGTGTGCGTGTGCATGCATGTGTCTGAATGTGTCTGTGTACTTGTGTGTACATATGTATGTCCATGTGTTTGAGTATGCCCTTGTTGTTTGTGCGCTCGTGTATGTGTGTGTGTGTGTGTGTGTGTGTGTGTGTGTGTTATGTGTGTGTATGTACGTGTGTATGTGTATGTATGTGTGTGTGTATGTATGTATGTATGTGTGTGTGTATGTATGTATGTATGTGTGTATATATGTGTGTATGTATGTGTATGTATGTGTGTATGTGTGTGTATGTATGTGTATGTGTGTGTATGTATGTGTATGTATGTGTGTGTATGTGTGTGTGTATGAATGTGTTAGTGTATGTGTGTATGTATGTATGTGTGTGTGACACAAAGAAAGAGAGAAAGAGAGAGAGAAGAGAGAGAGAACGGAGGGAGGGAGAGAGAGACAGAGAGAGAGAGAGAGTGGTCTCTTCTGTTGGGGGAAGGGAGGCATTCTTCAATCGTTTACCGTCGAGCACCACCCTTGCATGAATGACTGAGGTGTGCAAGTAGATAATGACTTGTAGACAGATTGAAAAGAAAATGAAACTGTAATGTGTGTGGTGAATTCTCATCTTCTTCCAGTATACATTCATTCATGGAAAGAAGAAGCAGAGTAGATGAGTCGAAAGACAGTTTTCATCTAAATCAACAAACAGCCTGCAAGTCTGCTGAAGCTTCATTGGTCTTTATTCCTTTACTCTGGTTTAGACATCTTCACCATGGCACTGTTACAATCTGTCTCAACCATAACTAAATAAAACTGCTGGCTTCTTCAAATAATGTAAAGCACATTTTTACCATGAAAACAACTCACTTCAAGACATATATATATATGGATGGTAATATATATTTGCTGGTCACATTTCCATTTCTAATCTGATCTGTCTCTCTTCAAAGTTAGAGAATGGCGACTGTCACTACCCAAAATTACAACACTGATATTGTTATTTTGTTTAAAGCCCTGCTGACTGCATACAGCCATATCAGGGCTATTATCGTTTCAAAACATATACATGTACAATGCTTCAACAGAAAAAAAAAAAGGGAAAAGAAACTTAAGCTCACATATCAATGCATTTACGAACATAATCTAAGGATGACCCTGGCGTTGACCATTCTGTCCAATTTATCACACAGGGGATTTAAAAAACATAACTGAACGGAAATTTAAACGAAACTAAGGAAACCAAAACATACATAAAAACAGGCCTAAACTACCTAAAATCACTTCCGCATATCTCTTTTGCTTACAGCCAAAAATGGACTTAAAAGATACATGTACCCAAATATCAATATTATGAGAAAATACGTAGGACTTTATCGAACACATGCAGGTAAACGGACAAGTAAGGCAGAAAATGATAGGAAGAGATGACAGAAAGCAAAGGAACAAGGCAGAAACAAAGAGAGTGACAGAAAAGAGGCAAGGAGAAACAAAGAGAGTGACAGAAAAGAGGCAAGGAGAAACAATGAGAGTGACAGAAAAGAGGCAAGGAGAAACAAAGAGAGTGACAGAAAAGAGGCAAGGAGAAACAAAGAGAGTGACAGAAAAGAGGCAAGGAGAAACAAAGAGAGTGACAGAAAAGAGGCAAGGAGAAACAAAGAGAGTGACAGAAAAGAGGCAAGGAGAAACAAAGAGAGTGACAGAAAAGAGGCAAGGAGAAACAAAGAGAGTGACAGAAAAGAGGCAAGGAGAAACAAAGAGAGTGACAGAAAAGAGGCAAGGAGAAACAAAGAGAGTGACAGAAAAGAGGCAATTTCTAGGACAGATTTCCAGAAAGTGGGGATACTATTTATACTGAAAGTGCCCCCCGACATCCCCACAGGGGGAAAATTACATCGTATCAGTCGACCAATTCCATAGCTGTCTTGACTGGAGGTATGCTACCTACCAAGCAAGTGAAAGAATCTAAACTTTTACCTGAACAATGAGCACGAACAAACACACAGGCTGTGTGGCAGTACATGACATCAGCACAAGGAAAGTAAGACATACATCAGAATATTTCACTGTTCATCAGTCTTCGGCCACAATACATATAATGTGGAGGTGGGGAAGCACACCAAACAATGAACATTGAATATATACAGCTCAAATCACTGAAAACAAAAATTACATTGATCCTATTGTATCACATGATCTCGCACACAACCTTGAACTATACAACAACATGCGGTTGATAAATAATACCACAATGTGTTTTTGTGATTAAATCCAAGGCTGACACACAGTAACCCTTACAGTGTGTCAACAATTTATCAAAATGATTACCTTTTCATTTCAATTTGAATGATAATTTTCTTTTTTCGTCTATTAATAGCATGGAAAACAAATCTGGATACTTTTTTGGAACTGTGATGAAAATCTTTGCTTCAATGATACCTTAGCTGATTCTTTTAGGAATGTCAGTCTAAGATCTACTTACAATGCACATTCAAACAGGAAATAGTGTTTCAATCTTCGTTTTGCAAAATGTGGCATGCGTTTCTGAATCACTATAATTATGCAAACTGTTTTGATTGGGGAATATATTAAATCTTACCTGAGTTATTATATTTCTCACCGAGTAACAGCAACTCAAAAACACATATATCCATATTCAAAACATACTTTTGTTACTCTGTAGATCTCCTGCCTGCAATGATCTCTGATAACATGATTAACACCAAACCATTTTTGAAAAACAAATCCACCAGTCTTTGTTTACACATGTCTAAAAACACTTTTACATCTCTTACACCTTTGTACAGCCATACAATACTGATTCTAGTCTCACACAATACTGTAGTTGACACAATGACCTAACTTTGAGTCAGTGATACAACTTCCACATACTCCACATGCTGCAAAACAACTACTCATTCTGTATGTATGAACCAATATAACACACAAATCACCACAAGTTTAGTACATGTGTATTAAAACACTGGTTGACTGGACGTTTAACGAGCACAGTGAAATATCATTTTATGAATAAAAATTAAAACAATATTAGCGAGACATTTTAACTCTCTCACAGGATTACGCTTCATTGTAACTGCTTCTTTACCAATGTGTGTCTTGTTGTTCATCTCTTTCACCACAAAGGTAGGGGCTGACATGTATTTGCTTCATGTATGTTGCCCTCAGCCATTTATGACTTTGTGAAGTGCTAAGCGCTCAACTTTAGAGACGTGGCGCTGAACAAAGGTTATTTTATCTTGGAGCAGGCTACAAAAGTTTGTAAAGCCTGCACTGTAAACAAAGAAAGACATGGGGAAAGAAGTGTATTACTTGGTGTTATAATAATGAAAATTTATAAAGAACAAGTTTCAGGAAGCAAACTCTTAAGCACTTGCACTTCACAGAAAATTTTACAGATAAAAGCACACGTCAACAATAGATATTGTATAAGCATGATATGACACAGAACAAGAAAGAAAACTATATCATAGGGCCTACATGTATTACATATGCAGATATGTACTCATGCACAAACACAGAGACAAACACCTACACAGGGACCCATGCCGACATATTCACATACACCGGTGCAAGTTTCCAAACAGACTGATGAATGTGTGCAACCAATTATACAAGCATAGCAGAGTAAAAAGGAAGATAAAGAAGGGAAACTAATACAATTAACATTTATATACTGGTTGAAGAGACAAACTTTTTAGGGCTCTCTTACTTAAAAGAGTAAGAGTTGAACAGATTACAAATGAATGAGTAAATCTCCCATTCTCAGCAACGAATGGCAAGAGAAAAAAAATGAAATAATTTTAAAAAGTGTGATGATTTCTGTTAGCAATTAGATCCCATTACTCTCAGCAATGTGGAAATTATCAGCAAATTCAAGTACTACATAGCAGTTTGAGAACTGACAACAGTGTTGCAACAGGATGCAAGAGTAATACGACATAGAGTAATGCTAAGAAAACCAACAGGACATAATGTCGTGGGTAAGAAAATCATCATCATCACCATCAGGTGCCTTGCCGCATGGCATTGGTGATTACGGACCTCCATCTGTCTCTATCGCTTGTTGCCTCAAGCATCTCTTCCACCCTCCTCGTCTCTAGCCACTCTGCAAGTCCATCTAGTATCTTCTCCCTGGGTCTACCCGGTGCTCTCTTTCCCTCCAGCTTTCCCGTTGTGACCAGATGCTCCAATTCCCCTTTCCTCATAAAATGGCCTACACATGTTGCCTGTCTTTTCCTAATCTTCCTTATGAATGATCTACTTGAGCCTGCCTTGTAAGAAAATCAATGGGATGAAATATATTGGGCAGGGAAAATCAACTGGACATTATTTTAGTTTAAGTTTCTCAAGATGACGTCTTCGCACTTGGAACAAATTCCATATGCACTAACTCACAGGTGCCATGTGCATGGTGATCTTGGCACAAGCCTTAAGCCTACACATAAACCTATAAGCTGACCAGGTCCTGAGGCCCTATCTAGACTATGTTTTACCTAGTCTATATTTTATACTGGTATTTTATCAGCCTACCACTGGAATAGTCTTGGCTACATGTAAATGACATGTGAACAAACTGACACATGATCTTAGGGTTACCAATGACTTTGTTGGCCATTCACATGAAAACTTCTGCATCAGTGAATGATGGGTGCAGTGGTCCAGTGGGATAAACGCTGAACTTCCCACTGGAAAGTCCTGGTGTGATCAGTCTGCTGGGTGAAGGATGGGCATTTTTCTCCTGGGTCAACGTGTGCAAACCTTTCAGAACCTAAATAACCTTCAGGTGTATATGTATATATGCAGAATATCAAATACACACATTAAAGATTCTGTAAGTCATGTCAGTGGCTAGCATTTTGTTGTTGTTGTTATTGTTATTGTTGTTTAAAGCCAGCCAATGCGTAGACCATATCAGGGCTATAACCGCTTCAAAACATACAAAACTTCAACATGAAAAAGAAAAAAAAGAAAAGAAAAGAAAATTAAGTACACTAATCAATGCATTCACACTCATAATCTAAGGACATGCCCCCGGCGTTGACCACTCCATCTAATTTATCACACAGGGGAGATTTAAAAAGCTCACCTGAATACAAATATAAGCACACATAAGGACACCAAAACATATATAAAAACAGGCATAAATTACCTAAAATTGCTTCCACATATCTCACCTCCCTAGAACCAAAAATGCACATAATACATGCACCCAATTATCAATCCTAAGAAAAAGTACATAAGACTCTATCGAATACATACAGGTGAATGGACCATAGGCAGAAAATGATAAGTAGAAATGACAGAAAGCAAAGCAACAAGGCAGAAAGAAAGAGATTGACAGAAAAGAGGAAATTTCTAGCACAGAATTTCCAAAAGATGGGGATACTATTTATACTGAAAGAGCCCCTGGCATCCCACAGGGGAAGTGGCTAGCTTATGAAAACACCCAGCCTGCATGATGATAACACCTAGCATGCATGCAATTGCAAACCAAAGATGCACACTAGCAACAACATAGTGGAACGTGGTCAGCTCACTTAACAGCTCGAGTTCTCTTTGCTCCACTAACAAACAGTGTGTTTACTTGTAATGGGCAACAAGTCCAAATAGTTTGGAGAATAACGTTAAAGAAAAATAATCGTACATGATGCCACTACAGAATACAGGACACATTACTATACTGTCTACAACCACACAAAAGAGTACACAATATGGGACACATTATTATATTGTCTACAACCACATGATAGAGTACACGTAGATAACAGAAAACACACAATTTCATGTTCTAGTATACATTTAGTGAAAACAAAAATAAAAAGTAAACAAATGAAAGTAGAGACAAATAAACAAACATATAAGTAGACCTATATGTTTCATACATGATATTACACATATATGTTTTATACATGATAATGATAATAAACAGATTTTGATGGGTGCAGTAGTCAAGTGGGTGAAACATCAGACTTCTAACTGGAAGATCTGGAGTTCAAACCTGCCTGGTATCTCCTGCCCCATGGGTGAAGGTGGACATTTTTCTCATCTCCCAGATCAACCTGTATACAGGTGGGTAAAGGTGGACATTTTTCTGATCTCCCACATCAACCTGCATACAGGTGGGTAAGGTACAGGTGGACATTTTTCTGATCTCACATCAACCTGCATACAGGTGGGTAAAGGTGGACATTTTTCTCATCTCCCACATCAACCTGCATACAGATGGGTAAAGGTGGACATTTTTCTGATCTCCCACATCAACCTGCATACAAGTCAGTAAGGTACAGGTGGACAGTTTTCTCATCTCCCACACCAACCTGCATACAGGTGGGTAAAGGTGGACAGTTTTCTCATCTCCCACACCAACCTGCATACAGGTGGGTAAAGGTGGACATTTTTCTCATCTCCCACATCAACCTGCATACAAGTGGGTAAGGTACAGGTGGACAGTTTTCTGATCTCCCACACCAACCTGCATACAGGTGGGTAAAGGTGGACATTTTTCTCATCTCCCACACCAACCTGCATACAGACGTGTTACTGCCTGAACTCCATTCCTGTGCAAATGTATGCATAACATCAAATACGCACATCAAAGATTCTGTATATGATGCCAGTTTCCGGTGGCTCATGGAAATATGAAAATACCCAGCCTGCACACCCACCAAAGACAGAGTATGCACACTGTGCAGCAACATATGCTATGCACAGTGTTGGCAAAACAATCAACATATGTGTCCGAAAAAAATCAGCAAGCTGCATAAAACAAAACAAAACAAAAACAGACTTCCATGTCAATATTTCATATGTACATAAACATGACGTTCATATGATGTGGCAAATAATTATAAATTAGGGTACCGATCCATAAAGGTAAATTCAGGGAATCACTGACATATGAGGAAAACAAATATCCATAGATAAAAGTTTTAAAATGAAAAAAAAAATCAAACACAACAAATGGCACGCCACCTTTATAAACCCTCTTGTGTGACTGTGTTTTGGAGAGCTAAACTCTCCATGGATATTGCATGATTTTAGGCTTTTCCACATAGAGAACTTTCTTCATCAGTGTACTGTGACTGTGTATGACGAACTATCAAGTTGGTAATTAGTCACTTCATTGTCAACAAAGGTGTCACCAAATACAGGAGTATGAATGCTGATCATAAAGACTACAAGTACATGCACATATATACATGTCTAAAACAAATATGGGTGAGTGATGATTCAGGAAGTGATGCCTACATGTAATGTGCAACAATATAGCCATGAGATGGTACTCCCACAATTCGTTCATGACACACCAAACACTTGACATGGTTTTTCGTGATGTCTCCAAGAATGAGCTTTTCACCCTCTTTTCTTTTAACAACAAAACCAAACACAAAAAGACAAGGGCAAATAATTCAAAGGTTTCACATCAGTCGGCAGTGTATGAATGGGGCCAACTGGGCAGTCAAATCTTATTACTGTCAGAAGGTTCAGTCCTGGTCCCTGATACTTGCTGTAATGTGGTCAATGGCACAATGCTTTTTGAGCGGAGATTATCTTCTGAGTGACTCTTCTCTCAAAAGAGTCATCTGACTGACTCTCCTCCCTTAATTCATTATTTTCATCATCTTGATCACCAAACTCAATATCTGACTCACTTTAACCGCTCTCTTCCTACTTTTCTAATCCGCTTACTACAGCAATCATCGATTCTGACTCACCTTAACTGTTCTCTTCCTACTTTTCTAATTCGCTTACTACAGCAATCATTGATTCTGACTCACCTTAACTGTTCTCTTCCTACTTTTCTAATTCGCTTACTACAGCAATCATTGATTCTGACTCACCTTAACTGTTCTCTTCCTACTTTTCTAATCCGCTTACTATAGCAATCATTGATTCTGACTCGCCTTAACTGTTCTCTTCCTACTTTTCTAATTCGCTTACTACAGCAATCATTGATTCTGACTCACCTTAACTGTTCTCTTCCTACTTTTCTAATTCGCTTACTATAGCAATCATCGATTCTGACTCACCTTAACTGTTCTCTTCCTACTTTTCTAATCCGCTTACTACAGCAATCATTGATTCTGACTCACCTTAACTGTTCTCTTCCTACTTTTCTAATCCGCTTACTATAGCAATCACTGATTCTGACTCACCTTAACTGTTCTCTTCCTACTTTTCTAATTCGCTTACTATAGCAATCATTGATTCTGACTCACCTTAACTGTTCTCTTCCTACTTTTCTAATCCGCTTACTATAGCAATCATTGATTCTGACTCACCTTAACTGTTCTCTTCCTACTTTTCTAATCCGCTTACTACAGCAATCATCGATTCTGACTCACCTTAACTGTTCTCTTCCTACTTTTCTAATCCGCTTACTACAGCAATCATCGATTCTGACTCACCTTAACTGTTCTCTTCCTACTTTTCTAATCCGCTTACTACAGCAATCATCGATTCTGACTCACCTTAATTGTTCTCTTCCTACTTTTCTAATCCGCTTACTATAGCAATCATCGATTCTGACTCACCTTAACTGTTCTCTTCCTACTTTTCTAATCCGCTTACTATAGCAATCACTGATTCAATTATTCCTTCGAGTAATCAGGAAAATTGTCTGCTTCTAGAGGCCATCTGTTTCAAAAGCTGCATGGCATAAAACAAAGTACTTCTGATTTCTTGAATGTGTGTGTGTGTGTGTGTGTGTGTGTGTGTGTGTGTGTGTGTGTGTGTATGTGTGTGTGTGTGTGTGTGTGTGTATGCATGTGTGTTTGTGTATGTGTGTGTGTATTTGTGTGTGTTTGTGTGTCTGTTTGTGTATGTGTGTGTGTTTGTGTGTGTTTGTGTGTCTGTGTGTGTGTGTGTGTGTGTGTATATATATGTGTTTGTGTATGTGTGTGTGTGTGTATTTGTGTGTGTGTTTGTGTGTCTGTTTGTGTAGGTGTGTGTGTGTCTGTGTGTGTGTGTGTGTGTGTGTGTGTGTGTGTGTGTGTATGTGCATGTGTGTGTGGTGTGTGTGTGTGTGTGTCTGTCTGTCTGTCTGTGTGTCTGTGTGTGTGTTTGTGTGTGTGTGTATCTGTATGTGTCTGTATGTGTCTGTGTGTGTGTCTGTGTGTGTGTGTGTGTGTATGTGTGTGTGTGTATCTGTATGTGTGTGTGTGTGTGTGTGTGTGTGTGTCTGTGTGTGTGTGTGTATGTGATTTTACCCAAGGATCTGATAAGATGATAGCTGGGTTAACCCATTGCATTTCAGTTTCCTGTTGCCAGAAGTACAATATCAATACAGGAAAAAGGCCATTCGTGCTGTTGGTCAAGATCGTTGACTGTGAATGGGTTAAACAACACACACACACACTGAAAAGACGTTAAATCAAAGAACGAACCCCTATGTGAACATTTGATACAGCCATTTGCGTAACAATTTCAATGTCACCCAGCAACATAAAAGTTGGATCGTTCGCGGCCCATGCTAACGCTCCAATCATTCTGCTGGTGCCAGTGTTTCTCAAGTACTGTTCCCCTATTCGTTTCTATGCTTTGCCAGCACATACAGTTTTGCACAGACTCAAGGAGTCTGCCAGGTATCTGCTAGCAGGTTTGGGTAGAATGCGTGGAACTGTCTTGAGTGCAACGTCTACCTCCTGATCAAACTTCAGCATAAAATTAAGACCATAAACTTGCAAAAGATAGGTTCATATGGAGGGCCTTGATCGCCAAAGCCATGCGGCAGGGCACATGATGATGATGATACTACAATGACACAGTCATTTCAATGGTTTGACTTTCTTCAAGGGGTACTTTACAGTTCCCCAAATCGTACCTCTGACTTTTCAGTGCCCTGAAATATCTGATACACATTATCAATAGTAATCAGTTTTCAGTGCCCCTTTGATACACATAATCATTTTGTAATCAATTTTCAGTGCCTCTTTGATACTCATAATCATTTTGTAATCAGTTTTCAGTGCCTCTTTGATACTCATAATCATTTTGTAATCAGTTTTCAGAGCTAAAAAAGATCTGGCACACATGATAATGATATTGTAATCAGTTTTCGGTGCCTCTTTGATACACATTATCATTTTGTAATCAGTTTTCAGTGCCCCAAAAGATTTGATACACATAATCATCTTTTAATCAGTTGGACTGTCTATGGATGGTGAAATTACAATCTCTCCTGAAGGTCAACCAGTGCAAATTATTAGCCTCCTGACATGGATATGGCTGTCACCTTGTGCAGTGAGCAGTTCTCCTCTGCCTCCAGAAATGGGGTATATATCCCTCTTCCTGTTGAGTAAGCTTTAACATTTTGTGGCAGCATCAACCAGTTGACCTTACAGGCCAGAATTTTTTTTTCAAAACGTTCAGGAAACAATTTTCATGCTCTCATATTCTTCAAGTGGTTCCTTCAACATTTCAGTCCCTCTCCCCCTAATTAAAAAATCACTCGGAGTCAATTTTTGAACAACTGTATTTTCTCCTCACTCAGTCATTTTTTGAACAACTGTATTTTCTCCTCACTCAGTCATTTTTTGAACAACTGTATTTTCTCCTCACTCAGTCATTTTTTGAACAACTGTATTTTCTCCTCAATCAGTCATTTTTTGAACAACTGTATTTTCTCCTCACTCAGTCAATTTTTGAACAACTGTATTTTCTCCTCAATCAGTCATTTTTTGAACAACTGTATTTTCTCCTCACTCAGTCATTTTTTGAACTGTATTTTCTCCTCACTCAGTCATTTTTGAACTGTATTTTCTCCTCACTCAGTCATTTTTTTAACTGTATTTTCCCCTCACTCAGTCATTTTTTGAACAACTGTATTTTCTCCAAATGTTTAGAGATCCTGTGACGTTTCAGATCTGTAGAAGATTTGAACATGTCTCCACACTGATCACACGGATAGGGTTTGGTACTTGTGTGATTCTTCTTGTGTAACTCCAAACTGTTGGAATGTCGGAACATGCGAGGGCAATATGGACAAGAAAAAGACTTTTCTCCTGTGTGGATTCTCATGTGAGGTTTGAGGTGACTCTTCTGGCGGAAGCTGGCATCACACTGTGTGCACTTGAACGGTCGCTCTGTGGAGTGGATTCTCTTGTGTCTAGACAAAAGGGAAGAATTGCGGAACTTGGCATCACATTCTGTGCAGGTGTACGGTTTGTAGCCCGTGTGGATCCGAACATGAGACACTAGATCAGCCGCACGTCGGAATGCCGCATCGCACACAGTGCACTCAAATGCCCTGAAGTCAGAATGAGTCAACATATGGGTCTTCAGGTTTGACGTCCGGACAAAGGTGGCGCCACACTCTTCGCAAGAGTGTGGTCGCTCTCCGGAGTGTTTCCTCATATGGGACCTCAAGTTGGATGCTAGAGCCGAAGTAAATGAGCACAATTTGCAAGAAAAAGGTTTTTCACCTGTGTGGACCCTCATGTGGTTCTTCAAATGACTAGGATGAGCCACACGTACATCACACTCAGGGCAAGGGTAGGTCTTGGGTCCAGTGTGTTTCTTCAAGTGGAATTTCAGCAGGCTGGGCTTGTTGAAGACAGCATCACACTCCGTACAAGGATATGTCTCGTAATGAGTCTTGAGGTGTGTTTTCAGAGTGTTCAACTTGACATATGCAACCCCGCACTCCTTGCAGACGAATGGCTTTTCCCCTGTGTGTTTACGCTCGTGATCCCTCAAGCGTGATCGGTACTGATAACTGGACGGGCAATATGAACATTTGAAAGGGAGGGACTGGTCAGCTCTGCTGTCCTTGGACACAGTTCCAGACTTTTTGCTGCTATCATGCCTGGCTTGAGTAACACATGCCTTCCCATTCATCACTCCATCTGAACCCTGACTGGTGGCATCAGCAGCACAACCTTCCTCAGAATCATTTCCTGTTTTGTCTGAAGTTTTGTTGAATGAAAATTTTATTATACTTTTATTCACTTCTGAGTCTCCATTAGCCACAAAACAGACTCCACTATTCAATGGCACATTTCTGTCACCAGATAGTCGATGTAACAACTCTTGCGGTTGTAAACTTGGTTCTACTTCAGTGTCAGTGTCTGACTCAGACTTGGGCTCCATTTTGATTACAAAACCCAAATCAGAAACACGTACATCATGTGTATCAGAAACACGTACATCATGTGTATCAGAAACACGCACATCATGTGTATCAGAAACACGTACATCATGTGTATCAGAAACGCGTACACCATGTGTATCAGAAACACGTACACCATGTTTATCAGAAACACGTACATCATGTGTATCAGAAACACGCACATCATGTGTATCAGAAACACGTACATCATGTGTATCAGAAACGCGTACACCATGTGTATCAGAAACACGTACACCATGTGTATCAGAAACACGTAGGCCTACATCATGTGTATCAGAAACACGTACATCATGTGTATCAGAAACACGTACATCATGTGTATCAGAAACACCTACATCATGTGTAACAGCAGCATCTGACAAACCCATCTTCTCTTTCGCTACTGGCTCAGCACTGGTTCCGTCTGTTCCGTTCTCACTGACGACAGGTCCAAAAGCCACATGTAGCAATGCGTCACTGTCATCCACTGGTTCAGATTTGATACGTATATTACAAATGTCTGGAACACGGCTTTCTGTGATGACTGGTGGTGGTAATGGTTGAGGTGGCGAGTCAGTGTCCGTGTCTGGGACAAGGGGAACATCTGTCAAGTTTGGGGTGGAGGGCACCACGTCAGTATCTGCAACACAGTAACAACATTACACATTGACAACATTACACAAATGAACTGACACAGTTAACGCAACAAAGTGACATGTACGTATACAATAGACTTCAGCTTAATGACGACAAAACAGAAGCTATCCTCATTGGCACCCGTCAGAAACTTTCTCAGCTGCCTCCTCTTTCTCTCCCATTATGTAACACATCAGTCCCAATTTCTGATTCAGCTAAAAACCTTGGTGTCTGCATTGACTCTACCCTCTCCATGAACAACTTTGTTTCTCAAACTGCCAGATCCTGCTACTATCATCTCCATCGTTTAAGGCTGATCAGGAAGTATCTCTCTGTCGAAACAACTGCAAAACTCGTTCTCTCCTTCATAATGTCTCGCATTGACTATTGCAATTCACTCCTGTCTGGTCTTCCTGCCTCCACCATTCACATCCTACAGCGCATTCAAAACAATGCTGTACGCCTTGTACTCAAAAAGAAAAAAGCTGACCACATATCTCCTCTCCTGGCACAACTTCACTGGCTCCCTGTATCAAAGCGCATACAGTACAAACTAGACACCATGTGCTACAAAAGCCTCAATAACGCAGCCCCCGATTACCTGTCGAGCCTACTTGAGATCTATCTTCCCTCACGTACCCTCCGCTCTGCCTCCGATCCTCTGACTTTTCGCTTTCCACGCACTAAGCTCAATACCTATGGTCCACGAGCCTTCTCTGTTTCTGGTCCACTCTCCTGGAACAAACTTCCTCTCTCAGTCCGTCAGCAACCTACTTTTGTCTCCTTCAAGTCCGCTCTCAAAACTCACCTTTTCTCCTCCGCATAAAATCCTAACCTCACTCAACCCCCCCCCCCCCCCCCCCTCTGCAGCCTGTCTCCGCTCGGAGGGAATCACATGGTTATAATATATAATTGTATATGATATGCTCTCTATAATTTTCCATTGCTTTTATTCTTGCTTTTATTGCTTTTATTCTTTCTCCCCATTTATAGCCATGCGTGTGTGTGTGTGTGTGTGTGTGTGGTGTGTGTGTGTGTGCTGTGTGTGTGCGTGCGTGGCGTGCGTGCGTGCTTACGTGTGTGTCTGCTTCAGCGCTTAGATTTGATTTTATCAAGATTTTGCGCTATATAAATATTGTAATTATTATAATTATTATTATACATACAGGCATACATAGAACATACATACACACACAAACACACATATATATGTAATAGGCATACATAGAACATACATACACACACAAACACACATATATATGTAATAGGCATACATAGAACATACATACACACACAAAGACATATATATATGTAATAGGCATACACAGAACATACAATACACACAAAGACATATATATTTACATATATGTATGCATACAGGCAAACACAGAACATACATGAGGGATTTTCTAGTTGTTTTACTGATTACCATGACTTCAGTCTTCCTACTATTTAGCTCTAGCTATTATTATCAACACAACCCTTTCACCTGCGAATGTGATATTAGTATCAACACAACCCTTTCATCTGCGAATGTGATATCATTATCAACAAACCCTTTCATCTGCGAATGTGATATCATTATCAACACAACCCTTTCATCTGTGAATGTGATATTATTATCAACACAACTCTTTCATCTGTGAATGTGATATTATTATCAACACAACCCTTTCATCTGTGAATGTGATATTATTATCAACACAACCCTTTCATCTGTGAATGTGATATCATTATCAACACAACCCTTTCATCTGTGAATATAGTATTATCAACACAACTCTTTCATCTGTGAATGTGATATTATTGTCAACACAACCCTTTCATCTGTGAATGTGATATCATTATCAACACAACCCTTTCATCTGTGAATATGATATTATCAACACAACTCTTTCATCTGTGAATGTGATATTATTATCAACACAACCCTTTCATCTGTGAATGTGATATTATTATCAACACAACCCTTTCATCTGTGAATGTGATATTATTATCAACACAACCCTTTCATCTGTGAATGTGATATTATTATCAACAGGTGATATTATCAACACAACCCTTTCATTTGTGAATGTGATATCATTATCAACACAACCCTTTCATCTGTGAATGTGATATCATTATCAACACAACCCTTTCATCTGTGAATGTGATATCATTATCAACACAACCCTTTCATCTCTGAATGTGATATCATTATCAACACAACCCTTTCATCTGTGAATGTGATATTATTATCAACACAACCCTTTCATCTGTGAATGTGATATCATTATCAACACAACCCTTTCATCTGTGAATGTGATATTATTATCAACACAACCCTTTCACCTGTGAATGTGATATTATTGTCAACACAACCCTTTCACCTGTGAATGTGATATTATTATCAACACAACCCTTTCATCTGTGAATGTGATATCATTATCAACACAACCCTTTCATCTGTGAATATAGTATTATCAACACAACCCTTTCATCTGTGAATGTGATATCATTATCAACACAACCCTTTCACCTGTGAATGTGATATTATTATCAACACAACCCTTTCACCTGTGAATGTGATATTATCACTGCATCCTTTCATATTTGAATGTGATCTTATCCTTGCATACTTTCTTCCGTAATTGTTGTACTGTGCTCACACCTCTTTCATCTGTGAATGTGACATTACGGACTTCACATCCCTTTTTCCCTGTAAACGTAATATTATCCACACATCCCTTTTTCCCTGTAAACGTAATATTATCCACACATCCCTTTGTCCCTGTAAACGTAATATTATCCACACATCCCTTTTTCCCTGTAAACGTAATATTATCCACACATCCCTTTTTCCCTGTAAATGTAATATTATCCGCACATCCCTTTTTCCCTGTAAATGTAATATTATCCACACACCCCTTTTTCCCTGTAAACGTAATATTATCCACACAGGGGTGCAGATCACGTAGAGATGGGGTAAATCACGTAAGGAAGATGGAAATCACGTACAAAAATTGTCAAAAGGGTATGAACACGTAAGACTTTGTCGTCTTGAGGGTATGGTCACGTAAGCATTTTTCCTCTGCCGGTCTCATCACGTAAAGGTTTTGAGCCATGGGGGTATAGACCTATCGCTCCGTTCGCTCGCCTAGCCGCGGCGGGCAAGCTAACGACGCGACCGACATCGCTTAGCTTGCCCGCCACGGCACATGCAGCATTGGGGTCGGGCATTACATTAGCGGTAAAAATAGCTGGTCCTCCTGTGTTGTCTGTGTCAGTGTGGAAACTGGCATGTGTCATTGTAAAGAGTAGATCTTTATTCTAATTTAGTAGAAGGCCATGCTGCTTGCTTTTTTATAATTTAATTTATTTAAACCATTAGGCCAAAAAATCACTTGGGAAAACAAAATACCGAGTCTTTGCATCAGTGGCTCATACCCCCAGAAATTTTGGCAAAGGGTATAAAAAAAACCCTAAAAAAATGATTGGGGGTATGAAAACCCTCGTTTTTTTAGTGGGGGTATGAAAACCCTTGACTTTTAGAAGGATCTGCACCACTGCCACACACACCCTTTTTCCCTGTAAACGTAATATTATCCACACATCCCTTTTTCCCTGTAAACATAATATTATCCACACATCCCTTTTTCCCTGTAAACGTAATTATTACTAATATTATCCACACATCCCTTTTTCCCTGTAAACGTAATATTATCCACACATCCCTTTTTCCCTGTAAACGTAATATTATCCACACATCCCTTTTTCCCTGTAAACATAATATTATCCGCACATCCCTTTTTCCCTGTAAACGTAATATTATCCGCACATCCCTTTTTCCCTGTAAACATAATATTATCCACACATCCCTTTTTCCCTGTAAACGTAATATTATCCACACATCCCTTTTTCCCTGTAAACGTAATATTATCCACACATCCCTTTTTCCCTGTAAACGTAATATTATCCACACATCCCTTTTTCCCTGTAAACATAATATTATCCGCACATCCCTTTTTCCCTGTAAACGTAATATTATCCGCACATCCCTTTTTCCCTGTAAACATAATATTATCCACACATCCCTTTTTCCCTGTAAACGTAATATTATCCACACATCCCTTTTTCCCTGTAAACGTAATATTATCCACACATCCCTTTTTCCCTGTAAACGTAATATTATCCACACATCCCTTTTTCCCTGTAAACGTAATATTATCCACACATCCCTTTTTCCCTGTAAACGTAATATTATCCACACATCCCTTTTTCCCTGTAAACGTAATATTATCCACACATCCCTTTCACCAGTCAATGTCTTATTACTATCATCATAGCCCCTTTGATCTCAGAATGTGATGTTCTTATCATCACACTACTGTGGTGTTATCAACTTCACTACTTTCATCTGTGAACATACCATTATCATCACAACCCTTTCACCTGTGACTGTCGTATCATCATCACTGTCATCAGTGAATGTGATGTCATTATCTTCACTCCTTTCATCTTCACTCCTTTCATCTGTTATTTATCATAGTTACTATTATTGTTATTTTGTCATATCATTATCTTCACTCTTTTCATTTGTAAATGTGATATTATTATTATTATTATTATTATTATTATTATTATTATTATTATTATTACAGCACCCCTTTCATTCATAAATGTGATATTACTATCATATGTCTTTCATCATCATCGCATCCCTTTATCTGTGAATGTCATGTTATCAATCGCATCCCTTTATCTGTGAATGTCATGTTATCATCACAATTCTTTTTTTCTGTGAATGTCATATTATCTTCACATTCACTGCATAGTCAGTGTGGTATTATTGTTGTTATCATCAAATCCATATTATCAGTGAATTTGAAATAATTATTTTCACTCTTTTCATCTGGAATGTGATTTTACTATTATAGCATCCCTCGCCCCCTGAGTTGAATGTGATATCACTTACCTTACATCTCTTTCATCTGTGAATGTGTTATTATCATTGTAATTCTTTTTTTCTGTGAACATCATATATTCATTGTATCGGTGAGTGTGACATTATTGTTATATATATAGTATAGGTATAGCAACCCTTTCAATTTCATCCATGAATGTGATATCATTATCATCAAATCCCTATCAATAGTATCATAAGTGAATGTGATATAATTATCTTCAATCTTTTCATCCGTGAATGCAATATTGTTACAACAGCACCCCTTTCATGTGATATTACTGTCTTACACCTCTCATCTGTAAATGCTATATCATTATCAATCATCATCGCACCCTTTTCATCTGTGAATGTGATATTACTGTCTTACACCTCTCATCTGTAAATGCTATATCATTATCAATCATCATCGCACCCCTTTCATCTGTGAATGCGATATTACTGTCTTACACCTCTCATCTGTAAATGCTATATTATTATCAATCATCATCGCACCCTTTTCATCTGTGAATGCAATATTATCATCACACCCCTTTCCTCTGTCAATGCCATATTATCATCATAACTCTTTTCGCCTCTGTGAATGCCATATTATCTTCACATTTACTTCACCTGTGAGCGTCATATTATTATCAACACACACCCCTCATCTGTTTCAGTTTCAGTTTCTCAAGACGATGTTTCCGCGCTCGGAACAAATTCCTTATGTGCTAATGTCTTTTAAAAATAATAAGACGCTAAGAGTTAAAAAAAACAATGTCACACTGAGTGGCAGCAATACATCCAGTTTTCTCTTTCAAAAATAGGAAAGTGTTCTTAGTTTGTTCTAAATCTGAACAGTCCTGTATACCTTGCTCAGCCTGCTCTCCTTTGTCTGGCTCATGCCAGCTTCTCCAAGTCTGTGGCTCCACCTTCACCGACATCTCTTGCTGACCTAAGGCCTCCATGACCTTTGATGCAACAATCCACTGTCTGCACAATGTCTGTACATTGACATAATGAAAAAAATGATAAAAACAATGACAAATGTACAGTTTAGGTTTCTCTTGCTCCTGCAGAAGATGAGCTTCACAAGTTCTGACAACACTACGGCTCAGAAACCAGAAAAAAATGAAAAAAGAATCAGAACGCGTATTTAATACAACCAGACAAGACAGGTACAATTTTTCATTTTTTCTCCTAATTTTTTTTATTTGGTGATTGTTTGTTTGTGATCTTATGCTTGACAAAGGCCAGTTGGCCAAAATTGTCTTGTCTGGTAGTATTAAATACATGTTTAGATCTTTTTTTTTTTCATGTTTTTTCTGGTTTCTATTTGCTTGAAGTTGAACGCGGGCAGTCACACTTGTTTTGGATTTCAAATAAAATTTAACACTACGGCTCACCGTGCTGGTTCGCATGTCAGACTTCCATGGAAGCTTCGACCCCACTTGAAAGCACATGATGGGTACAGGATGGAGATTTTTCCAATATCTCCACATCAATATATAAATGATATATATGCAATCTGTTAGTGCCCAGCCCCCCTCCCCTTCCCCCTCTTCACATTCATATTCAAGTAGACAAGTAAACACACGAGTTGGATATCTTGCAGGCTATGTAACTGTCTTGTAACTTATGGAAATATGAAAATATCCATTATCACACTTTATTCACCCACACCAGCACCAAGCTGTACTGTTTTTAGCCATTCCCTTGGTCCCAGTGGCGTCACGGCAAAGGGGAACCTGCTGTATGGACAACAGTAAGACCTCCACATCATAATGTCCTGGTCACATCTCCAGATATAGCAATGCAATGTCATAATCCTTAGGGACTGAGGGTGGTCACTCACAAGGTTAACCTTACTTAACGGTTAACCCTTTGATTTCTGCACCCATCTACCAACTGCAAAAACTAAATCCTTTGACTCACGCACCCTATCTACCAGCTTCCTGTCACCCATCACAGCAAAGCAAAAATTTCACCCTTTTACTCCCTCACCCTATCCATCAGCTTCATGCAGAAAGCTGATGGACAGGGTGAGGGAGTGCAGGAAGCTGGTGAATAGGGTGATAGGGATAGGGTTAAGTTTTTGCAGCTGACAGACAGGGTGCAGGAGTGAAAGGGTTAATCCCATAAAGTCCTACCAGAATAAGTAATCCCGATGCTTTTCCCTCTTCCTTCTCATTTTATTGTTTTCCAGATGAAGTAAGCTCTACAATGGTAGTTTATATCATTATTTCATCTTGACTTAGACATTTCCCTTGGGTGACCTCTTGATCTTAGCTGTTACAACATTACATGATGAAGGTGGATGGGTCATAAATCACAATGTTTATGCGGCATCAGCATTAGCATTGTCTAACAAGTTAGTGCTGTCAATGTTCTGATTCCATCTTCCACTTCAACTGGTGTGTGTATGCGTATGTGTGTGTATGTATGTGTGCGTGTGTGTGTGTGTGTGTGTGTGTGTGTGTGTGTGTGTGTGTGTGTGTGTGTGTATGTGTGTGTGTGTGTGTCACTGTGTGTGTGTCACTGTGTATGTGTGTGTGTGTGTGTGTGTGTGTGTGTGTGTGTGTGTGTGTGTGTGTGTGTGTGTGTGTGTGCGCGCGCGCGCGTGCGCGCGTTCTGAGTAACATTGTTTTTCTGTTTCTCAAGTGCTGGATTGGTATGCATGTTGTTTGGTCCATACTATCACTGTGCAGATACTACCATGCTGCACAGTCTGCGCAGAGCCTACTCCATCTTTGGTGATGATACATGCGGGATGTTTTCATGTTTTCATAAGCCACCAAACAGACATGTAGAGCTGAGATAGTGAGAATGATGCATTTGATATTCTAGAAGATTGGTAAAACTCCCACCCTCTACCCACCTGTCGGTACCTAGTTAAGACTGAAGTTAACCCAGATCTTCCGACTGGAAGTCCGACGTCTCGATCACCTGGCAATTATAGTCACGATCATACTTTCTAAGACCGAAGCTTGACGATGCCTCTGGAGCTTACCCGGTTTTATGACAACAAAAATCCCGTCGCATTTACATTTTTTAGCCTATATCAATTATCATGTTAACGTAGTTGTAGGCTACTAGTAACTAGCCTAGTTCACAATGGTCGATTGCAGACATATTTAAACATCGCACTGGTTGATGATATACATATTTAAATATCATAATTTATCTATGTCTCATTGTCTGCGAAGACGGCTAGGTAGTTCACGTATTATGATAATGTGGACATGATTACAAGATGGAACTGACGCAGACTCGTGTGGTAACAGACAAGCGTTATATTGCAAAATCTCAACAATCACAGCAAACATAAGATGCACAATAAAGCAAAAGTGAAAAGAGCTGATGAGCACAAATTACCTGAGTGCAATCGCTAATAGATTATGGCACTGTTTGTCTGGCACACAGCTGTGATTGTTACAGACCAAAATGGCGAAGGAAGACACACAACTCGAATTATAAAGATAAAGGAGCATCCCTGGGTTTTTCCCCTTGAAAAGAGGAGCCTGCACGTGCTCTCAAGCAAGCACGTACGCGTGCATGTCCTTGCACACGCGTGTATACGCACACACAAGCACACACACACACATGAAAACACACACACAGATCAGTGGCTGTAGTGACGGATAAGCTAGCGCGCTTGCGTGCGTACACACACCCCACACACACACACACACACACACACACCACAGGCCAGGCGTTGTTGTGAACAAAATAATGCCAACCGTTTTGTTTGTTTGTTTCCACGCATGTCTGTTTGTCTGTTTGTTTGCGTATAAGATTTTTTACGTACTTGTTTGCTTGTTTAATTGTTAGGTTTGGTTGACTAGCTAATTCCTGTTCGTTTGTATGGTGTATCGTCAGTACGATTTATTTGCTTGTAATTTGATGCTGTTCTGTTGTTGTGCACATCACCTGATAGTTTCCCTTTAGTATTCGTGTTAAGGATGTTGGTTAACACGAATATTGTCACGCCCTTTGTTTCTGCCTTGTTCCTTTGCTTCCTGTCTTTTTTTATTATTTTTTTTTTAATTAAATAATTTTCTGCCTTGCTGGTCCATTCACCTGTAGGTCTATGTGTTCGATAAAGTCTTACGTACTTTTTCTTAGGATTGATAACTGGGTACATAATTATATTAAGTGCATTTTTGGCTCTAGAGAGGTGAGATATGCGGAAGCAATTTTATGTAATTTAGACCTGTTTTTATGTATGTTTTGGCGTCCTTGCGTATGCTTAAATTTGTATTCGGGTGTGTTTTTTAAATCCCCTGTGCAATAAATTGGACAGAGTGGTCAGCGCCAGGGGCATGTCCTTAGATTATGTGCGCGAATGCATTGATGTGTGTACTTAAACTTTTTTTTTTCCTGTTGGAGTTTTGTATATTTTGAAGCGGTTATAGCCCTGGTATGGCTCTACGCAGTCGGCTGGGCTTTAAACAACGATAACAGTAGCAAAAAGGACGTTGGTGGTATCGGTGCATGCTCCGTTGTCTCAGCTGGTTAGAGTGTCACCTGATGACCTAGAGGTCGTAGATTTGATCTTCAGACGGGTCACACTTTAATTTTGAGTCTGCCAGATAATTGACGGTACTGGCAGATCTAGTTGGACTGTATGCGGCATTGTCTGAGTGTGATGAATCCCCCATGAACAAACTTCTGTTTCAGTTTCTCAAGATGACGTCCCCGCGCTCGGAATGAATTCCATATGCACTAAACGTTACGTGTGCCATGTTTATGGTGATCATGATACAAGTCTTAAGCCTGCACATAAACCCATGAGCTGACCAGGTCCTGCCTGAGGCCCTACCTAGCCAATGTTTTACCTGCTCTCTCTCTCTCTCTCTCTCTCTCTCTCTCTCTGTCTCTCTCTCTCTCTCCTCTGTGTCATCTGAAGTCGTGTCCCCACCCTCACCCCTCATTTCAAAATCTTGACAGCGCATAGTGTTTTGTGCAGGCTCAAGGACTTTTTTTTTTTTTTTTTTTTTTTTTTTTACAGAGCCATGAACTCAGGATCTGATATTGTTGAGTTCAGTCCCAGCCTCATCATCATCATCATCATCATCATCATCATCATCATCATCAGGTGCCCTGCCACATGGCGTTGGCGACCATGGACCTCCAACCATCTCTGTCTCTCGTTGCCCCCAGCATCTCCCCCACCCTCTTCATCCCCAGCTACTCTGCAAGTCCGTCCAGCATTCTCTCTCTGGGTCTACCTGGTGCTCTCTTTCTCTCCAGCTTTCCCGTTGTGACCAGGTGCTCCAAATCCCCCTTCCTCATAAAATGGCCTATAAATGTTGCTTGTCTTTTCCTAATCTTCCTTAATAGTGACCGACTTGTGTCTACCTCCATCAAGACTGTCTCGTTTGTTTTCTTTGCTGTCCATGGTACTCTCAACATTCTTCTGAGAAACCACATCTCGGCTGCCTCAATCCTGCTCTGGCTTTGCTTGCTGACTGTCCACGCCTCGCATCCGTACAACAGTATTGGTTCTATATGTAACAGAGTGCCTTGCTCTGTTACGATATTTCCCCATTTACCTACAACGCTCAAAGGCAACGCCGTGTAGCGTGCTTGCCTAGATCAAAAACGCCTTGCGTTCTCTTGGTCAAATTGTACTGTTGTCTCACAGCCTCTGCCTACCCCTAGCTATGCATTGAACATTCCAAAGATCTAACCGATACATGACGCATATAGATAGGCTAACACACTGCTAAACAATGAGCAGATCTACAATGTGTACATGTATTCTGAAGCGGGCCTACGACAAGATTTTGTCGTCATCTCCAGTCAGTATTACGTTGTCGTCCTACAGAACGTAGAGGAGACAGTCTTTAATCTATGCCGCCTCCAGCCAATTCTAGTACAACCACCGTCCTAATAGCCATTGTGTGACCCGCGGAAACCCACGTACAATGACCGCAGGTTATGTTGCGGTTGTATGAAGCCCGGGGCGGACTGTCTTTGTCTCATGACGCCCTTCGGTGTTCGTGGCGTAATAGCCAATAGCCACCAACAAAACCACCAGACGAGTATGCGGTTGTGTGTACCGAGGCATTGCACTTAAGTAAGACCTCCATTAATTAGACCTCCATTAATTAGACCTCCATTAATTTCAAACAGAGTTGACTTTTCGCCACGCCCCAAGTGTTGATTGATTGGGTAGGTGAGAACAACCAATCAGACCTTATTATCTGAAAGGTTTGAAAGTATGACCATGCTCAGTTCCCAAAGTATAAAATAACAAGGCGCGTCATAGCACGTGCTTTTACGCCGCCACTCTCAGTCTCATCAGAGGTGTCCTTTCCTGCCACCACTCTTGGTCTCACAGCAGGTGATCAACTTCACGGCGTTACTGTAGCACTGTCTTCTTTGGCGTCTTCCTTCTTGTCTTCTTATCCGTCTCCTTCCTCATCTTCTTTTCTCAATAATAAAGAGTCAAGTAGCAAAACAAGGACTTGTTTTTTGATTGAGAGACTTCCCTTTCTGCTCTGGATTCAAACGACCACCACAGCAAATATCACCATCACCAAACCCCTTAACCCACCTCGCACCATCTCACCTGGCGCTATCGAGCAGGATCCAGATTCGGAAAGGGAACAAGAAAACAAGAAGACAGTGCTGCAGATTCATCAAGTTGCCAAACCATGTCAAACTATAATAATAATAATAATTACAATATTTATATAGCGCAAAATCTTGATAAAATCAAATCTAAGCGCTGAAACACACACACACGCACGCACACACACACACGCACGCACGCACGCACACACACGCACCCACGCACACACACACACACACACACACACGGCTATAAATGAGGAGAAAGAATAAAAACAATGGAAAATTATAGAGAGCATATTATATACAATTATATATTGCAATGTGATTCCCCTCCGAGTGGAGACAGGCTGCAGAGGGGATTGAGTGAGGTCAGGATTTTATGCAGAGGAGAAAAGATGAGTTTTGAGAGCGGACTTGAAGGAGACAAAAGTAGGTTGCCAACGGACTGAGAGAGGAAGTTTGTTCCAGGAGAGCGGACCAGAAACAGAGAAGGCTTGTGGACCATAGGTATTGAGCTTAGTGCGTGGAAAGCGAAAAGTCAGAGGATCGGAGGCAGAGCGGAGGGTACGTGAGGGAACATAGATCTCAAGAAGGCTTGACAGGTAATCGGGGGCTGCGTTATTGAGGCTTTTGTAGCACATGGTGTCTAGTTTGTACTGTATGCACTTTGATACAGGGAGCCAGTGAAGTTGTGCCAGGAGAGGAGATATGTGGTCAGCTTTTTTCTTTTTTAGTAAAAGGCGTGCAGCATTGTTTTGAATGCGCTGTAGGATCTGAGTGGTGGAGGCAGGAAGACCGGACAGGAGTGAATTGCAATAGTCAATGCGAGACATTATGAAGGAGAGAACGAGTTTTGCAGTTGTTTCCACAGAGAGATGCTTCCTGATCAGGCTTATACGATGGAGGTGATAGTAGCAAGATCTGGCAGTTTGAGAAACAAAGTTGTTCATGGAGAGGGTAGAGTCAATGCAGACACCAAGGTTTTTAGCTGAATCAGAAATTGGGACTGATGTGTTACATAATGGGAGAGAAAGAGGAGGCAGCTGAGAAAGTTTCTGACGGGTGCCAATGAGGATAGCTCTACAAACTACCAAAGCTGTCAGGCGACGAAGGCACCTCAGAAACCGACGACTTTATCCAGGAGGCCAAGCTTATTCTTCAGCTCCAGCCCCTGGATGACAAAGCAGCAGCCCTCTGGCTCATATCATCGTTAGAGGGCCCAGCTCGTCGGGAGGTGCTATGCCAACCAACGGCAAGAGTGGACACTCCAGACAAGATCCTGAAGATCATCCAGGACAACTGGGGTGACCAGCGGGACTCCACAACACTTGCTGCCACATTCTACAACAGGCAGCAGGGAAGGGGGAGACTGTCATTGAGTACGCGACCCTCCTACGCGTACTCTGGATGAAGGCCAACCAAGCTGAAGAGGGGACATTGTCACCAACGCAGCTCCGGGACGCCTTCGTCTGTGGTCTCTCCCCAGGCGCTCTCAGGAGGGATGTCCGGCGATATGTAAGAGATCATCCGGACACCACCTTCGAGGGAGCCAAGATGGAGGCCCTGCGGTGGATGCGAGAGGACAGCTGTGCAGAACACCACCTGGCACAGCTGATAGTGGCCAACTCCGGCCCAGTCATCACCCGTATGGAGGCACAGCTGGCAGAACTCAATGCCAGCATAGATCAAAAACTCCAATGGCGCAACACTGCGGCTCTGAAGGAACCACCCTGGCAACCACCTCTCCACAGCAGCGAACAGCGACCATTACCACGGCAACAGCAGCCACCACAACACTGTCTTTGGTGTGACCGGGCTGGCCACACTGAAGATAAATGCTGGAACCGACGCCGGCACAAGAAGAGAGGCAAACGGCGACGGCAGCCTGCACCGAAGAGAGCTGCAAAGCAGAGTGCAGACCGTGCTGTCACCCACGGACAAGCTGCAGGGCACAAGAAGAAGGGACGCCCAAGCAGATCCAAATCTGCCACTACTCCTTCTCCTGGGCCCCATTCTCCCTCTTTTCCTCCCCAACCCTCCAAACCTGCTGTCCCCAAAACACCCTGTGCCAGCCAGAACCTGAGTGCTGTCAGCACCTCTAGAGCTGCCGGTGCACCTCCTGTTCCAGTGCCATGCAGAGGCTGACGTCGATCCCGAGGCCACCCAAACCACGATGGTCGACGCCAGGACCCAGCAGCACCGGAGCAGATGACGTCTACACCAGCAGCTGATGACGACCTGCAGGTAGGCATGCATGTTTATCTGCGGGACATGATACCTGGTTCCAGCACAACATGGACCAACACCTGGTCGCCGGATGGCACGCCATCCCCAGCACCGTCACATCTACACAGTACAGTCATTGGCAGGTGGCCCTCACCAGGCCATTTCCAGAATCCACCTCCTGCCAGCACCTGGGTCCATGCCAGACATGAAGCCACCACCAGACCCGGAGTCATCTGACTCCGAAGACGAGCAGTGGCTAGTCTGCCCACAGCCACGGTGCAGAACAACGCGGCCCACGGTGACAACAGCACCTGAGCCCGTTGTACCAGAGCAGCCTACAACACCAGTCCCTCCAAGACGGTCAACACGCCTCTTGAATAGGACACTGTGATAAGTCCTATTCTACAAAGGGACAGTTATCAATTTAATAATGTTCTTTTTCAGGTTCTACTGACCACAATAATATTTACCTGGACAGATTACTGCATAAGCAAAATGAGCATTTTTGTGTGCGTGTAATTTAAATTGCTAATCTGATATATCAACACAGCTAGGAGCATTATATTTTGCTATTCTTCTTTTCACTTAGCATGTAGTAAGCATGCCATTGAACACTTGGGATTGCCACATTATATTTGATAATTCCTCTTTTTCACTCAGCATGTACTGATGTAGTAAGCATGCCTTTGAAAATTTGATTGACATTAACGTGATGCTCTTAATATTTACATATATTTTTTTTATACATTTTGTCATTTTGTTTTCTCAATAATAAAGAGTCAAGTAGCAAAACGAGGACTTGTCTTTTGATTGAGAGACTTCCCTTTCTGCTCTGGATTCAAACGACCACCACAGCAATCAGTCATCACCATCATTACCCTACCCCTTACCACTCGCTCCATCACACCTGACGCTGCGATCAGCAAATCATCAACCAAACACCTTAATCTGCAACCATCCACAGCACCATAATCACCTCCCTACCCCTTAACCACTCGCTCCATCTCATATATAACACCCAAGGACTCTCTTTCTGATGTTAATTGATAGGCATTTGTTAGTAAGAATGCTTGTCATCTTCTTGAATGCTGTTTTGGCTTGGCCGATTCTGCCAGCTATTTCCGATGTGCATCTGCCGTCTGATGAAATGACCGTTCCCAGGTATTTGAACTTATTAACCTGTGTCAAGGTTGTGCCATTTGCTATTATTTTGCATGAGGGGATTTCATGTTTTTTACTGATCACCATGACTTCAGTCTTCCTGCTGTTTAGTTCTAACCCCTTACCTTTGCTTTCTGTTTCTAGTATATTCACAAGGTTTTGTAGGTCCCTTTCATTTTCTGCAATTAGCACTGTGTCATCTACGTACCGAATGTTGTTTATCATTTTCCCTCCAACCTTTAATCCAGGGTCTTCTTCAAGGTTTCTCATGATGTTTTCGATATATAGTGAAAACAGATCTGGTGACAAAACACAACCTGTCTGACTCCTCTTTTGATGTTTTGGAAAAGAGCTTATATTGTTTTCTATTCTCATTGCAGCTGTTTGTTCCCAGTACATATTCCTGATTATTCGTAGATCTTTTCCATCGACATTGAGTCTCTCCAGTTGGTTGATCAATTCTTCATGTCGTACCCGATCGAAAGCCTTGGCATAGTCAACAAAGCATCAATACAAATCCTTATTCATCTCAACTGACCTCTCTATGATAGTTCTTAGGATGTATATGCATTAATAGTTCCTTTCCCCTCCACAAATCCACACTGTTCTTCTGCTATTTCTCTTTTGATTCTATTCCTTGTCCTCATCATGATTATTCTTAACAGGATTTTTTTTACATGACTCATCAAACTGATTCCCAGCCTGCAACACTAAAACTGGCCTGTTTGCTGTCCATCTTGATGTTTCCATCACTTTGGTGGTGTCAGCTCAGAGAGGAAGAGCGAGATAGACATAGATGGGAGACAACTGCGGAAATTTTAAAGTTTCAGTTATAATTCGAGTTATTTCCCGTAGACCGTGAACTGACAAAACGCACACACCATGATGAGGCTTTTGTCAGTTGGGGTGTTGATCATCATTACTTATATTATTTATTGCTTTTTTTCTGTAAGTACAGATTCATTTAGTTCCGTTGTGATCATGCCCACATTGTCAGAAAAATATAGAATGCTGCTATTGTACATTGTCAGAAAAATATAGAATGCTGCTATTGTTTGTAATCTTAAAAGATTATAAACATGCTAATGTCATGTATTCTTTTCAAATGATATTTAACACATAAGCGTGTGCACACACATACACACACGCACACACACATAGACACACACACACACATGCATACACACACACTTCAATATGTGTATGCGCTTTAATGTTAATCTTTAATCAGTTTATTCGTTGTTGTTGGTGTTACTTGATTGTTGTTTTTTTCTGTTGTTGGTTTTGTTTCGTTTTTGTTGTTGTTGTTATTGTTGTTTGTTTGTTTGTTTGTTTTGTTTTATTTATTTTTTCTTCACACAGATAGGCACATTCACACACACATACACTTAAAGATGTGTATTGACTTTTAAATATTTTCTTTTTCCTTCATTTTTTACTTTTCTTTTCTTCTTTTCTATGTGTGTTCAGGGCACAAGGGCGGGGGGGGGGGGGCCTTCATTTTCTAATTATTAATTCCTTTACAGTATCTCATTTTCTGTTGTTATTAGATACATTAGCAAAGACAGACATCAAACTGGCCTGTAGTAATAGATATATACCACAACATGTACAGACATAGCCTAGGGCAGTAACACTCCAACACACAGTGTACAGACATACCTAGGGCAGTAACACTCCAACACACAGTGTACAGACATACCTAGGGCAGTAACACTCCAACACACAGTGTACAGACATACCTAGGGCAGTAACACTCCAACACACAGTGTACAGACATACCTAGGGTAGTAACACTCCAACACACAGTGTACAGACATAGCCTAGGGCAGTAACACTCCAACACACGTGTACAGACATACTAGGGCAGTAACACTCCAACACACAGTGTACAGACATACCTAGGGTAGTAACACTCCAACACACAGTGTACAGACATACCTAGGGTAGTAACACTCCACACATTGTACAGACATACCTAGGGTAGTAACACTCCACACAGTGTACAGACATAGCCTAGGGCAGTAAACACTCCAACACACAGTGTACAGACATACCTAGGGTAGTAACACTCCACACAGTGTACAGATATACCTAGGGTAGTAACACTCCACACAGTGTACAGATATACCTAGGGCAGTAACACTCCACACAGTGTACAGACATACCTAGGGTAGTAACACTCCACACAGTGTACAGATATACCTAGGGTAGTAACACTCCACACAGTGTACAGACATACCTAGGGTAGTAACACTCCACACAGTGTACAGATATACCTAGGGTAGTAACACTCCACACAGTGTACAGACATACCTAGGGTAGTAACACTCCACACAGTGTACAGATATACCTAGGGTAGTAACACTCCACACAGTGTACAGACATACCTAGGGTAGTAACACTCCACACAGTGTACAGATGTACCTAGGGTAGTAACACTCCACACACAGTGTACAGACATAGCCTAGGGTAGTAACACTCCACACACAGTGTACAGATATATCTAGGGTAGTAACACTCCACACACAGTGTATACAGACATAGCCTAGGGTAGTAACACTCCACACACAGTGTACAGACATACCTAGGGTAGTAACACTCCACACAAAGTGTACAGACATAGCCTAGGGTAGTAACATCTTCACACAAAGTGTACAGACATAGCCTAGGGTAGTCACACTCCACACAAAGTATACAGACATAACCTAGGGTAGTAACACTCCACACACAGTATACAGACATAGCCTAGGGTAGTAACACTCCACACACAGTATACAGACATAGCCTAGGGTAGTAACACTCCACACACAGTATACAGACATAGCCTAGGGTAGTAACACTCCACACACAGTATATAGACATAGCCTAGGGTAGTAACACTCCACACACAGTATACAGACATACCTAGGGTAGAAACACTCCACACACAGTATACAGACATAGCCTAGGGTAGTAACACTCCACACACAGTATACAGACATAGCCTAGGGTAGTAACACTCCACACAAAGTGTACAGACATAGCCTAGGGTAGTAACACTCCACACAAAGTATACAGACATAGCCTAGGGTAGTAACACTCCACACACAGTATACAGACATAGCCTAGGGTAGTAACACTCCACACACAGTATACAGACATAGCCTAGGGTAGTAACACTCCACACACAGTATACAGACATAGCCTAGGGTAGTAACACTCCACACACGTATACAGACATAGCCTAGGGTAGTAACACTCCACACACAGTATACAGACATACCTAGGGTAGTAACACTCCACACACAGTATACAGACATAGCCTAGGGTAGTAACACTCACACACAGTATACAGACATAGCCTAGGGTAGTAACACTCCACACACAGTATACAGACATAGCCTAGGGTAGTAACACCACACACAGAATACAGACATAGACTAGGGTAGTAACACCACACACAGAATACAGACATAGCCTAAGGTAGTAACACTCCACACAAAGTATACAGACATAGCCTAGGGTAGTAACACTCCACACACAGTGTACAGACATAACCTAGTGTAGTAACACTCCACACACAGTGTACAGACATACCTAGGGTAGTAACACTCCACACACAGTGTATACAGACAGCCTAGGGTAGTAACACTCCACACACAGTGTACAGACATACCTAGGGTAGTAACACTCCACACAAAGTGTACAGACATAGCCTAGGGTAGTAACACTCCACACAAAGTGTACAGACATAGCCTAGGGTAGTAACACTCCACACACAGTATACAGACATAGCCTAGGGTAGTAACACTCCACACACAGTATACAGACATAGCCTAGGGTAGTAACACTCCACACACAGTATACAGACATAGCCTAGGGTAGTAACACTCCACACACAGTATACAGACATAGCCTAGGGTAGTAACACTCCACACACAGTATACAGACATAGCCTAGGGTAGTAACACTCCACACACAGTATACAGACATACCTAGGGTAGTAACACTCCACACACAGTATACAGACATAGCCTAGGGTAGTAACACTCCACACACAGTATACAGACATAGCCTAGGGTAGTAACACTCCACACAAAGTGTACAGACAGCCTAGGGTAGTCACACTCCACACAAAGTATACAGACATAGCCTAGGGTAGTAACACTCCACACACAGTATACAGACATAGCCTAGGGTAGTAACACTCCACACACAGTATACAGACATAGCCTAGGGTAGTAACACTCCACACACAGTACACAGACATAGCCTAGGGTAGTAAACACTCCACACACAGTATACAGACATAGCCTAGGGTAGTAACACTCCACACACAGTATACAGACATACCTAGGGTAGTAACACTCCACACACAGTATACAGACATAGCCTAGGGTAGTAACACTCCACACACAGTATACAGACATAGCCTAGGGTAGTAACACTCCACACACAGTATACAGACATTAGCCTAGGGTAGTAACACCACACACAGAATACAGACATAGCCTAGGGTAGTAACACCACACACAGAATACAGACATAGCCTAGGGTAGTAACACCACACACAGAATACAGACATAGCCTAGGGTAGAAACACTCCACACACAGTATACAGACATAGCCTAGGGTAGTAACACTCCACACACAGTATACAGACATAGCCTAGGGTAGTAACACTCCACACACAGAATACAGACATAGCCTAGGGTAGTAACACTCCACACATAGAATACAGACATAGCCTAGGGTAGTAACACTCCCACACAGTATACAGACATAGCCTAAGGTAGTAACACTCCACACACAGAATACAGACATAGCCTAGGGTAGTAACACTCCACACACAGTGTACAGACATAGCCTAGGGTAGTAACACTCCACACACAGAATACAGACATAGCCTAGGGTAGTAACACTCCACACACAGAATACAGACATAGCCTAGGGTAGTAACACTCCACACACAGAATACAGACATAGTCTAGGGTAGTAACACTCCACACACAGTATACAGACATAGCCTAGGGTAGTAACACCACACACAGAATACAGACATAGCCTAGGGTAGTAACACTCCACACACAGTATACAGACATAGCCTAGGGTAGTAACACTCCACACAAAGTATACAGACATAGCCTAGGGTAGTAACACTCCACAAAGTATACAGACATAGCCTAGGGTAGTAACACTCCACACACAGTATACAGCCATAGCCTAGGGTAGTAACACCACACACAGAATACAGACATAGCCTAGGGTAGTAACACTCCACACACAGTATACAGACATAGCCTAGGGTAGTAATACTCCACACACAGTGTATACAGACATAGCCTAGGGTAGTAACACTCCACACACAGTGTACAGACATAGCCTAGGGTAGTAACACTCCAAACAGTGTACAGACATAGCCTAGGGTAGTAACACTCCACACACAGTGTATACAGACATAGCCTAGGGTAGTAACACTCCACACACAGTGTACAGACATAGCCTAGGGTAGTAACACTCCACACACAGTGTACAGACATAGCCTAGGGTAGTAACACTCCACACACAGTGTACAGACATAGCCTATGGTAGTAACACTCCACACAAAGTGTACAGACATAGCCTAGGGTAGTAACACTCCACTCAGTGTACATACATAGCCTAGGGTAGTAACACTCCACACAAAGTGTACAGATATAGCCTAGGGTAGTAACACTCCATACACTGTGTACAGACATAGCCTAGGGTAGTAACACTCCACACACAGTGTACAGACATAGCCTATGGTAGAAACACTCCACACAAAGTGTACAGACATAGCCTAGGGTAGTAACACTCCACACAAAGTGTACAGACATAGCCTAGGGTAGTAACACTCCACACACAGTATACAGACATAGCCTAGAGTAGTAACACTCCACACAAAGTGTACAGACGTAGCCTAGGGTAATAACACTCCACACACAGTGTACAGACATAGCCTAGGGTAATAACACTCCACACAAAGTGTACAGACATAGCCTAGGGTAGTAACACTCCACACACAGTGTACAGACATAGCCTAGGGTAGTAACACTCCACACAGTATACAGACATAGCCAAGGGGAATAACACTCCACACACAGTATACAGACGTAGTCTAGGGTAGTAACACTCCACACACAGTGTACAGACATAGCCTAGGGTAGTAACAATCCACACAAAGTGTACAGACATAGCCTAGGGTAATAACACTCCACACACAGTATACAGACATAGCCTAGGGTAGTAACACTCCACACCAGTATACAGACATAGCCTAGGGTAGTAACAATCCACACACAGTATACAGATATAGCCTAGGGTAGTAACACTCCACACACATTATACAGACATAGCCTAGGGTAGTAACACTCCACACAGTATACAGACATATTCTAGGGTAGTAACACTCCACACAGTGTATACAGACATAGCCTAGGGTAGTAACACTCCACACAGTGTACAGACATAGCCTAGGTTAGTCACACTCCACACAAAGTGTATAAAGTAACCCCTTTGATTCCTAAACTCTGTCCGCCAGCACCGTGTATTATCAGCCATGCTATCAAAGCAAAAACTTAACCTTTTGACTCCCTCACCCTATGCAGGAAGATGGAGGATAGGGTGAGGGAATTAAAGATGAAGTTTTTGCATTTGTTGGATGGTGTGCAGGAGTCAAAGAGTTAAAAGACAAAAAACGTATCCAGTGAAGGTAAAAGAAAGAATGTAGAAGGAAAGTATAAGGTAAAAGAATGATAGAAGGAAAGTATAAGGTACAAAGAATGTAGAAGGAAAGTAAGGTATAAGAAATGTCAAGAGGAAAGTATAAGGTAGTGTAGAAGAAATATAAGTAAAGTATTGTAGGAAGTATAGGTCAAAAGTAAGAATGTAAAAGATCATAAGGTAAAAGAATGTAGAAGGAAAGTATAAGGTAAAAGAATGTAGAAGGAAAGTATAAGGTGAAAAGAAATGTAAAGAAAGTTAGAGGTAAAAAAAAAATGTAAGAAGATGAAAGTATAAAGGTAAAAGAATAGAATGTAAAGGAAAGTAAGTTAGTAAGAATGAGAAAGTAAAGGTAAAAGATTAGAGAAAAGTAAAGGAAAAGTGTAGAAGGAAAGTAAGGTAAAAGAATGTAGAAGGAAAGTATAAGGTAATAGAATGTAAAGGAAAGTATAAGGTAAAGAAATGTAGAAGGAAAGTATAAGGTAAAAGAAAGAATGTAGAAGGAAAGTAAAGGTAAAAGAATTAGAAGGAAAGTATAAGGTAAAAGAATGTAGAAGGAAAGTATAAGGTAAAAGAATGTAGAAGGAAAGTATAGGTAAAGAATTAGAAAAAGAATGAAGAGTAAGGAAAGTATAAGGTAAAAAAGAATGTAGAAGGAAGTATAAAGTAAAGAATGTAGAAGGAAAGTATAAGTAAAAGAATGTAGAAGGAAAGTATAAGGTAAAAGAATGTAGAAGGAAGTATAAGGTAAAGAATGTAGAAGGAAAGTTAAGTGAAAGAAATGTAAAGGAAAGTATAAGGTAAAAGAATGTAGAAGGAAGTATAAGGTAAAAAGAATGTAGAAGAAAGTATAAGAAAAGAATGTAGAAGGAAAGTATAAGGTAAAGAATGTAAAGGAAAGTATAAGGGAAAGAGAAAGAATGTAGAAGGAAAGTATAAGGTAAAAGAAAGATGTAGAAGGAAAGTATAAGGTAAAAGAATGTAGAAGGAAAGTATATAAGTTAAGGAAAGTAAGTAAAAGAATGTAGAAGGAAAGTATAAGGTAAGAAAGAATGTAGAAGGAAAGTATAAGGTAAAGAGAATGTAGAAGGAAAGTATAAGGTAAAAGAAGAAGTAGAAGGAAAGTATAAGGTAAAAGAATGTAAAGAAAGTTATAAGGTAAAGAATGTAGAAGGAAAGTATAAGGTAAAAGAATGTAGAAGGAAAGTATATAAGGTAAAAGAAAGTAGAAGGAAAGTATAAGGTAAAAGAATGTAGAAGGAAAGTATAAGGTAAAAGAATGTAGAAGGAAAGTATAAGGTAAAAGAATGTAGAAGGAAAGTATAGGTAAAAGAATGTAGAAGGAAAGTATAAGGTAAAAGAATGTAGAAGGAAAGTATAAGGTAATTAAGAAAAGAATGTAGAAGGAAAGTAAAGGTAAAAGAATGTAGAAGGAAAGTTAGGAAAGAAGTAAGGAAGTAAGGTAAAAGAAATGTAGAAGAAAGTATAAGTAAAAGAAAGATGTA
Organism: Monoplex corrugatus; assembly: GCA_030674185.1. Lineage (NCBI taxonomy): Eukaryota > Metazoa > Mollusca > Gastropoda > Littorinimorpha > Ranellidae > Monoplex > Monoplex corrugatus. The sequence goes on from CM060312.1 coordinate 92,407,230, forward strand.
GAGGAAGTATAAGGTAAAAGAAAGATGTAAGGAAGAAGTTAAGTAAAAAAATGTAAAAGGAAAGATAAGTAAAGAAGAATGAGGAGAAAGTAAAGGTAAAAGAAGTAATAGAAGAAAGTATAAGTAAAAGAATGTAGAAGGAAAGCTAAAGGTAAAAGAATGTAGAAGGAAAGTATAAGGTAAAAGAATGTAGGGAAAGTATAAGAATAAAGAATGTAGAAAGAAAGTATAAGGTAAAATGAAAATGTTAGAAGGCTAAGGTATAAAAATAAGATATACAGAAAGATGGAAGTAAAGATAAGTAAAAGAATGTAGAAGGAAGTAAATAAAAAGATTAACAGGAAAGCTAGGTAAGAATTAAAGGAAAGTATAAGTGAATGTAGAGGAAGTATAAGGTAAAAGAATTAGAAGGAAAGTATAAGGTAAAAAGTGTAAGAAGAGTAGTACATAACAAATGTAAAGAAAGTTAGAAATAAATGTAGAAGGAAGTATAAGTAAAAGAAAATTAGAGGAATATAAGGTAAAGAATGAGAGGATAGTATGTAAGAATGTAAAGATAAGTAAAAATGTGAAGGAAAGTATAGGTAAAGAATTAGAAGGAAAGTATAAGGTAAAAGAAAGAATGTAGAAGGAAAGTATAAGTAAAAGAATGTAAGAAGATAGTAAAAGAAAGTGTAAAGGAAGTATAAGGTAAAAAAGAATGTAGAAGGAAAGTATAAGGTAAAGAATAGAGAGTAGAAGAAAGTAAAGGTAAAAGAATGTAAAGGAAAGTATAAGTAAAGAAATGTGAAGGAAAGTATAAGGAAAAGAATGTAGAAGGAAAGATAAGGAAAAGAATGTAGAAGGAAAGTAGGTAAGAATGTAGAAGGAAAGTATAAGGTAAAAGAATGAAGAAGGAAAGTAAAGGTAAAGAATGTAGAGGAAAGTATAAGGTAAAAAATAGAAGGAAGTAAAGGTAAAGAATGTAGAAGGAAAGATTAAGGTAAAAAAGAATGTAGAAGGAAAGTAAAGGTAAAAGAATGTAGAAGGAAAGTATAAGGTAAAAGAATGTAGAAGGAAAGTATAAGGTAAAAGAATGTAGAAGGAAAGTATAAGGTAAAAGAAAGAATGTAGAAGGAAAGTATAAGGTAAAAGAATGTAGAAGGAAAGTATAAGGTAAAAGAATGTAGAAGGAAAGTATAAGGTAAAAGAATGTAGAAGGAAGTATAAGGTAAAGATGTAGAAGGAAAGTATAAGGTAAAAGAATGTAGAAGGAAATATAAGGTAAAGAATGTAGAAGGAAATAAGTAAAAGATGTAGAAGGAAAGTATAAGGTAAAAGAATGTAGAAGGAAAGTATAAGGTAAAAGAATGTAGAAGGAAAGTATAAGGTAAAAGAATGTAGAAGGAAAGTATAAGGTAAAAGAAGAAGAATGTAGAAGGAAAGATAAGGAAAAGAATGTAGAAGAAGTAAAGATAAGGTAAATAGAATGTAGAAGGAAAGTATAAGGTAAAAGAATGTAGAAGGAAAGTATAAGGTAAAAGAATGTAGAAGGAAAGTATAAGGTAAAAGAATGTAGAGATGTAGAAGGAAAGTATAAGGTAAAAGAATGTAGAAGGAAAGTATAAGGTAAAAGAATGTAGAAGGAAAGTATAAGGTAAAAGAATGTAGAAGGAAAGTATAAGGTAAAAGAATGTAGAAGGAAAGTATAAGGTAAAAGAATGTAGAAGGAAGTATAAGGTAAAAGAAAGAATGTAGAAGAGAAAGAAATAAGGTAAAGAAAGAATGTAGAAGGAAAGTATAAGGTAAAAGAAGAATGTAGAAGGAAATATAAGGTAAAAGAATGTAGAAGGAAAGTATAAGGTAAAAGAATGTAGAGAAATATAAGGTAAAGAATGTAGAAGGAAAGTATAAGGTAAAAGATGGAAGGAAAGTATAAGGTAAAGAATGTGGAAGGAAGTATAAGTAAAAGAATGTAGAAGGAAAGTAAAGGTAAAAGAATGTAGAAGAAAGTATAAGGTAAAAGATGTAGAAGAAAGTATAAGGTAAAAAATGTAGAAGGAAAGTATAAGGTAAAGAATGTAGAAGAAAGTATAAGTAAAAGAATGAGAAGAAAGTAAGTAAAAGAATGTAGAAGAAAAGTAAAGGTAAAGAAGTAGAAGGAAAGTATAAGTAAAAGAATGTAGAAGGAAAGTATAAGGAAAAGATGTGAAGAATGTATAGGTAAAAGAAAGAATGTAGAAGGAAAGTATAAGGTAAAGAATGTAGAAGAAGTATAAGGTAAAAGAAAGAATGTAGAAGAAAGTATAAGGTAAAAGAATGTAGAAGGAAGTTAGGTAAAAGAATGTAGAAGGAAAGTATAAGGTAAAAGAATGTAGAAGGAAAGTATAAGGTAAAAGATGTAGAAGGAGTATAAGGTAAAAGATGTAAGGAAAGTATAAGGTAAAAGAATGTAGAAGAAAGTATAAGGTAAAAGATGTAGAAGGAAAGTATAAGGTAAAAGAATGTAGAAGGAAAGTATAAGGTGAAAGAATGTAGAAGAAAGTTAAGGTAAAAGAATGTAGAAGGAAGTATGGTAAAGAATGTAGAAGGAAGTATAAGGTAAAAGAATGTAGAAGGAAAATAAAGGTAAAAAAGAATGTAGAGGAAAGTATAGGTAAAAGAATGTAGAAGGAAGTTAAGGTAAAAGATGTAGAAGGAAAGTATAAGGTAAAAGAATGTAGAAGGAAGTATAAGGTAAAAGAAGAATGTAGAAGGAAGTATAAGTAAAAGAATGTAGAGAAATATAGGTAAAAGAAAGAATGTAGAAGGAAGTATAGGTAAAAAAAGAATGTAGAAGGAAAGTATAAGGTAAAAGAATGTAGAAGGAAAGTATAAGGTAAAAGAATGTAGAAGGAAAGTATAAGGTAAAAGAATGTAGAAGGAAAGTATAAGGTAAAAGAATGTAGAAGGAAAGTATAAGGTAAAAGAATGTAGAAGGAAAGTATAAGGTAAAAGAATGTAGAAGGAAAGTATAAGGTAAAAGTAAAGAAGTGGTAGAGAAGGAAAGTATAAGGTAAAAGAATGTAGAAGGAAAGTATAAGGTAAAAGAATGTAGAAGGAAAGTAGAAGGTAAAAGAATGTAGAAGGAAAGTATAAGGTAAAAGAATGTAGAAGGAAAGTATAAGGTAAAAGAATGTAGAAGGAAAGTAAAGGTAAAAGAATGTAGAAGGAAAGTATAAGGTAAAAGAATGTAGAAGGAAAGTAGAAGGTAAAAGAATGTAAGGAAGGAAAGAAAAATAGGGAAAGTAGTAAAAAGAATTAGAAGTGGGAAAGTATAAGGCAAAAAGAAAAAACAATGTTAATCTAGGGAAGCAGTCTTGTGTGGTTCAATGTTTGCAAAAAGAAAGAAAGTGCCAGAGACCAGAAAAGTGCGTACAGGCCTGTAATACATGCCTGCAAACAAGACAATCAGACTTGAGCACCACCGTTTGGTTTGCTTTCTTTTGACACTGACACCCGTCAGCGTAGTAACTTCATATTATTTGCAATATTATTTGGTATGTGACATTGCCGTAATACATGGGTATGCCCCCCTGGAGCCAAAAGAGGTGAACTAGTATGGCCCGCATGCCTCTGCCATTCTCACTCAACCTGTAGATACACACACACTTTGGTGATCCTTCTTGTTACTGTTATTTTTGTTTAAAGCCCAGCCGACTGCGTAGAACCATATCAGGGCTATAACCGTTTCAAAACATACACAATACTTCAACAGGAAAAAAATAAAATAAAATAAAGGGCACATATCAATGCATTTGCGCACATAATCCAAGGAGATGCCCCTGGCATTGACCATTCCATCCAATTTATCACATAAGGATTTTAAAAAAATGGAAAAAAATTTAACATAACAAGGACACTAAAACATATTAGAAATGGCCTAAATTACCTAAAATTGCTTCCACATACCTCATTCCCCTAGAGCCAAGAATGCACTTGATACAGGTGAGCTTTCTGAGACTGCTGGTGGGCAAAGGTGCTCTCAAATCCCCACCCCCCCCCCCCAAACCTCTGTCCTATGACATCCACTCATTTATTTATCAATATTTTTTAAGGTCACCACACTTGACCAGTTCTATTTGGGATCACTTTTATTCTCTGTTCCATTTTCTACACCGTGCTAATGGCCACCAAACCTGGGATAATTTTGCAGTGCAGTGATAATGATGATAGGAGCGATGATCACAAGGCTATGTTGTTTCGTTTAGGATTGAGACTGTGTGAGAGGGCTTTATGTTTACTATCATAACATATATATCCGTGTGTCAATCAGGCCTAAGAGATACAGATACCTGTGGTGTCGGTCAGAAAATCTTAACAACAACCTTTAAGATGCATCTATGAAGTGGATATAACTGAACAGTATGGTCCCATAACACAGTGAACTTTGGACAGGAACTGATTGGGAGTGAAAGGTGAGGAGCTGTTACAAAAAATCCAGTGATGATTTTGATGGGACTGATGGATTCCGCAGTCTTTTATTTCAGTGCATATCAGAGTCCAGGAACGGAATGAAAAACAAACAAAAATCACACTCTCTCTCTTTCCACACACAATAAACAATTTCCCCACACACACAATAAACAATCTCCCCAGACACACAAAGTAAACAAGCCAAACAACGATTTACCCACACTTTCAATAATTTATTCAAGTCTTTCAGGAACAGTACACAAGTTGACCCATCACTGTTCAAAGACACGGCTGGCATTGTGTACACATGTACCCAGACAAACGAAACTTGCATGACCTTTCACAGTGAATCACCCCGTGACAGAATTACACATGACTGAGCTTTGCAGACAGACGTTTGTTGGGCAAATCAAATTTAGCAACCAACAGCCACATAAGGACATAATTTGTACGACCTTTCACAGGAGTCACAGAGAAACATGCGACAAAATACTGAGTGAGCATTGCAGACATATGTCTCCAGGGCAAAACAGGCAATTTTTATTATCAACCAACAATGACAGAAAGACATGAGCCACATACGGAGCACAAAGAACTTAAGATAACAACGTAGCTTGGTCCTACACAGTAACTGCGGCATTAGTCTTTTGTGTTCCATTTTCTTGTGGATAAAAAGTTCCAGAGCCTTAAAGGCAATGGAAGAAATAGCAGAAAAGAGTTCCAGCTGGATCTCAACGTGGAGGAATGAAAATGAATTTCATAAGGCGTAAAATTCCCCCATATGTTGCTGGTAACCTATAGCTAAGTGGTTAAGACATCTGTCGCAATGGTGACTTGGCCTTGAGATGCTTCACCACCTTGGATGTGTGGGTTCTATTCCAGGAGGACAAAATTCTCAACAACAAAAAAAAGAAAAAAAAAGGCAACAGCAGAAGAGCATCCAGGAGTCATGACCTGGATGCAGCCCAGCTCCCTTAGAGAGTCAGGAATTAAGGGCCGAAACTCTCACCTGATGGGGGGTTCTCCTCTGAGGACCTTCTGCTGTCATACTTTCCCAGGGTTTCTTACTACCGCTTTTTTTTACTCTTTGGATGGTTTTGTTCCTTTTCATTTTCAATTGCAGGCAGACTTTTATCATTCATTCAATGGATCATGACCACCATGTTGTCCAACAAGTGCAGGCAGACTTTTATCATTCATTCAATGGATCATGACCACCATGTTGTCCAACAAGTGCAGTCAGGAGTGGAAACTACTGAAAAGAAAAACACACAACACCTACAGGGATACGGGGACCCATGCTTCACCAGAAAAACATGTTAAGGGATTAAAATCTGTGCAATCTGTAGCAATTTCAGGCATCAAATCAAGACATTCAGAGTACTTACATGTAAAACAGGTAGTTTCTATACAATCGCATATTAAACCACAAATTATACCTTACTATACTTTTACTCTACTGTGAAAAGATCAAGACAGATTTTGCGAGGAAAGGGCTCATGAGATCCAAGGAAATTGATTCTTTTTGGTCTGGAAATCTGCAGATCCCAGAAGAATTCCCTCCCCTGTCAGTATTTATCACTGAGCTGTGTCTGTCACAAGTTGAACTTCAAGTCGACCAAGACACCACCTTGTTCTTAGCAGTAAGGAAAGGGCTGCTGGTAGTTGACCAGAACATAGAGTCACTTTAAGCTGACTGTGATCATTTCTGACAATCTGACAATTGCCTGAAACAGTGAACCAATGTTCTCAACTAAGTACTGAACCACAGTCAAGAGTTCAGCATGTGCAAACACGGTGAACAAACAGTAGACTGAGGAAAGCATACAGATTTGCCCAAAACTATTCCACTACGTTGTGCACTGAAACACTTAGGGAATCAAATTGTGCCAGAAAGGGAGAGTAAAAACAAAAAGCAAGTGATCTCACAGTGCTCACTACAGTGACAAATGTGTAGATACTCAAAAGTCAAAAGGTGTAATGAGTTCAGGAGCCATGACTGGTAATTTTACAACAGTCATGAAAAATATTAAATACACAAAAGAAATTAATCAAAAAGAACATAAAGGTTTTACACAGATACAGATCTACATCACTGATACAAAGCAACAACAGTAAATGGTTTAATATTTGGACAAATTCCTAGTTTATGACCGAAGTGTAAAACTTTATGTAATAAAATATGTCTACAAAGCAAAGCATGTAACAAAAACAAAAATCTCGAAAGCAAAAAAATCTCAAAATATATTTTAGGTTCAAGTAAGTAATATGTATTCACTACAATATGTTTATCTTCTCACAGTCCACAAAAACGGTAAAGTGACCCAAAATGTTCTGATCTCAGATGATAACCACTCTTCAACCAACACAAACACTGTCAATGTCACACAAATGAAAGTCATCAGAACTGGGTTAGCAATCCAGGGATTTGTGCTGTCGTCATCAGTGTTAGAAACAAAACATAAAAATACCATCCAATCATTTAGAATGTCATCTTTGTATTCATCAAAACAAGTATGCCTGTAACAGTAAGTGCAATTAGTTATACGGCAAAGCGGTTCTTTGTTCAGGAAGAAATAAATTCTTTCTTTGAACTGCACATTTGTTTGTTAAAAGATTCTTCTTCCATCATGTTTGTTTGTTTCAAAAGTTTCTTCTTTCATCATTTAACATGTTATGACAAGATATCACTCGAACCAGAACCAGTATCGGGATAGGTGGGTGGGATCAACAGCGAATCTGATGGTGGACATCTTTTCACTGATTTCTCAACCACCGAGTTGAATATTTTCCTGTTAGTATAGTGTTTCACATTAGCTGAACTTACGCACTTGTACATGTAAAGATACGTTAAGTTATGCGCTATTAAAAGTGATACAGTTTTTGGCAATTCCAAAGTCTGATCACCGCTATCAAATAAATGATACACAAATTGCAGACATAACAACAACAGGTATCATTTCTGTTTCATATTCATAATGTAAAATTTTTTCCCTGTTTTAATGTGTCTGAGCATTGCTACAGTTACAGACAGTACCTGACAAAAATTTCCATGGAATAACAACAGCATGTATCGGCTACATCAAACACAATTTTAACCTGTACCTCTCTTTCACAGTTTCCCGCACAGGAAAAATATGCAAGTGAAAGCATAGAGTGTTAACATGACTTAAAAACTGCTACGCCAAATTTCAGCCAAGACGTGGACGGTGAGATTGAAGAACGTTATGAATTACGGTGCAGCATGTTGTGGTCAGTGTCATGGTCAGTCTTCACTGCGTCAAAACAGTTCAAGGGTTTAATGATATATGCATGAATCATCCACCAGGATTAATTAATAACAGAATCTTTGACTACATACCACCCCATTCTTACACAGGAACCAAGATAAAGCAAAGGCATCAATATCATCATTAAGTGTTTCGACTTTTTTTTTTATGTAGACAGATTACTCATATGAGCCACAAGCAAAATATGTAAAATGTAGGGTAAAATATAATGACCATGGACAACCACGTAAAAGCAACAAACTTGTTGCTTAAACCCTGCATTAACCTTTCTTTTCTTCACCCTATCCACCAGCTTCCTGCAAAAAGTTGGTAGACAGGGTGGGGAAGTGAAAGGGTTAAGAAGTAACGTTAACCTGCTGGTCCACGCGCCCACCCTGTAATGATATCAGGAATGGGATATCACTACTGGTCGTGGCGGGATGGAAAAAATGTCTACAACAAAAATCACAAGCTACTGTTCTGTCTTGTTTTTCTTGCTCTGAGCTTCTTTATGCTTCTTCTGCTTCTTCAATTCCTGCTCATCAATCGGAGCAGGCTTTACAAAGGGGAGCTTCTCGTCAAGACCTGAAACAAGATTTGAAATATAAAATAAATAAAATAAAAAATTTAAGGAAGAGAAAACAAAACACACAATTCAAGGTAATCTAATCAACATTCGAACACCAGATCTGAAGAAAAAACAACAACAATAAAAACATATGCAAATTACATTTGAGTGAATACTGTAAAGAATGCATAAAGATGGATTTGGATAACTACATAAATCCTGTTATGTACTCAAATGCAGTACAAAGATGGTCAAATTACTTACATCCATAATCAAATGACATGGTGTGAGGCGATGGAAAGTTTTTTGTTTTCCACTAAATAATCAAAACAGAATTTCAACACATTTCATTTACACATCTGCATAATTCTTCGTGTTGAAATCACATTTACAGATGAGTGACTTGCTAGCTTTAAACCTCTGTCATAGTCTGTCAAGGCCTACAGTGACAGGAACATTGCTGCCAATGGGAATGACTTAACATTGCAAGTATCTGAAGATCAGACACAACCTTCATACTGAGAAAAAAATCATATGATTAACACACACACACACACACACACACACACACACACACACACACACACACACACACACACACACACACACACACAAACACACACACACACACAAACACACGCATACACACACACTACACACACATACACACACACACACACGCATACACACACACACATACACACACGCACACATACACACACATATACCGCACACACACACACACACACACACACACACACACACACACACACACACACACACACACACAAAACACGCATACACACACACATACACACACACATACACACACGCATACACACACACACATACACACACGCACACATACACACACATATACACACACACACACACAGCAATTTTACCTGGAGGCATAAATCGTCGAAGCACCTCAGGAACAATAACCCCATCCTCTGTCTGATTGTTTTCTAAGATGGCGCAGATGACGCGCGTTGTGGCACACATGGTGGCATTCAGCATGTGTACGTATGGCACCTGCATTTAACACACAAACATCAGTCCATTACACACACATACACCTGTACATCAAATAATGTGGAATTTCACAACTTAATACATTTCCACAATTCTCTTGATAATCCTGATTCTTGAATCATTGTGGTCAAGTTTTGCAAGCTTACAGTGCTAGCAGTGCTGCTATTTCACTCTGGATCATTGTGGTCAAGTTTTGCAAGCTTACAGTGCTAGCAGTGCTGCTATTTCATCTGGATCATTGTGGTCAAGTTTTGCAAGCTTACAGTGCTAGCAGTGCTGCTATTTCACTCTGGATCATTGTGGTCAAGTTTTGCAAGCTTACAGTGCTAGCAGTGCTGCTATTTCACTCTGGATCATTGTGGTCAAGTTTTGCAAGCTTACAGTGCTAACAGTGCTGCTATTTCAGTCTGGATCATTGTGGTCAGTTCTTGCAAGCTCACAGTGCTAGCAGTGTGCCTACTTCACTCTGGATCATTGTGGTCAAGTTTGCAAGCTTACAGTGCTAACAGTGCTGCTATTTCAGTCTGGATCATTGTGGTCAAGTTTTGCAAGCTCACAGTGCTAGCAGTGCTGCTACTTCACTCTGGATCATTGTGGTCAAGTTTTGCAAGCTTACAGTGCTAGCAGTGCTGCTACTTCACTCTGGATCATTGTGGTCAAGTTTTGCAAGCTTACAGTGCTAACAGTGCTGCTATTTCTGTCTGGATTCCAACCTGCTTGTGTATCTCCTTGAGGGTAAACAGTGGAGATTTCCCCCATCTGCTAGGTCAACACGTGTAGATCTGCTAGTGCCTGAACCCCCTTCATGTGAACTATATGCAAAACATCAAATATGCATGTTAAAGATCCCGAAAGTCATTTGGTGTCCAGCAACTTATGGAAACATGAAAACACCCAGAATGCCCCTGCTTTCTTGAAAATGGAGCATAACTGTGTCTTCCATTCCCTGCTTGAGCCTGGTTCAGGCTTCAGTGTGCTTCTTGTATGCTATACCCCGAGTGAGAATCTGGATACTGACATACAACTTACTTTTCCCTCTAATTCTGTTTAACCCAGTATGTGCCAAAATGTAAATAAAGAGGTATATCGCCTGTGCTAGGGAATTTTAAACATTTTGATTTTTTTTTAAAAATTCATATCTCTTCATCGAGCCCAGGAACCCCTAAAAACTATATATTTTCTCGTTCAGTATACTTAACAAAACAACTGGAGCAGCAGTACTTCTGGTTTCAAGATCGCCAATGCTAGTAATGTTACTCTGACTGTTATGTGGGTTAAGTCCAACTTCGGACAACAACATCAAAATATCGCCTGCATGCATCAGATTATCATCACATTCACTCTCACTGAGTGAATCAACAGACTCCAATCAGAACCATCTCCTCAAGTATGATTTCTGTAACTTCTGCTGTATAAGTTGTTTTTCGTGCCTGAGTGCTGCTCGGTGTTGAAACTGGTTTGTTCACCATTGTTTACAGTTGCTCAATAGTAATTAGCTGTATGGGGTCACCGTTTCAATCGCACCCGCGTTAGAGACCATAAAATGTCACACATACATAATCAGCATCTATTTATAGAGGGAATCCTGAAGTTTCCGTTGATATCTCACATGTCACTGAAAAGTGTACGCGTTTTCCGGCTAAAAACAGGGAAATGTCACTGACTGAATATTCAGTCGGAGGCACTGGAGGTGTATGTTTCTTCCGACCAAACATTCAATCGGAAGCAGTTAACAGGTTAAAGGAAATAACTGTGTGTATTTTCAGTGTTTCTTGCAGTTACTTCTCTAGGACTAAGCGACTACATTGTGGCTGTGGCCTCCTCCATCCCCATCCTTTATGTTCAAGCAGTGTTGTCTGAAACCGATGTATGCATGCTGTTCTGGTTATCTGGCCCACACTGTGCAGGCACTAAGTTGCTGCAAAGTCTACATAGACAGTCTTCAGAGGCAGTGAACAGGCAATTGTAACCACCTCTCTGATTACTTCATATATATGTATATGTACTGCTTGTCTTCTTTCTTGTATCAGTCCACTTGCATCATCATGGGTATGTCTTCTTTATTGTATCAGTCCGCTTGTATCATCATGGGTATGTCTTCTTTATTGTATCAGTCCGCTTGTATCATCATGGGTATGTCTTCTTTATTGTATCAGTCCGCTTGTATCATCATGGGTATGTCTTCTTTATTGTATCAGTCGCTTGTATCATCATGGGTATGTCTTCTTTATTGTATCAGTCCGCTTGTATCATCATGGGTATGTCTTCTTTATTGTATCAGTCCACTTGCATCATCATGGGTATGTCTTCTTTATTGTATCAGTCCGCTTGTATCATCATGGATATGTCTTCTTTATTGTATCAGTCGCTTGTATCATCATGGGTATGTCTTCTTTATTGTATCAGTCCGCTTTGTATCATCATGGGTATGTCTTATTTATTGTATCAGTCCGCTTGTATCATCATGGGTATGTCTTCTTTATTGTATCAGTCTGCTTGTATCATCATGGGTATGTCTTCTTTATTGTATCAGTCTGCTTGTATCATCATGGGTATGTCTTCTTTATTGTATCAGATCCGCTGTATCATCATGGGTATTTGTCTTCTTTATTGTATCAGTCCTGCTTGTATCATCATGGGTATGTCTTCTTTATTGTATCAGTCCGCTTGTATCATTCATGGGTATTGTCTTCTTTATTGTATCAGTCCGTTGTATCATTATGGGTATGTCTTCTTATTTATCAGTCTGTTTGTATCATCATGGGTATGTCTTCTTTATTGTATCAGTCCGCTTGTATCATCATGGGTATGTCTTCTTTATTGTATCAGTCCACTTGCATCATCATGGGTATGTCTTCTTTATTGTATCAGTCCGTTTGTATCATCATGGGTATGTCTTCTTTATTGTATCAGTCCGCTTGTACCATCATGGGTATGTCTTCTTTATTGTATCAGTCCGCTTGTATCATCATGGGTATGTCTTCTTTATTGTATCAGTCCGTTTGTATCATTATGGGTATGTCTTCTTTATTGTATCAATCTGTTTGTATCATCATGGGTATGTCTTCTTTATTGTATCAGTCTGCTTGCATCATCATGGGTATGTCTTCTTTATTGTATCAGTCTGCTTGTATCATCATGGGTATTTGTCTTCTTTATTGTATCAGTCCGCTTGTACCATCATGGGTATGTCTTCTTTATTGTATCAGTCCGCTTGTATCATCATGGGTATTTGTCTTCTTTATTGTATCAGTCCGCTTGTACCATCATGGGTATTTGTCTTCTTTATTGTATCAGTCCGCTTGTACCATCATGGGAAGAAAGAACCGATGGTCAGCAGTGAGCAGCAAAGCCTCATGTAAAGATATGCTGTGTGAGGTCAAGGCCTTATTGTCCACATCAAAGCCCACTTTGCCAGCAGCAATGCTGTGTGATGTCAAGGTCTTATTCTCCCCATCCGAGTGCATTTTGCCAGCAGAAATCTCTTCCCCAAGGGGATTCTGGGGAGCTCTTTCAGTATACAGTGGAAACTTGATATAACAGGGATGATGGGACCAAATCAAAATCCCTGTTATATCAGATCCCTGTTATATCAGATATCAAGGGAAATAAGGACTGATCAACTAACTCTTGGTGTAAGTGTGCAGTAAGCTTACAAACTGAATGATGGCGCAGTCAGTCACTGACTCAGTGGCCTCAGGCCTACACGCTTGCGCGCGCATCACACTCACATTGCGAAGCGTTCTTTCAGTGTACAGTACACAGTATACCAAGGCTAGCCTAGATCTAGATCTAGGCCTACTGCGTGGCGTGCTGAGTCTAGGGCCTAGGCCTTTCTGCTGCAGAGCCCGTCTCGGCATCCCTGCTATAACCGATCGAGCCCTCTTGTCTCCCTGTTATTGCCGATAAGTTTTAATAGAGACAAAGAGGAAGAAAAAATGGGGATTGAAAAAAGCCCTGTTATATATCCGGATTCCTGTTATAACCGGTCCTGTTATAAATGGTTTCCACTGTAATTAGTATCCCCACCTTCTGGAAATTCTGTGCTTGAAATTTCATCTTTCTGCGTCTCTTTCAGAGTTTCTGCCTTGCTGCTTTACTTTCTGAATCTATCAATTTCTCTTTGCAGGTCCATTCACCTGTAGTATTCTACAACCTCAGACATATTTTTTAGCTCCAAGGAAATGTGACGTGCAGAAGCAATTTTAGGTGACCGAGATCTTATCTTTTATATATTTTAGTCATTTAGTTATGTTTACATCTGTATTCACACTTGCTTTTGTTTATTTAACCCCCTGATGATAAATTGGATGGAAGTGTCAACACGAGGGGCATATCCTTAGATCATGTGCACAAAAACGAGTGTACTTAATTTTTTTTCCAGTTTTTTTTTTCCATTGTCATTGAGGCATTGTGTGTTTTTTGTAATGGTTATACCTTGATATTGCTCTGTGCAGTCAACTGGGCTTTTAACAATAACTGTTCTCAAGGGTTCTTTCAACCCTTTGACTCCTACATCCCTGTCCACCAACTGCAAAAACGTAACCCTTTGACTCCTTCATGCTATCCACCAGCTTCCTACAGGAAGCTCGTGGATACGGTGAGGGAGTCAAAGGGTTAATGTTTCTGCTTTGCTAGCAGGGTTGACAATGCTGGATGCTGGTGGACAGGGTGCGGAGTCAAAGAGTTAAAGACGCTAACTATAATAATAATTACAATATTTATATAGCGCAAAATCTTGATAAAATCAAATCTAAGCGCTGAAGCAGACACACACACCACGCACGCATGCACGCACGCACGCACGCACCACGCACACACACACACACACACACACGCATGGCTATAAATGGGGAGAAAGAATAAAAGCAATAAAGCAAGAATAAAACAATGGAAAATTATAGAGAGCATAGCATATACAATTATATATTATAACCATGTGATACCCCTCCGAGCGGAGACAGGCTGCAGGGGGGGGGGGGGGGGGTTGAGTGAGGTTAGGATTTTATGCGGAGGAGAAAAGGTGAGTTTTGAGAGCGGACTTGAAGGAGACAAAAGTAGGTTGCTGACGGACTGAGAGAGGAAGTTTGTTCCAGGAGAGTGGACCAGAAACAGAGAAGGCTCGTGGACCATAGGTATTGAGCTTAGTGCGTGGAAAGCGAAAAGTCAGAGGATCGGAGGCAGAGCGGAGGGTACGTGAGGGAACATAGATCTCAAGTAGGCTTGACAGGTAATCGGGGGCTGCGTTATTGAGGCTTTTGTAGCACATGGTGTCTAGTTTGTACTGTATGCGCTTTGATACAGGGAGCCAGTGAAGTTGTGCCAGGAGAGGAGATACGTGGTCAGCTTTTTTCTTTTTGAGTACAAGGCGTACAGCATTGTTTTGAATGCACTGTAGGATGTGAATGGTGGAGGCAGGAACACCAGACAGGAGTGAATTGCAATAGTCAATGCAAGACATTATGAAGGAGAGAACGAGTTTTGCAGTTGTTTCGACAGAGAGATATTTCCTGATCAGCCTTATACGATGGAGATGATAGTAGCAAGATCTGGCAGTTTGAGAAACAAAGTTGTTCATGGAGAGGGTAGAGTCAATGCAGACACCAAGATTTTTAGCTGAATCAGAAATTGGGACTGATGTGTTACATAATGAGAGAGAAAGAGGAGGCAGCTGAGAAAGTTTCTGACGGGTGCCAATGAGGATAGCTTCTGTCTTGTCGTCATTAAGCTGAAGTTTGTTGAACGTCATCCAGTTCTTAATGTCCGAGTAACACTCAGTGGTGCGAGTCAACAGGCGCTGTATATTATCAGGTGAATACTGCACTCACTTTCCTGTCTCATCCAAACTGCTACAACTCCACATGAATCATGTAATGACTGACATGCTGATAACTCACCTCCTGGCCCATCTTCTTGGTCTGCCCGTAGCGGATGCGTAAACGGCGTGACTGGTAATCTGTGCAGTTGGAGCACGACACCAGCTCCCTGAACGCCCCTGACCCAGGGAACCACGCCTCCAGGTCCAGTTTTTTGGCTGCAGCATTGTTCAGTTCACCTGTAAACATTCACTGTATTACTTTTTGTTCCCCTCATTTGTGTTATAAGGCCTGACTGGTACAGAGCTCCTGCCTACATGGATGACAGTCTGTAAACATACACTGTATTACTTTTTGTTCCCTGTATTTGTGTTATAAGGCCTGACTGGTACACAGCTCCTGCCTACATGGATGACAGTCTGTAAACATACACTGTATTACTTTTTGTTCCCTGTATTGTGTTATAAGGCCTGACTGGTACAGAGCTCCTGCCTACATGGATGACAGTCTGTAAACATACACTGTATTACTTTTTGTTCCCTGTATTGTGTTATAAGGCCTGACTGGTACACAGCTCCTGCCTACATGGATGACAGTCTGTAAACATTCACTCTATTACTTTTTGTTCCCTGTATTGTGTTATAAGGCCTGACTGGTACACAGCTCCTGCCTGCATGGATGACAGTCTGTAAACATTCACTGTATTACTTTTTGTTCCCCTCATTTGTGTTATAAGGCCTGACTGGTACACAGCTCCTGCCTACATGGATGACAGTCTGTAAATATACACTGTATTACTTTTTGTTCCCTGTATTTGTTATAAGGCCTGACTGGTACACAGCTCCTGCCTACATGGATGACAGTCTGTAAATATACACTGTATTACTTTTTGTTCCCAGTATTTGTTATAAGGCCTGACTGGTACACAGCTCCTGCCTGCATGGATGACAGTCTGTAAACATACACTGCATTACTTTTTGTTCCCTGTATTTGTTATAAGGCCTGACTGGTACAGAGCTCCTGCCTGCATGGATGACAGTCTGTAAATCTACACTGCATTACTTTTTGTTCCCTGTATTTGTTATAAGGCCTGACTGGTACACAGCTCCTGCCTACATGGATGACAGTCTGTAAACATACACTGTATTACTTTTTGTTCCCTGTATTTGTTATAAGGCCTGACTGGTACACAGCTCCTGCCTACATGGATGACAGTCTGTAAACATACACTGTATTACTTTTTGTTCCCCTCATTTGTGTTATAAGGCCTGACTGGTACACAGCTCCTGCCTACATGGATGACAGTCTGTAAATATACACTGTATTACTTTTTGTTCCCAGTATTTGTTATAAGGCCTGACTGGTACAGAGCTCCTGCCTGCATGGATGACAGTCTGGCTTAAGAACTGTTTTGTGTAGCAGCCTCCAGTTTATTCAACAATTAAGGGATACCTGACTCAACAGATAAGTTTTGTGTAGCAGCCTCCAGTTTACTCAATAGTTAAGGGATACCTGAAACAATTCATAAGTTTTGTGTACCAGCCTCCAGTTTACTCAATACTTATTGGATACCTGACCCAATTCATAAGCTTTGTGAAACAACTTCCAGTTTACTCAATACTTATTCGATACCTGACCCAATTCATAAGTTTTGTGTACCAGCCTCCAGTTTACTCAACAGTTATTGGATACCTGACCCAATTCATAAGTTTTGTGAAACAACCTCCAGTTTACTCAATACTTATTGGATACCTGACCCAATTAATACGTTTTGTGTAGCAACCTCCAGTTTACTCAATACTTATTGGATACCTGACCCAATTCATAAGTTTTGTGAAACAACTTCCAGTTTACTCAATACTTATTGGATACCTGACCCAATTCATAAGTTTTGTGTACCAGCCTCCAGTTTACTCAACAGTTATTGGATACCTGACCCAATTCATAAGTTTTGTGAAACAACCTCCAGTTTACTCAATACTTATTGGATACCTGACCCAATTAATACGTTTTGTGTAGCAACCTCCAGTTTACTCAATACTTATTGGATACCTGACCCAATTCATAAGTTTTGTGAAACAACCTCCAGTTTACTCAATACTTATTAGATACCTGACCCAATTCATAAGTTTTGTGAAACAACCTCCAGTTTACTCAATACTTATTGGATACCTGACCCAATTCATAAGAAGTTTTGTTAAACAACCTCCAGTTTACTCAATACTTATTGGATACCTGACCCAATTTCATAAGAAGTTTTGTTAAACAACCTCCAGTTTACTCAATAGTTATTGGACACCTGACCCAATTCATAAGAAGTTTTGTGAAACAACCTCCAGTTTACTCAATACTTATTGGATACCTGACCCAATTCATAAGTTTTGTGAAACAACCTCCAGTTTACTCAATACTTATTAGATACCTGACCCAATTCATAAGTTTTGTGAAACAACCTCCAGTTTACTCAATACTTATTGGATACCTGACCCAATTCATAAGAAGTTTTGTTAAACAACCTCCAGTTTACTCAATACTTATTGGATACCTGACCCAATTCATAAGAAGTTTTGTTAAACAACCTCCAGTTTACTCAATACTTTTTGGATACCTGACCCAATTCATAAGAAGTTTTGTGAAACAACCTCCAGTTTACTCAATACTTATTGGATACCTGACCCAATTCATAAGTTTTGTGAAACAACCTCCAGTTTACTCAATACTTATTGGATACCTGACCCAATTCATAAGTTTTGTGAAACAACCTCCAGTTTACTCAATACTTATTGGATACCTGACCCAATTCATAAGTTTTGTGAAACAACCTCCAGTTTACTCAATACTTATTGGATACCTGACCCAATTCATAAGTTTTGTGAAACAACCTCCAGTTTACTCAATAGTTATTGGATAACTGACCCAATTCATAATAAGTTTTGTGAAACAACCTCCAGTTTACTCAATACTTATTGGATACCTGACCCAATTCATAAGTTTTGTGAAACAACCTCCAGTTTACTCAATAGTTATTGGATAACTGACCCAATTCATAATAAGTTTTGTGTAGCAACCTCCAGTTTACTCAACAGTTATTGGATAACTGACCCAATACATAAGGTTTTTGTAACAACCTGAAATCTCACTAAATACAAAATTTTGGGTACAATCTTCCGTCTGTCTAACAATTTTTCCCCAAAATTATAAAATCTCTTCCCTGTTAGCACACAGACTTGATGCAGACACACTGACTGAAAAAGCACACTGCTCAATCTGCACAGAATGATGGATGTGTGTTAGAGCTGGCTACTTTCCACAATTATTGTTACTGTTATTTTTGTTTAATCTGTTCAGTGCTTCCCACCGAATATTCGGTCGGAAGAAACGTATGCCTTCAGTGCCACCGACCGAATATTCGGTCGGCGACTTTTCCTATTTTATCCAGAAAACTCCAACGCTTTCAGTGACGTATGAGATGTCAATGGCAACTTCAGTATCCCCTCTATATATAGATGCTAATTATGTATGTGTGACGTTTTACGGTCCTTTCTGCCCGTGCGGTTGAAAATGTGACCTCCTACAGCTGATTACTATTCAGCGAGTGTAAACAATGGCGGACAGACTCGCTTCAACACCGAGCGTCGATTGGACCCGTAAAACAACTTATGCAGCAAAAGAAGTTGCAGAAATCATTACTTGTGAAACTGATTCTGACTTGCAGTCTGTCGATAAGAGTGAAAATGACGATAATTTGGCGCATGCAGGCGATAAATCGGTGTTGATGTCCGAAGTTGGTCTTGACCCAGATAAGAGTCGAAGTGACATTACTAGCACTGGCGATCGTAAAAACGAAAGTACTGTCACTCCTGGAGTGTTGTAAAGTATACTGAACAAGAAAATTCATGGTGTTGTGGGGTTTTCTGGGCTGGATGAAGAGATATGAATTTTTTTTTATTTTAAGTCAAGACATTAAAACTCTGTGGCACAGGCAGTTCACCTCTTTACTTACACTTTGGCAGCGAAAGGGTTAAAGCCCAGCCAACTGCGTACAGCCATATTAAGGCTATAACCATTTCAATACACATACAATACTTCAACAAGAAAAAGGGAAAATAAAATAAATTAAGCACACATATCATTGCATTCGCGCACATAATCTAAGGAAATGTCTCTGGTGTTGACTACTCCATCTAATTTATCACGCAGGGGATCTAAAACACCTGAAGACAAACTTAATCATAACTAAGGAGATTAAAACACATATAAAAACAGGCCTAAATTACCTAAAATTGCTTCCATATATCTCATTTCCCTAGAGCCAAAAATGCTCTTAATACACATACAGAAGATGATGGGAAGAAATGACAGAGATCGAAGGAGGAGGAAAGAAACAGAGTGACAGAGAAGAGGACATTTCTAGCACAGAATTTCTAGAAGGTGGAGATACAATTTATAGTAAAAGAGTCCCCAGCTTTCCCACAGGGGGGAAAAAAAAACTGATTAACTGAAGACTAAATAATTCACGAAATGAAAAACCAAATGCATTTGCACACTATATTTGTCACAGTTATTGATGCATGTCTTTTTCAACAAGAGAAAACAATAGCACTGACCAATGAATGCTGCATAATGGTTTTTCATTTATCTTACAAAAACTTTCTTTCTCCTCTTTGTCACTGTTCCTACATCCCTTTCAATTACACACACGAGCATGCAGGCACAGCGCACGCGCGCGCGCGCACAACACACACACACACACACACACACACACACACACACACACACAACACACACACACACACACACACATCAGGAAACTATGCCATCTACAAAGCAAAGGATACCTGACTGAATTTATCAGCATTACTGATCATGTCATTAAAAATTTTCCAAGACAAACACATCGAGAACATATTAAACACACACACACACACACACACACACACAAAACAAACATCTGCATGCATGCGGGCAGACACACATACACACAAGCACGCATGCACACTCGCATATGAACGCGAGCACCACACACACACACACACACACGCACACATGCATGCACACACGCACACACACACATACACAGACCTGAGACAATGTTGACCACATGGTAAGGAATTCCCAGAGACTGGGTGAATTCTTCAGCATTCCCAATCATCTCATCAAACATCTCCCACGATTTGTTGTCAGTGGGCGCCGTGATGCAAAACTGCTCTACCTGAACATAGACACGCGTACCATTAATTACAAATGACCTCTATGCTATGCAATAAATGAATGCATATAATGCTTTACCTGACCAAGCATTTTCAGTGGTGCAAAACTGCACACGACTGACTCTCTTGTGCATGCACATCTTGTTCTATAAAATTGAAATTCTGTGCACGTGCATTATTATCTAAGGGTGTTATTTAGCGTGCGAGTATTTCCTTCTTTAAGACAGACATTTTGCGCATGTGTATTTTGTTCTTTAACCCTCTTCAGCATGCAGCGCCCGCTAGCACCCTGCTAAAAATCGCGGCTTTTGTGCATCGGGCGCCTTCCAGCGCCCGCTAGTACACGTGTACAGCAAGGCGGCTGCCATGTTTACCATGGTTACATATATCTCGCGAGACCGAGAGCCTCGTTTTCGCCGAGCTTTCCTCTTCCTGTTTGAGCAGACAGCGAAACTGACGGGTGTGTTTTTGGTGAGAAAATAATTTTTAAAGTGCAAGTTTTGCGAACGATGGCCGAGTTAGCGTTATTGCGCTCCCCTGATGGCGACAGCGGTGATGTAGACGACTTTGATAGCCAAGTTGAAGAGGATTTTGTCAATCTGGAGGACGGAGGTGAGGCGGAAAGCGACCTAGATATCGACTGGCATGAACTCGATCAAAACTTTCACGACTCGGACACATCATCAAGCTCTGAATCGAACACCGAGCAGCGGGTTCCTCGAACCGAGGGGGTGTGGTCGGCGACCCTGACACCGATAGAGATGAATAATTTCGAAGAAGCTGTCGGACCTCAACATGATTTGCCTGTGGACGCGTCGGCGTTAGACTACTTGTTTCTTCTTCTACCAGAGTCTTTCTTTCAGACTATGGCAGACGAAACCAACTTGTATGCAGAACAAATGCAAACAGTGCGAGGCAAAGTCGATTCAAAATGGAGGCCGGCTACAGCAGAAGAAATGAAGCTCTACATTGCCATCGCAATTATGATGGGCATTGTGAAACTGCCAAGACAGAGGCTTTACTGGTCTCAGGATGACAGGCTGAACATACAATCTGTCTCCAAATTGATGAGTGAGAATAGGTTTAGCAAGATCCAACAGTATCTGCATTTGAACAACAACACGGCGTTCATCCCTCGCGGTCAACCAGGCCATGATCCCTTGTTCAAGGTTCGCCCTCTCATTGACATTGTCAAGAAATCATTCTCAGAACATTATAAACCTGGCAGAGAAGTGAGCATTGATGAGGCAATGATTAAATACAATGGAAGACTGTACTTCAAGCAATACATTCGCTCGAAACCTACACCATGGGGAGTGAAAGTGTGGTGTTGCTGCGATCCAAGGAACGGCTACTTGCTCGACTTTGATGTCTACACAGGCAAAAGCGACACAGCTGGAAAAGGTAAGTCTGATAAATTTGTAGATTGTGTGTGTGTGTGTGTGTGTGTGTGTGTGTGTGTGTGTGTGTGTGTGTGTGTGTGTGTGTGTGTGTGTGTGTGTGGTGTGTGTGTGTACACTGCAATATCTCTGTGTGTATGCAAGTACGTGTATGTGTGTGTGTGTATGCTACAATATGTGTGTGCGTATGCATGCATGCATGCATGTGTGTGTGTGTGTGTGTGTGTGTGTGTGTGTGTGTGTGTGTGTGTGTGTGTGTGTGTGTGTGTGTGGTGTGTGTAGAACACTATATGTGTAGGGTGTATTTTTTTTGGGGGGGTTGTTTTGTTTTGTTTTGGTTTTTTAGTACTTGCAGTATTATACAAATAAGGACAAAAAATAATGTGTTTCATACACTTTATGTTCACAGGCCTGGGTCATCATGTGGTGACAAGTGTTGGTGCCAAGTACCTCAACGAGCAGCACCAGTTCTTCTTCGATAATTTCTTCACCTCCCCTGCACTCCAGAGCGAACTACTGCAGAAGGGCACCTACTCCTGTGGTACGTGCAGGGTCAACCGCAAGGGATGGCCGAAGGATCTCGTCTTTGGGCAGAAGACGAAGAAGGCTGACCGGCTGAAGAAGGGGGAGACCCGCATGCGCCAGGATGGGGTTATGCTGGCTACAGCTTGGCAGGACAAGAGGACAGTCACTGTTCTCTGTACTGGACTAAAGCCGGAAATGGGGACAGCAAAGCGACAGTCTGGCAAAGGTACAGATCAGTGTGTGCGCGTGTGTGTGTGTTTTGTCATTGTGTTACTTGATGTAGTTACTGTGACTAATATGAATGATACTATCTGTTCTTTCCAGGTGGGTCCCAGAGCTACCACATAACATTTTTCCTTCTTTATAACATTTTTCCTTCTTTATTGTAGGATTTATTTTCTGAAAAGACGAAAAAAACTTGTGTGTTTTGTCATTGTGTTGCCTGATGTAGTTATTGTGACTAATATGAATGATACTATCTGTTCTTTCCAGGTGGGTCCCAGAGCTACCACATAACATTTTTCCTTCTTTATTGCAGGATTTATTTTCTGAAAAGACGAAAAAAACTTGTGCGTGTGTGTGTGTTTTGTCATTGTGTTGCCTGATGTAGTTACTGTTACTAATATGAATGATACTATCTGTTCTTTCCAGGTGGGTCCCAGAGCTACCACATAGTTTTCCTTCTTTATTGCAGGATTTATTTTCTGAAAAGACATAAAAAAATTATTTTTGTTTTTGTTCTTTTTTTGAAATTATTTTAATTATTTATTTTTTATTTTTTTTAATTTTCAGGGCCACGAGTCGACAAAGAGATTCCTCAGCCCATCCTCACTTACAACCAGCACATGGGTGGCGTGGACTCCTTTGACCAGCAGCGAGGCTACTATGCTGTGGGCAGGCAGTGTCGCAAGTGGTGGCGGTACCTCTTCTGGTTCTTTTTGGAAGCCTGCTTTGTCAACGCCTTCCTGATCATGAAGTTCTCGACCATGCCACGCCCTCACAGCCGTAAACTTCATGATCCTCTCTACTTCCGCCTGGATCTTTATGATGGTCTGGTGAAGAGGAATGTGGTCACACATCGACAGGTACAACAGCCCATGTCCTTTGCAGGTGCTGCCATCTCAGACCCAGCTGAACATCCCTTGTCCAGGATGCCGGGGAGAAAGAAGAACTGTGTGTTGTGCCAGAAACTTAAACGCCGAGTGCCCAGTGGCAAAGGAGTGCAAACTGTTTATGGATGCACTTTGTGCAAAGTCAACCTCTGCAAAGGACAGTGCTTTGCACAATTTCATGCTGAACTTCTTCAGTGATTTTTTCTGCAGCTTGTGAGTTCAGAAACTGCAACGACTGAACTTGTCTGTGACTGAACTTGTGTGTTACTGTTAGTAATTTTTAACAGTTGCTGTTATCTTTTTCCTGAATGTATGTGATGCCTCCTGCAACATTCATTAAGTAAGGAAGGATTTCATCATTGATTTTGAATTGATTTCTTGAAATGAATGGTGTGTATGTGTGTGTATCCAACATAACCATTCCGACAACTAACCACGCAAACAGGATTTTTCCACTTATTATTTTTTTACATCATTAAAAAAAATAATGACTGGCTCAAAAACATAGATTTTAGGTACCTCAGACATTTAGTTTTAAATAAAAAATAATTCCACTCAACTGAATCCTTTCTTTATATCTAAAAAAATTTTTTGAATTAAGTCACTATGTGGAAATGACGGAGTTGCTTCCCTTCGGTTGCATTTTCTGTGTTGTGCGCCAGCAGGGCTGCTATGCAAAAGAGGGTTAAGACCGATGTTTTGCGCATATGTATTTAGTTCTCAAAGACAAGATATTTTGTGTATATGTATTTTGTTCAGATTGATATATTTTGTTCCTTAACCTTCATGGTGCAGACATTTTTGTGACCGTCTGGCTCACCACCAATATCATATTTTGTGACGAGTACACACAACGTTACTCTTGTGTCAATTGCTCTTTCATTTGGGAGACAAAAGCTGACATATTTTGCACCAATACGAGGATTCCCCTAACTTTTCAGCGAGAGAAATGGTTCAAAAATAGGGAAGTTCTAAGTATTTAGAAGCAGTGACCGTTGTCATTGCTGCGACTGCAGAAAACACCTGGCGCTGGACATGATATTTTGTGCATGTATATTTTGTTAAGACTGATATTTAGTGCATGTACATTTTGGTTCTTTAAGACTGATATTTTGTGCAAGCATATTTTGTTCTTTAAGACGTACATTTTGTGCATGGAAGACTGATATTTTGTGTATGTATACTTTATTCTTCCAGATTAATATTTTGTGCATGCAAATTTTGGTCTGTGAGAATACTGTACACACGTACATTTTGTTCTGTAAGACTGATATTTAGTGTTTGCATGTTCATTCTTATAATATTTTGTGCATATATAATTTGTTCTCAAAGACCGATATTTTGTGCATGTATATTTTGTTCTGTAAGACTGATATTTTTTGCATCTACATTTTGCTTTTTTTCCCCTTTGTTCATGGTCTGTTGATTTGTTTGATCTTCTGGGTACGTTACAACTTCACAACATTGATCAACAGGATGATTAAATAAGCCTGAAAACCTGAAAGACCAATATGAAAATTGAACTCTTTAAAAAAAAAAACGCATTAAAAAAATGTAGATTTTTTTTATTTACAGAATAAACATGCTCTGGTAACTAAATCACTCATTCACACACACTCACTCACATTTACCTTCTCAAACTGATGAACACGGAATATACCACGAGTATCACGGCCATGTGAGCCGACCTCCTGACGAAAGCAGGTGGAGTAACCAAGGTAACGTAAAGGAAGCGATTCAGTGGGAATCCACTCATCACGGTGATAAGCAGCGATCGGCTGCTCTGAGGTGGCGATGAGATATTTCTCGTCAACCACATCCCCCTCTTCCTTCTTTTCACTTCCTTTGCCTATCACCTGCGAAAAAACAACAACTTTGGTCTGGGAACTGTAACTTTGGGCATCAGCTTTTTTTGTTGTTGTTGTTGTTGTTGTTGTTGTCTTTTTTGTTTGTTTTTGATATGTGTGTGTGTGTGTGTGTGTGTGTGTGTGTGTGTGTGTGTGTGTGCCGTGTGTGCGTGCATGTGTGTGCGTGTGTGCGTGCGTGTGTGCGTGTGTGTGCGTGTGTTCATGTAACACGTGTGTGACCAAGTTTGAAAAAAGTAAAAGGCAATGGGACACTTGGCCCCATAACTTTATTAACCCAGATCAAAGGGGCGTGAGGTGATAAGGACCTCCCTGCTTGCGGGTCAGCATTCTAAGGGTGGGTCCCACTCTTTTCCCTCACTGCTTAATTTTCCCCAATCCTGAAGAAGGTCAGGCATCCTGAATGAACTGAAGGTCTCACACACAAAGCTATGTAAGCCAGGCTCAAACTTGTGCAGTTAAACTGGAAGATAGAAGCTGTGCCCTTACACCAAGCAAGCCTTGAAACAGGACACAATGTCAGCCAAGCAGCACCAACCTTGTACAGCTCCTCGTCAAACTGGGAGAGCTGGGCCACCTCCTGCATGACCTCTTTTCGCATGAAGAAGGGAGTGTAGAGCGGTTGGTAACCCCTGCCGTACAGCATCATCATGGCGTGGTTGATCAATGCCTGCTCCAGGAACACCAGAGGACCCTGTGACACACAACGGTAAACATTCTTCAGTTTAATGTTTGTTAGACTATGGAGACACAGGTTACATCTATGGCTGTGACAGGACTGTGCAATATCAACACACATACAAATTTCAGAACAAACATAGCTGTCATATAAACCTAGAACAATTATCAGTATTTCATCACAGTAAAGACAGCTGTGCTGGGTTTTTCTGTAGAAAGTCTAATTACTCTTTAGCAAATTATGAAACAGAAATTTCAAATGAACAATCACATATAGTAAACATATAATTCAGTATAAATAACCATAACAGCATCCCAGACCAAGAAGACCTGTACGTCATGGGAGATTTCAATGGCAGAGTCGGAGAGAGAAGAACACCATGGACAAAACACCTTGGTCCACACAGTGACCACAGAACACCATGCAACTACAACGGCAACCATGTATTGGAACTGTGTACAGAGCATGATCTTATTATCACCAACACCTTCTTCCAGCACAGAGCCACTCAGATCTACACCTGGTACAAATGGAACGATATCGACGTCTCATCTCAAATCGACTTCACACTAGCAAGATCTAGAATGCGGAACAACATCAGAGACTCAAGAGCCATCCCCAACGCAGGCCTGGACACAGACCACAGGCCAATCATCACGACGTTGGTCACTCAAAGAAGAGGAAGTTCACCAAAAAGAAGAAACAGCCAGAAAGACTCAACATGCCCAAGCTTCAAGACGAAGAGGTGCAGACTCAGATCAGGTGCACCGTCAGTGAAAAATTGGACTGTAGTGACCCTTCATTACTAAACGTAGAGGAAGCTTGGGACACCTTCAAGACAGTCCTCCTGGACACTATAAAAGAAGCCTGTGGCACCAAGAAGACAGGAGGAAGAAACAGAAAGGCAACAGCTTGGTGGAACAAAGAAATGAAGGAGGCTATCAGGGAAAAGAAGAAACTATACAAGATCTGGGTCAAGTCAAAGGATGAAGAGGACTACATCAAGTACAGACTTGCAAGAAGACGCAGCAAGAAAGTTGTGAGAACAGCAAAGGAAAAGTCATGGAGCCAGTATGGTGAAAAACTCTGTGAAACATGCAAAGCTTCCCCAAGAGAGTTTTACAAGAGTGTGAAAGCGATGAGAGTTTCGAGATGAAAACTTTCGATCCGACCACAATCATCAACGATGCAAAAGGAGAAGCAATTGCATGAAGATGGAAAAATATGAAGAGATGGGAAAAACTATTTCAAAGACCTACTAAACCCATCAGAGTACAGGCACAAAGACACACAGTCCCGTCAAACCCCCAGCCACCCAGAACACTCGAACCTACATGCTAGAGAGTGAGTAAAAAAAGCATGAGAGACCAGTCCTAAAGCAAGGGAGCTGAGTCGACGGCATAACAACTGAAGCCATCCATGTGTGCGGTGAAACCGGAATTCAGTGGCTCACCACCATCTTTCAGAAAGCTTGGGAGGAGAGAAAAGTACCCGAAGACTGGCAAAATGCAATAGTGGTGCCAATATGGAAGAAGAAGGGCAACAAGAAAGACTGTAGTACCTACAGAGGCATATCACTACTCAGCCATGTAGGGAAAATGTACGCAAAGATCCTGGAGCAGCGCACTCGAGCGAAAACAGAACATCTCCTCAGTGACGCCCAATTTGGCTTCAGAAAAGGAAGAGGGTGCACCGATGCAATCTTCGCACTCCGACAACTGTGCGAGAGGGCGACTGAATATGACCGAGATCTCCATCTTGTATTCGTTAATCAAGAAAAGGCTTTGATCGAGTCAACAGAGACAAGCTATGGAAGGTCCTCAAGCAGTATGACATCAAGGGCCAGCTGCTAGACAACATTCGGGCCATCTACGCCAACAGCAGGAGTGCAGTCCGCACCGCCAGTGGAACATCTGACTGGTTCCCAGTGACATCGGGAGTAAGGCAGGGCTGTAATCTTCTCCCTCTTCTCTTCGTGATCTATATGGATCAGATTACGAAGGAGGCAAACCCAGACCCTGAGGCACTCAATGAACTCATGTTTGCGGACGACCAGACAATGGTGAACAATGACAAGATACAGCTACAGGAGCACACAGACCAGCTCAATGAAAGCTGCGAGACATATGGCATGAAGATCAGCGTCAGCAAGACCGAGGTCATGACTGTCAGTAAGAGACCAAACAAACTGGATATCAACATCAACGGAACCCAGTTGAAGCAAGCCAGTGAATTTAAATACCTGGGCAGCATCTTCACTGAAAATGGCAAACTAGACAGAGAAATCGAGACCAGACGCCAGAAAGCCAACGCAGTCAGCTACCAACTTGCCCCTCTCCTGAAACACCCCAGCATTCCCACCAGCACTAAGGCGAAACTCATCAACGCCATTTTTCTACTAACGCTGACATACCAGTGCCAGACATGGTCCCAAACTAAAGTCCTCGAGAGAAAACTGGTCACCTGTGAAATGAAATGCCTGAGGAAAGCAGTAAACAAGACAAAGCGGGACAAGATCAGAAATGAAGTGATACGAGACATGGTAGGAGCAACAGCAATCCTACAATACATCGAACATATGAGGATCAAGTGGTTCGGACAGCTCACATGTATGCCCCTAAACCATCCAGCTCTTCGGGCATACAACACCAGATACTCTGGCTGGAGAGCCAGAGGAAGACCAAGACGACGATGGAGCGACTCAATGGCAGACACCCTCAGAGCTCACAAGATGTCCCTTCTCCAGGCCACCCGCCTTGCTGCTGACAGACGACTGTATCTCCCCGCGACGCCCACCGGTACAAGCGGAAGGAAAAAGTAAAAGTAAAGTAAAGTAAAGTATAAATAACCATATGTAACAAGCTGTGCCAACAGATTTATTTTTTTGACTCTTTGACATTTTCTGCGATGTTTCTGTGTCACCATCCCCACTCCATTCATATCAGCTCTCCAATACACCTCCAACCCACCAACATTGTGCTCACCATGACAGCAAGGCAAGGGCCACAGAATCTGGGACACTTTCTCACAACGCTATGATGATGAGAAAAGGGATGATAATTATGATGCTATGGAGTGCCCTTTTGGACTGAAACTGCATGACAGATCTGTACTCCATACTTACTATAAAAACTAATACAACCTGGCATCGTCTAGCGCCGTAAGATACTGATACCTGCAGTGCTGAACAGGATATTTAACCAAAGTCCTCATTAACACATCTATAACACCTTCAATGACGCATCCATTAAGTGGATGAGACCTGAACATATCGTTGCACTCTTCCCAAAGAGCCCACAATACACTTGGGTCTGGGTAGGAGTCCGTCAGGGCCAAAAAATCCCACAGTATTTTTTTTTCACCGACGCCATGTTTGAATCCACGACCTCTCAGTCAATAGTCCACTGCACTAACCACTTGTTGACCAGCTAACTTAATGTTTTTATGGCCTGGTTCAAATGGTGCACATGAACCATAAAGTCATTAAGCACTGCATCTGAGCACAGCTAAACTGATCTGAACACTAAACCACAGCAATGCTCAGGCTTTGGATTTCTATCAAACAGAAGAAGTTTTCACTGATCCAGCAATTGTAGATAGAATGTAATTCTTAACACTTTCACTCTTCACTGTCAAAACAATCTCATGGCTTCATTCAAGCAAATCTGGCCGTTTTCATACATTTTTTTTTTCAACAACTATGCCCATGAAAAAAAGTTTGACTACCACACAGATTTTTAAAAATATGGCCATGAAAAAATGTTTCACTACCACACAGATTTTCAAAAATATGGCCATGACAAATTTCACCACCACACAGATTCTTAAAAATATCACCGATATCTTACAAATTAATTTGTTCCATAAAGTGAAAAATCAGTGTTCTTTGTGTGCATACACATGCGTGTGCGTGTGCGTGTGTGTGTGTGTGTGCTTGCATGTCCACGTCTACCTTCAAGTAGTATCCCCTTCCTCCAGCAACAACAGTACCACGATCCATATCCACGCCATCCACCATCACCACCAGATCCACATGGGAATATTTCTTCCTGGTCTCCACATCCCCAAACTTGCGCACTAACACCATTATCCTCCTGCAATTTCACAGTACTTGCATAACAGAAGAAAAACATTCATTAGATCCAACACCAAGATGGGCCCAGTAGTCACATAGGTAAATGTCACGACTTTCAATCATAAGTTCCTGGTTCAATCTTCCTAGACACTTTCAGCTGGGGGGTGAAGCCTGGAGATTCTTTCCATCTCCCAGGTCAACACTGTAGACCTGCCAGTGCCTACACCTTTTTCATGTGAATATGCATACTGAATATTAAATACGCATGACATTCTGCAAGTCATATCAAAGGCTGCCTTATGGAAACACCCAGCATGCATACCCACCAATGATGCTGACTGTATAACAACATAGTAGAACATGGTCAGCTTGCCTTACAGCATGAATTCCCCATGCTCCACTAAAAAGTCTGACCATGTGTAAAGTGCAGTGAGTCCAAACTACTTAAGAGAACAGTGCTATACAAGAGCAAAACATAATAATATCACATATGTCACACATTTAATTTTGAACAAGTCATGGTATTTGAATCTGAAAAAATAATTAAAGTACTTATATAACTGAAAACAACATACTGTACAATTTACAGTACTCATAACTGAAAACAACAGACAGTGTAAAATTTATAGTACAAGACCGTATACAATTTATAACATTCACATAACTGAAAACAACAAAAATTTTGTTTGAATATCAGGTGACATCATCAATCACCGTATTGAAGGAATAATAAAAAAAAAGTATTTTTCATTACATTTCATATTCCAGATACATCATGTGAATCTCAAGGCTAACAATGTGCATGTATGCATGCATGTGTGTGTGTGCATGTGTGTGTGTGTGTGTGTATGCACAGGCATGTCATGCCTTTTTCTAACACACACTAACCTTCTGATCTGATTATATTTCATTATTTTTACAAGATGACAATGTCACAGTTAGCTCCAGAAAAGAAACATGAACCAACATATACGTACAAATAGTGTGTGTCATCATCCGCGCTATACATCAGTATTCGCATATATATACTGAAAAAACATCCACTGTATTCAACCCTTACCTCATTATTGCTGATGATGCAAGACTCGTGCAGCATGTTTCCAATCTCTCGCAGTGACTCGTTGCGCGCTGCCTCTGTTGCCTGCAGTAAGTCTTCATTCTGCTTCATCTGCTGATCGACCAGCAGACGGATCTGCTTGATCTGGCTTACTTTCAGGTCCTGTGTTACACACACACATACTGACACTGACACATCATGCAGCAGTTCTAAAGCATCATTCCAGCAGCAGCTCAAAAGTACAGATAATCATTGAGGAAAGTTTGCGTGGGTTTACTTGATCTGGCTCGCTGTCCTGGCTCGCTGTCAGATCCACACACACACACACACACACAACACACACACACACACACACACCACACACACACACACACACACACACACACACAACCACACACACACACACACACACTACACACCACATATCAGCAATGTAAATCTAACAATCAACTCATGTGTTGTATAAACAAGATAAAGGTTTTCCTAAAACCCTTTCAGCCGCCAGGCCAGTATTATTATCAAAGAATCTGTAGTGATGTCAGTGACTGCCATATGGAAACATGAAAACATCCAGCAAGCACACCCACCAAAGATGCAGACTATACTACTATATAACAACACAGCTGAATGTGGTCCATTTGCCTGATGGCATGAGCACGGTGCTCCACTAAAAAGTCTGATTAAGGTTAATGCGTGCAGTCAGTGAAAATACAAGAATTATACAAGAATAATTCATAATCAAAATCTCATTATTTGAGCTAAACTCTTCTTCCCTCTTGCTGCTTCACATTCTTAGTCCCTAATAACAGACTGGTACCATTTACAGCTTGTTTTCTTTTCTTCTTCCCACCCCTCCACCCCCCTCCCCCCGACCCTCGCCTTGCACTGAAGGTTCTTTCCTTTGAAATCAAATACAACTTCACAAAATACAAACCAAAGATCTGCATTCATATATCGAGTTTACATTAAACATGCTATATCAAGACTCTAATATGCCACAAATCAAACAACAATGCAAATCAAAATGAATCACAATTTCTGAGCAAAATCAAGACTCTCTCTCTCTCTCTGAGTCTCTCTCTCTCTCTCTCGGCACATTTTTTCACAGGCTAAAGCCATCAGATTAACTTCATTTGATGTACAGGATCAATTGTCAAATGAAAAAGTAAACCTAAACAAACAGCTTGTATCAGTATGTCTAAGCCAAGGCCCAATCCTGATCTTCCATCTGTCTGGTAACCACCCTACTTTGGGTTTATCTCAAAGCTTTCAGAGACAGTTTTCACTACCTATGTGTAGAATACACAAAGTCAAAGACTGCATAGTCAATTAAAAGGAACATGTGAACCTTTTCCAGTTCCACTCAATTTCAAACCACCTTGGTATATCACTGGGCTGTACTCCGCTGTTCAAATTTCTAATCTCTCTCTCTCTCTCTCACTCACACACACACACACACACACACACACACACACACACACACACACACACACACACACACACACACACACACACACACACACACAACACACACACGCCATAACTGATGCCATGTTCCTTGTCAGTGTACTACCTTCAATTTGTCCTGAGTGAGTTCATCAATGTTGCCTTTGATTTCTTCAGGGACTGTCTCATCATCACCCACAGGTTCTTTTTTCTGAAAACACAACACTTCAGTCAACAGTCTGTGGCAATGTAAAGGAAAAAACTTACACTAGTTACAGGCTGTATCATAACTCTTAAGGTCATAGGCGAGTGAGGTGGCAGAGACTTCAACTTTATTCTGGGCCAGAATTATGAGGAAAGTGACCATCTTTCCCCCAACTGGGAGTTCATTGGTTCATTCTGAAAAAACTATGGACTCAGATCTGGTACCTCAAATTCAATCAGCCCACAACATCTGTGAGGATGCTGCAGAATTACTCTCTGAGATGTTGCATGCCTTCATTTCTGATGTTAGAAACTGCTTTCTGTACTGCTTTTTTCTGTTGATAATGGTTTGATCTCCAGTAAAGAAATAAAGAGCACTTTAATCATCAACCTTCCCGACTTGTGGTCTTCTAAAGAAAAAGGCAGCCGACCTGATTGACACAACCATGAGTGAATGGATACATGTTGAACGCTACATACGTGATATAATATAATGATAAAAGCAGGCACAACCTGTCAGAGATGGAAGGGGAGGGGGGGGGGAGTGCAGGGGTATGGTCTGGTTTGAACTCATCAAAATTGAAACTATCCCTTCCTTTACTCAAATCATATTGTCCACAAGAGAAACAGAACATATCTAGACAAGTAACAAAGCTAAAGATTTTTATCAACTGATATGAGTTATGACACTAATCAACAACAGCAATAAGGTACAATGATCATACAGAACACACATTTCGTCAAAGAATTCAAACTGAAAATATGTATGCAATTATTAGACAAGCACAAAGAACACAACAATATCGACCTGCAATACATTTAGTTATCATTCTTTTAATTTGCTGATTTCCATATTTCGGTTTTAGGACTTCCCTAAGCCTTCCTCTCAAGGTAAAACAACAACTATGAATATGGTGTATGGTATGATCACTTTTACGCTGTAGAATTCTTCACATTTTTCCCTTCTATTTACCACTTATCACAATTCATAAACACTTTATAATTTCCTGTCTGTCATTTTTCCTGCTCAACAAATACAAACAAACAAAAAACAATTATCACAAAACTGAAAATAAAATAAGTTGAAAACTTAAAACCATCACCACAAAGTCTGCATACCTAGTAAAACTGTTAGTAATAGTATTATTACTATTAATGCTCAGAACTGTGACAGATATTCTGAATACAGGCTTGATTATTTGTTACAATTTAAGTGGACACCGAGGGCATGTACAACGTTAAACTACTCTCCAACTTTGCAAATTTTGTTCTCTGACCCTTCTCTGTGTGTGTGTGTGTGTGTGTTGTGTGTGTTTGCGTGCGTGCGTGTGCGTGTGTGTGTGTGGTCATTATTAAATAACTTCTGCGCAGTTGACTACAACTTACCTTCATCTTCTCACCAATCGCGTTGCTGCATACATTTTTCAGCTTGTTCAAAAGATCACCCCGGAACCTCACTGAAACACAGTTACATCAATTCATATAAACTTTCCCAAGTCTTTTTTCTCCCCTTCCCCCATTCCCCTGTTCTTCACAATTTTTAAAACCTCACAGCAGTATAACTTACATTTATCCTCTCTCCACTCTCTAAGATGTTAACTTTCTCTAAGATGTGAACTTTTCCCATCTTGTTCAAGGTCACCCTGGGACCTCACTTAAACATACATTTACATCAATCCATGCATACTCTTGGTCTTTCCTGTCATCCACCCCTCCATCCCCACCCCCACCCCACCCCAAAACTAGTGGCAACTGTAAGATCCAAGACTTCTGAAAGAAGCTTTTCTGCGCTACAACAAGTTTAGTCCAAAAAAATCATGTAACTTTGTAAGGCTTAAGGCTTAAGAACATGATGTTGCATTTCAGTTTCGTGATGTTGAATGCACTGCTTTGTGATAATTTGCCATCTTGGCAGTTGTTCAAGACAACCAAGTCCTCAAACAACTATTACTATTCCAGTATTAGTATTACAACTACAAGTAAGCTTGACAATGTCAAGAAAAGCATATCAACTTATTTTTTGGTCTCAATTCAATTAATTGAAAAGATCTATCACATGAAATTGGCTATGAACTGAGTAAGATAAAAATGGTGAAGACTGGAACTGAACGGACCTCCCTTGTTTGGAATGTTACCTAGAAACACCATTACTATGTCATCATTTGTTCTCTATATTATGCAAATTGTTTACTCAATTACTGACCTAGTATTAGTTCAGTTGTAAGCAGTCTTCAATGTTAGTTATCTACCAGATTTTTCTTATTTAATTTTTCATGAATTTAGTTTTCTGATAGTTTTTAATATAAAAAATACTACTTTATACTGAAGCATTTCTAACTGATTAATTTTTTAATGTTTAAACCCCTTGACTTCCACAACTTTTCAGATTTTTTGCAAAAAAGGGGTTACATCAGAGAAAAAATAATAATAAAAAAATTAAATTACCTAACATCTAAAAACTGTATATTTTCTCAAAGGAAAATGAAATGGCTATTTATTGCAGATTTTTTTTGTCAATCCAAGCACAGATAACTCCAGGACAAGGGGATAATTTCCTTTTCAAAAGACAATTAAGAGTTGATTTAAAAAAAACACATAAAATTAATGTGAATATTTTATAAAGATTATTGTTGGCAAAAATGATGAAAAATGGTGTACAATTTATAATCTTGGAGGAGTTTGGCATTATCAGAGACTTTAGAATTTTTACAATTTTATAAACAAGCAGTACAGTTTCATCAGAAAACAACAAGTCAAAAAATGTCCACACAATGTACATCCAGTGGCAAGAACTCAGCAGGTCCATGGCAGGCCGTGGTAAGTGGGGTACTCCTTTGGAATGTCGACATCAAAAGTATCATCTGCTGCAGAACAACCACAGCTCAGTTCACTCCTAGCACGGCCACGTGTCCATGACCTAGATCAAACATGCCCACGACCACGTCTACCTCTTGATGTGCTTGGAGTGTCAACAAAATCCTCAGGGTAATCACTGTCCGAACTAGAATCCTCTGTTAGTTGAACAACAATGGCATCTCCGTCACCACGGCCACCACTTTCATCATCTGAACTGTCCGGATTATCAGGTAAATCCATAAAAAATCGAGCCACTTCCTCAGCAGTATAGCATCTGGACGCCATCCTGGGCTTCGATACGGTCAGCACTTTTTCAAATGAAAAAAAAAAACGATTAAAATTGGCCCAAAATTAAAAAAATATGTGTGCGGCCATTGCACGGAAGTGTGCTCTGGTCATGTGACTTAAGTCACATGATTTCAGCTTACTTTCCATTTCACAGTAGTGTTCAGAGTACAGTGACCCCTATACCGCACCTACTTCCGCTGTTGGAAGTGAAAGGCTTAAATAGCTAAAATATATATCTATGTATTCCCCCCCCCCCCCTGTTTCTCTCTCTCTTTAGCTTAGGTCTAAAAGCATGTGAAATATCCATTGTCATATACTGTTTTAAATTTGCTTCCAAGTTCCAGTAGTATGTGACACTGATAATGATAGGAGGGCCACCTTACCGGCAGTACTCAAGAAGAGGTATATGGATGGACTGACAAAAGTTGTTAATCATCATGGCAGTGTCAGCTCAAATACAGTTCTAAACATACACACACCACCACCTCTCTCCCTCGCCGGGATCAGCGGTAGGAACCACGCTCAACATCACAAGTCAAGTCTTCTCTAGGTCACACAACTGAGACATCTGTGGGCGACTCTTGGACCCCCAGACCACAGACTTCAGCGATTTTGTTGAAATAGGTGGTGTGCGGTTGTCCCTTTCCTCTCCTCGCCTCAACTTTCCCCTGCAGGACCACTGACATCAGATCTGTTTTAGTGTTTCTGATTGCATGGCCTACGTATTTCTGTCAGCAGCTGGCATCTGACATTCAGTTCCTTCACCATGCTGTTGTTTGTTCTTCTACCTGTCCATTTGACTCTGAGAAGTCGTATAATAAGATAGAGCGACATTTCTGCTGCACTGATTTTATTTTCATCATTTTTTCTTAGTGTCCAGGCTTCTCAACAATACAGTCAAACAGGCCAAGTAAAATTTTCAGGATCCTTAGTTTTAAATTTCTGGGAAGCCCTCTGTCTTTCCGTGTGTTGTTTACTGGAGCCTTTCTTGTTTTGCCATGTCGATTCTTGTATTCACATCTTTGGTGCTGGAGCCATCATTTGCTTTTACAGATCCTAGATACTTGAAATGTTGGACAGTTTCTAAATCTAAGTCTGTTTTCCTTATTTGAATGCTTGGATGTTCCTGGCCTTCTTTTCTCGCTATGCGCATGACTTATGGGGGTTTTTTGCATTCAGTTTCAATCCTGCCCTGCAGCCTGTTACATCTACTCGGCAGACAATTCTCTTCGTGTTTGTGATGTTATCTGCCGTTAATGCAGTGTCATCTGTACGCCCCTGTATCTCAGGTTGGTGATGTTTTTTCCTCCCATCTTTATTCCCATCTCTTCTAAATCTGCCTCTCTAATAACCTGCTCTGTACATATGTTAAAAAGATGAGATGAAAGAATGCAGCCCTACTGGACTCCCTGTTTAATGCCAAAATATCTGCAGTACTTGTACTTACTTAGGCCTTGAGCCCCAGGAGGGGCATAGGCCATCCACAACCGCCCGCCATCGTCCACGATCCTGGGCTATTTGCTCAAGTTCTCGCCAGGAGTAGCCGGTCTGCTTGGCGTCCGCCTTCAGTTCTCTTCTCCAGGTGTTTTTTGGTCGGCCTCTCTTTCTCTTCCCTTGAGGGTTCCAGGTCAGGGCCTGGCGGGTGATGTTGGTTGATGGTTTCCTCAGGGTGTGCCCTATCCATCGCCATCTCCTTCTTCTGATTTCTTCTTCCACTGGCACTTGGTTAGTTCTCTGCCAGAGGTCTGTGTTACTGATGGTAACTGGCCAGTGGATCTTCAGTATCTTGCGTAGGCACGAGTTTATGAATGTCTGGACTCTTCTAGTAGTGGTCTTAGTTGTTCTCCACATTTCTGCTCCATACAAAAGAACTGATTTGATGTTTGAGTTGAACAGGCGGATTTTAGTGCGGGGTGTGATCATGTGGGATCGCCAGATGTTCTTGAGGGCCAAGAAGGATGCTCTTGCCTTTCCGATGCGGGTCTTCACGTCTGCATCTGTTCCTCCCTGCTGATTGACTACACTCCCAAGGTAAGTGAAGGTCTCGACCTCCTCCAGGTTGTTGTCTCCCAACTTCGCAGTACTTGTGCACCATGGTTATTTTTTTGTCTTCATATAATGCTAAGTGACACAAAGCGTTTGGGAAAGCCCATCTTTGCCACTGAGTGAAACAGCTGATGGTGTATGGCACTGTCAAAGGCCTTGCTCTAGTCGATAAACGTGATGAAAGCTCCTTGTTTCTAAACATACAGACACCTAAAAAGACAGAAGTCACTGAAGTGCCCTGCCCTTTTTAGGGAGTTTATGGGCTTGGGTGGGAGTTCCATGGGCAGCAAGGAAGACAAGCAGAGACAGTCTTGAGGGAGGCAGACACAGGGAGATCATTAGTAAAGAAGATTAGGAAAAGACAAGCACCATTTGTATGACACATTATGAGGAAAGGGGAATCGGAGCACCTGGTCACAGCAGGAAGGCTGGAAGGAGAGGGAGCACCGGGTGGACTCAGGAAGAAAATACTGGACGAGCTTGCAGGGTGGCTGAGGACAAAAAGGGTGGGGGATGTGCATGTGGCAACGGGGGATGGATTCGTGTGGAGGGGCATGGTCGCTAAGACTATACCGTTGAAGTATACAGCAGGGCACATGATGATAATGATGGGCTTGCGTATGTGCACGCACACATACATTATACTTTATAGACTAATTAATATGCTTTTTTAGGTCTAAACATACAGAGACTTAAAAATCATATTACTTAATTACTATGTGTGTGCATGCACATACACAAGCACATAGCGCCCTAAAAAGGGAGGGCACATCTGACATCAGCAGTGACTTCTCTAAACACTCACACGTCATCAGCCTGTTTTTTCCTAGTTCAGAGCTTACCTGTGGGCATAACCACTCACTAAACATTTGCCACTCCATCAAGTAAGATCTAACAATGAATACACCCAGACACACAATCACACACCCAGATACACAATCACAATATCACCAAAACTAACATTTTCTCCAAGCGGAGTCTTTCTCCACGACTCGGTCCACAAGAGTCACATCCTTAAATCTTTTTGCTTGATTCTCTTTCACTTTTGACGGATCCCCGCCTTTGTCAGCACGGAACAACTCGATGTCAAGAACCATGATGTCTGCTGTTGGTTACAGGGTTAACAAAGTAACGTATAGAGAACTGTATATCAGGCCTCTAGGTCCGTCTGTCCGTGACTTGGATGAGGAAATCGCCGGCAAACAACGTGGACTGCAGTGCTCATGCGCCAACTTCACTTCCTTATGGGAGTAGTAATTGGTATCAATTCAAACATTTACGCAAAATCATATTTTCCGAAAAACAGATATTGTATCGAGGCTTTGTAAATTTAATGCAGTCAACTAAAATCTGTACGCTGTATGTACTTGTAAATTCAATGGGAGAATATCGTAACTTCATGTTGTTTGAAATTTGAAAATTATTCCATACAATGATGACAAGGGACTAAACTCTGTTGTAGTAAGATTGCGTCAGACTGTTTATGCGAGGAAGTCGGCAACCGACTATGATTTCATCATACAGAAGACTAATAACAACAATAAACAAAAAATGTGTATGTATATATAATAGACCTAGCCTCTACCCCCAACCCCGATTAGAAATATAAAGATCGCTTAAGAATGATTCACACTAAATGACTAAGTGACTAACGTCATAACCACAAACATCCTTACAAATACAGTGTTGACGTTAGTGCTTTCGTAGTCTAGCTTGGAAGTTTACATTTGAATATAGAAAGCTATTGTGCAAAGGACATTTAATATAATGCAAAAACGAAATAAAAAATTTTTCTCTCACTGAAGTACATAGTTACAACTATTGCGTTAGTCAATATCACAGTTAGTTGACCACAATAATACAAGCAGCGTCGGTGGTGTAACGGTTAGCATGGTTGCCTTCCAAGCAGTCGATCCGGGTTCGACTCCCGGCCGACGCACTTTTTTTTTTTTTTTTTTTTTTTTTTGTAGAAGCTATTTGCTTCTTCTTGTCTTTAATCCTGCTTTTGACTCCCGGCCGACGCTGGGTTTTTTTTTTATTTTGGGGGAGGGAAGGTAGAGGCTATTTGCTTCTTGTCTTTTATTTTCATGATCAGATGTGAGTCAGAGATCGGACTGAGTCATACATGAACTGTTGATAGGAAAGTTTATGACTAAATATCGACCAAACACCAAAAGTTCGTTAAACTTGTCTTTCTTTCTTTCTTTCTTTTTTCTTTTTCCCCCTTCTGTCTTTCTTTCATTTTTTTTCTTTCTCTCCATTATTGTTTATGTTATCATCATTATAAACTTTTCATTCCCATTAAGATGTATTTTGGGCATGCTAAATGATACTTCCAATTACTGTGAACACTTCTTTTTATAAGAAAAGAAAAATATCCTGACTGAGAAAGTGCTGGGAGCTCTTCACAAAATGTGAAGTGTGTTGCTTAGTGGATAAACCATCCACCTAGCATGCAAGAAACCTGAGTTTGATTCCCAGTCACCCTTCCACTAGACTTTGAACGGTGGTCTCGGTACTAGTGTTTTGAGAGAGATTGTGGAGCAAGGTCTAGTGTATAGCATACTTTTAGTGCACATTAAAGATCCCACTACAGCAGAAGAGTTGTTCCTGGCACAATTTGGTAGAAGATTCCACTTTCATAGGTTAAAAAAAAAATGATTAGACAGGGGAAAAAAAAAACCGAGAAAAAATGGGTGGTGCTGCATGTAATACAGCAATGTGTGTTTTCCCCAAAGAGAGTGGCCTGCGATTCACACAGAAAATTATGTTCTGATGAAAAATGACGGCATTTGGAATTTGTTCAAAAGTGATTCATTGCCCTCACTCAAACCTACCAGCAATTGTCTGGCAGATTCCACAAGTATGTGCAAAATCCTATGCTGCATACCGCTTGCAAGGTCTTGAAATAGGGAGGATGGGTGGGAGAGGTACCTTTGTAACATTAAGCTGACACCACCAGAATGAAGGAAATATTCAGATGGGCAGCGAACGGGCCAGTCTTTAATGTCGGTCACCTCGAGAGGCTTCCGAGCAAACAGCCAGCATACAAAACTTGTGACAAGAAAAGGCATGGATCTAAAGGAAAGGGGCGTCCTAGGTAAAGATGGACAGAATTATAAAGAAACAACTGAAAGAATCAACCTAACTATGGCAGACGCTGCCCAACTAGCTCACATCTGAAAGCTGCATCTCGTTTCGACAATTAACGGCACAAGACGACAGAAACAGTAAAGCAAGCAGGTAATGATGATAATGATACTTTCTCTTCCAACCATAGAAGTTATAAGCAAACAGCCATATTTTCAAACTTGCCATCGCTTGCTTGCAGGATGTTATTTGTTATCTCCCTTAGACTATGTTATTTGGCGTTCTGTACAAGTGGAACAGTTGACATGTTTTTTTCAATTTTAAATGAATGAATTCGTAATATCATCAATGGTATTGAATAGATATACGCTTTGTGAATGAACAGGTCACAGGCTATTCAGTTCCGTACACCACCCATTTTAGTTAGTGCGTATGCAGTGTCATATATCATTGACTGTCTGGTGTGTTATATATAATTATGTTGGTGAGATGGATGGGGTGTGTGTGTGTGTGCGTGTGCGTGCGTGTGTGTGTGTGTGTGTGTGTGTGTGTGTGTGTGTGTGTGTGTGTGTGTGTGTGTGTGTGTGTGTGTGTGTGTGTGTGTGTGTGTCCTCTTTTAATTACAGTAATAGCTTTGATTTATACCCGAGAACACATACATACATGTACACATAGGCCTACCCTAACACACACACACACACACACACACACACACACACACACACATGCATGCATATATGTATGTATATATATATATATATATGTATGTATGTACGTATAAATGTATGTATGCATGTATGTATGCATATATAATATATATATACATATATATATGTATATATATATATATATATATGTGTGTGTGTGTGTGTGTGTGTGTGTGTGTGTGTGTGTGTGTGTGTGTGTGTGTGTGTGTGTGCGTGTGTGCAACTTTTTAACCTTTTCAAAGTTTTCAAAGTTGCAATGGTCTTGGGAGGGATACGAAATTTGCATTATCAAATAGTGATGCGAAACAATAGATTTTCTTTTCGTTTTTGCCAAATCGCATTTCATGAAATTAACTTTCCAAAAGCAAATTATTGATAGACTAAATAACACACACACACACACACACACACACACACACACACACACACACACACACACACACACACACACACACACACACACACACACACACACACACACACACACACACGATTATGTATAAACCCAATGACTGACACGACAAAATCCAGTTCACATCAGCATGGCTTTATTCAATTTACCTGAACCATTCGGAAAACATCAGATTCCTACATTCGTTGTTGTTGTTGTTGTTGTTTTTATAGAAATATCATCTTTATTCTAAAATGACATTTAGTATCCACCCCTAATATTCTTCATCCCTTTCTCTTTTCTCTATGTTGCACACCTAAACATACATATGTGCATAAACATAATAACTAGAAATAGTTTCCGACTCCATGTGTATAACCATCCACATCCTACACTATCCACACATATCAACAACCATTACAAAATGTGACGGTTGTCTCATAATCCTGAGGTTGAAGAGGAGTGAGGTGGAAAAGACCTCAACATTTTTTAACCGTGAACAGGATCGGGTACCCATTTACAGCTGGGTGAACAGGAAGTTGCAGGCACTTTTTCTTTTAATGAGACTGGTACTGAATCTAGAAATCTGTGTAGGCAGAGTATAAGGCGGGAGCACTTAGACCCCTACGTCAACCAGCCATCTTAAGTGCATGACATTAAAAATGCTTTGTTTTCGTTTTCTTTGATCAAAGCGCACATACTTATAATAACAACATTGTTCATAAACTGAGTCGTTGAGGTAATTAATTAGCATCAATTATAAAATGGTAATGAGTTTGTGTATGTAATAAACTCTCTCTCTCTCTCTCTCTTCTCTTCTCTCTCTCTCTCTCCGCTAGGCCTACATCAGGTCAATATTTATATTACATCATTAACATTCTTCAAACAATAGAAAACGCATGCAGGAAAATCAACGAAACAAGTTAAAGTGTAACATTCTTCAAGCAACATAAAATGCTGCTAGGAAAATCAGTGAAATAAGTTAAACTGCTCTTCCTTTCTTTCTCTTCCTCTATACACACCAAACTATGATGGCACGAATACTCCTTCACAAACAAAAATGCAAGGAAAATGAAATAAATGAAACACACCCGCCTCTTCCCTTGAAAGACTATAAACAATCATTTTGATTAAAACATTCAGGTACACAATCTTGTCCTAATAAAACTTCTAGTCAATCTTATTACTACACACAGGCTTTTTGTTTTATCGCAGTTTTTGATTATCTTTCTTTCTTTGTTTGAGTACTCTCTGCCTCTCTCTTTCTCTCTCTCTTTCTCCCTCTAACATCACACACACACACACACACACACACACACACACACACACACACACACACACACACACACACACACACACACACATGTGCATGTGTGTGTGTGTGAGTGTGTGTGTGTGTATAGTGAGGTGTTTCCCCCCCCCCCCCCCTTCTCTCTCTTCTTTACACAGTTCTCTCTCCGTCTCTTTCCATATAACGACTCCCAAATTCAAAATGTCTCATGAATAATCGTTTTCACACTTTCTTGGCTTCATCAGTACAAAGATATAGGCTTACATGTCTATCTGTAGCCAGTATGCAAATCTGTATGCATACATTTGAGTGAAACATTTAAATAGGCCACAATTCTGTTATCAATTAAACCTATCATCTCCCTGCCCTTCCCTCCACATTTTTTTCAATTGCATGCTTTTTGCCTTTCTTCTTTTCTTTTGTACGTTCATACTTTTTCATTTTCTTAATTCATATTCTTAATATCGTTTCTCTCTTTATTAATGCATTTACTTTTTCACTCTCCCTGCCCTTCCCTCCACCATTTTTTTTTTTCAA
This sequence comes from Monoplex corrugatus, assembly GCA_030674185.1. Taxonomy (NCBI): domain Eukaryota; kingdom Metazoa; phylum Mollusca; class Gastropoda; order Littorinimorpha; family Ranellidae; genus Monoplex; species Monoplex corrugatus. The sequence continues at coordinate 92,451,131 of CM060312.1, forward strand.
TTGCATGCTTTTTGCCTTTCTTCTTTTTTTTGTACGTTCATACTTTTTCATTTTCATAAATCATATTCTTAATCGCATTTCTCTCTTTATTAATGCATTTAGTTTTTTATGTTAGTATGGTTATATTCGATGACATTGCTGAACTGGCGTGCAGTGAGCATGAACTTGACTTGCTAAGCTTTGTAAAAGATTTAATGAAACATCGACAAGATACTGCATGGAAATCAGTGAAGACCAAGTTTGATGGCCAGCCCAACATCACTATCACTACTGATGTAAGTGTCCATGGATTGAAGCTAGGAACTGTTCAGTAATTCACTTAACTGGAATCCTTCATTAGCAATTAGAGATCCAAAGCAGAGATCCTCTTGCCAGAGGGCAGAGAAAACCCAACATCACACACTGTCCAGGCTAAAACCCGTATTCAAGGACAAGAACCTTTCCCTGAAAACACAATGTCAAGCTATTCTGTGCACCAGTTCCATCTTTCTGCATGTATGCAAGACGTGGACCTTGACAGCAGATTTGAAAAGACGACTCCAAGCCATAGGAATCAGATGCTGTAGCAAGATGCTAAACATCGGACACACTGATCATATCACCAATGAACAAGTGCACCATACCATCAAGTAGCACACAGGACCACATGAAGATCTGCTGACATCACTTAAGAAAACTACGTTCGTATAGCCACGTAACTGGATCCAATGCCCTTGCAAATCAGTCCTTGGGGAACAGTTGGGGGAGACGGACTGAAAGACAAACACACACACACACACACACACACACACACACACACACACACACACACACACACACACCACACACACATCAACACACACACACACACACACACACACACACACACACACACCACACACACACACATACACACACACCAAAACAACAACAACAACAAAATAACGGGAGAGACGGAGGGGAAGACAGAAAAAACGATAGACAGACGACATTGCAAAATGGACAGGGAAATCATCTGCTGAGAACCTGCAGGCTGTGGCACACAGCAGACAGAGCTAGAAGAATCTGGTAAGCAGTTCTTTAGTGCATCGTCCCAATGACTCTTCAAGGAATTAACTTGGGGAGAAGAAAAAGATAAATGTAGTTCTAAGAGGGGTCCAACGATGGACAGACGACATTGCAAAATGGACAGGAAAATCATCTGCTGAGAACCTGCAGGCTGTGGCACACAGCAGACAGAGCTAGAAGAATCTGGTAAGCAGTTCTTTAGTGCATCGTCCCAATGACTCTTCAAGGAATTAACTTGGGAAAAAGAAAAAGAAAAATGTAGTTCTAAGAGGGGTCCAGTGGGATGTAATGCTGCCATCCTTGAATAATAGTGGTTTCAAGTTTTCATTCTCTCCCCCTTTCTCCCCCCCCCCCTCTCTCCCTCTCAAACAATGAAATAAATTAAATGATTTCTCCCCTCTCTCTATATGCACACCAAATTAACACTGATGTCCTAGACATAAATGCACGAAACATGAAATAAAACTCTGTCTGTCTGTCTGTCTGTCTGTCAGCCTGCCTGGCTGCGTGCCTGCCTGCCTGCATCCCCCCCCCCCCCCTCAATCTCTCTCTTCATGCACTACAGTTCAACACGGATATTTTATTACAAGTACGATTGCAGAAAAAAATCCAATGGAATGAATAAAACGCTGTCTTTCTTTCCTTCTGGAAAGTCTACATCCTCTGCCCTTGATACACAGCAGGGAGGTGCTAGTAGGATAATCTTGGATATTACTCACCTTATGTCAGAATCACAGTTTATAACTACTACTTCTGCCTTACTGTTTCAGTTTCAGTTTCAGAAACTGAAACTAAAACAGTTAAGGTTAATTGTTCATGATGTTGTAATTCTTTAAGTTCATATGCAGTTACAGACGAATTCTACAAGCAGCACACTCTCTATCAAGCACATGACGATCTAAGGATAGCAGCGTCCTCTCTCTTTCTCTCACACACATAATACACTCACATGCACGTGTGCAAGTTCACACACACTCGCTGACTATATATATACAACAATCATAACTGCACTTCCTCCACCCCTCCCCTCATTCTTTGTGTCTAAAATCACTTAAGTGAATAGACGTTAAACTAAAACACCAATACACACACACACACACCACACACACACACACACACACACCACGCACGCACACACACACACACACACACACACACACACCCACCACACACACACACACACACACACACACACACACACACACACACACACACACACACACACACACACACACACACACCACATGAAGTAAAAAAAAATTCGTTGCACTCAGCAAACTTTAGGGTATAAAAGTGATAAATTCAAACGCTGAATAACAACATGCAAATGCTTTTAGGGGAAAGACTTTTCGTTGCTCTTGCAGTTAGTTTACATTTCATTGACGGTAGTCGTGATGATATGGTATTTCCAGTGTTATTGACGTTGATGACGATCGTATAATAAATCTATGTACACTGACTCTTGATCTTTTATGTTCACCTCATTCAACCAGTTTATGTTTTATAGTCATATTTCGTTCTTATGGTAAAGAAGTGAGTGTAAATCTGGATGATAGGTCGAGTTTGACACAAGTGTGTCTAAGTCTGCACGGTGCAACCAATTTGTAACATAATCCTATTTGAGTTTTGTGAGAGAATGAAAAATCTCTCACAATATTGTTTTTATACTTATGGGTGAGTTCTTGTCAGAGAATGAAAAATCTCTCACTAATATTGTTTTTATACTTATGAAGAATTCATTTCAGTCTGCCTTGTTTGGGCAATAGAGCAACCACTCAGTGTCATATATGTCCTTTGTGTTGTTTGATTTTCTATCATGGCCTGTGGACTGTGTTTTGTTGGTGCTTTTCGATTCTTCCCTTACTATGTTTCATATGTCCATGAACAAACTGAATCTGAGCTGGGGGAAGATGATGAATCATCCCACACCGGGCACTATAATACTAATTTCATTAAACTCTTATTTACCACCCAGTTACATAGTAAGTAAAAGAGTCCAAGTCACACACACACACACACACACACACACACACACACACACACCACACACACACACACACACACACACACACACACACACACACACACACACACACACTACACATTATATCCAGTAGTCTCAATGTTCAGCCTATATCATCATCATCAAAAAGATCTCCAATATGAGTGAGCATGGGCTTCACCTCACGGTGAAGAGCAGTCTCCAGATGGATGCTGCCTTCGTATCCTGAGTCTTCGATGAAATCGTCAACATCATCATCATTTCTCTGCACTATCTGCGGGAGGGGCATGGCCCTGTGTGCAGCAGCTGATGGTGGTTGTGTCATTGTCGTTGCTGCTTGGTGGGATGTGGGTTCGATTCTTGATGGTGAATTTTGGACATCTGCTGTGTCAGCTATAGCTGTTGCTGGTAGAGGATTCAGCTCCTGTTACGAAGAGAACAGCATTTTGTTAACAAGATTTGTATTGTCCTTGTCAATTAACAGTCCCCTTCACATATGCAAGTGTAAGAATGCACGCACACACAAAAGGAACATACATTTAAAGACACACATGCACACACACACACATACACAAGCAAAGAAACACATAATCCACATAATATCACACACACACACACACACACACACACACACACACACACACACACACACACACGCACCCCACACACTCTCTCTCTCTCTCTCTCTCTCTGGTGCCGTGTAGAGCGGACCTCCAGTCTGAAGGTTCTGAGTTCAGTCTACCCTGACAATACTACCCGGATATTAAAGGGTGGAGGTTTTTTCATCTTCCAGGTCAACATGTGTGCAATCCTGCCAGTGCCTAAACCCCTTTGTGTGTATGCGCATGCACACACCAAATATGCACGCTAAAAATCCTGTAAGTCACATCTGTGCCGGCTTATGGAAACAAGAAAACACCCAATTATGCAAGAAACAGCAAGTTTGAGAAAGTAGCTTTTAGCTAATAGCTTCTACTGTTGGAAAATAATGTATCAATATCACCACACTCTATATATGTCTTTGTCTTTTCTCTTTCTCCCATAATTATGTGCATACGCACACATGTACATGCAAACGCACAAACATACACAGACAAGCACTGTTTGTTTCTGTTGTTCTCTGTATAACGCTTATGGTTTTGTGTGTGCATTTATGCATTTCTATACGTGTGTTCATGCATGCATGTTGTGTGTGTGTGTGTGTGTGTGTGTGTGTGTGTGTGTGTGTGTGTGTGTGTGTGTGTGTGTGTGTGTGTGTGTGTGTGTGTGTGTGTGTGTGTGTGTGTGTGTGTGTGTGCATACATGCTGCATGTACACATTGGTTTGTTTTTTTTCAATATAGAATGAAATGGATGTGTGTGTTATGTGTTAATTTTTTACAGGCTTGAATGTTACATCTTCCAAGCAAAACGATTTTTGAAGACATCCATGCAACAGCCCATTCAAAATGCCTGCAGAGGTTCAGTTTTATATTTTCTCCTGGTTTTCATCAAAAGGACTCCCAGAGAGGGGAGTATATTTTTCCTGGAAGTCTTGTCTGTTGCATTAATGGGAGTTTTTCCTGTCCTAGCTGCAGTGTGCAGTTCTAGGAAACAAACAATGTCCCTGGAACGAGAGAGTTTCTGTCATATTTAAATGTTTGAAATTGATGTCACACTTCATCACACTTGGATCAAACTTAACTGTTCAGTAAAAAGTCAGTGAGACATCCTTTGACTGTCAATAATGCCTCACTCATATAAACATTTAGAAATAAATCATAATATATGAACCATATCCGCCTAATTTATCTCCAGGGGGTGGGGGTGGGGGCACTAAAAAAGAAACTGAGCACAAATGCATAAACTTATTAAGAACACAAAAACATCTATAAAAGGAAGAGCTTCACTGCTGTTCTACACATCAGTGTTGTAATGGGCAGTGAGTCTATGTACACATGTACCTATGGTCTTTATCATACCCTGTACTTGTACAGCCACATAGCCAGCGCTGTGATGGGGTCTGAGGGTTGTAGCTCTGTGACTGTGGCCAAGGCAGGTGGCAGCACTGAGCCCAGCTCCTGTTGCAGGTATCTTGTGTCCCCTGAACTGAGTGATTTGCCTGAAAAATATGTAATGATAGTAACAGTTATAGTAATAGCAAAAGTAATAGTCATAATGATAATAATAATAATAATAACAATAATCATAATAATAATCATAATAATGATGACGATGTGAAGAAGAAAGAAAGAAAGAATGAAAGAAAGAAGAAGAAAACATAAACAGTAGTAGCAGTGGTAGCGGTAATAGCAGCAGCAGCAATATAGTAGTAATAGTAGTAGTAGTAGGAGGAGGAGGAGGAGGAAGAGGAGGATGTCAAGTCTTTCTAATAATCTCTTCTTTTATGCAGAAATCATTACGAGAAAATCCAGATTTTGTACTTTTTAAGGTCACTGTGACCTTGAAGAAGCATCTGACAGAATAAACTTGGTGCGAAGTGAGGACAATGGTAGACTGTTCATAACAGTGAAAGTAGAATTTACTTACTGTAAGACTTTTTTTTTTTCAAGACCTTGCCAGCACTCACGTTTTTGCACAGGCTGAGGAAGTCTGCCAGGCTGACAGATTTGGGTGGAGCACATAAAATTGTCTGAGTGCCATCAATCCCTCTTGAGCAAACTCCAAACCCCAGACATTCTTGAGAAAGTGCTGTTCATACACATTCCTCAAAAAGTGGATTTTATGCATTATTTTTTTTTCTAGATGACTTGACCTTCATGCAATGATTTTAAATGTGTTGAATAAAACCATACATTTTACTATGTGCACATACAGTCAGACATTTAGTATGTGTTCATCAGTGCATGTTTGCTGATGTGTGTAGTCTGATGTGTGTATGTGCGTGTGATATATTAGTGCTACTATTACAGTTTAAGTCTGTGAAGCATATAATGCACATTGAGTCAAAATGAGTTTGGAGCAAGTGATTTACAAGAACGACTGACAATGATGAAGATGATGATTTATTGTCATTATTTATTATTATTATTATAGTTATCATTATTGTTATTGTTATTGTTTTGTCGTTGACATTGTTGTTAATATCATCATCATCATCATCATCATCATCATTGTTGTTGTTGTAGTATTAATTTTTGATTATCATTACTAAATTTATGCATTAGTGAATCTTGACAGTCTACACCTTTGATCCAGATTTGATGAAGATTTATTCACAGACAGCTGAAAAAATTTTGCAAACAAATTTTGCACACACACACACACACACACACACACACACACACACACACACACACACACACACACACACACACACACACACAACACACACACAAAAACAATCTCACTCTCTCTCTCTCTCTTCTCTCTCTCTCACACACACACACACACACATGCACACGCACACACCTCTCTACACACACACACACACATGCACACACACACACACACACACACACACACACACACACACACACACACACACACACACACACACACACACACGTATATACACACTTCTCTATCTGAATGATATGGAACAATCTCCTTTAAAAAAAAATACAGGGAAAAAGTGCATGTTGTCTCATGATTGTCAGGAGATGCTTGAGGCAAAAAGAGATAGAGACAGATGGAAGTCCATGATCGTCAACGCCATGCGGCAGGGCACTTGATGATGAAGATGGTGATTGTCAGGTCATGGCAAATGAGATGGCAGAAACCTCATATTATGTATTTTCATACAAACAAAGAAACAGTCAAACTGCGCTGATAAAAAAAAATCAAACGTACTGTGGAAAACAAGCAAATGTGCAAAACAAAACAAACAAAAACCCAGCAGAGAAGAAGGCTAACAAATCATACAATTGTAATTTCTTTTAGTAAACAATCACACAAACGAAGCCATACTTTAGACATTTGTTCTCCATCCCTTCCCTCTCCTACTTGGACACTCACACCATCAAAAATACTTTGAAAATAAAACAAAACAAAACAACTCGCAAATATCTATGATTTCTTATCAGTCATTTTCTCCTGCTCGATGGAAGACAGGTTAGTCTTGCTGTTCTTCTCCTAATTTTTGTATATATATACTGTTGTGTGTGTGTGTGTGTGTGTGTGTGTGTGTGTGTGTGTGTGTGTGTGTGTGTGTGTGTGTGTGTTGTGTGTGTGTGTGTGTATGTGTGCGTGCACTGCATGTGTGTGTGATGCATGTGATGTGTGTGTGTGTGTGTGTGTGTGTGTGTGTGTGTGTGTGTGGTGTGTGTGGTGCGTGTGCTTGCATGTGTGTGTGTGTGTGTGTGTGTGTGTGTGTGTGTGTGTGGATGTGTGTGTGTGTGTGCGCATAGTGTATGTGTGCTTGCATGTGTTGTGTGCTTGCATGTGTGTGTGTGTGTTTGTGCATGTGTTAGTATATATATATATATACATGTGTGTGTGTGTGTGTGTGTGTGTGTGTGTGTGTGTGTGTGTGTGTGTGTGTGTGTGTGTGTGTGTGTTTGATGTAGACCATCTGGACCAACATTAACATCTGTCTTGCTTTGTTATAACAAATATGAATTACGATTCCATTTTGTTTTTCTGTTTCCAGTTTGCTTGAATATGGGCAGTCACTTTGGTTTGAAAACAAAGCACAAAAAACCCAAACAAACAAACAAAAAAACTCACCTGACGGGATATCCTTGGCATCCATGGCATTCCTCAAAACGAGTCCCACGCCACGCATTTATCAAACACAATGGGTTATTTGTGTGCTTATTCATCTGACGAGCACACCAGCACACAAGCCGAATCCCATTCTGTACTGTGTATTTGATGGAGGCTGGATTCGCAAATAAAAACTACAAACTGAAACTGCGAGAACTTCTGCACTGTTCATTTTATGAACATAATTATGTTTGTTCATTCGATTTCAATGCAGCTTGGTTTATGATTAATTGTTCGTGACTCGATGTGGTAATCAAAGAGGTTAACAAATATATATACCCGGTGTTTTATTATGCTTGTGGTGTCCTCTTTTCAGTTCAGGGTACATCGAGTTGCTATCGTAAACACCTAGGGAGACTTTCGTATTTGTTTTTACCCATTATCATGATTTCTCTTTATAAGCAATGGAATGGAAAGTTGTAAATTGTATGTGTTACGTTTATTCATTCAGAAATAACAGGTGTACAAAACTAATATGAAAGGAAAGATAGCACATACTGATTAAATTTCTCCGGTGGTAATGGCTTTGATGCACACAAAAGCACAGTTCACCCTCCCCAAGAAAGACAACTCTAAGTTTCTTGCTTCTCCTAAAGCGCACTGCATGGGATGGGCATAGAAGTGGATGCCTCGTGTTTGATTGTGTTCCTATTTTTAAGATTTTTTTTTAAGGATCATCGCACCCAGGGAGATTACCTTTGAGCTCACCTTTTTTTTTCTTCTTTTTTTCATTTCCGTCCCATTTCTCTGCGGCACCTGAATGGCCACAGAAGCTGGCACAGTTTTTACAATGCCATGATGATGATGTTGATGAGGATGATAATCATGATGTTATGGAGTTCCATCTAGGATTGAGACTGCGTGACAGGGCTGTACTCTACGCTTACTATCATAATATATCCTGGTGTCAACCAGGCCCGGAGATACAGACACCTGCGGTGCTGGTCAGAAAAAAGGTAGGGCGTTAAAAGGCCAGAAGGCCTAGGCTACGAGCCAGCCCTCAGCTACTACTACTACTAGAAGATTTGAGCAACACCCTCAATGACGCATCTGTGAAGTGGATGAGACTCGACTGTGTGGTCCCAGTCTTCCCATTGAGCCCATAGCATGCCCAACTCTGGGTAGGAGCCGGTTAGAGCCGAAAAATCCCACAATGATTTTTGAAGGTACTGATGGGGATTCAAACCCGCAACCTTCCAGTCGGTAGTCCGTTGCGTTAACCACTACACCATGGCGACTGGTTTGATTGTGTTCCTATACATTATCACAAAGTGAGTGTAATGTGAAACTGTGAAAAATTGTGTATGAATGAAATGCAAATTGATTGTTTTTGTAAGTGTAAAACATCACTTTTATCTATCCATTCATTAATTAACAACAACAAAAGTCACATATCAAATGTTTGGTGAAGGGAGTAGTGAATGCAAATTATCTGCAACCCCCCACCCCACCCGTCACAGTAAATACATACGTTGCTTTCTGGATGTTCAAATTATATTCACACCCCCCCCCCCCCCCCCCCCACCCGCACACACATTATTTCCTTATATGGTAGGCCTACAATGCCAATGACTTCATGGATTCATCCATCCCAAAGTCACCTCTATATTCTTTCTTTCTTTATGTAAATATTTATTTGTCTATTTTTCCATTCATTTTTGTTTATTTCATGTCATTTTATTTTATTGATTTATTTTTCATTTATTTTTTCTTCATGCACCCCCACCCCCCGTCTAAAAGCACATATATGAATAGACGTTAAAAGAAATAATGAATGAACACATTATTTCCATCACCACACACAGAATGTCCTGCGCTTTGAACAATGTCATTTTGAAAAACTGAAGATTAATGCTAACATTGAGGGATGTCTGTTTTCACCAAATCTTGTGCATGTCTCTTGAAGAAACTTTAAACTCTCATGACTGATGGCGTTGTAGGGCCATGGAGTATGCAGTAAGCAGGGCAGGTCCATGAATGGGTTTGTATACTGTTATTGTTGCTGTTTTAGGCATTACAAGCAGCGTTTTCTCACATGCGCATATGCAGGTTGTTGGGCCCGCAATGTGCAAGCATTGTGTTTCTGCACAGTCTGCATAGTTGGGCTTCAGTGGATATTTGCTCTGCTACCAGTCATGGTGTGTGTATATGTGCGGGTATGTGCATGTATGTGTGTGATTGTGCATGTGTGTGTGTGTGTGTGTGTGGTGTGTGTGGTGTGTGTGTGTTAATTCTTTTTCCTTTCTTACTTATTATATTAGTCATTTATTTAACTACTTTTTCTTTTGCTTGAAGGTGGACAATAGACTGGAGGAGCTGTGATAAAGGAATTATTTTTATCAAATTGATAGGCAGTGGAGACTATGCGTTGTACCAACTGAAGGGGCTAAATTGATAGCAGTGGAGACTATGCGTTGTACCAACTGAAGGGGCTATTCTGATGCGAGACTTCTGATGAAGTTTGTAGCCTACTCAGTGGTTGGTTTTGTTTTCATATGTAGCCTACTCAGTGGTTGGTTTTGTTTTCATATGTAGCCTACTCAGTGGTTGGTTTTGTTTTCATATGTAGCCTACTCAGTGGTTGGTTTTGTTTTCATATGTAGCCTACTCAGTGGTTGGTTTTATTTTCATATGTAGCCTACTCAGTGGTTGGTTTTATTTTCATATGTAGCCTACTCAGTGGTTGTTTTTTTCATATGCAGCCTACTCAGTGGTTGGTTTTGTTTTCATATGTAGCCTACTCAGTGGTTGTTTTTTTCATATGTAGCCTACTCAGTGGTTGGTTTTGTTTTCATATGTAGCCTACTCAGTGGTTGTTTTTTTTCATATGCAGCCTACTCAGTGGTTGGTTTTGTTTTCATTAGTTCCTTTTTAATATTTTTTTTCATTTGTTTTCATAATTTTTTTTGTGTAAAGATGAGATATGGTATTTAGATAACACATCATGATCACTTTGGTTCTTCTCCATCACATGACACCAGTGCACATGGAATTCATTCCAAGCACAGACATGTCACCTTTAGAAACTGAAACTGAAACTGCTCAGTATTTCTGTTTCCATAAGTCACCAAACACTGACACGACTTACCTAGTCAGGGGATAATTGTCCCCCGTGGGGATGTTGGGGGCTCTTTCAGTATAAATAGTATCCCCACCCTCTGGAAATTCTGTGCTAGAAATGTCCTCTTTTCTGTCACTCTGTTTCTTTCTTCCTCCTTTGCTTTCTGTCCTTTCTTCCTATCATTATCTACCTTGCTGGTCCATTCACCTGTATGTGTTCGATAAAGTCTTACATGCTTTTTCTTAGGATTGATAATTGGGTACATGTATCAAGTGCATTTTGGCTCTAGGGAGGCGAGATATGCAGAAGCAATTTTAGGTAATTTATGCACATTTTCATACATGTTTTGGTGTCCTTAGGTATGCTTAAATTTGTGTTCAGGTGTGTTTTTTTAATCCCCTGTGCGATAAATTGGACAGAATGGTCACCACCAGGGGCATGTCCTTAGATTACGTGCACGAATACATTGATATGTGTACTTAATTTTCTTTTCTTCTTTTTCCTGTTGAAGTTTTGTATGTTTTGAGGCGGTTATAGCCCTGATATGGCGCTACACAGTTGGCTGGACTTTAAACAACAGAGGATACTTGCCGTGCATATTTGATGTTCTGCAAACATATGCAACAAGTTTATGGCTCATTTAGAATGGAATGGAATCTACAATGATTTAAAATATTAAGGATATGGTTTACCAATGATCTGAGAGAATCCCAAATAATGACTTTTCTTAAGTTCTTTTTAAATGAAGGTATTGTATAAAACATGGATCAAACCACAAATAATTCAGTTTGGCAGAATGGCAGTTCTTAGATCTCTTATTCTGTCAAAAAGTATTTGTAGATTCAGCGAGAAAACCTGACAGGCAATTGAATTGGCTCTTGACAAGACAAAATTATCAGAAAAATGAGCATTGAAGTTTTGTGTGCTCCACCCAAATCTGTCAGCATTTATCTGGCAGACTCCCTGAGTCTGCACAAAACCCTATGCGCTGGCAAGGCCTTGAACTGAGGAGCAAAAGAGGCCGAAGATCTTTGAAACACTAAGCTGATACGACCAGAATGATGGAAGCATTAAAATGGGCAGCAAACAGACCAATTTTCAATGTTGCAGGGTAGATTCCGAGTCAATAGTTCTATCAAAAGAATCAACCAGCCTGCATAAAATGAAACAAGTTGAAAAAAGTGGCCTTGGAATTGCCAATTACAGTACGTATGCGAAAGTGTTGGTATCGACTTAGAATACAAAAACTGCAAAAGCTGAACCATAAATGGACAAACATAATCACAACAATGAATAAAATGTGTAGTGCTACAAAATTTAGGTACTATCCTCCCTACATGTAACCTCACTGGGTCAAATATATTTTCAAAACATTCTGCAAGCTTAAATGAAGTTTGACACAGCTTTGAAAGCTACAACATCCGAAGAACTTCATGCAGAACTGTTGTTCTACAATGAAAGTACTAAAATAGGAAAGTTATTTTTTCTCAAAACTGGGCTCAGAAAAATATATACCCTTTATTTGTTAACATATATGCAACGCTAATTTAGGTCACTTTATTGTGGTCACTTTACGTTATTGCAGTCACTTTCATTAACTTTGTCACTTTTGATGCAGATGGGCATATTAGTCTTTGGATGCACAACTCTACTAATCACTTTTCATTTGTGGCTGATATATAAATATGTAACTCAGCTTGTGTGGGACACATATAAATATGTAAGATATTTATAAATATTATAAGATATTTAATGGAGTTGATAATATTTGTGTTGACTCACTCTTTTCTGTTTCACAATGTAATATCACAAGAAACAAGGAAGGAAAGATATTTATTCAGCACTGTCGTACTAACTCAAGAAAATTTTCTTTTCACATCGAGTAGCCCCTTTGTGGAATAAACTCCCAACTAACATAAAAATTGCACAAGATACTAACAAATTCAAGAATTTTTTTGACGAAATTCCAAAATTCAAAGAACTTTTCATCGATTATGATGATTAGAGGCCTGATTTGGCTTATGCAAACAAAAAGAAAATGCGCATTTTAACACCTGTATTAGAAATAGTTGAGAAAGAGGGACGTAAATAGGCCGCAAGGCCTAGGCCATTGAAAGCCAGTCCCCATTACTACTTCTACTACTACTACATATAAATATGTAATTCAGCTTGTGTGGCACACACACACACACACACACACACACACACACACACACACACACACACACACACTCACTCACATGCACATACAAACACACACACACATACACAAACATGTTCACGCACACACAAATTACATGCACCACCAAAATAAAATACATACTCAACACAGATTGAAGAAAAAAAACACACACACACAAACACAAGCACTTTGCTGTGGAAACCATTTAATGCATCTTCAATTTTTTGTTTAGTTCTTCTTCTCTTTCTTTTTTTATGATCTCTTTCACCTAGTCACCAATTCAAGTGCGAAGCCATTGATATAGTCTGGTATTCATGATGTTCATATACACATAACTCCAAGGTGTAAAATGTAAAAGTGCTGAAAACACACACACTCCACAATGACAAAAATGGTGTAGACATCAAACCAGGTTTCATCCATCGTAATATGACCCCTGATCAACCAGCAAGGAACTAGTGATGATGGTTTAGTTCAGCAGCATTTCCTCTTCCTCATCCTTCTCCTCGATTACTTCCACTAGTCTCTCCTCCATCTTACGTTTTGGTGCCACTGAAATAACACCATAAATGACTTTCAATGAGATGTTATATCATGAAATCAAATAGCTATCAAATAAGATGTTACTAAAAATGAGAAACTCCACCAGTTCTAATATCAAGTAATAAGAACTATTGATTACATTTAAAAGCCTCTGGAATTCAGAACAACTCCTGTTTTTTTGAAACAATAAACTACATCTCAACACAATCTCTGTCTAATCTCACTGTGCATGTATGTGTGAGAATGTGTGTGTGTGAGAATGTGTGTGTCTGTGAGTGTGTGAGAAAGAGACAGAGAGAAAGAGACAGAGAGAGAGTGGTGTGTTTGTTGTCGCTTTAATTATCAGTTTGTTCTAAACACCAGACTTATCAACAGACAAATAACAAAATGTATGAAATATAACCATTCTGACGGCTCAGTTCAGCCCTAACCACAACACCACTCTCCATTCAGTCACTAATCGTTTACCAGCAAAGGCTTCGACAAAAACAGGATTTCAGTTTTTAGCCATACCAGTCACCAACAGCACATTTTCAATTTTACAGAAAATAAGAAAAAGAACAAACCAATAATTTTAAGGAATGACTAAATAAGTAATTTTAATTTTACAAGGGAAAAGACAAATGCACAATATGATTATGCCTGGATAAGTTTCCATGTCTGTTGAAATTAAAATTTATCTTTCAATACATCATTAGAACTCTGCCAAAAACACTTCCAATCTGTCTGCCTGGCCTGAGGCAATTATACCTATCTCTGTGGTGTGGGTTTTCAGTTCATCAAGACCACTTCAGATTCAGTAAAAGTGAAAAAGACAAACAGGAGGTTTGGCACCACCCTTATAGAGAGGATTCCACAGGCCTCTATAGGAAAAGGAGGTATCATGACCCCACAATGATTAGGGGCAAGTTGACCAAGTCTTCTCAATGACTGGCTGTTACTTAAGTTTTTTTGTGTGCTTGTCTTGTAGTATTTTTGTTTTTTGTTTTGGTTCTAGGTTGCAACTCCCATACATACTTGCATATACTAGTGGGCTTTTATTTTTTTATATTGCTTCCTTTTTTTTTTCAATCTCATCAATGATCACAATCATGATCTGTTTCCGTTTTGGCGGTGTGGGCATCGTGTGTGTTTTGTATTTTCTTAAGCCACTGAAAAGCGATTCTGGCTTACAGAATCTTTTACATGTTTTTATGTTTAGAGTGCTCATACATACAAAGAGAGTTCAGACACTAGCAGATCTGAATGTATACTGACCTGGGAAGATCTGAAAAATCTTTTACCCTTTACCCATCAGCAGTTCCAAAGCTGATTCAAAACCAACTTCTGATTGGAGGACCAGTGTTTTAACCACATGATTATGGTGCCTGTCTTATTGTATGAAACTGAAAAGCCAGTGAGACTGGTTACTTCTAAGCCAATGTGGACACTAGCTTGTATGACACCAACCCAGAATGCTCTGTAGCTGATTTGAGGATAGTGATATCTTCATGGCCTTGTTATCTATCAGCTTAACGAGTAAGCTATGGGGTAATCTTTACCTTTATACATCTTCATTTTTGCAGTTTTTGTTTCTTTGTTTTTGCTTTTGCTGTTTCAATACGAATATGTGGGAAGAAAGCATACCTTTGTGTGGTTCCAATAAGCTGATGTTCTTCTCCAAGATCTTGGCTCCATGTTCCAGACGAAGCTTCTTACCCTTAGTCAGCCTGCACACACACATACACACACATGAACACCATCATAACATACAAATAGGAACATGCAAAAATGAAGCCCTACCCTAGGACTAGTTCCTCTGATCACTGGTTGGGGCTGAAAAATCTGGGAAAAATTGTGAAAATTATTTCCGACTAAAATTATTAAGATGGGTTTAATCCTGCTCCTCGGACCCTCAAACAGTTTTGTAGCAGTTCTTTCCCTTTGAAAGGCTGTTTCCAACTTGATAGTGGGGCAACTGTCCCTAACCCAGTGGACTGCAGCTGGCGTATGGCCTTCACCTTCAGATAAGGATATTAGCTGTAAAATAAACCAGGTCTGTCTGGAATAAGCAATCCTGAACTGACTGGTGATGGTTTTTATCAGGACGAGTCAGAATGGCCCTTAGCATGGCCACACCAAAACATGTCTTTTATGTCATACGATGCCATCAGGCAGATAAGGGCCTTCAAAAACGCTAGCCCCCTGCACTAACACAGTGAGAGCCTTCAAAAACCCTAACCCCATGCACTAACAGGGTAATGACCTTCAAAAGCCCTAGCCCCTGTACTAACCGGGTAAGGGCCTTCAAAAATGCTAACCCCTTGCACTAACACTAGTAACAGGCTATGTCTTTTGATAATAAACTAAGGGCAGGGTAACTGCTACAGAAAACCAATGGGGATGAAGCTAGATGTATCAGGCCTGCAAGTGCCTTCTAACAAACCATGGTACCACTGCAATATAATGCAAATGTCTACACAATCATCTTCATCAGAAAAGACGGGCACTTGCCCATTAAGGTCCCTCCAGAGCAGAGCAGCACTGGGGTCCTGTGTTTAAACATGACCCAGCTCGGCTACTTAAGATCCCTCTGGTCCATCTTGTCGAACAAGGGGACATGGTAGGAAAGCTCCATGGCAGCCTCCAGGAACTTGACAAAATGGCCACATTCACTGGTAGATGTGACCTGACTACACAGACGGTGAACAAAAGAAATAAATTTAAGAGGGGCTAAAAAAAAAACAACCCTACAATAATCCTGAGAGAGGCGGGGTGAACTGAGAGTGTTAAAATTCATGACCTTCCAGTCAGTTGTCCAATGTGCTTACCACTTCATGTGTTGACTTGTATTCTTAATGAAACAGAAACAAAACAGTGCCCTAGATACACACAAATACACAAAGGCATGTGTCCAGACTCATTCATCAACACATAAAAATAAACACACAATTACACATACTCGTATAAAAAAATCATCAAGCTGTTCTGTCTGTATGTAACTGCAGACACATACTCGTATAAAAAAATCGATCAAGCTGTTCTGTCTGTATGTAACTGCAGCACAATCTTAGCATCAAACTATTCAAAGCAGTACTGCCTACATTTTGGCAGCAGATTTTTGTGTCTTTTTTCTTGTGTATACTCAAATCATTAGAACAAAATTAATCCTGCTCCTGGGACCCTCAGACAATTTTGTGTCAGTTCTTTCCCTTCAAGAGTTATTCTGTCAAGTAATACATGTTTTACATGAGTTTGAAACTACCCATTGCAACTGAGTTCCCAGAACTATGTAGAACAACAAATCAACTCACAGGTGAAATTTTCACAATGTAATGTTGATCTGTGGCTGTTTTTGTTTTCTGATGGCAAGTATTCCCAATGGAGCAGAAAAAGAGAATGCACATGGTGATGAACTTGAGTGGAATGATGAAATAGTTACGAAAGTGAATTAAAATGAGCCAGGAGAATTTCTGCTTTTCAGCTTATGCATACCATTGTGGATTGTTTGTAAAGGAAAGTTGTCAGGAATATTCACAGTTAAATAATTTAAACCATCCATTTCTTCTGTTTTTCCAGTGGTGTTTGTTTCATGTATGTGCTGTTTACAGTAGATTTGATTTTTTTTCCAGTTGTGTCAATACTGTGCAATTTGAGGGAAAAGTTGCACCCTTTGACCATGACTCAATGTGAGTTAGAGATAAATAATTTATAACATTTCTTCCTTTTAGCAGTAGTGTTTATTTCATGTCTGTGCTGTTTACAGATAATTTGTGATCTTTTTTGTTTTTCACGCGTGTCAAAATTGTGCAATTTGAGGGAAAAGTTGCACCCCTTTGACTACAACTAGATTTAACACCATCAGTAACCAGAAATACACTATTACCTTTGCTGTATATGAAGACCAGCTCTTTTCACGCGGATCTTTTCTAACGCAGCCATGGCTTTCACTGGTGGAAAAAGACAAGCAAACATCATTAATATTCAAAAATGTATCATATCATCAATATCAATACTGTTGTCCGATTTAACAAAATTTAAAGAAAACCAACAAAGAATTCAAAACAAAACCAACAAAGAATTCAAAACAGAGTACAAGACTTCCTTCATTTAAAACTCTGTCAACCAAAATATACGCTGTACTGAATCAATGTTTCTCTCTCTCTCTCTCTCTCTCTCTCTCTCTCACACACACACACACACACACACACACACACACACACACACACACACACACACACACACACACACACACACAAGGCAGCCATTTCATCATTAATCACCACTTTTCCCTTCAATCTTGTTATTTGATGTTGGTTTTTGTTGTTATGATTTTCATGCCTTTTCTTTTTCATCTATTCCTTTGCTTGTATGTTTGTACTTCTTCTAAAAAATATTTTTCTCCTAACTTTAACGTACTTCACTTTTATGTTCGTAGGCTTACATGTGTATAAAGCAGCAAGGAAACACTGTAAGACAAGTCCAGTGGAACCTAATGTTATTATCCTAGAGTATCAAATTGTTCTCAAATTTCAAAATTAGTTGTTAACACTGACGCAAGGCCAGTCCTTGGACCATTCTGTTCTATCCTACTGTATACAAAAGGCCTTTCTTTGTTGATCAAAAGACACATTATTTCCTGTCATTTGCAATGATAAAGACTGTTCGATTTTTGTCTTTCATACAAGATTTGTTTTACCATCCAACTTTTCTTCTTCCTAATCTTATGTAGGTTAGCAGCTTCTGCAGCATAACCTATTCAAGCATATAAATTCAGATAAACCTACCTACAAGCCAAAGAGGGACCTAATTTTTGCTCTTTATGATTTTCTTTCTCCCACTTTACAGGTAGTCATACTTCTCTGGGGAGCTAAGGAGAAAATTGGTAGAAATACAGATGAATATCTAGAAGGGCAGAAATAAGAGAAGGTCTTGTGAAGAAAAGAAAGCATGACAAGACAAGAGAATCCCTAATTAAGCAACTAATAGCTCCATGGTTCCCAGAAACATGGAGAACTTAATTTTGCATCTGCAATACCCCATAGCCAGGCAATCTACCTAGTTCTGAGAACTGTATCTATATATGAAAAAAATATGACAAGAGTAACATTCAAACAGACTGATGCAAAATATAATCATCCTCATAATATAAAGAAAACCTTCTTCTGTTTTGCACAGACAACTCCAGACCAATAATTTATTCACACCATTAGCTTCTCATATGTGATGATATGTCACTGAGTCTCATATATCTAATATTTCACTCAGTCTATCTAAATTTCGCTGCATTAGCGTTATCTGCCTATATCTGACCACTACGTAACAAAACACAGTCTGTGTCTTTAAGGTTGTGATGTAATTATGAGCATTTTATTCATGTATGATACTTCCATTCTGTATGTCAGTGAAACCCTATTCTGATTTGTTCTTGGTGACTGCACCATTTGTGTACGATATGAAAACGTCTTTGGGGATGTAGCTTTTTTTTTGATCAATGAATAGTTTGATTTCTGCATCAGTTTTACCTTTTACCTTCTGGCCATTTACAGTAGTCTTCCTGGATTTTGAGGTGTGACTGTTTTGTATCTATAGCTTTTGAAACGGTTTGGAATTTTTCCTTTTTTTCAACCTTTCGAATTCTGTCAGCTGACATACCTGCTGAATGATTATTTTTTGATGACTGTTCAATGTTTAATATGTGAGGTATCTGGAAAGTTGTGTTCTGATGATAATGAGCTTCTCTGCTGGTCACGTTACATATCTACAGCCCTAAAATGGCCCAAAGTGGTCAACTGGATGTAAAGGAAAATCACATGCTGAGATCAAACTTACCTGTCTTCTGCATCAGTTCCTGTGTGTACTTGACTGGTTCATTGCGTCGTTTTTCAAACTCATACACAGGATCCACTGTCAAGTCTCTGCCTGTGGCTTTCCTATAGCCTTGGTCCATCTGGTCTTTCTGGGGTTGCGTTTCTTCTGGAATGCCTTGTGGCATTTGGACCGGCAAAACCTGAAGATCTTAAACAATAAATGACAAAAGGAAACTTTTCAGATCACAGAAACCACCAGAATCATATAAAATGCAATCATGTAAAGCTTTCTATTAGAGTATTAGTATTATAAACAGTAATTTTCACTTTTCAGTTTACTGAAGGTCTTGATGAGAAAGAAATAATTAGTATGATTCTGGTAAAATATTTTTGCCCCTCATTTTTACTATTTTAGTTTAAATATGTTGCACTATTTTCTCTGCAGGCTTTTACAAATGTGATCAGTGATGCACCAAAGGCAAACTGCACCATGCTTTCAACTGCCTTTCAATGCAAGCCAACTCTTGTTATAATTCTTTAAATCTGATACTAATACTGTAATAGTAATACTATTACTATATAGAGCTTGATTTTCATCACATTAACTATTCAAATGTAGACAACAGTTGGCTCACATGCTGACATAAAAATCACTTGGCCTTTTCTTATTTCACAGTTTCAGTTTCAGTTTCTCAAGAAGACGTCCCCCGCTTGGAATGAATTCCATATGCACTAATGTCACAGGTGCCATGTGATGGTGATCATTTCACAGTGACACACAGTACTCACTAACACACACACACACACACACACACACACACACACACACACACACACACACACACACACACACACACATGTATGTAAATAAATATGCCTGCATTCACGCAAACACATGATGGCAAAACTGGGGTTAAATGGCATTAAACTTGTAACAACAGATTCAAATCTTCATTTGATCAACTGATGTTACAACTATAACCAGCCCTTTCATTCACTAGTTTTGGCTGAGGTCACAAAAACAACATCGCTACAAATGGCTTTCCACTAACGGATAACAATGACAGAGAGCTGAAATAAAGAATCTTGATTGTTCACTTCAAAATGCCTAAGTTAATTTTGTCAGTCTGAAGTGAAACTGTGGTGCATACAGACATGCACTATATATATGCAACAGAAGAAAGCCTAATACTAATAGTAATACAGTAGTGGTTAACCTGAATGATCACCAGTATCAAGACAGGACACAAGTCAGGATCTACTCATTATTCATAGGCCTATACTTGCAGCAACATTTTCATGTCACAACAGTATTTAATTCACTCAGGCCTAACGTAACTGAAAACAGACATTAAACTGAACCTATACACATGCTGGCTGGTTGGTTCTTTCGACAGAGCTGTGGAATCAATGTCTGATATCTTGAATTCAATCCCACCTGCAACATTAAAAACTGGCCTGTTCACTACCCTTCTTAATCAGTTAATCACTTAATGTGTCTATCTTTCTGGTGGTGTCAGCTTAGTGTTTCAAAACCTCCACTACTTTTTACCATTTCAAGACCTTGCCAGAGCATAAGGTTCTGCGCAGACTCATGGAGTCTGCCAGATAAATGCTGGCAGATCCTGGTGGAACACTATATTGGAATTGTAAAATGTAATGAATCCTTTTGAACAAACTCCAAACTCGCATCCACAACCCAAACCCTCAACTTCATTCCTTTTTAAAAATGAAAAACAATGGCCTGGTAACTTCATGAATCCTTTCACATCCTCACCCCATTACATAAGCTTCTTGCAGGAAGTGGGTTGGAGAGGCTGGAGGAGTGAAAGGGTTAAAGATGGAAATACTGATCTGTATGTCGACTAATTTACATTCTGAAGATTATCAATACATGAGATAGAACAAAAAGGAGCACCTAGGAACCTATTTTTTGTATACAATGGAACTGAGTTTCCTGTAAACAAGAGAATGTCCTTGCTAACAGCTTATCTAGGGACCTAAGGACCCATGTTCAAAAAGAAGAAATGGTCCATCCACAAAAACACAACTAAAGTAAAGTCGGCATCAAAATTAGGAGGATAAGACGCTCCTGTTTTGCCCATGTGACATAACCACACACACACACACACACACACACACACACACACACACACACACACACACACTGGCACACAGTTTCAGCTAGTTCAAGAATGCATTACAGCACTCTGATCCATTAGCACCACAATGACCATAAGATGAAAGAATCCACGTTAACCAAACTGCATATGCCACAGGCAAAGTCTTAGTCTGCACACAAATCAATACCCTGAGAAGGTTTTCAGGTTCTACTTAAGATATGGGTGCTACTGTTTTTACACAGCACCACCTTTGTTATCATTTCACCTATTTTTCTTTTCTATCTTTATTTTTGTTTACATGTACTTCTGTAGTGTTAACCAATGAACAGTGTTTTCTTTTTTCCTTCTTTGTAGTTTTTTTTTCATATATTTTTTTTTTTTTTTAGCATTTTGCCATGGACAATTTTTCTGTCTTATGGGCACTTTCACATAGGTTAAATACATGTTTTGCATGTGATCTTATATTTCATCCAAAAGACCAGCAGTAGCACCTACACCACTATTCAAGTCTAGTAGCAGTACATGGTGGAGAATAACCCTGTCTAACCAGGAATCAAACCCAGGAACTCTCACTTTATTGTCACTATTGTTCAAAGGCCTGCTAACAGCTTAGAGCCATAACAGGGCTATAACCACCCCAAAACATACACATCGTTAACACTGAGAGAAAAATCACCTGGAAAAGAAAATGAACTACACATGTATCAACGCATTCATGCACATAATCTAAGGATGCGCCCCTGGCAATAACCATTCAGCCCAATTTATCACCTGGGGTTTAAAAAAACAGAAACTGAATACAAACATTATTAAGGACACTAAAACATACAAAAACTGGCTTAAATTACCAAAATTGCTTCTGTTCATCAGATTGCTACAAAAAATTCAGTTAATACTTGTGCCCAATTATCAATCCTAACAGATAGTATGTAAGGCTTTAAGTTTAACAGATCTGTATAAAACGTCTGTCTTCAAGCTGCACCACCATTGGGCACCTGACCTTTTGACATACTCCCATTATATTTTGGATGTATGAATAGAGTGCTTGGTGTACATAAGATAAAACCAGCATGGCAGAGTTTCATGCCATTTTTGTTACTCTAGATAATCTCCATGGAAGTAAACTTTTAATGGCAGTATAAATCATTAATCAATGACAAAAATTTGTCAATAAAACAGTTCCTCAATAAAAATGAAACAATGAAGTATAAAAACTTCACATTTGCTTTAAATGAGTTCATCATACAATGACAATGGCAAACAGAAAAGCTGATCTAATCTCAGCTGTGTGCACATGTGTGTGTGTGTGTGTGTGTGTGTGTGTGTGTGTGTGTGTGTGTGTGTGTGTGTGTGTGTGTGTATGAACTTTGTGTGTTGTGAAACAACATGCAAAAGACCAAATTCACTTTCACCCAACTATGCAACTCAGACTGAGGAGTCAAAGAAATATGTAGAAGTTTTACTCTATCTGTATTATCCACCACTGAATTTTGAGTAAGAATGGGGTAAGACTGTGAAGGCGATAGTTGTGGTGGTAGAGATAGGATATCATTCACTGAGAAAGAGAGTGCAAAGAGCAGCTGCTCAAAGCTGTCATTTTATATCCATTACTTTTTCTGTGTCTTTTCCCCCATGTTTTCTTTTCCTGTGACTTTATTACCAGGCCCCAATCTGTTGAAGTCAGCAAGGAACACCCCAAGGGACTCTCTGAATAATTATCTCTCAAGCTCCTGACACCACTTGATAGCCATTTCATCAAGCAAGAGGTGAGGGGGGGGGGGGCTATTCATGTATTGCATGACCCATTCGGATCCAGTCATCAGTTAGGCTGTAGTGTATCTTGTTTACAAACCGAATGGCATGTTGTGGAGATGACAAAACTCAGGATACTGCCACACAATGCGAATCAATCAGGTCCGTCTTTAAACCTAGATCAACAATCAGAGATTTTCACATTTAATTAATACAGTTGTAAGCCTACATTTTGCTGTCTTGAGAAGTTGAGCTCATAAAAGCAGACGGGTGAATAGGCAGGCTATGGGCCAATACGGATACTGTCCCTTTCATGACGCTTTAACGCTGTCGAGTATTAGGAAGATTAGGAAAAGACAGGCAACAATTACAGGCCATTTTATGTGGAAGGGGGATTTGGAGCACCTGGACACAACGGGAAAGATGGAGGGAAGGACAGCACCAGGTAAACCCAGGGAGAAAATGCTAGACAGACTTGCGGAGTGGCTGAAGACGAGGAGGGTGGAGGAGATGCTTGAGGCAACAAGAGATAGAGACAGATGGAAGTCCATGATCGCCAACGCCATGCGGTAGGGCACCTGATCATGGCTGATGATGATGATGATGATGATGATGAGTATTAGGCCCGTCTAAAAGTCAGTAAAGAGGCATATGCCATGGCGATATGCGCGGCAGTCAGGTATTCTAGATCTCGCCATTTTGACATACTCGTTTTCACATGCCGTGTACCTGGTCACTGTATGACAGATCATTATCATGATCATGACAGTCACCGAGTCACTGACAATCACAATGATAATGAATGAAGACTGTCGTTGATTGACTACCTGTTTATTGCGGGCAAAACCACATAAAAAGGCAAAAATCGAAATGGAAATCAAATAAAAGATCACTTACCTTACAATCATTCCGCACAAACTGCATCCCATGTCCAGGATATACTGTGGAACTACAGAAATAGCACTTTTCGAGACGCATCGTGGTGGATGTTCGCACACGGAAAACGTGAAGAATTAAGCGGAAGTTGCGTTATTGTAAGCAAGTTCGTCAATCGATAATAAGAGTGATCTCCCCTGAAAGAACTTTCTTCTCCACAGGTGTCGGAAATGTAAAACCCTAGGCAGTGCAGTCTTTGATAAAATATATCAGTTGAAACGTGTGAGTGTGTGTGTGTGCCCGCGCGTGCGCTTGTGAGTGTGTTATGAAGGAAGAATGAAACAATGTGAAGAAACAATAGGACGGCATCCACTGTTAATGTAAAAAAAAAAAAAAAAAGGAAACAAAGAAAACACGCACCCCCCCCCCCCCCCCACACACACACACTGAAAAACCCAGGAAGTTTTGTTGTTGCTTTCCACCCCCGAAAATTTGTGTATTTGTTTCCTTATTGTCTTTAGTATGAGTTTGATTAAGGCCAGTTGGCCGAAAATTTATGTCTGTCTTGTTTTATAGATTAAATAAGCGTTCTCATTCCATTTCCGTGTGTTTCTGGTTTCTGTTTGTTTGAACACTGGCAGTAACTTTGATTCAGATTCATCAAATAAACAAACAAATAAAACAAGCAAGCAAGCAAACAAAACAAACAAAGAAACAAACAAAATGAAACAAAACAAACCTTTATGCAATTAAAACTCAGGATCCTTTAAAAATGAATGAAATAATTACACACGCACACACACACACACACACACACACACACACACACACACACACCACACACACACATACACACACACACACACACACACACACACACACACACACACACACACACACACACACACACTAAAAAACAACAACCCAAAACAAAGCAAAATAAAACAAAAACGAAGGATAAGGAATGTATTTTACACTGAGTAACAAGGGCAGGAAACTGGGAGGGTGATTATGTTGAACAGTAACAAGGATGCGGGGGGAGGGGGGGCTAAAGAGAGTGGAGTGGATTATAATGAACAGTAACAAGGATTAGGGGGTGAACTGAAGAGAGTGGGGAGGGTTATGTTGTACAGTAACAAAGATGGAGGATTGACAGTGGATTGGTTATGTTGTACAATAAAAGAAGTGGATGACTGTCTATGGATTGGATTATGTTGTACAATAACAAGGGTGGAGGATTGACACAGGATTGGATTATGTTGTACAATAACAAAGATGAGGATTGACAGTGGATTGGATTATGTTGTACAATAATAAAGGCGGAGGATTGACACAGGATTGGATTATGTTGTACAATAACAAAGATGAGGATTGACAGTGGATTGGATTATGTTGTTCAATAACAAAGGTGGTGGGTTGACAGTGGATTGGATTATGTTGTACAATAATAAAGATGGCGGGTTGACAGCAGAATGGATTATGTTGTACAATAACAAAGGTGGAGGATTGACACATGATTGGATTATGTTGTACAATAATAAAAGTGGAGGACTGACACAGGATTGGATTATGTTGTTCAATAACAAAGGTGGAGGGTGGACAGTGGATTGGATTATGTTGTACAATAACAAAGGTGGATGACTGACAGTGGATTGGATTATGTTGTACAATATCAAAGATGGCGGGTTGACAGCAGAATGGATTATGTTGTACAATAACAAAGGTGGAGGATTGACACAGGATTGGATTATGTTGTAAAATAACAGAGGTGGATGACTGACAGTGGACTGGATTATGTTGCACAATAACAAAGATGGCGGGTTGACAGCAGATTGGATTATGTTGTGCAATAAGGAAGGAGGAGGACTGACACATGATTGGATTATGTTATACAATAACAAGGATGGAGGATTGAGAGCAGGGTGGATTATGTTATGTAGTAACAAAGTTGGAGGGAGAACTGCAGATAGCAGGGTGGATTATGTTGAACAGTAACAAAGGAAGAAGAAATATTAGTTTCCAACACAAACAATTCTCACTGTAAATATGAAATTCTGTGCAGATGAGAACCTGAACCAGAACTGTATTATTTTATTTTTCCTGGTTGCCTGGTTAATAATAATAATAATAATATATTTTATTTATATAGCGCAAAATCTTGACAAAATCAAATCTAAGCGCTTAGCGTATACATGCATACATACCTACATACATATGAGCGCATACATGCATACATACATGCTTACATACTTACATACATAAATCTAAGCTGAGCGTATGCATGCACACATACATACATACATAAATCTAAGCGTATACATACATACATACATACATACATACATACGTACGTACGCACATGCATACATAATAATTACAATATTTATATAGCGCAAATCTCGACAAAATCAAATCCAAGCGCCGAAAAGACACACACGCACACACGCACGCACGCACGCACACACACACACACACACACACACACACACACACACACACACACACACACACACACACACACACACACACACACACACACACACACACACACACACACACACACACACACACATGCATGGCCACAAATGGGGAGAAAAGAATAAAAGCAATAAAAGCAAGAATAAAACCAATGGAAAACCACAGAGAGCACATCATATACAATTATATATTAAAACAAAGTGATTCCCCTCCGAGCGGAGACAGGCTGCAGAGGGGGGTTGAGTGAGGTTAGGATTTTATGCAGAGGAGAAAAGGTGAGTTTTGAGAGCGGACTTGAAGGAGGCAAAAGTAGGTTGCTGACGGACTGAGAGAGGAAGTTTGTTCCAGGAGAGTGGACCAGAAACAGAGAAGGCTCGTGGACCATAGGTATTGAGCTTAGTGCGTGGAAAGCGAAAAGTCAGAGGATCGGAGGCAGAGCGGAGGGTACGTGAGGGAACATAGATCTCAAGTAGGCTTGACAGGTAATCGGGGGCTGCGTTATTGAGGCTTTTGTAGCACATGGTGTCTAGTTTGTACTGTATGCGCTTTGATACAGGGAGCCAGTGAAGTTGTGCCAGGAGAGGAGATATGTGGTCAGCTTTTTTCTTTTTGAGTACAAGGCGTACAGCATTGTTTTGAATGCGCTGTAGGATGTGAATGGTGGAGGCAGGAAGACCAGACAGGAGTGAATTGCAATAGTCAATGCGAGACATTATGAAGGAGAGAACGAGTTTTGCAGTTGTTTCGACAGAGAGATACTTCCTGATCAGGCTTATACGATGGTTAGATGAAAAACAAAGCAAAGCTTTGGACAGCGTATCATAACTCGTCAGTTGTAGCAGAATTTCAATCAAGTTTTAATTCAAACAAAAGATAAAACATAAATAGCTCTATGCTTACCTAAACTTAACAAATATGTAATGGGCCCATTAGCTCAGTTGTTAGAGCGCTATGCAGGGTTGTGGACTCAGCTGCTTTGAAAGGGCAGATATGAAAAACGTTTTATTGAAATCTTACATTTGTATATAAACATTTCTGCGAGCATGATTGTAAAGTCAGAAACTAGATATGTACGTACTGTGGTGTCTGTTCCACACAAAACTAAATTTTTTGTTAATTTCATATTCTGAAATATTTGACACTTTTCGTTTTATTTATTTATTTATTTATTTATTCATTCATTATTTATTTATTTATTCATTTATATAATTATATATTTATGTATTTATTTATTATTTGTATTCATTTATTTATTTATCTATTTATTCATTGATTGATTGATTTACTTACTTACATACTTATTCATTTATTCATTCAAATATTTATTCATTCATTCATTCGTTCATTCATTCATTCACTTATTATTTATTTACTTGTTTATTCATTTATTTGTTTACTTGTTTGTTTGTTGTTTTTTTGTTTGTTTGTTTATTTTCTAAATCTAAGCAGAAGCGTTTTGAATGCTCGCAGCTTTACGAAATGCGTTCAGTTGTGTCTTTAACCTCAATACAGATGATGCATTTGGTTAGTCTCGGTGGCTTTTATTTCTTTTATAACTATAGTTATTACCAAAATCCTATAGATAGTTTGAATTTGGAAACATTTAACTTGATGTCACTGATCTGATGTATTTTAAAGAAGACCTTGTTCCATGCAATGTCCCTATTAAGTTTCCCATCCCATTTTGAGCAACAGTTTGGGTATACTGTTATCAATAAGCACTCCATCGCCTTGTGCCTTTCTTCACAGAGTAAATCATTTTCACTGTAACATTTGATTCAAGTGCATTGTTGCCTGATTTGTACGTCACTTTTCGTTACATAGTTCTTAATCGAAGATACACAGCCAACAAAAATAACATCAATGCTTATATCAAATTTTGTTTTAAGTTCTAGATGTAAAATAAATGTTCCTTCGTCTTTAAAGAAATGTGCTAAACAATAAATTCCCACGGCAATCCATTTTATGCGTTTTATCACTACATCTCAAAATTCAATTTTTAAACAGTGATTTTAGTGTCAACTTACTGCATGTTTCTTCATATTAATATGACTTGTGTAGCCAACACAAGATTGTGTGTCATATTTGCAAAATCAGCTAATCTTTACCCGTAATATTCGCAATGGTTTGAGAAAGGGTGCACGGCGATACAGACATTTCCGTTTATGACCAGTATCTTTTAGTTTCCTAACTCAAGTAAGTTTTAGGGCTGTAATATGTTTTCATGTCTAGTAGATTAAGGCCACCTTTTTTTCACACGTCTCACTGCTGTCTTTCTATTAACTATTGCTTGGTTTATCCTTCCATACAGATGGATAACACATGATGTTCAGAAATACATTTTGTACAAAAATATTAGGCAGACTATGTGGAAACTCCAAAGCTGCATGAGTTTTCTTAATATAAGGGATTTAAGCATAGCAACTTGCCTTACCTAGTGGTGTAATATTTCGTGTTAACTAGATTGTTAGAAGTGCTTTTACTTAAAACAAAAATCTTTATCATTTCACATTTCTTCGAATACTGTGTAAACCATACACCCAGTATATTGTAGGCCCTACGCCTTGGAATTTCACTATTATCTCATATTTCACCTATGTTTAAGAGGACAGTGTTGTTGTTTTTTTGTTTTGTTTCGGTTTTGTGTGTGTGTGTTTGTGTGTGTGTGTGTGTGGTGTGTGTGTGTGTGTGTGTGTGTGTGTGTGTGTGGTGTGTGTGTGTGTGGTGTTTTGTTTTGTTTCCAGCCAGACTGCCCCTCTCTCTCTGTTTCTCTCTCTCTCCGTATGTGTGTGTGTGTGTGTGTGTGTGTGTGTTGTGTGTGTGTGTGTGTGTGTGTGTGTGTGCGTGTGTGTGTGTGTGTATGTGTGTGTGTGTGTGTGTGTGTGTGTGTATGTGTGTGTGTGTGTGTGTTGTGTGTGTGTGTGTGTGTGTGTGTGTGTGTGTGTGTGTGTGTTTTTCAGCATTCATAAATGATTCGGAAACTTCACTTAATTTGTAGACTATTTCAATCCACTGTATGTTAAACGCATATCATCAGCAAATTGAGATCTTTATTCGCTCTGATCATGACTGCCAGTATATCTGCACTAAAGATGAGGAGGTAAGGGGGGGGGGACTGGAAATGACGTTTTTAATTTCTATTTCGTCATCAGCATTCTGAAATCGTCACAGCAAGATATGACGTGCCCGCAATTCATAAATGTGGCTCTGCGTCATTCATCCTATCAGAGATAAACAGATCAGTTGCAAGAACATCACCAAGAGATCGACACACTGTTGAAAACCGAAAACGGAAAGCAAGATACGCACAACAGAATTGTTATACGTCGAACTAGAACTCAGTTAGAACCGAGCAAGAACAAACGTACGCGGTTGATCACACACGAACGCGATAAACGTGGTAGGGGTGAACAGCAAAAAGAAAACCCAATCTCTCAAAGTTCCTGCTAATTTTTTTCCACACGAATGCAGGGTCAATTCACCCGATCATGGAAGCCTACGCCAGTGAGATGGGGGTACATTTGGATAACCTACGAAAGACAGGCTTGTTTTGTGACGTACAGATAGTGCTTCGTGCGGAAAACCGCCGTTTTCACGTGCACAGGAACATTCTGGCCAGCTGCAGTCGCTACTTTCGTTCTCTGTTCACCTCAGTGAAAGCCGGGTCTGGCCAGATCGAGGTGGAGATACCCGGAGTGACGTATTCAGACATGGAGGCCATCGTCCAGTACGCCTACCTTCAGGTCAGGTCAGGTCAGGGTTGATCTTAAAGAGAGATATATGTTAAAATCAGGTCAGGGTTGATCTATAAAGATAGATAGATAGAGAGAAAGGTTGATCTTGAAAAGAGGCTTATACATGTACGTTCAAATCAGGTCAGAGTTAATCTTAAAAAGAGATATAGGCCTACGTTCAAATCAGGTCAAGGTTGATCTTAAAAAGAGACAAGTATCATACAAATATATGGTACTTTAAAGTTAGGTCAGGGTTGACCTTAAAGTGAGCTACGTTCAGGTTAGGTCAGGGTTGACCTTAAACAGAGATATACAAACGTTCAAGTTAGGTCAGGGTTGATCTTAAAGAGATATACGTTCAAGTTAGGTCAGTGTTGACCTTTAAAATACATACGTTCAAGTTAGGTCAGGGTTGACCTTAAAGAGGTATACGTTCAAGTTAGGTCAGGGTTGACCTTAAAGAGGTATACGTTCAAGTTAGGTCAGGGTTGACCTTAAAGAGATATACGTTCAAGTTAGGTCAGGGTTGATCTTAAAGAGGTATACGTTCAAGTTAGGTCAGGGTTGACCTTAAAGAGGTATACGTTCAAGTTAAGTCAGGGTTGACCTTTAAGAGATATACGTTCAAGTTAGGTCATGGTTGACCTTAAAGAGATATACGTTCAAGTTTGGTCAAGGTTGACCTTGAAACGAGTTATACGTTCAAGGTAAATCAGGGTTGACCTTTAAGAGATATACGTTCAAGTTAGGTCAGGGTTGACCTTAAAAAGAGACATACGTTCACCTGATGTCAGGTTTATGCCTCTCCCCTGTGACACGGAGAGAGAGAGAGCAAGAAAGATTTATTGTGTGTGTGTTTGTGTGTGCATGTATGTCAATGCGTGTGTATGTATGTTTGTATGGGTGTGTGCGCATGTGAACTTGTGTGTGTGTGTGTGTGTGTGTGTGTGTGTGTGTGTGTGGTGTGTGTGTGTGTGTGTGTGTTTGTGTGTGTGTGTGTGTGTGTGTAGCAGAGAGCGACTTCAGCCTTCAGAATACTTTATTACTCAAGGAGAGTAGCAATAGGTCTCATTGGACCTCTCTTACAGCTGGTCCTCGCTACTCTACACACAGAATATCAGCATTAATAATAATTATAATATTAATAATAATAATAATAATAATAATAATGATAAGACATCATGACACATAAAGTGCAAGACAAATTACAGAATGAGCGGTGATAATATATTGATGTTACATATTCACTAACGGCCCAAGTACTTTACAAAAGAATGAGAGACACAGGTAGATATATGTGAATTATTGCATGTCATCCCTTAATAATAACAACGAAAAAAACAACAATAATATACCAGTATTGCTACAAGTATTAATATCATATTCAAAAAAGTAAATTACAGACATAGAATAAAAAATAAATAAATAAATGAATACTAAGAACAACTAACTGAAGGCATAGGGGGGGGGGGGGGTGTGATGAGAAAGACACATCAACCAACGGAATGACAAAAATAAATTACAAATAACATTTCCACCTCATAAAAAGTATGTCAATCAATCATGTGCGGTATAAGAGCCTGAGACACAGG
This sequence comes from Monoplex corrugatus, assembly GCA_030674185.1. NCBI lineage: Eukaryota > Metazoa > Mollusca > Gastropoda > Littorinimorpha > Ranellidae > Monoplex > Monoplex corrugatus. The sequence continues at coordinate 92,483,016 of CM060312.1, forward strand.
GAGATACACGTAAAGCAATACATGTCAGCCCCTAACAACAGCCTGAGACACAGGGAGATACACGTAAAGTAATACATGTCAGCCCCTAACAACAGCCTGAGACACAGAGAGATACACGTAAAGCAATACATGTCAGCCCCTAACAACAGCCTGAGACACAGGGAGATACACGTAAAGTAATACATGTCAGCCCCTAACAACAGCCTGAGACACAGAGAGATACACGTAAAGTAATACATG
>CM060312.1:92485755-92498255 GCA_030674185.1 Monoplex corrugatus
CGCGTGTGTATGTGTGCATGTGTGCGCGCGCACATATGCATGCATGTGTCTGTTTGAAGTGTGGAGTTTATTCAATAGGGATTTATACCACACGGAAAATTCCACATGCGCTCCTTCCAGGGTGACATATGAAAAACAAAGCTGGCACTATCAGAATGATAGAAACATTCAGATGGGCAGCGAACAGTGTATGTGTGTGTGTGGGTGAGAGAGAGAGAGACAGACAGACAGAGAGACAGACAGGTAGGCAGACAGGCAGACTGGCAGACAGACAGAGGCACGAAAACGTCGTCTTTGAGGAGGAAAGTCCGCAATTTTTCATTTTTACAATTTCTTTGCTTTGAACATTTTCTGTCGAAAAAAAACAAAAAACCCACACCACCACCAACAGCAACAACAGTAACAATAAAACAAACAACACACGTGCGCACACCCACATACAAAAGAACAAGAGGAAACGCCGTAATGACCCTGCAAGGGAAGTAACTATCATTGCTAGCCTGGATAAACTGTAAATCGTTTGTTTGCAAGTTGATAATTATGTTCCGTCGGCTGCGTTCCGCTTGAAATGTTACGAACACAGCCTGCTTGCGAATGCAAATCAGTTTAAGAAGGGTTGAAGAGGTATATAAGAGGTGGGTGTGTAAGGCTTGACTCCGAATAGGCTGGCGGGAAACAGAGGATAATACCAAGGCATGGCGCTTTCATTGTGTCACGTTTACAAACACTTAAGGGCAGTCGCTGGTTAGTAACAGTTCAAGTAGATCAGTTCAAAAGCAGACGAGAAGTGTGTAGATCTATTAGTTTCCAAGTGTTTCACAGCTTCAGGGTACTTTGCCACCTGATCCCTACCGAGGATATTGTTCCTGGATCACTCTGACAGCCTTTTGTGGTCCCTCCCCCCCCCCCCCTCGACCCTGACCCTTTTTAAAAACATTTTCCTCCCCGCCTCCCCTGTTTAAAATATATATTATTTGGTCTTCACATGCTTCCATGCTTGAGAGAGAGAGAGTGTGTGTGTGTGTGATGGTGGTGGTGATGGTGTGTGTGTGTTTGTGTATGAGTGTGTGTATGTGAGAGAGAGAGAGAGAGTGTGTGTGTGTGTGTGTGAGAGAGAGAGACAGCGATTGTGTGTGTGTGTGTGTGTGTGTGTGTGTGTGTGTGTGGTGTGTGTGTGTGTGTGTGTGTGTGTGTGTGTGTGTGTGTGTGTGTGCGTGTGTGGCTTAAATTTGTTCAAGAAGGATTCATCGCAGTCGGATAACTCCATATGCGCTTCTCCCAAATCTGCAAGCAAATATCCAGCAGACTTCCTGAGCATGCGCAGAACTGTATACACTGGCAAAGTCTTGAAATGGGAAAGGGGGGTAGGAGGAGGAGGACATGGGCCTATGGAACACTAAACCGACGCCACGAGAATGATGGAAACATTAAGATGAGCAGCAAACAGGCCAGTTTTTATTATGGCAGGCTGGGATTGAACTTGAGATATCAGATCTTGAGTCTAGAGCTATGACAGAAGAACCAACCAATCAACCAGTGTGATCTAATCTCAGCTATGTGCACATGTGTGTGTGTGTGTGTATGTGTGTGTGTGTGTGTGTGTGTGTGTGTGTGTGTGTGTGTGTGTTGTGTGTGTGTGTGTGCATGTGTGAGAGAGAGAGAAATAGAGGGAGGGGGGGAGAAGAGAAAGAGGGAGAGGAGAGAGAGAGGGAGAGAGAGAAGGAGGAGAGAGAAAGAGAGGAGAGGGAAGAGAGAAGAGGAGAGAGGAGAGAGAGAGAAAGAGAGAGAGAAGGAGAGAGAAGGAAGAGAGGAGAGAGAGAAAGAGAGAGAGGGAGAGAGAGAAAGAGAAGAGAGGAAGAGAGAAAGAGAAGAGAAGAAGGAAAGAAGAAGAGAGAAGAGAGAGAGAAAGAGAAAGAGAGAAGAGAGAGAAAGAGAGAAAGAAAGAGAGAGAGAGAAAGAGAGAGAAGAGAGAGAAAGTAGGACAAGAAGATGCAAGTTTGTAAAAAGCAACTCACATGTCACATCGTTCTGTCCAAGTAAAAAAAAAGTACATTTGAATAAATACATGTACACCATTTCCCTCCCTCCTTACACCCCAACCCATGCCCTTCTCTCTCTCTCATCCTCCCTCCCTCTCTCTTCATCTCTTTCTCTCTATCTCTTTGTCTCTGTCTATGTTTGCCTCTCTGTTTCTTCCTCTCTCGCTTTCTCTTTGTCTCTCTCTCTCTCTCTCTCTCTCTCTCTCTGTCGCTCTCTGTCTGTCTGTCAGTCAGTCTGTCTGTCTGTCAGTCCGTCTGTCTACTCTATCTGTCAGTCAGTCTGTCTGTCTGTCTGCATCTGTCTCACTGTCTGTCCGTCTGTCTCTGTCTGTCTCTCTCGCTCCCATTTCCTACTACTACTACCACCAACACCAACACCACCACTACCACTACCACTACTACTACTACTACCACTACTACTACTACTACTTCTACTACTATCAAGAGAAAGATAGTGTGCTTTAACATAACTAATATTTGTCGAGAATAATGAACCCAGAATTGATCTAATAGAAATTTTTGCATAAGTCTCGCTTTAGCCATTATGCTCTCTTTCTGTTGCTTTCCTTTCTCCTCTCCTCACTTTATCCATCCTCCCGCACCCCCTCCTTCTCCACCTCCCCATCTGTCCCATCTCTCCCTCTCCTTCCCCTATCTCTGTCTCTTTCTCCCCTCTCCTTCCCCCCATCTCAATTTCTGTCCTCACACGTCCCAACGGGGGAAACAGCACGCGCACCTAACGTCGGACAACATCGAGTCTGTGATGTTCACGGCTGACCGTTTCAACGTGCTGGGCTTGCTGAAGCAGTGCGAGGACTTCCTGGAGTCGCACATTCACCATGACAACGTGGTGGGCATCCTTAAGATCTCCAGGCATCTCCACTGCCGCCACCTGGAGCGCAAAGCTCTTCGCTATCTCCTGGTCAACTTCAGCGAGGTGGTGGCCCATAGCGCCGAGTTCCAGCTACTGACGGCTGAAGAACTGGCCGCCCTCTTCAAGGCGGATGAGCTGAACCTGCGGTATGAGGATAAAGCGGTGAGCCCTCCAGCTTTACTGTATGAGAGTGGTGTGATATGACTTTTGTTATATTGTCTGTACTCTGTGTTGTGTGTATTTGTGTGTGTGTATGTGTGTGTGTGTGTGTGTGTGTGTATGTGTGTGTGTATGTGTGTGTGTGTATGTTTGTGTGTGTGTGTGTGTGTGTGTGTCAGAAGCTATCCTCATTGGCACCCGTCAGAAACTTTCTCAGCTGCCTCCTCTTTCTCTCCCATTATGCAACACATCAGTCCCAATTTCTGATTCAGCTAAAAACCTTGGTGTCTGCATTGACTCTACCCTCTCCATGAACAACTTTGTTTCTCAAACTGCCAGATCTTGCTACTATCATCTCCATCGTATAAGGCTGATCAGGAAGTTTCTCTCTGTCGAAACAACTGCAAAACTCGTTCTCTCCTTCATAATGTCTCGCATTGACTATTGCAATTCACTCCTGTCTGGTCTTCCTGCCTCCACCATTCACATCCTACAGCGCATTCAAAACAATGCTGTACGCCTTGTACTCAAAAAGAAAAAAGCTGACCACATATCTCCTCTCCTGGCACAACTTCACTGGCTCCCTGTATCAAAGCGCATACAGTACAAACTAGACACCATGTGCTACAAAAGCCTCAATAACGCAGCCCCCGATTACCTGTCAAGCCTACTTGAGATCTATCTTCCCTCACGTACCCTCCGCTCTGCCTCCGATCCTCTGACTTTTCGCTTTCCACGCACTAAGCTCAATACCTATGGTCCACGAGCCTTCTCTGTTTCTGGTCCACTCTCCTGGAACAAACTTCCTCTCTCAGTCCGTCAGCAACCTACTTTTGTCTCCTTCAAGTCCTCTCTCAAAACTCACCTTTTCTCCTCCGCATAAAATCCTAACCTCACTCAACCCCCCCCCTCCCCCCCCCCCCCCCTTCTGCAGCCTGTCTCCGCTCGGAGGGGAACCACATGGTTATAATATATAATTGTATATGCTATGCTCTCTATAATTTTCCATTGCTTTTATTCTTGCTTTTATTGCTTTTATTCTTTCTCCCCATTTATAGCCATGCGTGTGTGTGTGTGTGTGTGTGTGTGTGTGTGTGTGTGTGTGTGTGCGTGTGCGTGCGTGCGTGCGTGCGTGCGTGCGTGTGTGTCTGCTTCAGCGCTTAGATTTGATTTTATCAAAATTTTGCGCTATATAAATATTGTAATTATTATTATTATTATTATGTGTGTGTGTGTGTGTGTGTGTGTGTGTGTGTGTGTGTGTGTGTGTGTGTGTGTGTGTGTGTATGTGTGTGTGTATGTATGTGTGTGTGTGTGTGTGTGTGTGTGTGTGTGTGTGTGTGTGTGTGTGTGTGTGTGTGTGCTCATGATAAGGCAATCAACGGTCAACTGTACAACCCTTCCTACCTCTGTTCTACTTCTGATACTATTTGTTTACAAATTCCTCGATACAGATGTTCCACAGTCAGTCGCCATTCAGTTTCTGTCTGGTCCAAAATCTTGAATGAGCTTCCCTCGCCTCTTCCACAGTCATGAACTCGTCCTGCTTTCAACTGTAACACCGTGGGAGCCCCAGTTATTGACTTTTCATCCGGTGTATGGTCCCTGTGAAGGCTGGTTTTTGTTTGACGGTAGAAAAAAAAACACACTGGCCCATTTTTCCATCTGGTCCAGTGTTCGAATTTCAGAACTGAGTGTTCATTTTTTCGTATGTGCTTATATCGAAAAATCATGAAATACTTCCGTTACCTCCCACGCCCCTTCCCTCCTCACTTGTGAAAGTTTAAAAATGCCAAACAATAAACCATTGTTCGTTGTTCATTGTTCCTTTCTGTCCCATCCTGTGCATCTCAGAAGCTGAAAGTAACTGAACAATTTCATTTAGTGCCAAAGTACTATATGACAATGGTGATGACAATCACGAAGCTGTGATGTTGTCTTTGGAATTGACACTGCGTGACAAGGCTTGTTTACCCTGCGCTTTTTTACTGAACATAACCTGGCATCACCCAGGCCTGAGAACTACAGACACCTGTGGTATTGATCAGGAAAATCAAGAAACGCAGTGACACCTCTATGAAGTGAATGAAACTCAACTGAGTGCTTACAGTGTTCCCATTGAGTTCCCAAAGAGCCTGTCACACGCTCAGCATTGAGTAGGAGCTGACTGAGGCCGAAAACCCTAAAATGTTCTGAACTGAGGGGGACTTGAGCCCGTAACGTTTTAGTCATTGCGTTAACCACTTTGCCATGGTGATTCATCCGTGTTATTTCTGTGCTTTTAAGGTGAAAGCCATGTTGCAGTGGGTAGCCTTCAAGCCCGAGGTGCGGGTGGAATGTTACCCGTTACTGTTGAGCGCTTTGCGGCTGGGCCTGGTCAGCAAGAGGACACTGGTAGATCAGCTGCTGAGTGAACAAGGCCTGATGCAGAACGCCACTGCCAGAGACTTGGTTCAGAAAGGTAGGTGTGTGTGTGTGTGTGTGTGTGTGTGTGTGTGTGTGTGTGTGTGTGTGTGTGTGTGTGTATGTGTGTTGTGATATATTGTATAGTGTACCTGTGTCTGTAACTAGTATGTCATCAAGGATTTTATCAGCGAATATTGGATCTTTATCATAACTTATTTGGAACCAGAAAAACACGAAAATAGGATCAGAACGTGTATTTAATACAACCAGACAAGACAGGCACAAATTTTCGGCCAACTGGCCTTTGTAAAGCGTGAATGTAAAATCAAAAACAAACACCAAATACAAAAATTAGAAGAAAAAGACCCGAAACTTCCCTGCTGCTTCATATTTTTTTCCTATTTTTTGTATTTGGTGTTTGTTTGTGATCTTACATTCAAGACTGACAAAGGCCAGTTGGCCGAAAATTTGCGCCTGTCTTGTCTGGTTTTATCAAATACGCGTCCTGAGTCTATTTACGTGTTTGTCTGGTTCCTGTTTGCTTGAACGCGGGCAGTCACACTTGTTTTGGATAACTTATTTGGGCCATAAGTCTAACCCAAGAGACTGTGGATGAGGAATAGTGGATCTTTACTCTAATTTATTTAGACCATAGTTGTAACTCAGTAGATGTGAATTTAAAAAAAAAAAAAAAGCTTAGCGTCAGACACTACCATATCCAAGTAATGCAGAGTGGCACACACGCACACTCTATTTTGGCCTTAATCTAATCCAGTGTTTACCTCCAGGTCGCGGTTCACCTATGGTCTTCGCGAAACACAAAGTGCTCCACCTCACCTGACAGCGACAGCTCAGGTCGTGCCAAAATTTGGGTGTCAATCCTCTGTTTTCGGTCACACGCCATACCGAGCGGACGTACCGTCTAACTGCGCCGTCATGTCGTTGTCCAACACAACCTGTAATCTCCACTTCCCACATCAACTTTTCTTTCCTTGATCGTCGTCATCTTGACATCCTATTATTGGAGTTAATTGGAGTTATTGGAGTTATTGGAGTTATTGGAGTTATTTCAAGAAGGATTCACAGCGCTCGGACAACTCCATATGCACTCCACCCAGATCTGCCAGCAATTATCTGACAGATTTCCTGAGCCTGCACAAAACCCTATGCGCTGGCAAGGTCTTGAAACGGGGAAAGCAGAGAGGGACCTATCAAACACTAAGCTGACACCACCAGAATGATGGAAACATTAAGGCGGGCAGCGAACAGGCCAGTGGACCTGTCAAACACTAAGCTGACACCACCAGAATGATGGAAACATTAAGACGGACAGCGAACAGGCCAGTGGACCTATCACACACTAAGCTGACACCACCAGAATGATGAAAACATTAAGACGGGCAGCAAACATGCTAGTGGACCTATCAAACACTAAGCTGACACCACCAGAACGATGGAAACATTAAGACGGGCAGCGAACATGCTAGTGGACCTATCAAACACTAAGCTGACACCACCAGAACGATGGAAACATTAAGATGGGCAGCGAACAGGCCAGTTTTTAATGTTGCAGGCTGGGACTGAACTCAAGATATCAGATCTTGTGTCCATGGCTCTGCCAACCACCCCATCTTGCCAACAGCACCCAGTGTTCCCAGGCGGTCATCCATCCAAATACTAACCAGGCCCGACGTTGCTTTAACTTGGGTGATCAGACGAGACATATCCTATCGTCAGGTTTACTGACTGCTTGGTATTGTTGCCAGAAGGTTACGCTCTTTCCCTGGCCCAGGTCGCCCATTGTCAAGTAGAAGTGTCCGTCCTGCCCATCGTCTCGTGTCTTCGTGGCCCTTTAGCTCAGTTGTCAGAGCGCCGTGCTCATAATACAAGGGTTGTACTTGTAGGTTCAACCTTTGGGTAGGTCACGTGTTTTATTATGGTCAGAGCGCCGTGCTCATAATACAAGGGTTGTAGGTTCAACCTTTGGGTAGGTCACGTGTTTTATTATGGTCAGAACGCCGTGCTCATAATACAAGGGTTGTAGGTTCAACCTTTGGGTAGGTCACGTGTTTTATTATGGTCAGAGCGCCGTGCTCATAATACAAGGGTTGTAGGTTCAACCCTCGGGCGGCTCACGTGTTTTATTATGGTGGGCTGGTTGGTTCTTGTGACAGAGCCATGGACTCAAGATCTGATATCTTGAGTTCAGTCCCAGCCTACAACATTAAACATTGGCCTGTTGGCTGCCCATCTTAATGTTTCCATCATTCTGGTGGTGTCAGCTTAGTGTTTCTATCATTCTGGTGAGGTCAGCTTAGTGTTTCTATCATTTTGATGGTGTCAGCTTAGTGTTTCCATCATTCTGGTTGTGCCAGCTTAGTGTTTCCGTCATTCTGGAGGTGTCAGCTTAGTGTTTCCATCATTCTGGTGGTGCCAGCTTAGTGTTTCCATCATTCTGGTGGTGCCAGCTTAGTGTTTCCATCATTCTGGTGGTGTCAGCTTAGTGTTTCCATCATTCTGGTGGTGCCAGCTTAGTGTTTCCATCATTCTGGTGGTGCCAGCTTAGTGTTTCCATCATTCTGGTGGTGTCAGCTTAGTGTTTCCATCATTCTGGTGGTACCAGCTTAGTGTTTCCATCATTCTGGTGGTACCAGCTTAGTGTTTTAAAGGTCTTCCTCCCCTTCCCCCTTTCCGTTCCTCAATTCAAGACCTTGCCAGCGCGTAGGGTTTTGCGCAGGCTCAGGGAGTTCGTCAAATGTTACTGGCAGATCTGGGTGGAGCACATATGGAATTGTCCGAGTGCAATGAAACCCTCTTGAGCAAACCTTACCTTTCTATTTAAGGAGGCCATCCTCTCCTTAAGCAATTTACTAAGGAGGACCATCCCACTCCCTGAGCAATTCTTCCTCAGCCAGCATCATTCTTCCGACTCTGTTTGCAGCCATTCATGTACAAATGTGTCGCTGCTGGCAGGGACTCTGTGACCCACTCTTCATGGAACAGACCCACTAGACAGCCGTCATCCCATGCTCAACGTACGAATTCGCCACCTATACAGGTCCTGCTCCTAGGTACCAAAGGCTACAGAGCAGCAACTGACACAAGTCGGATTTTCATAAGCGCGGCTCCCATTGCCCAAGCAAAACCTTCAACTGCTAGCACAAGCACCACCCACAGAGGGTCCAGGCTTAGCAAGGAGCCTGGCCTTCCATGTCCAAGAGTGGAATCTTTTGGGCCTCAGTCCGTGGGTGCTAGAAATCAATGGAAGAGGGGCACAAACTTCCCTGGAAAGGGGAAAAAACTTCTAACGCCCTCCTCCCCACCCAGACTTCTCTCGAGCAGGTCAGAGTCCTGGGCTCTGAGGTTGCAGATCTCATCTGAAAACAGGCAATGGAAATCTCCTGTCCTCAGCCTGATCTGGGTTTCTATGGCTGCCTTATTACAGTTCTGAAACCCTGAGGTGGCTGACGCTTTGTCCTTGATTTGTCTCCCCACACATTTTTCCTGGAACAAATCCACTTCAGAAAGGAAACCCCGGCTTTTGTTCATCAGTCGACGAGGAAAGGCGATTGGGTCTCCTCCGTCGACCTCGAGGATGCTATTTCCACATCCTTGTACATCCTTCATGCAGCAAATTCCTACAGTGCAGGACAAGGTCCTACAATTCCGGGCCTACCCTTCGGTCTCTCCCTGGCCCCTTACGTCTTTATGAAGGTAGTCAGAGAACTAGCGACTCTGACCCACGGAGAAGCACTTGTCCTATGTGCCCTCAGGCCACTGCCATTTGAGCTTGTAGGAATGATTCCCTTCTCTTTTCTCTCACACAAAACATCCTTCCACTGGCCCTCGCTACCTCCTGCTAGCACAGCAAAATGCACTGTCTAAGTGGAGCCAAGGAAGACATCAGATTCTGTAACACTGGAGACCTCTCTCTCTCTCTTTCTTGCCAGAATTCCTGGCCAAGAGCTTGTAACCAGGTTCTGAAACCCGTTTCTTCAGAATTCCAATTCTGGTGTTCTTTCTGGACCCCAGAGACGCCAAAGAAGAGGACCCGTCCGCCGTTTTAAACATTACTGGCATTGCTCAGCCCCACTGAGATCTCTCGACAGAAACTCTTCATCTCCATTAACGAGCGATACATTGCAGCAACCACCACATCCCCGATGGATCTCTGAGACAGTCATTGGGGCATACAAAGAGACTTCATATTCATCCTTTTTAGAGCAGCTTCAGGCCCACGAACTCTGAGCCCTCTCTACCTCAGCTGCCTTCCATTACTCATTCTCCATTCAAGATGTCCCTGAAGCAGCATACTGGCACAGGGAATCATCTTCGTTAATCATTACTTGAGAGATCTTCGGGTCTGTGACACAGAGGATCTATCCAGCATCTTCTTCATTTCAGCTAACACAATGTTAGACGCTCCGCAGACCATAGCGGGAGATCTCTACTGCCTTACAATCTTTAGATTCTGCTTTCACTGGATATGATAGAGTTATACGTTATATGAGGAATTTTCAAGTAAATTCCCGTTTAGCTTAGTACACTTGCCATATCCATCTCTTACACCCTCCCCACCTGACTGTCCCGTGACTCACCTTCCTGGCCTGGCATTCAGAATCCCCAAAAAGAGGATCAATGGACACTTAAGTTCTCGGGTGATCTTGGCTGTCAGGCAAGGTGGAACACGCTACCTGGAGGCATCTATTGACCGAATTCTCGGCAAACACTGGGCCAGGTTACCGCCTAAATAAAGAAGTCATGTGTGCCACTTTGCGTTAGTTGGATATGGGAAGTGTACAAGCTAAAAAGGAATTTACTTGAAAATTCCTCATTTTCATCTTAATTTAGTTGGGTCATAGGTCTTACCCAGTAGAATATGAGTGAGGAATAGTGGATCGTTACCGTATTTATGTTGGACATAGGTCTAACGCAATAGACTGAGTGAGGAATAATGGATCGTTACCGTATTTATGTTGGACATAGGTCTAACTCAATAGACTGAGTGAGGAATAATGAATCGTTACCGTATTTATGTTGGACATAGGTCTAACGCAATAGACTAAGTGAGGAATAATGGATCGTTACCGTATTTATGTGGGACATAGGTCTAACTCAATAGACTGAGTGAGGAATGACGGATCGTTACCGTATTTATGTGGGACATAGGTCTAACTCAATAGACTGAGTGAGGAATGACGGATCGTTACCGTATTTATGTGGGACATAGGTCTAACGCAATAGACTGAGTGAGGAATAACGGATCGTTACCGTATTTATGTGGGCCATAGGTCTAACTCAATAGACTGAGTGAGGAATAATGGATCGTTACCGTATTTATGTTGGACATAGGTCTAACTCAATAGACTGAGTGAGGAATAATGAATCGTTACCGTATTTATGTTGGACATAGGTCTAACGCAATAGACTAAGTGAGGAATAATGGATCGTTACCGTATTTATGTGGGACATAGGTCTAACTCAATAGACTGAGTGAGGAATAATGGATCGTTACCGTATTTATGTTGGACATAGGTCTAACTCAATAGACTGAGTGAGGAATAATGGATCGTTACCGTATTTATGTGGGCCATAGGTCTTACGCAATAGACTAAGTGAGGAATAATGGATCTTTTCCCTTATTGATTTGGGCTACAAGTGTAACCCAGTGGACTGTGAGGATAACAGCAAAACTATAGCACCCAGCAGCACCTTCGTCAAGCCTGAAGCTCATGATCCATAATACAACTCAAGTATGCAAGAAATCACCACGTGCAATAGTCGCAGACTTATGCAAAACTTGTTTGTGGCAGTTGAGTGCTACAAAAGCCTCAATAACGCAGCCCCCGATTACCTGTCAAGCCTACTTGAGATCTATCTTCCCTCACGTACCCTCCGCTCTGTCTCTGATCCTCTGACTTTTCGCTTTCCACGCACTAAGCTCAATACCTATGGTCCACGAGCCTTCTCTGTTTCTGGTCCGCTCTCCTGGAACAAACTTCCTCTCTCAGTCCGTCAGCAACCTACTTTTGTCTCCTTCAAGTCCGCTCTCAAAACTCACCTTCTCTCCTCCGCATAAAATCCTAACCTCACTCAACCCCCCCCCCCCCCCCTCTGCAGCCTGTCTCCGCTCGGAGGGAATCACATGGTTATAATGTATAATTGTATATGCTATGCTCTCTATAATTTTCCATTGCTTTTATTCTTGCTTTTATTCTTTCTCCCCATTTATAGCCATGCGTGTGTGTGGGTGTGTGTGTGTGTGTGGGTGTGTGCGTGCGTGTGTGTGCGTGCGTGCGTGCGTGCTTGCGTGTGTGTCTGCTTCAGCGCTTAGATTTGATTTTATCAAGATTTTGCGCTATATAAATATTGTAATTATTATTATTATTATTGAGTGCAGAGATGTTCGTTTCCTAGGTTGACTGAAGTAGACATATTTGAAATGTAAAACATTGTTCAGTAAATTGTGCCTTCCTCAGGTGATGGAACAAATAACTGTATTAGCAAGAAAACACCTCTCAACTAACCGGTCGCGGTAGACGCCATTTTAGGCACATTCTTCACCTCTCTTGCTCGTTTTGACGGGGTCTTCAACGCTGCAACAAAGCACGCCATTTCCTATTGCAGGCGTCACAAATGTTTCAAAACGTCACACGTTGCACATGCGTAACATTTGATTTGATGAAGTCTGGGTTATGTGTGTGTGAGTGTTGAGAGAGAGAGAGAGAGAGAGAGAGAGAGAGAGAGAGAGAGAGAGAGAAAGAGAGAGAGAGAGAGTTCAGACTTCATATGAGTTATTCATGTTATGGGCCACAGCCCCTAATACAATTATACACAAATATAACAATATGCAACTCACTATACCATGTGTGTGTGTGTGTGTGTGTGTGTGTGTGTGTGTGTGTGTGTGTGTGTGTGTATGTGTTTGAGAGAGAGAGAGAGAGAGAGAGAGAGAGAGAGAGAGAGAGAGAGAGAGAGAGAAGACTGATTACAATGAGGATGTTAATGATTATGCAAGTAAG
>CM060312.1:92500755-92553255 GCA_030674185.1 Monoplex corrugatus
TCTTGGTTATGTAAGATGGGATGGTTGTATAGTTATCTTGGTTATGTAAGATGGGATGGTTGTATAGTTATCTTGGTTATGTAAGAAGAGGTGATTGCCTATTTAGTCCACTTAGTTATATAAGGGATGATTGTATAGTAATCTTGGTTATGTAAGATGGGATGGTTGCATAGTTATCTTGGTTATGTAAGATGGGATGGTTGTATAGTTATCTTGGTTATGTAAGATGGGATGGTTGTATAGTTATCTTGGTTATGTAAGATGGGATGGTTGTATAGTTATCTTGGTTATGTAAGATGGGATGGTTGTATAGTTATCTTGGTTATGTAAGATGGGATGGTTGTATAGTAATCTTGGTTATGTAAGATGGGATGGTTGCATAGTTATCTTGGTTATGTAAGATGGGATGGTTGTATAGTTATCTTGGTTATGTAAGATGGGATGGTTGCATAGTTATCTTGGTTATGTAAGATGGGATGGTTGTATAGTTATCTTGGTTATGTAAGATGGGATGGTTGCATAGTTATCTTGGTTTTGTAAGATGGGATGGTTGCATAGTTATCTTGGTTATGTAAGATGGGATGGTTGTATAGTTATCTTGGTTATGTAAGATGGGATGGTTGTATAGTTATCTTGGTTATGTAAGATGGGATGGTTGTATAGTTATCTTGGTTATGTAAGATGGGATGGTTGTATAGTTATCTTGGTTATGTAAGAATGGGATGGTTGATAGTTATCTTGGTTATGTAAGATGGGATGGTTGTATAGTTATCTTGGTTATGTAAGATGGATGGTTGTATAGTTATCTTGGTTATGTAAGATGGGATGGTTGTTAGTGTTATGTAAGATGGGATGATGTATAGTTATCTTGGTTATGTAAGATGGGATGTTGTATAGTTATCTGGTTATGTAAGATGGGATTGTATAGTTATCTTGGTTATGTAAGATGGATGTTTATAGTATCTTGGTTATGTAAGATGGGATGTTGTATAGTTATCTTGGTTATGTAAGATGGGATGGTTGATAGTTATCTTGGTTATGTAAGATGGGATGGTTGTATAGTTATCTGGTTATGTAAGATGGGATGGTTGATAGTTATCTTGGTTATGTAAGATGGATGGTTGTATAGTTATCTTGGTTATGTAAGATGGGATGGTTGTATAGTTATCTTGGTTATGTAAGATGGGATGGTTGTATAGTTATCTTGGTATGTAAGATGGGATGGTTGTATAGTTATCTTGGTATGTAAGATGGGATGGTTGTATAGTTATCTTGGTTATGTAAGATGGGATGGTTGTATAGTTATCTTGGTTATGTAAGATGGGATGGTTGATAGTTATCTTGGTTATGTAAGATGGATGGTTGATAGTATCTTGGTTATGTAAGATGGGATGGTTGCATAGTTATCTTGGTTATGTAAGATGGGATGGTTGTATAGTATCTTGTTATGTAAGATGGGATGGTTGATAGTATCTTGGTTATGTAAGATGGGATGGTTGTATAGTTATCTTGGTTATGTAAGATGGGATGGTTGATAGTTATCTTGGTATGTAAGATGGGATGGTTGATAGTTATCTTGGTTATGTAAGATGGGATGGTTGTATAGTTATCTTGGTTATGTAAGATGGGATGGTTGTATAGTTATCTTGGTTATGTAAGATGGGATGTTGTAGTTCTGGTTATTAAATGGAGTTATATTACTGGTATGTAAATGGGTGTGCTAGTATCTTGTTATTAATATGTGTAATACTGTATTAGGATGTTGATAGTTATGGTAGTAATGGATGGTTCATAGTTATCTTGGTTATAAGTGTGGTGCATATATCTTGTTATTAATGGATGGTGCATAGTTATCTTGTTTGTAGATGAGGTGTAGTTATCTTGTTAGTATGATGTTGTATATTATCTTGTTATGAGGAATGTTGTAGTTATCTTGTTATTAATGGATGTGTATTACTTGGTATTAATGGATGGTTGTATATTATCTGTAGTAGAGGGATGTGATATTATCTTGTTATTAAGAGGGATGGTTGTATATACTGGTTTGTAGAAGGATGCTTTTATACTGTATAAAGGATGTTGATATAATCTGGTATTAAGATGGGAGTGTATTATCTTGTATGTAAGAGGGTGCATAGTACTTGGTATTAGGATGATGTAGTTGGTAGAAGTTGATGTTTAGTATTTGTATTAAGATGGTTAAGTATCTTGGTATGAGATGTTTTTGTTTGTAAGATGATGTTGTATTATCTGTTATGTAAGATGGATGTTGTAAGTTCTTGTAGTAAGTGGAGGTGTATAGTATCTTGGTTATTAAGAGGTTGTATAGTATCTGTATGTAAGATGATGTGAATTTGTTATGTAATGTGATGTAAGTTATCTGTATGTAAATGGATGTGATAGTTCTGGTTATAAGAGGATATGTATGTATCTGGTATTGAGATGATTGTTGATAGTTATCTTGTTATTAATGTGTGATATTTCTTGTAGTAAAAAGGTATTGCTATTTCACTTTTTATAGGTGATTGTTAGATCTGTTTGTAAGATGATATGATAGTATCTGGTTAGGAGAGGGTTTTATAGTACTTGGTTATAAGGGAGGTGTATAGTTATCTGTTAGTAATGGATGATTGTGTTTTCTTGTTATTAGATGATGATTGTAGTTATCTTTTAAGAAGAGGTTGCTATTTCCACTTGTATTAGGGATATTTATAGTTATCTTGTTTGTAAAAGGGAGGTCTAGTATCTTGTTATGTAAGAGGAGGTTGCATATATCTGGTAGAAAGGATGTGCAGTTATCTTGGTTATTAAGATGGATGGTTGTATAGTTATCTGGTTATGTAAGATTGATGTTGTATAGTTATCTGGTTATGTAAGATGAGATGGTTGTATAGTTTCTTGGTTATGTAAGATGGGATGGTTGTATAGTTATCTTGGGTATGTAAAATGGATGGTGTATAGTATCTTGGTTATGTAAAGGGAGGTTGTTAGTTATCTTGTTATGTAAATGGGATGGTTGTATAGTTATCTTGGTTATGTAAGATGGGATTGTGTATTATTTGGTTATGTAAGATGGGATGGTTGCATTGTTATCTTGGTTATTAAGAGGATGTTGTATAGTTATCTTGTTATGTAAGAAGAGGTGATTGCCTATTTATCCTTAGTTAATAAGGATGATTGTAAGTAATCTTGGTTATTAAGATGGGATGATTGTATAGTATCTGTTATGTAAGAGGGATATTTTATAGTTATCTTGGTATGTAAGATGGGATCTTGTATAGTTATCTTGGTTATGTAAGAGGATGTTGTATAGTTATCTGGTTATGTAAGATGGGATATTTATTTATCTTGGTTATGTAAGATGGATGTTGTATAGTTATCTTGGTTATGTAAGATGGGATTGTAAGTTATCTTGGTTATGTAAGATGGGATGGTTGTATATTATCTTGGTTATGTAAGAGGATGGTGTATAGTTATCTTGTTATGTAAGATGGGATGGTTGTATAGTTATCTTGGTTATGTAAGATGGGATGGTTGTATAGTTACTTGGTTATGTAAGATGGGATGGTTGTATAGTTATCTTGGTTATGTAAGATGGGAGTGTTGTTAGTTATCTTGGTATGTAAGATGGGATGTTGTATAGTTATCTTAGTTATCTTGGTTATGTAAGATGGGATGGTTGTATAGTTATCTTGGTTATGTAAGATGGGATGGTTGTATAGTTATCTTGGTTATGTAAGATGGGATGGTTGTATAGTTATCTTGGTTATGTAAGATGGGATGGTTGTATAGTTATCTTGGTTATGTAAGATGGGATGGTTGTATAGTTATCTTGGTTATGTAAGATGGGATGGTTGTATAGTTATCTTGGTTATGTAAGAAGAGGTGATTGCCTATTTAGTCCACTTAGTTATATAAGGAATGATTGTATAGTAATCTTGGTTATGTAAGATGGGATGGTTGTCTGTCTCTCTGTTTCTGTCTATTTATCTTGACTATGTAAGAAGGGATGGTTGTATGTCTGTCTATCTAGTTATCTTGGTTATGTAAGAAGGGGCGATTGCCTGTCTCTGTCTGTCTGTCTGTCTTGTTATCTTTGTTATCTAAGACGTGGTGGATATCAGTCTGTCTGATAACGTGGCTGTCCACTATTTTGCTGTCGGATTGTTCATAAATGTTTTTGACATCTATGTCCATCTGTTTGTTGGTCTAGTTAGTGGGTTGGGTTTTTGTATCACAATGATGACAGAGATGTTATTGTAAGTCACGATAATAACAGAGACGTTATTGTATGCCATGACAATGACAGTGATGTTATTGTGTGCCACAATAATGACAGAGATGGTATAGTATGTCATGGTGAAGACAGAGATGTTACAGTATGTCACGATAATGACAGAGATATTATTGAGAGCTGTTATAGTATGCCACAATAATGACAGAGATGGTATAGTATGTCACGGTGAAGACAGAGATGTTACAGTATGTCACGATAATGACAGAGATGTTATTGAGAGATGTTATAGTATGTCACAATAATGACAGAGATGTTATTGTATGTCACGATGATGACAGATATTATTGTATGTCGTAATGATAACTGAGATGACAGAGATGTTATCTATGTCACGATAATGGCAGAGATGTTATGGTATGTCATGATGATGACAGAGATGCTATTGTATGTGAAGATGATGACAGAGATGTTATGGTATGTCACGATGATGATAGAGATGCTATTGTATGTGAAGATGATGATAGAGATGTTGTTGTATGTCACGATAATGACAGACATATTTTGTACGTCACGATGATGACACAGATGGTCGAGATGTTATTCTATGTCAAGATGATGACACAGATGTTATCGTATGTCACGATGATGACAGAGATGTTATTGTATGTCACTATAACGGCAGAGATTGTATGTCACGATGATGACAGAGATGTTATTGTATGTCACGTTGATAACAGAGGTGTTATTGTGTGTCACGAAGATGATAGAGGTGACAACAACGATGATGATGATGACGACGACAGTGATGGTGACAGTACTGCTGCTACTGAAAAATGATGACGACAACGATGACTGATGATGAAACTGTGTGCTTCACAGGACGTGGCGGAGTCGTACGAACACTCGCTTGCTTATCATGCCATGGTGGCGCTGGACGGCTGGCTCTATGTTGTGGGTGGATACACCACCGTCAGGTACCTCAGGTGCGTCATTTATGACTACAACAACAATAACAATAATACCAACAACGATAACAATAACAACAACAATAACAATTTTACTAGCGATAATGATTATAACAATAATAATGGTAATGTTAATGGTGATACTATTACTACTACTTATGTTAATAATAGTACTAGTACTAATACAATTATCAATAGTAAAGATAATGATCTTAATAATGTCGATAACGATAATAATCATAACATATTTATCATCATCGACAGCATCATCATCACCTTCATCATCATCTTCTTCTTCTTTCTCTTCTTCTTCTTCTTTAACCTTTGACCTCCACTATTGGAACAGCTCCGCGCGAAAGTTCAATCCCAACACTCGCACGTGGCACGAGGTGGCTCCAATGCATCTCAGTCGCTGCTATGTCTGTGCCGCCGTTCTGGACGGACATATCTATGCTTGCGGAGGTTTCGACGGCGTGAACAGGCACAAGTCGGCGGAGCGATACACGCCGTCCACCAATCAGTGGAACTTCATCGCCGACATGATTACTGTTCGGAGTGATGCTGGCGCCTGTGGTTTGAACGGTAAGTGGTGAATCTTTGCGGCGATACGAATCTCTCTATGTATATGTCTCTGGTCCGTTTGTGGTGAGTTTAATGTCTTCCGAGTACTGATTCCATCCAGAAATATGACTCTGGTCCATCTGTGTGTCTCGTGAGATTGCTCAGTGATGGTCTGTCCGTGTGAGCTGTGTGTCTCGTGATATTGCTCAGTGGTGAATAGTCCGGAAGTAGAATCTGAAGTTTGTTCAAGACAGGTTGACTGTATTCTGACAGTTGCGTGTGCATTCCACTTCTGTCCATAAAGAATGGATGAAATTCAGTTCATACATAGTAGAGTACCAGATATAACTGTAGCCAAATAGTAGGGTAGTAGAAGCAAGTGGTAGGGCACCAGAGCCAAATGGAAGGATACGAGAGCCAGATGGCAGGGTACCGGAGCCAGATGGAAGGGTACCAGAGCCAAATGATAGGGCACCAAAGGCAAATGGAAGAGCACCAGAGTCAAGTGGTAATGTACCAGAATCAAGTGGTAGTGTACCAGAGTCAAGTGGTAATGTACCAGAATCAAGTGGTAGTGTACCAGAGTCAAGTGGTAGTGTACCAGAGTCAAGTGGTAGTGTACCAAAGTCAAGTGGTAGTGTACCAGAGTCAAGTGGTAGTGTACCAGAGTCAAGTGGTAGTGTACCAGAGTCAAGTGGTAGTGTACCAGAGTCAAATGGTAGTGTACCAGAGTCAAATGGTAGTGTACCAGAGTCAAATGGTAGTGTACCAGAGTCAAGTGGTAGTGTACCAGAGTCAAGTGGTAGTGTACCAGAGTCAAGTGGTAGTGTACCAGAGTCAAGTGGTAGTGTACCAGAGTCAAGTGGTAGTGTACCAGTCAAGTGGTAGTGTACCAGAGTCAAATGGTAGTGTACCAGAGTCAAATGGTAGTGTACCAGTTAAGTGGTAGTGTAACAGAGTCAAGTGGTAGGATACCAGAGCCAAGTGGTAGGATACCAGAGCCAAGTGGTAGGGCACCAGAGCCAAGTGGTAGGGCACCAGAGCCAAATGGTAGGGCACCAGAGCTAAATGGTAGGGCACCAGAGCTAAATGGTAGGGCACCAGAGCCAGATGATAGGGCACCAGAGCCAAATGGTAGAGTACCAGAGCCAGATGGTAGGGCACCAGAGCCAGATGGTAGGGCACCAGAGCCAAATGGTAGGGCACCAGAGCCAAATGGTAGGGCACCAGAGCCAGATGGTAGGGTACCAGAGCCAGATGGTAGGGCACCAGAGCCAGATGGTAGGGCACCAGAGCCAAATGGTAGGGCACCAGAGCCAGATGGTAGGGCACCAGAGCCAGATGGTAGGGTACCAGAGCCAGATGGTAGGGTACCAGAGCCAGATGGTAGGGCACCAGAGCCAAATGGTAGGGCACCAGAGCCAGATGGTAGGGCACCAGAGCCAGATGGTAGGGTACCAGAGCCAGATGGTAGGGCACCAGAGCCAGATGGTAGGGTACCAGAGCCAGATGGTAGGGCACCAGAGCCAGATGGTAGGGCACCAGAGCCAAATGGTAGGGCACCAGAGCCAGATGGTAGGGCACCAGAGCCAGATGGTAGGGTACCAGAGCCAGATGGTAGGGTACCAGAGAAAGAACTCTTTACAACCATGAATCATCTCCTTGGCACACGAAAAGATTTACCTCTCCCAACAAAACATACAAATGAAGAACTCCCATCTGTATTCTCCAAGTATTTCACCACCAAAATACAAACTCTTCGTGACAGGCTTGACAGGACACCCTGTCAACCATGCCCACCTGACCCTTCCTTCTCTGGCACACCTCTTACTACTTTTACCCCAGTCTCACAAGAAGAAATTTTCAACACAATCAGATCCATGTCGTTCAAAACCTGCGAACTGGATCCTCTTCCAGGTTCTCTCTACTCAGACTGTCTCCCTACTCTCCTCCCATTCATCACTGACATCATCAACACTTCTCTTCAAACTGGAACTGTCCCAGATTCTTTCAAGTCTGCTATTGTTCACCCTCTCCTCAAGAAACACAATTTAGACCCAAATGAACTGAAAAATTATCGGCCTATCTCTAATCTCTCTTTCTTGTCGAAACTCCTTGAAAAAGTCGTCCTCAACCAGCTGAACTCTCACCTGTCTGCCAACAATCTCCTCAATCCTTTCCAGTCAGCCTACCGCCAGTGCCACAGCACTGAAACTGCCCTACTACACATTCTCAACAATCTCCTCCTTGCAACTGATACTGGCAAAGTCTCTCTCCTCACACTCCTTGATCTGTCTGCAGCCTTTGACACCATTGATCATGGTATTCTCCTTTCTAGACTTCATCATACTTTTGACATCTCTGACATTGCTCTGTCTTGGTTCACTTCATACCTATCAAACAGAAAACAAACTGTTCTCATCAATGGCACTTACTCTCAACCTGCATACCTGACCTGTGGTGTTCCACAAGGATCTGTCCTTGGCCCTGTTCTTTTCACTCTTTACACCTCCCCCCTGTCCACCATCATCAACTCCCACTCTATAAAACACCACTTCTATGCTGATGACACCCAACTTCCAGACAGTGACTCACCTGATAATATACAGCGCCCGTTGACTCGCACCACTGAGTGTTACTCGGACATTAAGAACTGGATGACACACAATAAACTTCAGCTTAATGACGACAAGACAGAAGCTATCCTCATTGGCACCCGTCAGAAACTTTCTCAGCTGCCTCCTCTTTCTCTCCCATTATGTAACACATCAGTCCCAATTTCTGATTCAGCTAAAAACCTTGGTGTCTGCATTGACTCTACCCTCTCCATGAACAACTTTATTTCTCAAACTGCCAGATCTTGCTACTATCATCTCCATCGTATAAGGCTGATCAGGAAGTATCTCTCTGTCGAAACAACTGCAAAACTCGTTCTCTCCTTCATAATGTCTCGCATTGACTATTGCAATTCACTCCTGTCTAGTCTTCCTGCCTCCACCATTCACATCCTACAGCGCATTCAAAACAATGCTGTACGCCTTGTACTCAAAAAGAAAAAAGCTGGCCACATATCTCCTCTCCTGGCACAACTTCACTGGCTCCCTGTATCAAAGCGCATACAATACAAACTAGACACCATGTGCTACAAAAGCCTCAATAACGCAGCCCCCGATTACCTGTCAAGCCTACTTGAGATCTATGTTCCCTCACGTACCCTCCGCTCTGCCTCCGATCCTCTGACTTTTCGCTTTCCACGCACTAAGCTCAATACCTATGGTCCACGAGCCTTCTCTGTTTCTGGTCCACTCTCCTGGAACAAACTTCCTCTCTCAGTCCGTCAGCAACCTACTTTTGTCTCCTTCAAGTCCGCTCTCAAAACCCACCTTTTCTCCTCTGCATAAAATCCTAACCTCACTCAACCCCCCTCTGCAGCCTGTCTCCGCTCGGAGGGGAATCACATGGTTATAATATATAATTGTATATGCTATGCTCTCTATAATTTTCCATTGCTTTTATTCTTGCTTTTATTGCTTTTATTGCTTTTATTCTTTCTCCCCATTTATAGCCATGCGTGTGTGTGTGTGTGTGTGTGTGTGTGGTGTGTGTGTGTGTGTGTGTGTGTGTGTGTGTGCGTGTGTGTGCGTGCGTGTGTGCGTGCGTGCGTGTGTGTCTGCTTCAGCGCTTAGATTTGATTTTATCAAGATTTTGCGCTATATAAATATTGTAATTATTATTATTATTAGAGCCAAATGGTAGGACACCAGAGCGAAATGATAGGACACCAGAGCCAAATGGTAGGACGCCAGAGATGAACGGTAAAATGTCAGAGCCAAATGATATGGCGTCAGAGCCAAGTGGTTAGGACGGTGGATTAACATAGTAGGAGGTTTGAGTTGGAAACTGCCCAGACAACGCCTGGAAGATACAGTGTGCAGATTTGTCTGGTCATCCAGGTCAACATATACACAGCCTGGAGGATACAGCGTGCAGATTTGTCTGGTCATCCAGGTCAACATATACATGTACAGAGCCTGGAGGATACAGCGTACAGATTTGTCTGGTCATCCAGGTCAACATATACATGTACAGAGCCTGGAGGATACAGCGTACAGATTTGTCTGGTCATCCAGGT
Organism: Monoplex corrugatus; assembly: GCA_030674185.1. Classification (NCBI taxonomy): domain Eukaryota; kingdom Metazoa; phylum Mollusca; class Gastropoda; order Littorinimorpha; family Ranellidae; genus Monoplex; species Monoplex corrugatus. The sequence goes on from CM060312.1 coordinate 92,510,651, forward strand.
CAACATATACATGTACAGAGCCTGGAGGATACAGCGTACAGATTTGTCCGGTCATCCAGGTCAACATATACATGTACAGAGCCTGGAGGATACAGCGTACAGATTTGTCCGGTCATTCAGGTCAACATATACATGTACAGAGCCTGGAGGATACAGCGTGCAGATTTGTCTGGTCATCCAGGTCAACATATACATGTACAGAGCCTGGAGGATACAGCGTACAGATTTGTCTGGTCATCCAGGTCAACATATACATGTACAGAGCCTGGAGGATACAGCGTACAGATTTGTCTGGTCATCCAGGTCAACATATACATGTACAGAGCCTGGAGGATACAGCGTGCAGATTTGTCTGGTCATCCAGGTCAACATATACATGTACAGAGCCTGGAGGATACAGCGTGCAGATTTGTCTGGTCATCCAGGTCAACATATACATGTACAGAGCCTGGAGGATACAGCGTACAGATTTGTCCGGTCATTCAGGTTAACATATACAGACCTGCTGGTGCCTGAACCCGCTTTGGGTGTACACACAGGCAGATTATCAAATCATCATCATCATCATGTGCCTTGCAGCATGACGTTGGCGATCATAGCCCTCCATGCGAATCAATCTTTTGTCGGTCCAAGCATATCTCCTACCCGTATTGTCCCCACCCACTCTGCAAGACTGTCCAGTATTTTCTCCCGAGGTCTACCGACCATCACATATGCACATTAAAGATTCTGTAGGACACGTAGGACAGTGTTCTGTGGCATGTACAAACACAGACATACCCAGCATGCACTTCCACCATAAACAAACCCTGCAGACTGTGCACGGTACGGGCCAAACAGTGTGCGTGCACTTGTCGGGAAAAAAGAAATACAAAGTATGAATGTCAAAACACACAAGGCATGAAACACAAAGCGTGCAATAACTCATAATGAAAAACAACAAGCGAAATCTGCGCACTGACAGTACAGGAATTGAAAACATTCTTAATTCGAAACAAAAACTGAAGTATGTGCTTGTTCTATTTACAGTTGAGATAAAATGTAGCAACAAGTTATAAACTTGGAGTTTGTTCAAGAGGGATTCATCACACTCGGACTATTCCATATGTGCTCTTCCCAAATCTACCAGCAATTATCTGGCAGACTTCCTGAGCCTGTGCAAAACCATATACGCTGGCAAATACACGGAAACTGTTATAGTAAAATACAAAAGTAGAAAACCACGTGGTATAGTAATAAACACAAAAGAGTGGCACATGATGCTGTGAATAGTAATTCATGTGTATATTACGTAAGCTCTGAATTTGTGAGAATTTGATTTCTATACAAGGTTGCAAGACGTGCAATAGTTGTTGCACTATGTATTAAAACTGTAAATTAGTACAGTTTTTGAATTTCCACCAGGAAGCAAAATGGATTACCAGAAAGACAAGCCACTGTAATTACCATGAAAGAAAAACAATGCATGATAAAGTAACACCGTCTAAAAGAACACATTTCCATAGTCCAATATGTAGGTAAGGTCGATGGAGATGGTTGTACACATTGTCTATTGTCTGTTTCTGGTTGTGCCAAATGGCGAGTGCACAGGGAGCACAAAGGTTTGGATTCAGTCACACATTCATATTTTGACGACGTAGGGAAATCTGTATAAGGGAAATCTGGGGTCAGTCGTTCACTTTGCCACGTCTGGCCTTGGTCACATCTTGTGACATGTAACTAGTACACACTTGAATACATAACAACATACATCATGGACGTACGCTGAAAAAGAATGAACAATTGAAAGTGACATTTCTCTTTGTTAAAGGAAAGGTTAGATCTTGCAAACTTGTAACAGACATCAAGTGGAATTTCACAGCAGCAGTACTACAGTTTACGTCATGGTTGCGGTGCGTCAAAAAATGGGACAAAGGCATAACATAGTCAGTGTACAAAGTATTAAAGTGACATAGGAGAAATATCCAGATCGTGCATTTCTTTACATGCAGTTTGCCTTCGTCTTGTTAGCAAGATCGTTTAAGGTAGAACGCGCTTATTACATATAGGATGATCACCATCATGTGCCCTACCGCATGGCGTTGGCGATCATGGCCCTACATATCAATCTATCCCTTGTCGCTGCATAGACTACGGAGAAGAATTCGTGCTAGTCATAAACACATCAATAGCAGCAGTGCGTGTGTACGTGTACTTTTGCATGTTGTTATACAATGACGATAGCAGCAATGCGTGTGTACATGTACTTTTGCATGTTGTTATAAAATGACGGGATCTGTCAAAAAGTGGGGGCGGACGGTGGGGATGGGAGTGAGAGGGAAGAAAGAATTCGAGGCATGCAAGACTGAAACTGAAAACTTTCGGGTTTCGTGTCATCACATCAGGGTCCAACACAGCACAGTTTTGTACTTATGCAGTTACAGAACAGAAACAATTGACAGCTGACTCTCTAAAAACTGACTACACACTGCTAATTCAAACCAAACCAAACCAAACCAAACCAAAACAACCAAACCAAACCATACAAAAAACACAACCAGACCAAACCAAACCAAACCAAACCAAACAAAAAAGACCAGACCAGACCAGATAAACCAAACCAAATCAAATCAAACAAAAAACCAAAACAAAACAAACAAAACAAAACCAGACCAAACCAAACCAAACCAAACCAATCTAACCGAACAAACCAAACCAAAACAAAAAACAAAAAAACAAAAAAAAATCAAACCAAGCCAGGCCAACCCAACCAAATCAAACTCAATGAAACGAAACCAAACCAAACCGAACCGAACCAAACAACCCAACACAACAAACCAAACCAAACCAAACCAAACCAAACCATCCCAGCCCAACCCAATACCAAACCAAACTTTATGTGTGCTGCCCACAACCTGCTCTGTTGTGAAAGGGTACCTGACCCTGTCAGTGTCAGGGATGGACATCACCCACATAACGCTGACAGTGACAACAGTTATGATCTCTACCACATCACTCTGTTTAGACCTCAGATTGTATGCATTATAGGCTCCAACTTGAGAAATGGAGATCTCCTTTGTGTCACTTTCTAACATCTACATATGATTGAATCACCCGTTACCTGGTCTTCTGGGCCCAGTGGCTCAGTTGATAAGAGCACCATTCTCATAACGCAAAGGTTGTGGGTTCAACCCTTAGGTGGGCGACGGTTTTTCATGCGGGCTGGTTGGTTGTTTTGAGAGAGTAGTGCACTCAGGATTGATGTCCTAAACAAGTGTGACTGCCTGCCTTCAAGCAAACAGGAACCAGAAAAACACTAAAAACAGAATCAGAACGCGTATTTAGTACAACTAGACAAGACAAGCGCAAATTTTTGGCCAACTGGCCTTTGTCAAGCGTAAATTTAAGATCACAAACGAACAAACACCAAACACAAAAATTAAGAGAAAAAGTTATTTCTACTCTTGCTGCTTTGTCCAACGGGGGACTAAAATGAAACCATAATGTGTTTTGGGGCAATGTTAAGAACTGGGGAGAGGGGAGACGAATATGATGTTAGAGGGGAAGTGAGATGAATTCTGCAATTTGAAAAGTGGTCATGCCATATTAGTATTGTTTTATCCTGAAGAGGGTCCAGGACCAAAACTATATAAACTTTGATCCATTCGCTATTCTATTTTCGTGTTTTTTTTCCGGTTCAGGATCTGATATCTCGAGTTCAATCGTAGTCCACAACATTAAAAACTGGCCTGTTTGCTAGCCATCTTAGTGTTTCCATCATTCAGGTCATGTCAGCTTAGTGTGTTATAGGTCACCCCCTACATGTATTATAAGACCTTGCCAGTTCGTAGGGTTTTGCACAGGCTGACTCTGCCGGATAATTGCTGGCAGGTGTGGATAGAGAACCTGTGGAATATTGTCCGAGTACGATAAACAGCAAACGGCACAACCTTGAGACAGGTTGAGAAATTTAAATACCTGGGAACGATCATTTCACCAGATGGCAGATGCACCTCAGAAATAGCCAACAGAATTGGCCATGCCAAAACAGCATTCAAGATGACAAGCATTCTTACCAACAAATGCCTATCAGTTAACATCAGGAAGAGAGTTCTTGAATGTTACATAGAACCAATACTGTTGTACGGTTGTGAGGGGTGGACAGTTCAACAAGCAAACCAGAACAAGATTGAGGCAGCCGAGATGTGGTTTCTAAGAAGAATGTTGAGAGTTCCATGGACAGCAAAGAAAACAAACGAGACAGTCTTGATGGAGGCAGACACAGGTAGATCATTCATAAGGAAGATTAGGAAAAGACAGGCAACATTTATAGGCCATTTTATGAGGAAAGGGGATTTGGAGCACCTGGTCACAACGGGAAAGCTGGAGGGAAAGAGAGCACCAGGTAGACCCAGGGAGAAAATACTAGACGGACTTGCAGAGTGGCTGAAGACAGGGAGGGTGGAAGAGATGCTTGAGGCAACAAGAGATGGAGACAGATGGAAGTCCATGATCGCCAACGCCATGTGGCAGGGCACCTGATGATGATGATGACGATAAATCACTCTTGAACGAACTCCAACTTTCATCCCGTCTTTTAAAAAGTTAGGTCCCCGTAACTCGATTCCTGTATGGCTTGAGGGTTGCACGGTCAAACTGCACTTATCTTATCCTTTGACTCCCGCACCTACCAACTACAAAAACTTAACCTTTTGACTCCCTCACTTTATCCACCAGCTTTATACAGGAAGCTGGTGCATAGGGTGAGGGAATCAAAGGGTTAGGTTTTCGCTTTGCTAGCGTGGTTGACAACACAGGATGCTGGTGGATAGGGTGCAGGAGTCAAAGGGTTCTCTATCCAAATCTGCCAACGATTATTCGGCAGAGTCAGCCTGTGAAAAACATTATTGACGTCGTTTTTCTGCAGGCAAAATGTACGTGGCAGGAGGCTTCTCGGGGCTGGAGTGCCTCAGCTCTTCAGAGCAGTACGACCCGCTCACAGACCAGTGGACGATGATAGAGGCCATGAACTTCAGGCGGAGTGGGGTCACCGTCGTCAGCTTTCAGAACACCTTCTTCGCCATTGGCGGCTTTAACGGCGTCCATCGTCTGGATCAAGGTAGGGTCAGGTTGGAAGGTTTGGGAGGGAGTGGGGAGATGTAAAAGTGTGTGTTTGTGTGTGTGTATGCGTGTGCATGTATGTGTATATATATATATATATATATATATATATATATATATATATATATATATTATGTGTGTGTGTGCATGTGTATGTGTGTGTATGTTTATATGTGTATGTATGTGTGCGTGTGTATGTGCATGGGTGTGTATGTATGCATGAATGTATACATGTGTGTATGTGTGTGAGTTGTGTGTGTGTGTGTGTGTGTGTGTGTGTGTGTGTGTGTGTGTGTGTGTGTGTGTGTGTGGTGTGTGTGTGTGTGTGTGTGTGGTGTGTGATCATAGTCAACTTCCGCAAGACCTTTGCCATCAGCAGCATCAATGACATCCGTCGTTTGAACGACGTGTTTTGAGTTTGTTCAAGATGGATTCACGGCGCTCAGACAATTCCATACGCACTCCACCCACGTCGGCCAGCACTTATCTGATAGACTCCCTGAAGCTGGGCAAAACTGTATGCACCATCAAGGTCTTGTAATTGGGAGGGGGGAGGGGGAAGGAAAGAGATCCATGAAACACTAAGCTGATATCACCAGAGTCATGGAAACGTGAAGATGGCCAACGAACAGGCCATTTCTCAATGATGCAGGCTGGGATTGAATGGAGATATCAGATCTGGAGTCCATGGCGCTGTCAGAAGAACCAACCAGCCCGCAAAGTGAATAGGAATGTATGAGTAACTAGGACTCTTAATTAAAGAGAATTCTTCAAAATGCAGGCAGACGTAGACATATTCAGCATCATGTATTTGTAAATCATCTTCCTTAAGTAAGTCACTTGCAAGTGACATAATGGATTAAGGGCAATCGATTGTTGGAGGTAGACCTGTGTGGTACATCCTGAACATTTTCTCTGACTGAACGAAGCAGCAGGGAAGTTTTACTCTTTTTCTCCTAATTTTGTTTTTGGTGTTTGTTCGTTTGTTGTCTAGTTTTAGTCTTTTTCTCCTAATTTTTGTATTTGGTGCTTGTTCGTTTGTTGTCTAGTTTTAGTCTTTTTCTCCTAATTTTTGTATTTGGTGTTTGTTCGTTTGTTATCTTATGTTTACGCTTGACAAAGGCCAGTAGGCCGAAAGTATGCGCCTGTCTTGTGTAGTTATATCAAATACGCGTTCTGATTCTATTTTAGTTTTTTTTTCTTCTGTTTTCCGTTTTCCGTCAGTTTGAAATCCGGTTTGGCTGTTTGGATTTGCTTTGTCGAGTGTATTTTTGAATCTAACAGTTGATGTGGTGGGTGGGTGTGCAGTGGAGCGTTACTACCCAGAGCAGAGGGCGTGGCTCCAGGTGGGTTCTATGAAGAAAGGACGCAGTAACTTTGCTGCCGCCGTCATGGATCAGAGAATCTTCGCCATTGGTGGTTATGATGGTAAGGGCACAAAGATGGACCTGATAACATTGGTTATGATGGTAAGGGCACAAAGATGGACCTGATAACATTGGTTATGATGGTAAGGGCACAAAGATGGACCTGATAACATTGGTTATGATGGTAAGGGCACAAAGATGGACCTGATAACATTGGTTATGATGGTAAGGGCACAAAGATGGACCTGATAACATTGGTTATGATGGTAAGGGCACAAAGATGGACCTGATGACATTGGTTATGATGGTAAGGGCACAAAGATGGACCTGATAACATTGGTTATGATGGTAAGGGCACAAAGATGGACCTGATAACATTGGTTATGATGGTAAGGGCACAAAGATGGACCTGATAACATTGGTTATGATGGTAAGGGCACAAAGATGGACCTGATAACATTGGTTATGATGGTAAGGGCACAAAGATGGACCTGTAACATTGGTTATGATGGTAAGGGCACAAAGATGGACCTGATAACATTGGTTATGATGGTAAGGGCACAAAGATGGACCTGATACATTGGTTATGATGGTAAGGGCACAAAGATGGACCTGATGGACCTGATAACATTGGTTATGATGGTAAGGGCACAAAGATGGACCTGATAACATTGGTTATGATGGTAAGGGCACAAAGATGGACCTGATAACATTGGTTATGATGGTAAGGGCACAAAGATGGACCTGATAACATTGGTTATGATGGTAAGGCACAAAGATGGACCTGATAACATTGGTTATGATGGTAAGGGCACAAAGATGGACCTGATAACATTGGTTATGATGGTAAGGGCACAAAGATGGACCTGATAACATTGGTTATGATGGTAAGGGCACAAAGATGGACCTGATAACATTGGTTATGATGGTAAGGCACAAAGATGACCTGATACATTGGTTATGAATGGTAAGGCACAAAGATGACTGATAACATTGGTTATGATGGTAAGGGCACAACAGATGACCTGATACATTGGTTATGATGGTAAGGCACAAAGATGGACCTGATAACATTGTTATGATGGTAAGCACAAGATGGATCCTGATACATTGTTATTGTCTAAGTGGCCACAAGTGGACCTGATAACATTCCGTTATGATGTCAAGTTATTATCTAACAGTGCCTGATGACATTGGTTATGTATGTTAATGTCTACCAAAATGTCCTGATACATTGTTATAGTGTTAATGCACAAAGATGACCTTGTACATGTGGTTTATGATGTAGGCACAAAGATGGACCTTGTTATGTACAATTTGTTTATGATGGTCTTAAGGTCACAAAGATGGACTGATTTAATTGTTATGTGGTTATGGTCCACACAAGTTTTATTGTCTACATGTCTCTTGTTCATGTAGTTGTATTAGTCTACCAGTTCCTGCTTCATGTCAAGTTTTATTGTCTACCAGTCTCTTGTTTCATGTCAAGTTTTATTGTCTACCAGTCTCTTGTTTCATGTCAAGTTTTATTATCTACCAGTGCTCCTTGTTCATGTCAAGTTTTATTGAATTGTCAGTAAGCTACCAGTCCCTTGCTTCATGTCAAGTTTTATTATCTACCAGTCTCCTTGTTTCATGTCAAGTTTTATTTCTACCAGTCTCCTTGTTTCATGTCAAGTTTTATTATCTACCAGTGTCCTTGCTTCATGTCAAGTTTTATTGTCTACCAGTCTCCTTGCTTCATGTCAAGTTTTATTATCTACCAGTCTCCTTGTTTCATGTCAAGTTTTATTATCTACCAGTCTCCTTGCTTCATGTCAAGTTTTATTATCTACCAGTCTCCTTGTTTCATGTCAAGTTTTATTATCTACCAGTCTCCTTGTTTCATGTCAAGTTTTATTTCTACCAGTCTCCTTGTTCATGTCAAGTTTTATTATCTACCAGTCTCCTTGCTTCATGTCAAGTTTTATTATCTACCAGTCTCCTTGTTTCATGTCAAGTTTTATTATCTACCAGTCTCCTTGTTTCATGTCAAGTTTTATTATCTACCAGTCTCCTTGCTTCATGTCAAGTTTTATTTCTACCAGTCTCCTTGCTTCATGTCAAGTTTTATTATCTACCAGTCTCCTTGCTTCATGTCAAGTTTTATTATCTACCAGTCTCCTTGCTTCATGTCAAGTTTTATTATCTACCAGTCTCCTTGCTTCATGTCAAGTTTTATTATCTACCAGTCTCCTTGCTTCATGTCAAGTTTTATTATCTACCAGTCTCCTTGTTCATGTCAAGTTTTATTATCTACCAGTCTCCTTGCTTCATGTCAAGTTTTATTATCTACCAGTCTCCTTGCTTCATGTCAAGTTTTATTATCTACCAGTCTCCTTGCTTCATGTCAAGTTTTATTATCTACCAGTCTCCTTGCTTCATGTCAAGTTTTATTATCTACCAGTCTCCTTGCTTCATGTCAAGTTTTATTATCTACCAGTCTCCTTGCTTCATGTCAAGTTTTATTGTCTACCAGTCTCCTTGTTTCATGTCAAGTTTTATTATCTACCAGTCTCCTTGCTTCATGTCAAGTTTTATTTCTACCAGTCTCCTTGCTTTCATGTCAAGTTTTATTATCTACCAGTCTCCTTGCTTCATGTCAAGTTTTATTATCTACCAGTCTCCTTGCTTCATGTCAAGTTTTATTATCTACCAGTCTCCTTGCTTCATGTCAAGTTTTATTATCTACCAGTCTCCTTGCTTCATGTCAAGTTTTATTATCTACCAGTCTCCTTGCTTCATGTCAAGTTTTATTATCTACCAGTCTCCTTGCTTCATGTCAAGTTTTATTATCTACCAGTCTCCTTGCTTCATGTCAAGTTTTATTATCTACCAGTCTCCTTGCTTCATGTCAAGTTTTATTATCTACCAGCCTCCTTGCTTCATGTCAAGTTTTATTATCTACCAGTCTCCTTGCTTCATGTCAAGTTTTATTATCTACCAGTCTCCTTGCTTCATGTCAAGTTTTATTGTCTACCAGTCTCCTTGCTTCATGTCAAGTTTTATTATCTACCAGTGTCCTTGCTTCATGTCAAGTTTTATTATCTACCAGTCTCCTTGCTTCATGTCAAGTTTTATTATCTACCAGTCTCCTTGCTTCATGTCAAGTTTTATTATCTACCAGCCTCCTTGCTTCATGTCAAGTTTTATTATCTACCAGTCTCCTTGCTTCATGTCAAGTTTTATTATCTACCAGTCTCCTTGCTTCATGTCAAGTTTTATTATCTACCAGTCTCCTTGCTTCATGTCAAGTTTTATTATCTACCAGTCTCCTTGCTTCATGTCAAGTTTTATTATCTATCAGTCTCCTTGTTTCATGTCAAGTTTTATTATCTACCAGTCTCCTTGCTTCATGTCAAGTTTTATTGTCTACCAGTGTCCTTGTTTCATGTCAAGTTTTATTATCTACCAGTCTCCTTGCTTCAGGTCAAGTTTTATTATCTACCAGTCTCCTTGCTTCATGTCAAGTTTTATTATCTACCAGTCTCCTTGCTTCATGTCAAGTTTTATTATCTACCAGTCTCCTTGCTTCATGTCAAGTTTTATTATCTACCAGCCTCCTTGCTTCATGTCAAGTTTTATTATCTACCAGTCTCCTTGCTTCATGTCAAGTTTTATTATCTACCAGTCTCCTTGCTTCATGTCAAGTTTTATTGTCTACCAGTCTCCTTGCTTCATGTCAAGTTTTATTATCTACCAGTGTCCTTGCTTCATGTCAAGTTTTATTATCTACCAGTCTCCTTGCTTCATGTCAAGTTTTATTATCTACCAGTCTCCTTGCTTCATGTCAAGTTTTATTATCTACCAGCCTCCTTGCTTCATGTCAAGTTTTATTATCTACCAGTCTCCTTGCTTCATGTCAAGTTTTATTATCTACCAGTCTCCTTGCTTCATGTCAAGTTTTATTGTCTACCAGTCTCCTTGCTTCATGTCAAGTTTTATTATCTACCAGTCTCCTTGCTTCATGTCAAGTTTTATTATCTACCAGTCTCCTTGCTTCATGTCAAGTTTTATTATCTACCAGCAATTATCTAGCAGACTACTTGAGCTGTGCAAAACCTTACCTGCTGGCTTGAAATAGGGAGGGGGAAGGAGAGAGAAGGAACTTGTAGAACACCAAGCTGTCACCACCAGAATGATGGAAACATTAAGATGGGCAGCAAACGGGACAGTGGACCTATCAAACATTAAGCTGACACCACCAGAATGATGGAAACATTAAAATGGGCAGCAAACAGGCCAGTGGACCTATCAAACACTAAGCTGGCACCACCAGAACGATGGAAACATTAAGATGGGCAGCCAACAGGCCAGTGGACCTGTCAAACACTAAGCTGGCACCACCAGAACGATGGAAACATTAAGATGGGCAGCCAACAGGCCAGTGGACCTGTCAAACACTAAGCTGGCACCACCAGAATGACGGAAACATCAAGATGGGCAGCCAACAGGCCAGTGGACCTGTCAAACACTAAGCTGGCACCACCAGAATGACGGAAACATCAAGATGGGCAGCAAACAGGCCAGTGGACTTGTCAAACACTAAGCTGGCACCACCAGAATGATGGAAACATTAAGATGGGCAGCGAACAGGCCAGTGGACCTATCAAACACTAAACTGACACCACCATCATGATGGAAACATTAAGATGGGCAGCAAAGGACCAGTTTTTAATGTTATGGGCTGGGATTGAACTCGTTAAACCAGATCTTGAATCCCACAGTTGGCGTTGGAGGGGTTGTTTGTGGACGTGACCTAGAACAGTGGATGCCCTCTCACTCAACCGGGGCAATCGTCTAGCGTATGTCTGCCTTCCACTTCTAGGAAACGTTGCACGAAAAGCAAGCAAAGGTCACGACACCATCATTATCATCGCACCAAACTGGCCACCCTGACCATGGTACCCAGATCTACTCAGTCTGACCCACCTCAACCCCATCAAGCTCATGATCGGACCTTGAGACCTCCTCCAACCTTGGTCAGGCATCCCACACGCAAACCAACAACCTCACAATCTTAATGCCCGCATGTTGTGCGGCAATCACAGTCAACACTGAGTCTAGACAAAGACACCATTGACCTCATGCTGATTTCCCACAGGGCTGGCACCCAGCATGTCTACTCTTCCCACTGGAAAAAGTGGACCCAGTGGTGCTCACGAAAGAAAATTAGTTCCACTAACACAGGCATCTCCTTGCTGCAGGCATCTGCCCCTCGCAGAACACTTGCTTGAGACCTCTTCCTTGTTCTCAAGTTACAAAGAGGCCCACCTTTTCATACATCCCCTGCCCAAAGAGGCCTCTGTCAAAGACCTTTGCAGACAAAACGGCTTTCTTTGCCTCGCCTGCCTGTGGTAGGCACTGCAGTGAAGTACACGGTCTCAGTGGGCTTCCGGAGGACATTTCCAAAGAACACAATGGATCCTTTGCCCTTCGTTTCTTACCAGAATTCCTGGCCAAAATCAACAACAGGGGATACCCTCTCCAGTGATTCACATGAAACCCCTCTCCGGATCACAACCTTAAAGCGCTATATTAATAGACACTCACATATACAAAACAGCGAATGCAAAAACGCACAACACAGACACACACACACACACACACACACACACACACACACACACACACACACACACACACACACACACATACACACACACACACACACACACACACACACACACACACACACACACACACACACGATTACAGAACAATGAACCTTTTGGCTCCCGCACCCTATCCACCAGCTTTTAGCATTGTCAGCCTTGAAAGCAAATCAGACACCTAAGCCTTTGATTCCGTCACCCAGGCTGCCAGCTTGCAGGAAGCTGTTGAGTAGGGTGAGAGAGTAAACGGGTTAATTATCGGTTTAGAGAGTCAAAAAGTTAATGTTTTTTTCCTCATCTGACGTCATATTACAGGTCTGGGCACAACAGGTCACGTGGAGTGGTATGACGTAGACAGCGACACCTGGCAAGAGACGTCGGCACTACGGGTGGGTCGCAGTGCGGCCAGTGCCTGCACCCTGACCAACCTGACCAACGCCCGCTACTACACCTTCTACGGCAAGGAGGACAAAGCCAACGCCTCGGCCGTGGGACAGCGGAGACAACTAATGGACCATGACCAGTCTGCCGTGCTATAATAAGTGTGGGGTTGGGACAGGGGACCCCGGGGGGACAACTATCATGATGGTGATTTCAACTAAGTGAACGTTTCAGAAAGACAAGGGGAGGGGGAATCTGAGACACAGAGAAAGCTATTGGTGATTCGTTCTGAGAAGGCCTGCCCATGCCAGAAAACAAAGACAGTGAAATGGGAATTAGGGTCTGCGGAAAGGAGTGTGTGTGCGGGGTTGGAGGGTGGGTGGTTGGGTGGTTGGGAGGGCAAGGTTGGATGAGACAGAGATCGGTAACTCACTGTGCCCAAACTCTTCCACAAGGGAAGTTAATGGGCAGAGGGGCAGGATCTCTTACACACACACACACACACACACACACACACACACACACACACACACACACACACACACACACACACACACACACATGTATACACACAGACATAGAGACATGAATGTATTCATCTATATGTGTACACATAACACATATGTATATATGTCTCTCTCTCTCGATACACACACACACACACATATATTATATATATATAAGAAGTTAATGGGCAGAGGGGCAGAATCTCTGTCTCACACACACACATGTATACACACACACATAGAGACATGAATGTATTCATCTATATGTGTACACATAACACATATGTACATATGTCCTCTCTCTCTCGATACACACACACACACACACACACACACATATATATATATATATATATATATATATATATATATATATATATATATGTAAGAAGTTAATGGGCAGAGGGGCAGAATCTCTCTGTCTACACACACACACACACACATACAACACACACACACCACACACACACACACACACACACACAGACATATATATATATATACGTGTATGTCCACACGTAAAACAGAGAGAGAGAGAGTGTGTATGTGTGTCTGTGTGTGGTGTGGTGTATGTGTGTGTGTGTGCGAGTGAGACAGAGAGAGAAAGAGTGTGTGTATGTGCATGTGTGTATGTGTCTGCGCGAGAGTATGTGCGCTTAAGAGAGAGACAGAGAGAGAGAGATCGATTGATCGATCAATGGGTAACTCACTGATATGTACTCATCCTGAGCAAGTTCTTGAAACGGGAGTGGAGGCACAGGATTCTTTTAGAGACACAGTGGGGAACGGGGGCAATAAAAGTTTTAGTTTTGTAACTCACCCTGTCATACCCACGCTAGAAAAGACTTTGAGATAGGAGGTGGGGGAAGGGGAATGGACAAGGTGAGCAGAATTCGAGATGATAAGCTGACACCACCAGATTAGTTGTTGAGCAATAAACCAGTTTAGTGAATGTCGTGGGGAAACTGTTAGGAATAAAACATAGTCAGAACACGGCGTACACGTGCTGCTTGATGAACAAACACAACACGCCTGTATAGACATTTGGTATTGAGGTAATTCTGTCATTGTGTTTTAAACTTTATTGTCATATCCTCATAGGACAGAAGAAGAGAGGGTTTGGGTGCTTTTCAACAAAAATTACATGGTTTTCTAAATAGTGTAGGTATCAGTTACATAGTGTCAAAGAGTAAAACTTTGAAGATTTGTTGCGCCATTAAGTGGAAAACTGTGTCTTGTCTGGAAAGACACTGGTCGGGATGGGCATGGTGGTGGTAACGTTTACTGCAGCAATGAATTCCTGTTTTGTGTGAGATGTAGGGTAGAGGTCACACGTGCATGTGCGCACGCGTGTGTGTGCTGTATACGTGTGCGCGAGCGGGCGTGTGTATGTATATCTGTGTGTTGTATGTGTGTGTAGATATAAGTGCGTGCATTTGTGTGAGTGGAAACAGTCCCCTGCATGAGCATAGGGACATGTATGTGAATGTGTGTATGTATATGTGTGTTTTGTGTGTGTGTGTGTGTGTGTGTGTGTGTGTGTGTGTGTGTGTGTGTGTGTGTGTGCATGTGAAGTGTGTGTGCATGTGTGTGTGTGAGAGAGAGGGGGGGGAGAGAGAGGGAGAGAGAGAAAGAGAGAGAGAGATGCACCAACAGTGGAAAAAGAGATGTTCAAAAAGGATGAATTTGATTTTGACAGCAGCGATAATTGAATCAACCCACACACCTAGTTTGGCTTTTGAAGGGACAGCAACAGTACAATTGATAGGGATGGGGGGGGGGGGGGCAGTCTTCGTGGGTGTGGAGGTAGGTGTCAGACTGGTTATCCGTGAAAGTGCATGGATGGGTGATGATGATAAGTGTATGCACAAAGAGCGTGTGCTGACGTGTGTGTGTAGTTGTGTGTGTTGTGTGTGTGTTGTGTGTGTGTGTGTGTGTGTGTGTGTGTGTGTGTAGGGGGTGTGTGTGAGAGAGAGAGAGAGAGAGATTCTGCGTGTGTGTGTCGAGAGGGGAAAAAGAGAGATGTCCGAATGATAAGACACTCTGAAAGGCATCAACTTTTTGTTTATATAATCAAGCAATATCTGAAAGAGACCACACAATGACGCAGTAACTTTGGTACTTGCAAAGAGATCACAAACCAGTAATAATCAAAACTAAAGGTATACTAAACAATTATTAGAAACAAACATCATCCAAAGGAGACGAAAATCAATACAGCATTGTATGATGTGAGCATGCTCTGGTGAGCATGTTTTTATATGGAATATGCGCTATACAAATAAGTATTATACAAATAATGATCCAGCAATATTGAAAAAATATACAATCAAGCGATAACTGGAAAGAAAACATGAAACCAAGTAGTATTTAATTCAAAAGATAAAATCAAATAAAACTTTAAAAAAAGAGGTGAGAAATAATAAAAGAAAGAGAACCTGTTTTACAATATGGCAGACAGACAAAACCAGAAATTGCGTAATATCCTCAGTTGCCAATTATACCCCTAGCTGAAGAAAACTGCCATAATTATACCTACAATTGATACAAACTACCATTGATAGTCATACTCATAACTGAAACAAACTGCCATAGATAATTATGCACACAGTTGGAACAAGCTACCAATGACAAATTACCGTAGAAAATTATACCCATGGTTGACACAAACTATGATGAATGATTAGGCTATACTCATAATTGAAACAAACTGCCATCAATAATTATACTCACAGTTGGAACAAGCTACCATATATAATTACAATTGAAGCAAATTGCCTAGATAATTATACTCACAGGTGAAACGAAGTACAACAGATAACTACAATTTAAAAGTTGCTATAGACGATTATATTCATAATTGAAACACATTGTCATAGATGATTATAATTAAAACAAACTGCCATGTATGTTATACTCATGG
Organism: Monoplex corrugatus; assembly: GCA_030674185.1. Lineage (NCBI taxonomy): Eukaryota > Metazoa > Mollusca > Gastropoda > Littorinimorpha > Ranellidae > Monoplex > Monoplex corrugatus. The sequence continues at coordinate 92,526,582 of CM060312.1, forward strand.
TTCAAACAAACCATCATGAATAATTATAGTTGAAATAAATTGCGGTAGTGATTATACTCATAGTTGAAACAGTCATTTGTAATTATAGTTGAAAAAAGTGCTTTTGATAATTATAGTTGACAGAAACTGTCATATATAATTATAATTGAAACAAACTGCTGTAGTTATAGTTGAAACAAACAAACTGTCATGAACAATTAGAATTGAAACAAACTGTTTTAAGTAATTATATTCATGGTTGAACCAAACTGTCATACAAAATTATACTTATAGTTGAAACAAAGATATTGACTTTTAATTGTGTCGAGCAATAACTATTTCATCCAATCCGGAGCGAATAAGTATATTGAATTTCATCGTAATAAACATCAGTTTAGAACTGAAAAACACTGTCAGATCATTGCTATATTGTTCCTCGGTAGGGGCTTGACAATGTACTATACAGTAGCAACATTTGTTTTCAGCTGTCAAACCATATGGTTGTTAATTGGCTTGTTAGTATTGAATAGAGAAAACATAAAAGAAAATGAATAGATACCTAAATAAGAAAATAACTGAATGATAGAATTAAGTTGGCAGTTAACATTGTAATCTGACCAAGCACTGAATGCTAGAATTAAGTTGCCAGTTAACACTGTAATCTGACCATGCACTGAATGATAGAATTAAATTGCCAGTTAACACTGTAATCTGACCATGCACTGAATGATTGAATTAATTGCCAGTTAACACGGTAATCTGACAAGCACTGAATGATTGAATTAAATTGCCAGTTAACACGGTAATCTGACCATGCACTGAATGATTGAATTAAGTTGCCAGTTAACACGGTAATCTGACCATGCACTGAATGTTAGAATTAAGTTGCCAGTTAACACTGTAATCTGACCAAGCACTGAATGTTAGAATTAAGTTGCCAGTTAACACTGTAATCTGACCATGCACTGAATGCTAGAATTAAGTTGCCAGTTAACACTGTAATCTGACCATGCACTTAATGCTAGAATTAAGTTGCCAGTTAACACAGTAATCTGACCATGCACTGAATGCTAGAATTAAGTTGCCAGTTAACACTGTAATCTGACCATGCACTGAATGCTAGAATTAAGTTGCCAGTTAACACAGTAATCTGACCATGCACTGAATGTTAGAATTAAGTTGCCAGTTAACACAGTAATCTGACCATGCACTGAATGCTAGAATTAAGTTGCCAGTTAACACAGTAATCTGACCATGCACTGAATGCTAGAATTAAGTTGCCAGTTAACACTGTAATCTGACCATGCACTGAATGCTAGAATTAAGTTGCAGTTAACACTGTAATCTGACCATGCACTGAATGCTAGAATTAAGTTGCCAGTTAACACGGTAATCTGACCATGTCGTCTCTTTGAAATACTACATCAGAAATGGAACATACTTTATGCCTGGCATTACCAACTAGTCAAAGCTGATTGTCTCTTAGTTTCTCTTGTCAACAAGGAAAGGAATGTGTGTGTGGTCTGAATAAACAAGACATTTTGCACAGTACTGTAGTTTGCATTCTGTGTTTGTTTGTGTGTGTGTGTGTGTGTGTGTGTGTGTGTGTGTGTGTGTGTGTGTGTGTGTGTGTGTGTGTGTGTGTGTGTGTGTGTGAAATAGTATAAAGTGTGTGGACGATGTTGACATTGTTGGTACGTTGAGGAGTTGTGAGTAAAGAGGGACACGTATCCAGGATGCAAGATTTGGGCAAGACAATTGTGGTTGCTTCAAGCAGTTGTGGCTTACTGTACATGTGAACATTTTAAAATGTGACATAAACATGCATTATTATTCCATCCCTCAGATGTTGTTTGGGTTGAAAGATGCCAATATGCTACCCTGCCGTTTTAAATGAAGAAGAAATGTTGTGTGTTTGTGTACATATTTGCAGATAAACCAGAACTAAGACCACAAACTAGAATTTTGATCGCAATGCTTCAGCCTGTATGGCATTCCTCAGGGGACTTTATTCAAGAATGAACACACGAATCACAAACTTTTCTGAACGAAAAGTGTTCACAAAGTAATGCAATTTTTTTTTCCAAGTACACGAGATATTTGTCCCAACTCCTCCCCCACCTCCACCCCACCCCCATCTTAATGTTGATCACCAAACCATCATCCCTTCCCCACAGTATCCTCCACTGTTACCCCTCTTCCGTGTGCCTCCTGTTTACACACACACAACAGCGCGCATTCACACGCACACACGGGGGGGGGGGGGGGGGGAGGCCAAATGGACCATTTTACAAGCAGCAACATTTTTCTTAATGTTTTGTTTCAGCAAGAAATGTTCAGCTGAATGGTGTACGTGCAATTAAAAAGTTAAAATTATGAAATGACAGTCACTCTTCACACACAATATAAATTTACAAATGACAGTCACTCTTTCAACACAATAAATGTAATTTTTCAGTCATGTTTCACACACAATGAAAAATGTAGCAAAATTTAATATCAGTCACTGTTTCACACACAATGTAAAATGTACAAAATTTAATATCAGTCACTGTTTCACACACAATGTAAAATGTACAAATTTAATATCAGTCACTGTTTCACACACAATGTAAAGTGTACAACATTTAATATCAGTCACTGTTTCACACACAATGTAAAGTGTACAACATTTATCAGTCACTGTTTCACACACAATGTAATGTGTACAACATTTATCAGTCACTGTTTCACACACAATGTAAAGTGTACAACATTTAATATCAGTCACTGTTTCACACACAATGTAATGTGTACAACATTTATCAGTCACTGTTTCACACACAAAATGTAAATCAGTCAGTCACACAAAATTGTAATTATCAGTCACTGTTTCACACACAATGTAAAGTGTACAAAATTTAATATCAGTCAATGTTTCACACACAATGTAAAATGTACAAATAACAAAATTTAATATCACTCACTCTTTCACACACAATATAAAACGAATGAAATGTATTAGTCTCTCACACAATATAAATGTACGAAATTCACACTCTTTCACATACATTATAAAAATACCAAATTTATCACTCTTTCACACATAAGAAAAGCAAAATTTATCAGTCTCTCACGTATGATATAAAAATATGAAATTACTCTGCATTTCACATATTATATAAAGCAACACGAAATTTATCTGCGTTCATGCATAATAGAAAATACATGGAATTCACAGTCATTCTTAGACACAAGATATAAATTGTGTGAAATCTCCCTCCCTCTCTCCCTCTCTCTCTCTCTCTCTCTCTCTCTCTTAAAAAAAAAAAACACACACACACACACACACACACACACACACACACACACACACACACACACACACACACACACAACTCATCAAGCGTATCACTAAAGTTAATTGTATGTTAATTGTAAACAATAACAATACACACAAACACACACACGCGCACACACACAAACACACAACACACAACACACACAACACACACACACACAAAACCACACACATACACACACACACTCACAAACACGCACGCCATACTACATGTATCAGTGTGTAGTGGTACCGATATTGTACATTATAGTACATTCACACACTGTCACGGCATGCTCAAACGATCCGGCCACTGGACGCAGAAACGGCTCGACTCCCTCCTTGGCCGATTTTGCACGTTCTCGAAGTGTTCAAATACGGGGGTGACTGAGGAGGCAGCAGAATCACAAATGAAGCAACGGATGATCGTGTCGTCACTGTGCGAACAATTGTGGAAGGCCAGAAAGGCTGCTACGTCAAAGGTACGGCCACAATAGGGCGCGGTGCATGTAAACTTGGCAATGGGTTGTGGGGCGGTGTCTTTGTCGTTGTTGGGGACAGCACCAGGCAGACGTGGGCTGGGCGTGGATGTGCCTGAGCCAGGGAAGGAACAGGAGGAGTTCAAGACTGGATGTTCCGGAGATGAAACAGAGAGCCGCTAGAAGATTTTCACTGCCATCTGTCTTTTGGGGCGGCTCTAAGGTGGCACAATATGATTGGTCAGTGAGGGCATTTGAACGATCAGACATCTCTAATAGAGTAGCTTTGTCTGATCTGTGAGCTGCCATGTGTCTTTTCAAAGCATATCGACATGTATAATGTTTTTCGCAAATCTCACACACGAACTTTCCTGTTGATTTTGTTCTTTACGAACAGTTGTTGGTTTACATTTCTGGCTACCAGGAACAATCATCTTCTGGAGAGCTGGATTCCACATCAGTTGTCGCATTTCCAGAATCACTTTGGACATCACAGTCTTCCTTACGTCTTTTTGAAGCAGGAGACATATTCGTACTTGAACATCGATCCCGGCGCATGACATAAACTGTATCTTGCAGGATATTTAAATGCGGATTAGTGGCGATGTCACACACTGCCTCTATACTGCGTTTCTGAACTTTTGGTTTAGCTCCTCCTTTGTCTGGAAAGAGTGAAGGGGGGACAGAGTCTGGGGATCTTTGCGGAGAAGGGATGGGAATGACCACACCATTACTGTAGCTATGTGTAGGAGCTGTCGCCAAACGGGAGCTTGGAGCGACAGTTTCTGTTCTTGCAGACGAATTTTCATTCGTCTCTAACAATCTACCTATCTTCACCAGCCAGTGAGCTTCCTGTGGGGGTTGGTGTGTGAACGGGCGATGAGAGCTAACAACATTTGCAGTACTAGCTGTTACTGTGCGAGGGCTTGAAGCGACCACTGGCGCTTTTACCACACAGTTCTTCCATGGCTTCAATTCTTGGAGAAGTTCTGCAGTCAGCGGGCTTCTTCCGCGAGTTGGTGTGTGAGTAGTAGCCGTGACCACAGGGGGTGCAGCAGTTCGATTTGTCACCATATCATGATTAGGGTTCGCTTGTTTGTCTGTAGAACGCGCTGTTCGTGCTGGCACTGATGACGTTTGTGCTGGCACTGATGACGTTTGTGCTGGCACTGATGGCGTCACTGATGAGTTCACTGGTGACTGCCAAGTTTTTCTTTCTGCCTTTGATCCATCTTCCACTACAGCGTTATCAAAGGTGTCATAGCAGTCATCAGGTGAGTCATAAAACAACTGTTTATTGGCTTCCTCCTTCATGCAGTCATCAGGTGAGTCTCTCTCTCTCTCTCTCTCTCTCTCTCTCTCTCTCTTCTCTCTCTCTCTCTCTCTCTCTCTCACACACATACACACAAACACATTTCACACACATATACATACACACACTCACATACATGTCCACATGCTCATGCAGGAAACTGTTTCCACTCACACACAAATGCACGCACGTATATCTACACACACATACACACACAAATATACATACATGTACACATACGCGCTCGCGCACACGTATACAGCCACACACATGCGTGCGCATATGCACGTGTGACCTCTACCCTACATCTCACACTAAACAGGAATTCATTGCTGTAGCAAAAGTTACCACCACCATACCCATCCCGACCAGTATCTTTCCAGACAAGACACAGTTTTCCACTTATTGGCGCAACAAATCTTCAAAGTTTTACTCTTTGTCACTACGTAACTGATACCTACACTATTTAGAAAACCATGTAATTTTTGTTGTAAAGCACCCAAACCCTCTCTTCTTCTGTCCTATGAGGATATGACAATAAAGTTTAAAACACAATGACAGAATTCCCTCAATACCAAATGTCCATACAGGCGTGTTGTGTTTGTTAATCAAGCAGCACGTGTACGCCGTGTTCTGACTATGTGTTATTCCTAACAGTTTCCCCACGACTTTCACTAAACTGGTTTATTGCTCAACAACCATTCTGGTGGTGTCAGCTTATCATCTCGAATTCTGCTCACCTTGTCCACTCCCCTTCCCCCACCTCCTATCTCAAAGTCTTTTCTAGCGTGCGTATGGCAGAGTGAGTTACCGATCTTTGTTTTACCCCTGTGTCTCTAAAGTATCCTGTCCCTCCACTTCTATTTCAAATTACACTTGTCCATGGTGAGTACATACAGTGAGGTACCTATCTCTCTCTCTCTCTCTCTGTCTGTCTGTCTCTCTGTCTGTTTGTCTGTCTGTCTGTCTCTGTCTGTCTGTCTGTCTGTCTGTCTGTCTCTGTCTGTCTGTCTGTCTCTCTGTCTCTGTCTGTCTGTCTGTCTCTCTCTCTCTGTGTCTGTCTGTCTGTCTCTCTGTCTGTCTCTGTTGTCTGTCTGTCTGTCTCTCTCTGTCTGTCTGTCTGTCTGTCTCTCTGTCTCTGTCCCTCTGTCTCTCTCTCTCTGTCTCTGTCTCTCTGTCTCTCTGACTCTGTCTCTCTCTGTCTCTCTGTCTCACTCTGTCTCTCTGTTTCTCTCTCTCTCTGTCTCTGTTTCCTCTCTCTCTCTCTCTCTCTCTCTCTTTCTCTCTGTGTCTCTCTTTTTCTCTCTGTCTCTCTCTGTCTCTCTGTTTCTCTCTCTGTCTCTGTCTTCCTCTCTCTCTCTCTTTTTCTCTCTGTGTCTCTGTGTCTCTGTGTCTCTCTCTGTCTCATTCTGTCTCTCTCTGTGTCTCACTCTGTCTCTGTCTGTCTGTCTGTCTCTCTCTCTCTCTCTCTCTCTCTCTCTCTCTCTCTCTATCTCTCTCTCACTCTCTCTGTGGGGTGAATCGTATATACCTATGTGGCAAGACGCACAATCACATTGTGCTCAGTTCATAAAAAGTTTTTTGCTAATTAGAAACAAAATTCTGTTTTACTTCTGTTTGATTTGAATTTGTAAAGTTATTGTGATCATGATGATACCAAATTTGTCTGCAAGGGTGACATGTGGTCACTTTTATTGACTTGGCAATTTTTCTTGCGGAGATGGACATTGTGCAAACAACGGAATGCAAGAAGCTGAGAACTCGTGCTGCGCTGGCCTTCAAGTGCAGTGAGAACTGTTTGGCTGGGTGTTGTATTGTCAGTGTTATTACGTGGCCCGTTCCCTGTAGTGTTGTCCAGCTTCAGTCGCAAACGTTTTGTTCAAATAACGTTTGTGTAGAAACTGTGATGCTCAACATGCAGTGGAAACATTACCACACGATTTTTCTTATGCTGGCAACAGGTAGGTTTGTTACAGGTATGTTTTGTCTGTGCACTCTGCGATGACACTGTGCTTTGCTAGCACTATTGTATGCCTAGCACTGGTCTTTCTTCCTAGCTGTCTTCTCGCTTGTGGCGATATTGAGCTGAACCCAGGGCCTAAGTATGTTGACGGGTATGAGCAGGAATCTCTGGTCCACACAGCCTTCCAGTCTGGGAAATGGATACGGGCAAGACGTCAACCTGGAACCTCGTCTGTACCCATGCAACGCCACTCCTCCAACCCACCAAGATAATCAATTGACAGAAACTGCCGCGTAATCTTCCTTTCAGTTCTTTAATGAATCGTTTTCGACGCTACATCCAAAAAGCCAAACTTCTTCAAAACCATTTTCACATAAAATGTTTTTTATCTTGGACATCCAAGTTCCATAACCTTTTTTTTCATGCATAGTGAATAAAATTTTATATGTTTGTTTTTTAATACCTTGTCTCTGGCTGTTTCAGTTGTCAAAACCAGTATTTGATACATCTAGTAATAGCAGTTCTCCAGAGAGGAAAACGTCTCAATTCTCCATACACAATATTATTTATCGTTTTGTTTCTCACGTGTACGAATCTCCTGCAAGCATATAAATGTAGCCTACCTGTTCAAGTTGATAGAATCTCTCATAACCCCAAATTTCTGCATCATAAAGTTGTAATGGAAATACCTGAACATCAAATATTTTAAAGAAAATGTCTGGTGAGTTAATTTAATCTTTCTCAGTGTATTTAAAATAGCATTAGTACTTTTCTTGTCTTTAACTCTAGCTTCTTCCATTACAGTCATAACACTATGTCTAGTTGAAACAGTGAGGCCTAAACATCTGTAAGATTTTACTATTCCAAATCATTGCCATTCAAATCCCTTTGTCTTTTGAACCAAGACAACCAACCTTCCGAAAAACTATTATTTTAGACCTATCTAAATTTGCTTGTCAATTGTAACCGCTGCGTTTCTCGTTGAAGGATGTTAAATACTTCACTGAGAATGCTCATTAGAGAAATACCTCTGTAGTTGTCAGGGATATTAGTGCTCCCTTTCTTGTGTAGAGGAACAATCGCGGCTTCTGTCCATTTCAACGGAAATGTACCTGTATGAAACAAAGCATTGAAGTACTTTTCTAAATACCGTGTTATTGCATGCTCGGCTCATTTCAATATTTCCGATATGATGCTATCTAATCCTGCAGCTTTTCCTGTTTTCAAATGTTTTGATCGCTTTTATTGTTTCTTGTTCATTGATTTCACTGTCAAGTGTGTCATTAATCGCTTTTATTGTTTCTTGTTCATTGATTTCACTGTCAAGTGTGTCATTAATCGCTTTTATTGTTTCTTGTTCATTGATTTCACTGTCAAGTGTGTCATTAATCGCTTTTATTGTTTCTTGTTTATTGGTTTCACTGTCAAGTGTGTCATTAATCGCTTTTATTGTTTCTTGTTCATTGATTTCACTGTCAAGTGTGTCATTAATCGCTTTTATTGTTTCTTGTTCATTGATTTTACTGTCAAGTGTGTCATTAATCGCTTTTATTGTTTCTTGTTTATTGGTTTCACTGTCAAGTGTGTCATTAATCGCTTTTATTGTTTCTTGTTCATTGATTTCACTGTCAAGTGTGTCATCATTGATATCTTCATCTATTTCATCATTTGTAAATTCCTCCCCATCGTCGAATCATCATTGAAAGAAGACTCGAAACGATTTATCCACTCTCGCTCTGTAATATGATCGGCAATAAAATCACGCCATTTCCGTTTGTGAATTTGAGTCCAGAATTTGTTTGAGTCATGAGTCCATCACTGCCTTTAAGTCTGCATCCTTATGTGCACGCTTTTTTTTTTTTTTTTTTTTCCCGCAATTTCCGTTTTAGCATGAAAAATTGCCAAGTCCAATAGAATTGACTACATGTCATTTTGCTGACAAATTTGGTACTGGCATGGTCCGGATAACATTAAAAGTTCAGATTGTACAAAAATGAGACTTAATTTAGTTTCTCATTGGCAAAAATCGCTAATCAAGCGAGTACGATGTGACTGTGAGTCCTGCCGCACAAGTGAACATGATTCAGCCCCTGAGAGAGAGAGAGAGAGAGAGAGAGAGAGAGAGAGAGAGAGAGAGAGGGAGAGAGAGAGAGAGAGAAAGAGAGAGAGATATGATCAAACACGTGAAAAAACAAACCCAGTGGGTACTGTAATGTTTGTACAGAACACATGGAGACATTTCTACAACAACAAAAAATAGGATGAAAACCTTAGGAACACGATGAAACAAACAACAGGATGAAAACCCTAGGAACACCGTGAAACAAACAACAGGATGAAAACCTTAGGAACACAGTGAAACAAATAATAGGATAGAAAACCTTAGGAACACAGTGAAACAAACAACAGGATGAAAACCTTAGGAACACGGTGAAACAAACGATAGGATGAAAACCTTAGGAACACAGTGAAACAAACAATAGGATGAAAACCCTAGGAACACGGTGAAACAAACAACAGGATGAAAACCTTAGGAACACGGTGAAACAAACAACAGGATGAAAACCTTAGGAACACAGTGAAACAAACAACAGGATGAAAACCTTAGGAACACGGTGAAACAAACAACAGGATGAAAACCTTAGGAACACAGTGAAACAAACAACAGGATGAAAACCTTAGGAACACAGTGAAACAAACGATAGGATGATAAAACCTTAGGAACACAGTGAAACAATAGAACAGGATGAAAACTTAGGAACACAGTGAAACAAACATAGGATGAAAACCTTAGGAACACAGTGAAACAAACAATAGGATGAAATAAACTTAGGAACACTGGATTTGAAACAAACAATAGGATGAAAACCTTAGGAACACAGTGAAACAAACAACAGGATGAAAACCTTAGGAACACAGTGAAACAAACAACAGGATGAAAACCTTAGGAACACAGTGAAACAAACGATAGGATGAAAACCTTAGGAACACAGTGAAACAAACAACAGGATGAAAACCTTAGGAACACAGTGAAACAAACAACAGGATGAAAACCTTAGGAACACAGTGAAACAAACAATAGGATGAAAACCTTAGGAACACAGTGAAACAATAGGATAGAAAACCTTAGGAAACAGTCAAACAAACGATAGGATGAAAAACCTTAGGAACACAGTGAAACAAACAAAGGATGAAACCTTAGGAACACGGTGAAACAAACAATAGGATGAAAACCTTAGGAACACAGTGAAACAAACAACAGGATGAAAACCTTAGGAACACAGTGAAACAAAACAAGGATGAAAACCTTAGGAACACAGTGAAACAAACAAAGGATGAAAACCTTAGGAACACAGTGAAACAAACGATAGGATGAAAACCTTAGGAACACAGTGAAACAAACAATAGGATGAAAACCTTAGGAACACAGTGAAACAAACAACAGGATGAAAACCTTAGGAACACAGTGAAACAAACGATAGGATGAAAACCTTAGGAACACAGTGAAACAAACAACAGGATGAAAACCTTAGGAACACAGTGAAACAAAACATAGGATGAAAACCTTAGGAACACAGTGAAACAAAAACGAAAGGATGAAAACCTTAGGAACACAGTGAAACAAACAACAGGATGAAACCTTAGGAACACAGTGAACAACAAACAATAGGATGAAAAACCTTAGGAACACAGTGAAACAAATAATAGGATGAAAACCTTAGGAACACAGTGAAAACAAACAACAGGATGAAAACCTTAGGAACACGTGAAACAAACAACAGGATGAAAACCTTAGGAACACAGTGAAACAAACAATAGGATGAGAAAACCTTAGGAACACAGTGAAACAAACAGGATGAAAACCTTAGGAACACAGTGAAACAAACATAGGATGAAAACCTTAGGAAACACAGTGAAAACAAACAATAGGATGATAAAACCTTAGGAACACAGTGAAACAATAGGATAGAAAACCTTAGGAACACAGTAAACAAACGATAGGATGAAAACCTTAGGAACACAGTGAAACAAACAACAGGATGAAAACCTTAGGAACACAGTGAAACAAACAATAGGATGAAAACCTTAGGAACACAGTGAAACAAACAACAGGATGAAAACCTTAGGAACACATGTTGAAACAAACAACAGGATAGAAAACCTTAGGAACACAGTGAAACAACAAGGATGAAAACCTTAGGAACACAGTGAAAACAAACGATAGGATGAAAACCTTAGGAACAGTGAAACAATAGGATAGAAAACCTTAGGAACACGGTGAAACAAACGATTGGATGAAAACCTTAGGATTACAGTGAAACAAACAATAGGATGAAAACCTAGGAACACGGTGAAACAAACAACAGGATAAAAACCTTAGGAACACAGTGAAACAAACAACAGGATGAAAACCTTAGGAACACGGTGAAACAAACAACAGGATGAAAACCTTAGGAACACAGTGAAACAAACAACAGGATGAAAACCTTAGGAACACGGTGAAACAAACAACAGGATGAAAACCTTAGGAACACAGTGAAACAAACAACAGGATGAAAACCTTAGGAACACAGTGAAACAAACGATAGGATGAAAACCTTAGGAACACGTGAAACAAAAAGGATAGAAAACCTTAGGAACACAGTGAAACAAACGATAGGATGAAAACCTTAGGAACACAGTGAACAACAATAGGATGAAAACCTTAGGAACACGTGAAACAAACAATAGGATGAAAACCTTAGGAACACAGTGAAACAAACAACAGGATGAAAACCTAGGAACACGTGAAACAAACAACAGGATGAAAACCTTAGGAACACAGTGAAACAAACGAATAGGATGAAAACCTTAGGAACACAGTGAAACAAACAACAGGATGAAAACCTTAGGAACACAGTGAAACAAACAACAGGATGAAAACCTTAGGAACACAGTGAAACAAACAATAGGATGAAAACCTTAGGAACACAGTGAAACAATAGGATAGAAAACCTTAGGAACACAGTCAAACAAACATAGGATGAAAACCTTAGGAACACAGTGAAACAAACAACAGGATGAAAACCTTAGGAACACGGTGAAAAACGATAGGATGAAAACCTTAGGAACACAGTGAAACAAACAACAGGATGAAAACCTTAGGAACACAGTGAAACAAACAATAGGATGAAAACCTTAGGAACACAGTGAAACAAACAACAGGATGAAAACCTTAGGAACACAGTGAAACAAACGATAGGATGAAAACCTTAGGAACACAGTGAAACAAACAAAGGATGAAAACCTTAGGAACACAGTGAAACAAACGAAAGGATGAAAACCTTAGGAACACAGTGAAACAAACATAGGATGAAAACCTTAGGAACACAGTGAAACAAACAAAGGATGAAAACCTTAGGAACACAGTGAAACAAACATAGGATGAAAACCTTAGGAACACAGTGAAACAAAATAGGATGAAAACCTTAGGAACACAGTGAAACAAACAAAGGATGAAAACCTTAGGAACACAGTGAAACAAACAACAGGATGAAAACCTTAGGAACACAGTGAAACAAAATAGGATGAAAACCTTAGGAACACAGTGAAACAAACAAGGATGAAAACCTTAGGAACACAGTGAAACAAACAAGGATGAAAACCTTAGGAACACAGTGAAACAAACAACGGATGAAAACCTTAGGAACACAGTGAAACAACTAGGATGAAAACCTTAGGAACACAGAAACAAACATAGGATGAAAACCTTAGGAACACAGTGAAACAAACAACAGGATGAAAACCTTAGGAACACGTGAAAAAACAATAGGATGAAAACCTTAGGAACACAGTGAAACAAACAACAGGATGAAAACCTTAGGAACAGGTGAAACAAACAACAGGATGAAAACCTTAGGAACACAGTGAAACAAAGGATGAAAACCTTAGGAACACAGTGAAACAAACGATAGGATGAAAACCTTAGGAACACAGTGAAACAAACAACAGGATGAAAACCTCAGGAACACAGTGAAACAAACGATAGGATGAAAACCTAGGAACACAGTGAAACAAACGATAGGATGAAAACCTTAGGAACACAGTGAAACAAACAACAGGATGAAAACCTTAGGAACACAGTGAAACAAACAACAGGATGAAAACCTTAGGACTGGAAAAAAACAACAGATGAAACTAGGAACACAGTGAAACATAGGATGAAAACCTTAGGAACACAGTCAAACAAACATAGGATGAAAACCTTAGGAACACAGTGAAACAAACAACAGGATGAAAACCTTAGGAACACGTGAAACAAACAACAGGATGAAAACCTTAGGAACACAGTCAAACAAACAACAGGATGAAAACCTTAGGAACACAGTGAAACAAACAAAGGATGAAAACCTTAGGAACACGTGAAACAAACAATAGGATGAAAACCTTAGGAACACAGTGAAAACAAGGATAAAACCTTAGGAACACAGTGAAACAAACAACAGGATGAAAACCTTAGGAACACGGTGAAACAAACAACAGGATGAAAACCTTAGGAACACAGTGAAACAAACAACAGGATGAAAACCTTAGGAACACAGTGAAACAAACAACAGGATGAAAACCTTAGGAACACAGTGAAACAAACAACAGGATGAAAACCTTAGGAACACAGTGAAACAAACAATAGGATGAAAACCTTAGGAACACAGTGAAACAAACGATAGGATGAAAACCTTAGGAACACAGTGAAACAAACGATAGGATGAAAACCTTAGGAACACAGTGAAACAAACAATAGGATGAAAACCTTAGGAACACAGTGAAACAAACGATAGGATGAAAACCTTAGGAACACAGTGAAACAAACAATAGGATGAAAACCTTAGGAACACAGTGAAACAAACAACAGGATGAAAACCTTAGGAACACAGTGAAACAAACAACAGGATGAAACCTTAGGAACACAGTGAACAACAACGATGGATGAAAACCTTAGGAACACAGTGAAACAAACGATAGGATGAAAACCTTAGGAACACAGTGAAACAAACGATAGGATGAAAACCTTAGGAACACAGTGAAACAAACGATAGGATAAAACCTTAGGAACACAGTGAAACAAACAACAGGATGAAAACCTTAGGAACACAGTGAACAAACAAGAGGATGAAAACCTTAGGAACACAGTGAAACAAACAATAGGATGAAAACCTTAGGAACACGGTGAAACAAACAACAGGATGAAAACCTTAGGAACACAGTGAAACAAACGATAGGATGAAAACCTTAGGAACACAGTGAAACAAACGATAGGATGAAAACCTTAGGAACACAGTGAAACAAACAATAGGATGAAAACCTTAGGAACACAGTGAAACAAATAACAGGATGAAAACCTTAGGAACACAGTGAAACAAACGATAGGATGAAAACCTTAGGAACACAGTGAAACAAATAACAGGATGAAAACCTTAGGAACACAGTGAAACAAACAATAGGATGAAAACCTTAGGAACACAGTGAAACAAACAACAGGATGAAAACCTTAGGAACACAGTGAAACAAACGATAGGATGAAAACCTTAGGAACACAGTGAAACAAACAATAGGATGAAAACCTTAGGAACACAGTGAAACAAACAACAGGATGAAAACCTTAGGAACACAGTGAAACAAACGATAGGATGAAAACCTTAGGAACACAGTGAAACAAACAACAGGATGAAAACCTTAGGAACACAGTGAAACAAACAACAGGATGAAAACCTTAGGAACACAGTGAAACAAACAACAGGATGAAAACCTTAGGAACACAGTGAAACAAATAATAGGATGAAAACCTTAGGAACACAGTGAAACAAACAATAGGATGAAAACCTTAGGAACACAGTGAAACAAACAACAGGATGAAAACCTTAGGAACACAGTGAAACAAACAATAGGATGAAAACCTTAGGAACACAGTGAAACAATAGGATAGAAAACCTTAGGAACACAGTGAAACAAACAATAGGATAGAAAACCTTAGGAACACAGTGAAACAAATAATAGGATGAAAACCTTAGGAACACAGTGAAACAAACAATAGGATGAAAACCTTAGGAACACAGTGAAACAAATAATAGGATGAAAACCTTAGGAACACAGTGAAACAAACAACAGGATGAAAACCTTAGGAACACAGTGAAACAAACAATAGGATGAAAACCTTAGGAACACAGTGAAACAACAGGATGAAAACCTTAGGAACACAGTGAAACAAACAATAGGATGAAAACCTTAGGAACACAGTGAAACAAACAATAGGATAAAAACCTTAGGAACACAGTGAAACAAACAACAGGATGAAAATCTTAGGAACACAGTGAAACAAACAATAGGATAAAAACCTTAGGAACACAGTGAAACAAAACACACACATCTACAGAGGGCAGGGTGGACATTCAGTCAGGCTGTATAATACAAATCTTAGCTATATTCGTGCTACATGTTCGTGATTATAAACACTAGTGTGATGTCGTGAGTATGACTTGAAACTTTTTTTTAAAGCTTTCTTTACTGGTGCCTTCCATTTCACTAAGTCATGTTTGACTTTTGTTTTACCAGGTCCAACGGTCACCACTTCCTGATCGTCACCCTCACGCTTTTTTTTCAGTTCAAGGGAAACAACTTCCTCCACTTGTAAAGTAACTCCAGTGGCGTCCATTCCAACAAGTAAGTCTATCCCCGCACGCAAAAGTGTAATACATGCCTTCAGAAATATCTGCACTGTCTTCCATGAAATAATTACAAAATGTGAAACAGGAAACAACTCTAGAGGTCTAGTGTAATTGTCCAAGACGCCACGTGACCTTGTCGTGCCTAATATTGCGTCTAAAGACAAGAACAGCCCAGCCGAGTTGACCGTCTTCCCAAAGATCTGTTTATTACATGGCAAAGAAGCAGTGATGTTTTCCTTATGATTTCAGTATTTATTGATCTATGTATTTCAATACAAAGTGAGCAGTGATGGATGCATTATGATTTCAGCTGGTTAACATGCATTTATCGATCTATTTATTTATTTTGATACAAAAGTATTTATCGATCCATTTATTTTAATACAAAGTGAGCAGTGATGGATACATTATGATTTCAGGGGGTTAACATGCATTTATCGATCTATTTATTTATTTTAATACAAAGTAAGCAGCGATGTTTACGTTATGATTGCAGTGGGTTGAATGGCGTTCGCCGTTTGTGTATTACATGCACGTTGTTAAGCCCCCACTGTGCAGACATTTCGTTGCAGCCTGGCCTCCTCCCGTGGGGACGCTGGGGGCTCTTTCAGCATAAATAGTATCCCCTCCTTCAGGAAATTCGGTGCTAGAAATTTCCTCTTTTCTGTCACTCTCTTTGTTTCTGCCTTGTTCCTTTACTTTCTGTCATTTCTACCTATCATTTTCTGTTAATGGTCCATTCACCAGTATGTGTTCGATAAAGTCTTATGTACTTTTTCTTGGGATTGATAATTGGGTACATGTATTAAGTGCATTTTGGCTCTAGGGAAATGAGATATGCGGAATCAATTTTATGTAATTTATGCCTGTTTTTGTATATATTTTGGTGTCCTTATGTATGCTTATATTTGTATTCAGGTGTGTTTTTCTAAATCTTCCCTGTGCGATAAACTGGACATAGTGGTCAACGCCAGGGGCATGTCCTTAGATAATGTGCGCGAATGCATTGATGTTTGTAATTAATTAACTTTTCTTTTTTTTTCCTGTTGAATTTTAGTATGTTTTGAAGCGGTTATAGCCCTGATATGGCTCTACGCAGTCGGTTGGGCTGCAAGCAATAAAAACAGCCCGGCCTGCTACTCCATCGTAAGTGGACATGCATGGCCAGTCCTGTTTCCACTGGCCACCGATCACTGACATAGCTCACAGGATTTTTAACACGCAAATTGGACGTTCTGTGTGTTTAAGACCCAAATATGGTTCAGGCGCTGGCAGGTCTGCACGTATATTGACCCGAAAGATCAGAAAAATCACCAACCTTTACCCACCAGACAATCCAAGGAGGATCAGATTGAGACCTTGTGATTGGAAATTTGGGATGGCAGCCATTTCGCTGTCAGCTGAAGTTCGTAGAAATGAATATATGAATAGAATATCTGAAATAAATTCAATTTCAAATAAAATGAAATCAAAAATACTACATTTACGAGCATTAGGAGCACACCACAGTATGTTTCTCAGATGTAGTGTACAGATTATCTGTTTTGTATTTTTGCAGGACTTGAGTGACCAGGAGAGGTCTGACCAAGTTGTGGAGAGATGATGCGTGACTCCAACGTTGACACCATGTTAGACACTTCATCCATCGGCAATTACCAGTGCACCATCTGCATGTGTAACTATCTTTGTAAGTCCCATCTCATGGAGCACATGAAACATCATGACAGTGACGATGACAGTGACATAGAGGAGATAGTTGCCAATGGAAATGCTCATGATGTCGACTCAGTGGATTACAAAATGCTAGAAAAGAGAACACTCGTCACAACAAATAATAGAAGACAGACTGTGAAACCAGCAGTGATTGTTCCCTGCAATGGTAAACCAGCAATGGCTTATCCTGCTCCTGTTAAACCTGCAGTGACAAGTTCTGCTCATAAACTGTCATCGGTCAACCTCAATAATCGTTCACTGTTTGACATGCTTTATAGTCGTAATGACCTCACTGACCAGTTGCACTGTTCCAGCTCAGAGCCGCCCCAACAGACAGGCACATCTATGCCCATCCCACGTGTGCCTGGTTCTGTCCCCAAGTTCAAATGCACCGTGCCTGACTGTGGCCGTACCTATGAGGTAGCAGCCGATCTGGCCTTGCACAATTGTTTTCACAGCAATGACGGTTTAATCCATTGCTTCATGTGTGACTTTGCTGCTGTCTCATTCACCTGCATAAGTGAACATATAGAGAACGTGCATAATGAGCCGAGTTCGGTGTCTCCTGATATTGAACCAGCAATGGTAAGCCCAACCAATCCAGCATTGGTAAGCCTTACTAGTCCAGCGATGTCAGGTCCATCTAATGTCAAACCAGCAGATACGGGTCCGGTCAGCATGAAATCAGCAGTGTCAAGTCCAGCCAACGTTAAACCAGCAGTGATGAGTGTTCCCAGTTTTAGACCAACAAGCTCTGACCATTCAAGAAGTGCGTTAGATTCTTTAAATATCAGACCGGCAGTGACAAGTCCTAGACTGTAACAGAACAACCATGACAAATGGTTCTGCAAGAACAGAAATGGTTGCTCCAAGCCCCCGTTTGGCGACAGCTCCTACTCATAGCTACAGTAATGGTGTGGTCAGTCCCATCCCTTCTCCGCAAAGATCCCCAGACTCTGTCCCCCCTTCACTCTTTCCAGACAAGGGAGGAGCTAAACCGAAAGTTCAAAAACGGAGTGTAGAGGCGGTGTGTGATGTGGCCACTACTCCTGACTTACTCATCCTGCAAGAAACGGATGCTCTGTATGTCGTGCGCTGGGATCGATACCCAAGTACGAATGTATTTTCAGCTTCAAAAAGACGTAAGGAAGAATATGACGTCCAAAGTGATTCTGGATATGCGACAACTGATGTGTAATCCACCTCTCCAGAAGATGATTGTGTTCCTGGTCGCCAGAAATGTAAACCAACAACTGTTAATGGAAGAAGAAAATCAGCAGGACAGTTCGTGTGTGAGATTTGCAAAAAACATTATGCATCTCGATATACTTTGAAAAGACACATGGCAGCTCACAGATCAGACAAAGCTACCCTTTTGGAGATGCCTGATCGTGCAAACGCCCTTGCCGACCACACGGATTGTGCCATGTTAGAGCCGCCCCAAAAGACAGTAAACAACGCATCCGTTTCCTCTCATGAACAGAAAGCCATCCTGCTTGAGGTGCCTGATCTGTCTAATGTCCCAAGTGACCACACGTATTGTGCCAGCTTAGAGCCGCCCCAAAAGACAGGTGGCAGTGAATCTACTAGTGGCCTCTCTGTTTCATCTCCGGAACATCCAGTCTTGAACTCCTCCTGTTCCTTCCCTGGTTCAGGCACATCCACGCCCAGCCCACGTCTGCCTGGTGCTGTCCCCAAAAACGATAACGACACCGCCCCACAACCCAGCATCAAGTTCAAATGTACCGTGTCCATTTGTGGCCGTACATTTGACGTAGCAGTCTATGTGGCCTTCCACAATTGTTTGCACAGTGACGATGATGTCATCCGCTGTTTCATGTGTGATTTTGTTGCCTCCTCAACAGGCCCCATGTTTGCACACTTTGAGAAAGTGCATAATCTGCCCTCACGCCGTGTCTTCGTCCAGACCCCTTGAGCATGCAGTGACAGTGTGTGAATGTACTATAATGTGCTGTATCGGTACCACTACATACTGATACTATGGTGTGTTTGTGTGTTTGTGTGTGTGTGTGTGCGTGTGCGTGTGCGTGTGCGTGTGCGTGTGCGTGTGCGTGTTTGTGTGTATTGTTGTTTACTGCTTCACATGAGGACAAAATCAATGATGTCTGTGGTTTGGTTTTTTTTTTGTCTTTCTCTGAAGACTGTAAAACCACTGTTCTTTTGAGATTGAGTTACAACTGCCACACAATTAACTTTGGTAATAAGCTTTATGTGGAGTTCGCGTGAGAAGATACGTGTGCATGTATGTGAATGAATGAGTGTGTGTGTGTGTGTGTGTGTGTGTGTGTGTGTGTGTGTGTGTGTGTGTGTGTGTGTGTGTGTGTGTGTGTGTGTGTGTGTGTGTGTGTGTGTGTGTGTGTGTGTGTGTGTTGTGTGTGTGGTGGTGTGTGGTGTGTGTGTGTGTGTGTGTGTGTGTGTGTGAGTGGTTGTGTGTTTGTGTTGTGTGTAATGTATAGGGAGGAGATTTCGTATATTTTATGAGTGAATCCGTACATTTTGTAATTATGGGGAGGAAGATAAACTTGTGATTTTTATTATATGTGAAGAGATAAATTTCGTATTTTTATACATGTATGTGGAGAGACTGATAAATTTCGTACTTTTATTGATATGTGAAATGTGATACATTTGGCATTTTTATATGTACTGTATGTGAAAGAGTGACTGTGAATTTTACATTTATTTGTGTTAAACAGACTAATGACATTTCGTTCATTTTATATTGTGTGTGAAAGAGTGACTGATATTAAATTTTTTACATTTTACATTGTGTGTGAAACAGTGAATGATATTAAATGTTTACATTTTACATTGTGTGTGAAACAGTGATGATATTAAATTGTTTACATTTACATTGTGTGTGAAACAGTGACTGATATTAAATGTTATACCTTTACTTGTGTGTGAAACAGTGATGATATTAAATGCTGTACACTTTACATTGTGTGTGAAACAGTGACTGATATTAAATTTTGTCCATTTTACATTGTGTGTGAAACAGTGACTGATAAATTTTGTACATTTTACATTGTGTGTGAAACAGTGAATGATATTAAATGTTGTACATTTTACATTGTGTGTGAAACAGTGACTGATATTAAATTTTATCCATTTTACATTGTGTGTGAAACAGTGACTGATATCAAATGTTGTAATTTTACATTGTGTGTGAAACAGTCACTGATAAATGTTGTACACTTTACATTGTGTGTGAAACAGTGACTGATAAATGTTGTACACTTTACATTGTGTGTGAAACAGTGACTGATATTAAATGTTGTACATTTTACATTGTGTGTGTGAAACAGTGACTGATATTAAATGTTGTACATTTTACATTGTGTGTGAAACAGTGACTGATATTAAATGTTGTACACTTTACATTGTGTGTGAAACAGTGACTGATAAATGTTGTACACTTTACATTGTGTGTGAAACAGTGACTGATAAATGTTGTACCTACTTTGTAACATGATGTAATGTTGCCTTCTGTGTGAAACAGTGACTGATAAATGTACATTTTCTTGTGTATGAAAGAGTGACTGTTCATTTTGTAAATTTTATATTGTGTTTGAAAGAGTGACTGTCTATTTCATACATTTTAGACTTTGTTAATTGCACCGTACACCATTCATCTGAACATTTCTTGCTGAAACAAAACATTAGGACAAATGTGTGCTTATAAATTGGTCCATTTCCCTTCCCCCATCCCCCCCCCCCAAACTCTTAACAGTCGTTAAGTCGTTAATAAGATACAGTGGCAACTCTTGCTACATTGTTCTTTCTGATGTGGGGGGGGGGGGGGGGTAACGTGTTTGTGTTATACATCCAAAACAAGTGTGACCGCCCGCTGTTGCAATCCAGAATGCACAAATGGCTGTTTTCAGAGAACGTAGGACGGAACGAGTAAGATAAAGAGTATTGATGTGTATCGTTATGAATGGAACAAGTTCAGAAGTTTGTGAGAACAGAGAGGCAAGTACGGGATCAAGTTCATAAGACTCTCTGTCTCTCTCTCTATCTCTGTCTGTCTCTCTCTCTCTCTCTCTCTCTCTCTCTCTCTCTCTCTCTCTCTCTCTCTCTCTCACGTGCGGGTGCATACATCCAAATAGTATATGTACATATACATATATGTGTGTGTGTGTGTGTGTGTTGTGTATATATACATATATATATCATCATCATCATCATCATCATCATCAGGTGCCTTGCCGCATGGCGTTGGCGATCATGGACTTCCATCTGTCTCTGTCTCTGTCTCTTGTCGCCTCAAGCATCTCTTCCACCCTCTTTGTCTCCAGCCACTCTGCAAGTCCGTCTAGTATCTTCTCCCTGGGTCTACCTGGTGCTCTCTTTCCCTCCAGCTTTCCCGTCATGACCAGGTCCTTCAGTTCCCCCCTCCTCATAAAATGGCCTACATATACATATACATACATGTATATACATAAATATGCGTGTGTGTGTGTGTGTGTGTGTGTGTGAGTGTGTGTGTGTGTGTGGTGTGGTGTGTGTGTGTGTGTGTGTGAGTGTGACTGTGTGTGTGTGAGTGTGTGTGTGTGTGTGTGTGTGTGTGTGTGTGTGTGTGTGTGTGTGTGTAAACAGGAGGCACACGGAAGAGGGGTAACAGTGGAGGATACTGTGGGGGAAGGATGATGGTTTGGTGATCAACATTAAGATGGGGGTGGGGTGGAGGTGGGGGAGGAGTTGGGACAAATATCTCGTGTACTTGGAAAAAAAATATTGCATTGCTTTGTGAACACTTTTCGTTCAGAACAGTTTGTGATTCGTGTGTTCATTCCTGAATAAACAGTCCCCTGAGGAATGCCATACAGGCTGAAACATTGCCATCAAAATTCTAGTTTTTGGTCTTAGTTCTGGTTTATCTGCAAACATGTATACAAACACACAACATTTCTTCTTCATTTAAAACGGTAGGGTAGCATATTGGCATCTTTCAACCCAAACAACATCTGAGGGGTGGAATAATAATGCATGTTTACGTCACATTTTAAAATGTTCACATGTACAGTATCCCACAATTGCTTGAGGCAAACACAACTCTCTTACCCAAATCTTGTATCCCTGAAGCAACCACAACTGTCTTGCCCAAATCTTGTATCCTTGAAGCAACCACGACTGTCTTGCCCAAATCTTGTATCCTTGAAGCAACCACGACTGTCTTGCCCAAATCTTGTATCCTTGAAGCAACCACGACTGTCTTGCCCAAATCTTGTATCCTTGAAGCAACCACCACGCATCATCATCATCAGGTGCCCTGCCGCTTGGCGTTGGCGACCATGGACTTCCAACCATCTCTATCTCTCACTGCCCCCAGCATCTCCCCCACCCTCTTCATCCCCAGCCACTCTGCAAGTCCGTCCAGCATTCTCTCCCTGGGTCTACCTGGTGCTCTCTTTCCCTCCAGCTTTCCCGTTGTGACCAGGTGCTCCAAATCCCTCTTCCTCATAAAATGGCCTATAAATGTTGCCTGTCTTTTCCCAATCTTCCCCATGAGTGATCCACCTGTGTCTGCCTCCATCAAGATCGTCTCGTTTGTTTTCTTTGCTGTCCATGGAACTCTCAACATTCTTCTGAGAAACCACATCTCAGCTTCCTCGATCCTGCTCTGGCCCTGCCTGCTGACTGTCCACGCCTCGCATCCGCACAACAGCATTGGTTCTATATAACATTCAAGGACTCTCTTTCTGATGTTAATTGATAGGCACCTGTCGGTTAGAATGCCTGTCATCTTCCCGAATGCCGTTCCGGCCTGGCCGACTCCGCCAGCCACCTCCGATGTGCATCTGCCGTCCGATGAAATGACCGTTCCCAGGCACCCGAACCCATCAACTTGTGTCAAGGCTGTGCCATCCTCTGCCACTCTGCAGGAGGGGACTCCATGTCTTCTACCGATCACCATGACTTCAGTCCTCCCGCTGCCCAGCTCCAACCCCCACCCCTGCTCCCTGTCTCCAGCACATCCACAAGATTTTGTAGGTCCCTTTCACTCCCTGCAATCAGCACGGCGTCATCTGCGTACCGAATGTTGTTTATCATTTTCCCTCCAACCCCTAATCCAGGGTCTTCCTCCAGGTTTCTCATGATGTTTTCGCTATACAGTGAAAACAGATCTGGTGACAAAACACAACCCTGTCTGACTCCTCCCTTGATGCCCTGAAAAGAGCCCATACTGCCCTCCACTCCCACTGCAGCCGTCTGTTACCAGTACATATTCCTGACCACTCGTAGATCTTTTCCATCGACATTGAGTCTCTCCAGTTGGTTGATCAATTCATCATGTCGTACCCGATCGAAAGCCTTGGTATAGTCAACAAAGCATAAATACAAATCCTTATTCACCTCAATTGACCCCCCTATGACAGCTCCCAGGATGCACATGGCACCAACAGTTCCCTTCCCCTCCACAAATCCACACTGTTCCTCCGCCATTTCTCTTTTGATTCCATTCCTTGTCCTCATCATGACTATTCCCAACAGGAGTTTTGCTACATGACTCATCAAACTGATTGTGCGATGGAGTTCGCATTCCACAGCCCCCGTCTCCCCTGGAAGCGCAATGAAAATCGACTTTGACATATCATTGGGGACCACTCATAATGAAAGATGAGGTTGGAGCAGCACTGAAAAAGATGAGACCGAGAAGGGCCCCAGGACAAGACAAGATTGCTACAGAGATGATTGAGGCCCTGGAGGAGTTTGGCATAGAAAAAATAACAGTCCTCCTGAATGAAGTTTGTGACACTAGTGTCGGCACAACACGGGAAGCAACAGATACCGGTGATAAGTCATTGCTCAACTGGCGTAGAGCTGACGCCAGGGGTTGATTTTGACGGTGGGAGAGACCTTCGTGTCTTACTGGACAGCTACCGCCCACCTAAGCTGGGCAGCCCCCAGCCAGTTAGGTGCTGTCCCGCCACGACCTGCCTTCTTCATTGGGTGCATGAAGAAAGCAGGTCGTTAATTACCGCACCAAACAAAAAGAAAAATTCAAATTCAAGAAACGGATCAGGAAAAGGATCAGCAGTGAAACTGGGCTGTTGGAATGTCCGAACAATGATGCCTGGGCTCTCCCAAGATCTGCAAGACATCAGCGACGCCAGAAAAACCGCCGTCATAAACAGCGAACTAAAGAGGCTCAATGTGGACATTGCCACTCTGCAGGAAACACGGCTGGCTGACTCAGGAACACTAAAGGAAAGGGACTACACCTTCTTCTGGCAAGGAAAGAGTTCTGATGCCCCAAGAGAGCACGGAGTAGGCTTTGCAGTAAGGAACAGCCTGCTGAACATGATTGAACCAGGCAGCGGCGGTTCAGAACGACTCTTGACTCTCCGCCTCAACACCACCGAAGGCTATGTCACTCTCATCAGCGTTTATGCCCCAACTCTGTCCGTCTCTCCAGACACCAAGGATGAGTTCTCCGAAAATCTTGCATCAACCATAAGGAACATCCCCAGGACAGAACAACTTGTTCTCCTGGGCGACTTCAACGCCAGAGTGGGTGCAGACAATGACTCATGGCCCTTCTGCCTCGGTTCCTTTGGAGTGGGGAAAATGAATGAGAATGGACAGCGACTGCTTGAGTTTTGCGCCTGCCATGAACTGTGCATCGCCAACTCCTTCTTCAAGACGAAGCCTCAGCACAAAGTCTCCTGGAGGCATCCCCGCTCAAAACATTGGCACCAACTGGATTTGATCCTAGTAAGACGTGCCGCTATCGTCATCCTCGAAAAGGTCTTTAATGCACTCTCCCCATCTGTCTAACATTTTGTCTTTTTCCATGATAAGCGCGCCATCTTTCGACCTCAAGCAACCAGTCGTTCTCCACACTCGCTCTTATCACAGCGCAGACTGCGACACAGACCACTCTCTGGTATGTTGCAAGATCAGGCTACAACCAAAGAAGTTCCACTGCTCAAAGAAACAAGGGAACCCTCGCATTGACATCAGCAAGATGTCTCAGCCAGATCTTGTAGAACAGTTCGCAGAGGCCTTTCAGAGAGAATACGATGCATTGCAGCCCAGAGACTCTGCCACTGAGAGATGGGAAACGCTACGAGACACCATGCACCGCATTGCTACGGCCACCTTTGGGAAGAAAACTGTGAAGTCCCACGACTGGTTTGAGGCCAAATCATCAGAGATGACTCCCACTGTTGAGGCCAAGCGTGCCGCACTCACCAAGTATAAGCGGTCACCCAGTGAGAAAAACCTGCAAATCCTCAGGGCTGCCAGAAGTAAGGTTCAGCTTAACGCCAGGCGCTGCGCAAACGAGTACTGGACAGAGCTCAGCGAAGAGATACAGAGTGCTGCTGAAAGAGGCAACATCCGAGGAATGTATGATGGCATCAAGAGGGCACTGGGACCAACACAGAGCAAGATCGCTCCCCTCAAATCCTCCACTGGGGAAGTAATCAGCAATCCTAGCCAACAGATGGAAAGATGGGCGGAACACTACTCCGACCTCTACTCCACACAGAACATGGTGTCCCCCTTAGCCCTCGATGCCATCAAGTGCATGCCGGTAATGGAAGAACTTGACGCAGAGCCAACTGTGGACGAACTCAGCAAGGCCATTGATAGCCTGGCATCAGGGAAGGCACCTGGCAACGACGGAATTCCCCCAGATCTCATCAAGCACTGCAAGACTTATCTTCTGCACCCTTTGCACGCAGTTCTCTGTCAGTGTTGGAATGAGGGAGCTGTACCACAGGACATGAGGGACGTCAAGATCGTCACCCTGTACAAAAACAAGGGCGAAAGGAGCGACTGCAACAACTACAGAGGTATCTCGCTCCTCAGCATTGTTGGCAAAGTCTATGCTCGGGTCCTCCTAATCCGCCTGCAGAAACTGGCTGAACGCGTCTACCCGGAATCACAGTGTGGTTTTCGAGCAGAGAGATCCACGGTAGACATGGTCTTCTCCCTTCGCCAAATCCAGGAAAAGTGCAGAGAGCAGCGGATGCCCCTGTATGTGGCATTCATTGACCTCACCAAGGCCTTTGACCTAGTCAGCAGAGATGGCCTTTTCAGGGCTCTCCGAAAAATCGGCTGCCCCCCCAAACTGCACAGCTTAATTGAGTCCTTCCACTCAAACATGAAAGGATGGTGCAGTTCAACGGAAACCTCTCCAAGCCCTTCGACGTACGCAGCGGTGTGAAACAA
>CM060312.1:92565755-92580755 GCA_030674185.1 Monoplex corrugatus
AATATCAGGAGACACCGAACTCGCCTCATTATGCACGTTCTCCATATGTTCACTTATGCGGGTGAATGAGACAGCAGCAAAGTCACACATGAAGCAATGGATAAAACAGTCATTGCTGTCGTCGCTGTGAAAACAATTGTGCAAGGCCAGATCGGCTGCTACCTCATAGGTACGGCCACAGTCAGGCACGGTGCATTTGAACTTGGGGACAGCACCAGGCACACGTGGGTTGGGCACAGATGTGCCTGTCTGTTGGGGCGGCTCTGAGCTGGAACAGTGCAACTGGTCAGTGAGGTCATTACGACTATAAAGCATGTCAAACAGTGAACGATTGTCTGATGTTGACACCGCTGGACAATTGAGGTTGACCAATGACAGTTTATGAGCAGAACTTGTCACTGCAGGTTTAACAGGAGCAGGATAAGCCATTGCTGGTTTACCATTGCAGGGAACAGTCACTGCTGGTTTCACAGTCTGTCTTCTATTGTTTGTTGTGACGAGTGTTCTCTTTTCTAGCATTTTGTAATCCACTGAGTCGACATCATGAGCATTTCCATTGGCAACTATCTCCTCTATGTCACTGTCATCGTCACTGTATGATGTTTCATGTGCTCCATGAAATGGGACTTACAAAGATAGTTACACATGCAGATGGTGCACTGGTAATTGCCGATGGCTGAAGTGTCCAACATGGTGTCAACGTTGGAGTCACGCATCATCTCTCCACAACTTGGTCAGACCTCTCCTGGTCACTCAAGTCCTGCAAAAATACAAAACAGATAATCTGTACACTACATCTGAGAAACATACTGTGGTGTGCTCCTAGTCCTCGTAAATGTAGTATTTTTAATTTCATTTTATTTGATATTGAGTTTATTTCAGATATTCTATTTATATATTCATTTCTACGAACTTCAGCTGACAGCGAAATGGCTGCCATCCCAAATTTCCAATCACAAGGTCTCAATCTGATCCTCCTTGGATTGTCTGGTGGGTAAAGGTTGGTGATTTTTCTGATCTTTCAGGTCAACACACGTGCAGACCTGCCAGCGCCTGAACCATCTTTGGGTTTTAAACACACAGAACGTCCAATTTGCGTGTTAAAATCCTGTGAGCTATGTCAGTGATCGGTGGCCAGTGGAAACAGGACTGGCCATGCACGTCCACTTACGATGGAGTAGCAGGCCGGGCTGTTTTTATTGCTTGCAGCCCAACCGACTGCGTAGAGCCATATCAGGGCTATAACCGCTTCAAAACATACTAAAATTCAACAGGAAAAAAAAAGAAAAGTTAATTAAGTACAAACATCAATGCATTCGCGCACATTATCTAAGGACATGCCCCTGGCGTTGACCACTACGTCCAGTTTATCGCACAGGGAAGATTTAAAAAACACACCTGAATACAAATATAAGCATACATAAGGACACCAAAACATATACAAAAACAGGCATAAATTACCTAAAATTGCTTCCGCATATCTAATCTCCCTAGAGCCAAAAATGCACTTAATACATGTACCCAATTATCAATCCTAAGAAAAAGTACATGAGACTTAATTGAACACAAGCAGGTGAATGGACCATTAACAGAAAATGATAGGTAGAAATGACAGAAAGCAAAGCAACAAGGCAGAAACAAAGAGAGTGACAGAAAAGAGGAAATTTCTAGCACCGAATTTCCTGAAGGAGGGGATACTATTTATGCTGAAAGAGCCCCCAGCGTCCCCACGGGAGGAGGCCAGGCTGCAACGAAATGTCTGCACAGTGGGGGCTTAACAACGTGCATGTAATACACAAACGGCGAACGCCATTCAACCCACTGCAATCATAACGTAAACATCGCTGCTTACTTTGTATTAAAATAAATAAATAGATCGATAAATGCATGTTAACCCGCTGAAATATTATGTATCCATCACTGGTCACTTTCAGGGATGGGAATTGCACAAAGTGGTTGGGGAGTACAAGAGTCATGGCACACCTTACGTCACGGCGCATCTCAAACTTATTGTGTGTATGTAGATTTATATATGTATACGTGTTTTGTGAGTGTATTTGACCACTTGAAACGATAACGGCATTCTTCATCAGAAAACTTCTCTCCGCGCTCGATGATAATTCGTCGGTGCGCCATCTTGAATGGAAGTAACGCGCATCGCGCGAGATCTCGGCAATTAACGTGATGTCTTGACTATCCGGCCACTTGCCGAGTAACAGCGGACCTTCTTTCGCTGCACGCAGACGATTCTCCCAGAATTGTTCGGTGTGAGAAAGGGTGACGCGATTTTCTGAAAAAACTGCTGATCGGCAGCATTACAGTTTACTGTAAAGTCTTAGATCGGCTTGGCTCACACTGCTACCGGTATGCGAAGCAGACGATTTTTTTTTCTCTTTTTCAAAACGCCTGGGCGTACGGCGTAGAACGTGGGGCGCATAGAAAATACGGCTGGGGCGTATATACGCCCAGACGCGTACAATTCCCATCCCTGCACTTTGTATTGAAATACACAGATCGATAAATACTTTTGTATTAAAATAAATAAATAGACCGATAATTGCATGTTAATCCGCTGAAATCATAATGTTTCCATCATTGCTAATTTTGTATTGAAATACATAGATCGATAAATACTTTTTGTATTAAAATAAATAAATAGATCGATAAATGCATGTTAACCAACTGAAATCATAATGCATCCATCACTGCTCACTTTGTATTGAAATACATAGATCGATAAATACTGAAATCATAAGGAAAACATCACTGCTTCTTTGCCATATAATAAACAGATCTTTGGGAGGACGGTCAACTCGGCTGGGCTGTTCTTGTCTTTAGACGCAATATTAGGCACGACAAGGTCACGTGGCGTCTTGGACAATTACACTAGACCTCTAGAGTTGTTTCCTGTTTCACATTTTGTAATTATTTCATGGATAATAGACAGCGAAGATATTTCTGAAGGCATGTATTACACTTTTGCGTGCGGGGCTAGACTTACTTGTTGGAAGGGACGCCACTGGAGTTACTTTACAAGTGGATATAGTGGAGGAAGTTGTTTCCCTTGAACTGAAACAACAAGGCGTGGGGGCGACGATGACAAAGTGGTGACCGTTGGACCTGGTAAAACAAAAGTCATACATGACTTGGTGAAACGGAAGGCACCAGTAAAGAAAGCTTTAAAAAAGTTTCAAGTCATAGACTCACGACATCACACTAGTGTTTATAATCACGAACATGTAGCACGAATATAGGTAAGATTTGTATTATACAGCCTGACTGAATGTCCACCCTGCCCTCTGTAGATGTGTGTTTTGTTTCACCGTGTTCCTAAGGTTTTTATCCTATTGTTTGTTTCACTGTGTTCCTAAGGTTTTCTATCCTATTGTTTGTTTCACTGTGTTCCTAAGGTTTTCTATCCTATTGTTTGTTTCACCGTGTTCCTAAGGTTTTCTATCCTATTGTTTGTTTCACTGTGTTCCTAGTTTTCATCCAATTGGTTTCACTGTGTCCTAAGGTTTTCACCTAGTTGTTTCACTAGTGTTCCTAAGGTTTTCATCCATTGTTTCACTGTGTCTAAGTGTTTTCATCCTATTATTTGTCTACTGTGTTCCTAGGTGTTTCATCTGTTGTTTGTTTCACGTGTTCCTAAGGTTTTCATCCTATTTGTTTCACTGTGTTCCTAAGGTTTTCATCCTATTGTTTGTTTCACGTGTTCCTAAGGTTTTCATCCTATTGTTTGTTTCACTGTGTTCCTAAGGTTTTCATCCTATTGTTTGTTTCACTGTGTTCCTAAGTTTTCATCCTATTGTTTGTTTCACTGTGTTCCTAAGGTTTTCATCCTGTTGTTTGTTTCACTGTGTTCCTAAGGTTTTCATCCTATTTGTTTCACTGTGTTCCTAAGGTTTTCATCCTATTTTTTGTTTCACCGTGTTCCTAAGGTTTTCATCCTATTATTTGTTTCACTGTGTTCCTAAGGTTTTCATCCTGTTGTTTCACTGTGTTCCTAAGGTTTTCATCCTATTGTTTCACTGGGTTCCTAAGGTTTTCATCCTATATTTGTTTCACCGTGTTCCTAAGGTTTTCATCCTATTATTTGTTTCACCGTGTTCCTAAGGTTTTCATCCTTGTTTGTTTCACTGTGTTCCTAAGGTTTTCATCCTGTTGTTTGTTTCACTGTGTTCCTAAGGTTTTCATCCATTTGTTTCACTGTGTTCCTAAGGTTTTCATCCTATTATTTGTTTCACCGTGTTCCTAAGGTTTTCATCCTGTTGTTTGTTTCACTGTGTTCCTAAGGTTTTCATCCTGTTGTTTGTTTCACTGTGTTCCTAAGGTTTTCATCCTATTGTTTGTTTCACTGTGTTCCTAAGGTTTTCATCCTGTTGTTTGTTTCACTGTGTTCCTAAGGTTTTCATCCTATTTTTGTTTCACCGTGTTCCTAAGGTTTTCATCCTATTATTTGTTTCACGTGTTCCTAAGGTTTTCATCCTGTTGTTTGTTTCACTGTGTTCCTAAGGTTTTCATCCTATGTTTGTTTCACTGTGTTCCTAAGGTTTTCATCCTGTTGTTTGTTTCACTGTGTTCCTAAGGTTCCTATTGTTTGTTGTTGTAGAAATGTCTCCATGTGTTCTGTACAAACGTTACAGTACCTACTGGGTTTGTTTTTTTTTCACGTGTTTGATCATTCTTCTCTCTCTCTCTCTCTCTCTCTCTCTCTCTCTTCTCTCTCTCTCTCTCTCTCTCTCAGGAGCTGAATCATGTTCACTCGTACGGCAGGACCACAGTCACTTTGTACTCGCTTGATTAGCGATTTTTGCCAATAAGAAACTAAATGAAGTCTCATTTTTGTACAATCTGAACTCTTAATGTTATCCCGATCATGCCAGTACCAAATTTGTTTGCAAAATGACACGTGGTCAGTTCTATTGGACTTGGCAATTTTTCATACTAAAACGGAAATTGCGAAAAAAAAAAAAAAAAAAAAAAAGCGTGCACATAAGGATGCAGACTTAAAGGCATGATGGACTCATGACTCAAACAAATTCTGGTGTCAAATTCACAAACGAAATGGCGTGATTTTATTGCCGATCATATTACAGAGCGAGAGTGGATAAATCGTTTCGAGTCTTCTTTCAATGAGGGATTCGACGATGGGGAGGAATTTACAAATGATGAAATAGATGAAGATATCAATGATGACACACTTGACAGTGAAATCAATGAACAAGAAACAATAAAAGCGATTAATGACACACTGACAGTGAAATCAATGAACAAGAAACAATAAAAGCGATTAATGACACACTTGACAGTGAAATCAATGAACAAGAAACAATAAAAGCGATTAATGACACACTTGACAGTAAAATCAATGAACAAGAAACAATAAAAGCGATTAATGACACACTTGACAGTGAAATCAATGAACAAGAAACAATAAAAGCGACCAATGACACACGTGACAGTGAAATCAATGAACAAGAAACAATAAAAGCGATTAATGACACACTTGACAGTGAAATCAATGAACAAGAAACAATAAAAGCGATTAATGACACACTGACAGTGAAATCAATAACAAGAAACAATAAAAGCGACCAATGACACACGTGACAGTGAAATCATGAACAAGAACAATAAAAACGATTAATGACACACTTGACAGTGAAATCAATGAACAAGAAACAATAAAACGATTAATGACACACTTGACAGTAAATCAATAAACAAGAAACAATAAAAGCGATTAATGACACACTTGACAGTGAAATCAATAAACAAGAAACAATAAAAGCGATTAATGACACACTTGACAGTGAAATCAATGAACAGAAACATAAGCGATAATGACACACTTGACAGTGAAATCAATGAACAAGAAACAATAAAAGCGATTAATGACACACTTGACAGTGAAATCAATGAACAAGAAACAATAAAAGCGATTAATGACACACTGACAGTGAAATCATGACAAGAAACAATAAATCGATCAAACATTGAAAGAGGAAAAGCTGCAGGATTAGATAGCATCATATCGGAAATATTGAAATGTGGGGAGCTTGCAATAACACTGTATTTAAAAAAAGTACTTCAATGCTTTGTTGCATACAGGTACATTTCCATTGAAATGGACAGAAGCCTCTAAACAAGAAGGGGAGCACTAATATCCCTGAATATCTTGTTGAATGTCGTTTTGGCCTGACCGATTCTGCTGGCTATTTCTGATGTGCATCTGCCATCTGGTGAAATGATCGTTCCCAGGTATTTAAATTTATCACTGTGTCAAGGTTGTGCCGTTTGCTGTTGTTTTGCATGAGGGGATTTCTTTCCACACAGACACATTATGTTCCTGGTGTATTTTGTTTTGAATGCATCAAGTTTCCATTTATACATAAGGAACTGTGTAATTCTGCTGGCAGAAAGCTGCTTAGTTGTTTTGCTAATTACAAAGTTCGTGTCATATTTGTCATACTTTTTCTGTTTATCTTGGAATTGCTTTCATACATAGGTATCCACTAAAGTGTAATGATCGTGCAAGGAAAGAAAAAAACTATATTGTGTGAATCTCGTGAGCTCTTAGTCCCCCGACTGGCAGCCCTCTTTGGATGTGTGTGTGCGTGCGTGTTTGCGTGTGTGTGTGTGTGTGTGTGTGTGCGTGCGCGTGTGTGTGTGCGGGCGTGTGTGTGGGGGGTAGGTGTGGGTGTGTGTGTGTGTGTGTGTGTGTGTGTGTGTGTGTGTGTGTGTGTGTGTGTGTGTGTGTGTGTGACAAGGAACGAATCCGGTAAGAAATACTGAGAGGTCACAGAGAGAGAGAGCGAGACAGACAGACAGAGACAGACAACAGACAGAGACAGACAGACAGACTGTACGCCGGCTTACAATAAGTACGGTACATTATAATAAGTACGGTAACATTCAGCATCTTCCTATGGCATCACAGAGTACAGACATGCCACAGAATTTTGTCAGTGACAGTGGCGCAAGCTGGCTGGCATGTGTGTCATGTCGTTAATAAACAAACAACCAAATAAATTAAAAGTCACACATATTCAGAGCTAGAGAGCACACACAGGCACAGAGAAGAGAGAAAAGAGACAGAGACAGGACAGAGACAGAACAGAGAGACAGAGAGAGGAGAAGAAGAAGAAGAAGAAAAAGAAGTTTTAAGAATGTTTTAAAAATTGTTCCAATAAGTTTTTTCAAATGTACATTGTTTTCCCACACTGCGTGGTCGGTATGTTGCTGCACAGTCAGTTTTCAGTTTCAATTTCTCAAGTTTCCGCGCTCGGAATGAATTCCATATAAGGAACATCGTTTATCATTTTTCCTCCAAACTTTATCCCAGGGCATTCTTCTAGATTTCTCATGATGATTTCGCTGTAAAATGAAAACATCTATCGACAGAACGCAACCCTGCCTTATCCCTCGTTTGATATTTTTGAAAGAGCTCATATCATTTTCTATTCTCGTTGCTGCTGTTTGTTCCCAATACATATTTCTGATTATTCGTAGATCTCTTCCATCAATATTGAGTCTTTTATTCGGTTAATCAGTTCTTTATGTCTTACCCGATTGAAAGCCTTGGTATAATCAACAAAGCATAAATATAAATCATTATTCAATTCGACTGACCTCTCTATGATAGTTATTAGGATGTACATGGCATTAATAGTTCCTTTCCCTTCCACAAATCCACACTGTCCATCTGCTACTTCTGTTTTGATTCTGTTCCTTGTCCTCATCATGATTATTCTTAATAGGATTTTTGTTACATGACTCATCAAGCTGATTGTGCGATGCAGTATGCATTGTATAGCCCCTGTTTTCTTTGGAAGTGCAATGAAAATTGATTTTGATATATCTTCGAGGATTTTTGCGGTGTCATAAATTTCATTTTAGAGGACTTATTTTTTCTATACCGAATTCCTCCAGGGCTTCAATCATCTCTGTAGTAATATTACCTGGTCCTGGGGTTTTTCCTGGTTTCATCTTTTTCAATGCTGCTCCGACTTCATCTTTCATTATGGGTGGTCCTTCAACGTTCTTTCTTATGTGTTCCTCGTTTCTGTCATCACCAAAAAGGTTTTTAAAGCACTCTCCCCATCTATCTAATGTTTTGTCTTTTTCCATAAATAAGCTTACCATCTTTCGATTTTAAGCAACCAGTTGATGTGCATGTATTTTTCCTGTGGACAATTTCTTCAATTCTTCTGTACATACCCTGAGGATCCGTTTTGTGATGGTCTTCTTTTTCTTTGCACTCAGTTTTCAGCCAAGCTTCCTTAGCTTCATTGCACCTATTCCTGATTTCTTTGTTTATCTTCCTGTATCTTTCCTCTTTTCCCTTTGGCTTCCTCCGTTCTTCCATTAAGCCTAGAATTTCTTTTGTCATCCAGTTCTTTTTTCTTCTTCTATCTACTCTATGAATTTCTTCACAAGCTTCATTTATCGAGTTTCTCAAATTTGTCCATTGTTCTTCACTGTCACCAACGCCTTCCAGAACACTGGACTTGTTTTTAACACGTACGTTAATTTTTTACTTATCGCTTCATCTGTCTTTAAGAGTCCAACATTTAGTTTGATGTTGCTTTTGGTCTTTTCCTTTTCCTTAATTTCAGCCTAAATCTTCCCACTACAGGATTGTGGTCACTGTTGCAGTCTGCACCTGGTAATGTTTTTACTGTCAGCAAAGAATTTCTGAATCTTTTAATGATCAGGATGTAGTCAATCTGATTTTTGGTATTATCTCCTAGACTCATTCATGTCCATTTTCTTCTGTTAGGCTGCGCAAACAGGTGTTTCCTACTATGAACTCATTCATCTGTGCCCACTCCACAAATTTCCCACCCCTTTCATTTTGTGTACCAAGGTCATGAAGTCCAACGATATCCTCCACCCTATCCTGTCCCACTTTAGTATTAAAATCTCCCATTATGACTGTAACTTCTTGTGATTTGCATCGAGCCTTGGCCATCTCTAGTACTTCATAGAAGTTGTCAATTTCGTCCCGAGTACTTGCGGATGTTGGTGCATACACCTGAATGATGTTGATAAATGGCTTGCCATCCAATTTAACCAGCAAAACTCTGTCGGACACAGCCCAGTATCCCTTAACTGCTTTTGACTTTCCTTTTTCTATCATCATGCCTATTCCTCTTTCATGTGTTTCCACCATAATATATTGTTGTATGCTCGCCTGCTGTTATCATGCCTGCCCCCCTTCCATCTCAATTCCCTTAGTCCTAAAATATTGATGCTAAGCCTTTGCATCTCAATCTGGACATTTTCTAGTTGTCACTTTTGCAGCAATGTCTTCACATTCCACGTTGCAATTTTTTTTTTTTTATTTATCTTTTTTTTTTAGTTTGATTGCAGTAGCTTGCTAACGTGGTCGGGTGTCACCTGCGCAGCATGACGGTCCTTACCGGACGAAGGTGCTCCCATAGGAGCCCCTGTTTGCGTCGTTATCCTCGTTTTTCTTCTTTGGCTGGCCATGAGTAGATAAATAAACAAGAAATGAGAAATGAAAACAGGCCTCCCAATTCCAAATACAAAAAATCTCTGAAAATCTACGGGAGTCCGGGAAGCAAAAAAAAACTTTACACAGATAGCAGAACAGTGCAATTTGACGTTATCAGGCACGACTTTAGGCGTGTTTATGTTGTGACCCTTTGTACCGAAGCAAATAATTTATACACACTGCTGTCAGATTTTAAGAAAATTGATATTTTTCTAATTATGCTCCAACAAACAAACAACAACCTAGACCGAACAGTTTTCAAGGTTCTTTGCAGTTTTCTGCCTTATCTGGTGCTTCTTGACTTGAAATGGTCTGAAAGTTTGTGGATGCCTGCTTAACTGTAGTTAACAGGAACCAAAAAACACGTAAATGGAATGAGAACGCGTATTTAATACGAGACAAGACACGCGCACATTTTCGGTCAACTGGCCTTTGTCAAGCGTGAATGTAAGATCACAAACAAACACCAAATACAAAATTAGGAGAAAAAGACTGAAACTTCCCTGCTGCTTTGGTGTTTGTTTGTGATCTTACATTCACGCGTGAAAAGGGCCAGTTGGTCGAAAATTTGCGGCCTGTCTGTGTCTTGTACTAAATACGCGTTCTGATTCTATTTTCGTGATTTTCTGGTTCCTGTTTACTTGAACGCGGGCAGTCACACTTGTTTTGGATTTCAACCATAGTTATTTTAACTTCACAGCGGCACAAGACACAGCAGGCTATGCCAGCCTCTGCTATTGTTGTAAGCCATGTGCTCATGTCCGTGACATCAATTTTTCATGAAATCCACTCCCATCACCGTTTATTTTTGCAGTATTTGTCAACCGTTTTTGCTGCGGCAGACCCTCTCTCCACAATATCGGCTCAAGACATGTTCATACTCTTCAAAAGTCTTGCAATCGGTTCTGATTGATTGATTTGGTTCAGTTTTACGTCTACACCCACCTCAGGTGATATGGCCGACGGGGAAAACTATCCCAGAGAAGTGGGGGGGAGGGGGACTTATCTAATCCTATACTGACACCACCAGAACAACAATTATATTAAGATGGGACAGTAAGAAGGTTAGATTTAATGCAGCGCAACCCGGGATTCAGTCGAATTTTTCTATTTTCTCGGAAAGCACAATTTTTCCTCGGAAGCAGCCAGTGGATTTTCTCGGATTTTCGAGAAAAAATTGGAAAATTGTGAGCCCTGCAAATAAATGTATACACATGCCCGCACGCAGACACACACACATACACACACACACCACACACACACATACACACACAACACACACATATATATATATATATCCACACAGAATAATGGCCGAAGCAAAAAGAACAAGAGAAAGAACGACAACAACAACAACAACAGCAAAGAGGAAACACATATATATATACATATCATGACATGTTCATATTTCTTATAGCCCAGCCGGCTAGCAGAGCCATATCAGGGCTAAAACCACACCAAAAACAAATCAATTAAGATACAGGACAACAGTTAAAAAGCATGCTCACCGTTACATATAACAAAGTTACAGACATATATATAGACAACAATCAACGAACAGCCCACAAACACACACATGGACGGTTTGACAAATTTGTTGTTCTCTATTTGTCTTTTCTTTTTCTTCACTTTTCCTTTATCTCTGTTTCAGGAAAAGCCCACACACTTTCCATTCCACGCTGTAAGAGTCCGTGCATTATTACTTTTGAGATGATACCATTGTTGGTCTGATTCATCATAGCTCTTGTTTTTCCTGTCATAAATCATTGAAAACAGCTTACACTGCTAACAGTCGAAAGCTCCGAGGGCCGGACTCTGGCGTGGAGATCATCAGGAGATGATCTTGAGATAGCTCTTGTTTTTCCTGTCAAAGTACTCGTAGGTTTCCGGCTACTTCATCTATCTTTTCCTTTTTGGTAACGACGTTCGATGGTATGATGACTCGCATTTTGTTCGCGAAAAATTACGGACACAGTAGCAGTTCAATGTTCCATAAAGTATCTTATTACACCACGAAAAGTATTTGTTGAGTTACTATAGTTTACCCATTGCGTTCAAAATAATACTGATAATCCGATGAACTATTCTCAAGCGCAACCATGTAAGTTGAACACTACGACCTTAACTGCAACCATTTAACACTATGAACTATTCTTAACTGCAACCATTTAACGCTATGAACTATTCTTAACTGCAACCATTTAACACTATGAACTATTCTTAACTGCAACCATTTAAAACTATTCATCATCATCATCAGTCCCGTAGTCTGGTTGACCGTTGGGGCACCATTGAAGATTTTGCAACCAACTTCCTCCACTCCTCACGGTCCTCAGCTTTCCGCAGAATGATATTCCATTCAAGGCCAGTCCACTCTCTGATATTGTCTTCCCATCTTTTTCTCTGTCTGCCTCTTCGTCTCCCTCCCTGAACTGTTCCCTGCAAGACGGTCTTGGCCAG
Source organism: Monoplex corrugatus (assembly GCA_030674185.1). Taxonomy (NCBI): domain Eukaryota; kingdom Metazoa; phylum Mollusca; class Gastropoda; order Littorinimorpha; family Ranellidae; genus Monoplex; species Monoplex corrugatus. The sequence goes on from CM060312.1 coordinate 92,577,739, forward strand.
TCCAGATGATCGTGTGACGTGCCCGTACCACCTCAGTTTGCGTCTTTTCACTGAGGTCAGGAGGTCTTCATACGGCCCGATGGCGTTTTCGATTCGGGTTTTCACTTCTTTATTGGTTATATGATCTATGTACGAGATACCAAGGAGTTTGCGGAAGCATCTCATCTCCATTGCCTGTATCCTTCTTTCAATGTCTGCTGTTATGGTCCATGTTTCGCAGGCATACAAAAATATTGACATGACCAGGGAACGCATCAGTCTGATCTTGGAACCGATTGCGATATTCTTGTCGTTCCAGATGACTTTTAGCTTGGTCATTGCAGCTGTGGTCTGTGCAATCCTGGAAAGTACCTCGGGCTTTGATCCTTCATCTGATACTATAGCTCCCAGATACTTAAATCTATGGACGGTCTCAAGTTTCTTGTTGTCTATGGTAATGTCAGTGCTGATGCCATTGGTATTATTTGTCATCAACTGGGTTTTCTATTAACTATTAACTATGCTTAATTGCAACCATTTAACACTATGAACTATTCTTAATTGCAACCATTTAACACTATGAACTATTAATTGCAACCACTTAACACTATCAACTATTCTTAATTGCAACCATTTAACACTATGAACTATTCTTAACTGCAACCATTTCATTAAATTAATTTTTACAAATGCCCTTTTCCACAAAATATTAAAGTTCAGTTTCTCTGATCACTTTAGGCAAGTCAGATTTATACTTAATTTTTTTAATTAGTCACATTTAAACTTAATTTTTTTAATTAGAGTTTTGCCCTCTTATGTTCATAATTCAACATTAATCTTAAGGCACTGGGTAGGCTACGTTCAAACCATTATAATAATAATAATAATAATTACAATATTTATATAGCGCAAAATCTTGATAAAATCAAATCTAAGCGCTGAAACAGATACACACGCACGCACGCACGCACGCACACACACGAACACACACACACACACACACACACACACACAAACACACACACACACGCATTATGTTTTAACTCCCTTCAATGCTGGTTGTTTTTAAATATTTGACGGAAGATATCCACCCATGACAAATGACGTCAACACGGATGTCAGTGCTAAAATCTTCAATGGTTAAAAAAAATAGTTTTACGAAAAATGTAAAGCGGAGTATTTTTTTTTTTCATCAATTTATTGTCTACCAGTTTACCCTATTGTATTTTTCGGTATAGAAAACGGGTCCCGCTAACAGTTCACATATTCTGAATTATTATGCGACTACGAAGTAAATCATGATAATAACTACAGTATTAATGTGGCGCAAAATCGTGACAATTCATATCAATTTGACCCCAGTCCCGGTTCCCCATACTTTCAAGGATTTTTTTTCCTCTTTCGTGGATATCCGCGAATTCGCGGACATTTGGATTGCCTGAATTCAAAGCGCACTCACGCAACAGACAGACATACGCATGCAATCAACGAAGAATACAATAAACAGGGGAAAAGGTATGCTGTACGGGCCTTAGGCCTAAACGTATCGGCCCAAATAATGTTCCCACTTATATACAGGGAAAAAATGTATGATTTACGGACTTTAATTTAAATGTATCGGCCCAAATAGAGTTCCCACTTATATACAGGGATAAAAAGATATGTTGTACGGGCCTTTATTTAAAAGTATCGGCCCAAATAGAGTTCCCACTTATATACAGGAAGAAAAAAGTACGTTTTCCGGGCCTTAAATGTGTCGGCCCAAATAGTGTTCCCACTTACATAAGGAAGAAAAAAGTACGTTTTACGGGCCTTAAATGTGTCGGCCCAAATAGAGTTCCCACTTACATACAGGAAGAAAAAAGATGTTTTACGGGCCTTAAATGTGTCGGCCCAAATAGAGTGTTCCCACTTACATACAGGAAGAAAAAAGTACGTTTTACGGGCCCTTAAATGTGTCGGCCCCAAATAGAGAGTTCCCACTTACATACAGGAAGAAAAAAGTACGTTTTACGGGCCTTAAATGTGTCGGCCCAAATAGAGAGTTCCCACTTACATACAGGAAGAAAAAAGTACGTTTTACGGGCCTTAAATGTGTCGGCCCAAATAGAGTGTTCCCACTTACATACAGGAAGAAAAAAGTACGTTTACGGGCCTTAAATGTGTCGGCCCAAATAGAGTGTTCCACTTACATACAGGAAGAAAAAAGATGTTTACGGCCTTAAATGTGTCGGCCCAAATAGAGTTCCCACTTACATACAGGAAGAAAAAAGATGTTTTACGGGCCTTAAATGTGTCGGCCCAAATAGAGAGTTCCCACGTCATGAAACATGAAACAAGCACTGGTCCATAGTATTCTACATATTTTTTTTTTCTAAAGAAATGGATATACATTTCCGTGGCAACACTTTTCCATTTATGGTTTTAACTTTTGAGTGTTCTCATCCACACAGAAGTTAGAGACCACATAGGTACATACTAATACATGTTCGTTTTTTAAACACCGGCTGGATGGTTCTTTTGACAGAGCCGTGGACTCAAGATCTGATATCTCGAGTTCAATCCCAGCCCGCAACGTTACAAACTGACCTGTTCCCTGCCCGTCTTAATGTTTCCATCATTCTCATGGTGACAGCTTTGTGTTTCAAAAGTCCCCCCCCCCTCCTCCTAAATTTCAAAACCTTGCCAGCGCATAGGGTTTTGCACAGGCTTAGGGAATCTACCAGACAGTTCTTGGCAGATTTGGGTGGAGCACTATGGAATTGTCCGAGTGCGATGAATCCCTCTTGAACAAACTCCAACTCCACTTTAATGGAGTTTGTATAAAAAAAAAAAATGTATGAATTACGACTGTTCAGTATAGGAAGGGCACTCAGACGCTGTCAGATGTGTATACTCGTACACTGATCTAGAGCCAACTTTTACCATCCAGGTTGAAGTGCCTAGAAGGTTCGAAGCCAGCAGCCGGTAAAAGAAGGAACGTTTAGCAAACTGATGGCCGCGTCAATGACAAAGAAAATAGGAATGAAAGCAACAAC
>CM060312.1:92585755-92595755 GCA_030674185.1 Monoplex corrugatus
AGAGGAAGTTTGTTCCAGGAGAGTGGACCAGAAACAGAGAAGGCTCGTGGACCATAGGTATTGAGCTTAGTGCATGGAAAGCGAAAAGTCAGAGGATCGGAGGCAGAGCGGAGGGTACGTGAGGGAAGATAGATCTCAAGTAGGCTTGACAGGTAATCGGGGGCTGCGTTATTGAGGCTTTTGTAGCACATGGTGTCTAGTTTGTACTGTATGCGCTTTGATACAGGGAGCCAGTCAAGACAATATAAGGAGATACAAACGGACTGATTACAACGGAAAACGACGCGGCGAGGAAAACGGACAACGATTAAAGAAAAACGAAAAAGTTGGGACCTGGAACATTTGCGATTTGACGAACAAAGAACCAGAGATAGTAGAGTTCATGACCCAGCGCAAGATCTCCATACTGGGCATTGCAGACACCAGAAAGAAAGGAACAGGAACAAAGGAAATAGACGTCAACTATGTTCTCATTTGGAGCGGTGTAAGCAAGGAACAGAGAGCAGCACATGGCGTGGGTTTCGTCCTACACCATGACAAGGCAAAAGACCTAGGTGAGTACGGAGTTCATTTCAGAAAGACTCTTGAAGATCGGCATTAGAGAGGACAACAAGATCAACAACTACATTCAAGTGTATGCACCATGTAATGACTCCTACTCAGATGAGGATAAGGACTCCTTCTTCGAAAAACTCTCGGACACCATCAACAGCATCCCAGACCAAGAAGACCTGTACGTCATGGGAGATTTCAATGGCAGAGTCGGAGAGAGAAGAACACCATGGACAAAACTCCTTGGTCCACACAGTGACCACAGAACACCATGCAACTACAACGGCAACCATGTATTGGAACTGTGTGCAGAGCATGATCTTATTGTCACCAACACCTTCTTCCAGCACAGAGCCACTCAGATCTACACCTGGTACAAATGGAGCGACATCGACGTCTCATCTTAAATCGACTTCACACTAGCAAGATCTAGAATGCGGAGCAACATCAGAGACTCAAGAGCCATCCACAACGCAGGCCTGGACACAGACCACAGGCCAATCATCACGACGTTGGTCACTCAGAAGAAGAAGGAAGTTCACTAAAAAGAAGAAACAGCCGGAAAGACTCAACATACACAAGCTTCAAGACGAAGAGGTGCAGACTCAGATCAGATGCACCATCAGTGAAAAATTGGACTGTAGTGACCCTACATTACTAAACGTAGAGGAAGCTTGGGGCATCTTCAAGACAGTCCTCCTGGACACTATAAAAGAAGCCTGTGGCACCAAGAAGACAGGAGGAAGAAACAGAAAGGCAACAGCTTGGTGGAACAAAGAAATGAAGGAGGCTATCAGGGAAAAGAAGAAACTATACAAGATCTGGGTCAAGTCAAAGGATGAAGAGGACTACATCAAGTACAGACTTGCAAGAAGACACAGCAAGAAAGTTGTGAGAACAGCAAAGGAAAAGTCATGGACCCAGTATGGTGAAAAACTCTGTGAAACATGCAAAGCTTCCCCAAGAGAGTTTTACAAGAGTGTGAAAGCGATGAGAGTGCGAGATGAACCTTTCGATCCGACCACTATCATCAACGATGCAAAAGGAGAAGCATTGCATGAAGAGGAGAAAATAGTGAAGAGGTGGGAAAACTATTTCAAAGACCTACTCAACCCATCAGGAGTACGGGCACAAGACACACAGTCCCGGTTCACCTCCAGCCACCCAGACCACTCAGAACCTACCATGCTAGAGAGTGAAGTAAGAAAAGCAGTGAAGACCAGTCCTAAAGGCAAGGCAGCTGGAGACGACGGCATAACAACTGAAGCCATCCATGTGTGCGGTGAAACCGGAATTCAGTGGCTCACCACCATCTTTCAGAAAGCTTGGGAGGAGAGAAAAGTACCAGAAGACTGGCAAAATGCAATAGTGGTGCCAATATGGAAGAAGAAGGGCAGCAAGAAAGACTGCAGTACCTACAGAGGCATATGTAGGGAAAATGTACGCAAAGATCCTGGAGCAGCGCACTCGAGCGAAAACAGAACATCTCTCAGTGACGTCCAATTTGTCCACCATCATCAACTCCCACTCTATAAAACACCACTTCTATGCTGATGACACCCAACTTCAAGACAGTGACTCACCTGATAATATACAGCGCCTGTTGACTCGCACCACTGAGTGTTACTCAGACATTAAGAACTGGATGACGTTCAACAAACTTCAGCTTAATGACGACAAGACAGAAGCTATCCTCATTGGCACCCGTCAGAAACTTTCTCAGCTGCCTCCTCTTTCTCTCCCATTATGTAACACATCAGTCCCAATTTCTGATTCAGCTAAAAACCTTGGTGTCTGCATTGACTCTACCCTCTCCATGAACAACTTTGTTTCTCAAACTGCCAGATCTTGCTACTATCATCTCCATCGTATAAGGCTGATCAGGAAGTATCTCTCTGTGGAAACAACTGCAAAACTCGTTCTCTCCTTCATAATGTCTCGCATTGACTATTGCAATTCACTCCTGTCCGGTCTTCCTGCCTCCACCATTCACATCCTACAGCGCATTCAAAACAATGCTGTACGCCTTGTACTCAAAAAGAAAAAAGCTGACCACATATCTCCTCTCCTGGCACAACTTCACTGGCTCCCTGTATCAAAGCGCATACAGTACAAACTAGACACCATGTGCTACAAAAGCCTCAATAACGCAGCTCCCGATTACCTGTCAAGCCTACTTGAGATCTATGTTCCCTCACGTACCCTCCGCTCTGCCTCCGATCCTCTGACTTTTCGCTTTCCACGCACTAAGCTCAATACCTATGGTCCACGAGCCTTCTCTGTTTCTGGTCCACTCTCCTGGAACAAACTTCCTCTCTCAGTCCGTCAGCAACCTACTTTTGTCTCCTTCAAGTCCGCTCTCAAAACTCACCTTTTCTCCTCTGCATAAAATCCTAACCTCACTCAACCCCCCTCTGCAGCCTGTCTCCGCTCGGAGGGGAACACTTTGTTATAATATATAATTGTATATGATATGCTCTCTATAATTTTCCATTGCTTTTATTCTTGCTTTTTATTCTTTCTCCCCATTTATAGCCATGCGTTGTGTGTGTGTGTGTGTGTGTGTGTGTGTGTGTGTGTGTGTGTGTGTGTGCGTGCGTGTGCGTGCGTGCGTGCGTGTGTGTTTGTTTCAGCGCTTAGATTTGATTTTGTCGAGATTTTGCGCTATATAAATATTGTAATTATTATTATTAATTATTAGAAAAGGAAGAGGGTGCACCGATGCAATCTTTGCACTCCGACAACTGTGCGAGAGGGCGATCGAATACGACCGAGATCTCCATCTTGTATTCGTTGATCAAGAAAAAGCCTTTGATCGAGTCAACAGAGACAAGCTATGGAATGTCCTCGAGCAGTACGACGTCAAAGGCCAGCTGCTAGACAACATTCGGGCCATCTACGCCAACAGCAGGAGTGCAGTCCGCACCGCCAGTGGAACATCTGACTGGTTCCCAGTGACATCGGGAGTAAGGCAGGGCTGTAATCTCTCCCCTCTTCTCTTCGTGATCTATATGGATCAGATTGCGAAGGAGGCAAACCCAGACCCTGAGGCACTCAATGAACTCATGTTTGCGGACGACCAGGCAATGGTGAACAATGACAAGATACAGCTACAGGAGCACACAGACCAGCTCAATGAAAGCTGCAAGACATACGGCATGAAGATCAGCGTCAGCAAGACCAAGGTCATGACTGTCAGTAAGAGACCAAACAAACTGGATATCAACATCAACGGAACCCAGCTGAAGCAAGCCAGTGAATTTAAATACCTGGGCAGCATCTTCACTGAAAATGGCAAACTAGACAGAGAAATCGAGACCAGATGCCAGAAAGCCAACGCAGTCAGCTACCAACTTGCCCCTCTCCTGAAACACCCCAGCATTCCCACCAGCACTAAGGCGAAACTCATCAACGCCATTTTTCTACCAACGCTGACATACCAGTGCCAGACATGGTCCCTAACTAAAGTCCTCGAGAGAAAACTGGTCACCTGTGAAATGAAATGCCTGAGGAAAGCAGTAAACAAGACAAGGCGGGACAAGATCAGAAATGAGGTGATACGAGACATGGTAGGAGCAACACCTATCCTACAACACATCGAACATATGAGGATCAAGTGGTTCGGACACCTCACACGTATGCCCCTAAACCATCCAGCTCTTCGGGCATACAACACCAGATACTCTGGCTGGAGAGCCAGAGGAAGACCAAGACGACGATGGAGCGACTCCGTGGCAGACACCCTCAGAGCTCATGAGATGTCCCTTCTCCAGCACCCGCCTTGCTGCTGACAGACGACTGTATCTCCCCGCGACGCCCACCGGTACAAGCGGAAGGAAAAAGTAAAGTAAAAGTAAAGTAAAAACGGCGTACGAGAAATTTACACCCTTGACCGAGCCGAAAGTACTCCCTCCACGAAAAAGTTGGCCTGCAGAATTTTACTGGGAGTAAATTGCGTGTACGCCAAATTTACTCCCTTCCCCCTCTGTTTCTTCCATCCTTTTCTCTTTTTTTGAGGGGTAGAAGTGGGGGGGGGGGGGTGTCGGGCGTCTCCGAGCATTCTACGGGTGTGTGTTAGGGTATCTTAGTTAAGTTTAGAAGTATTTGTCTGTGTGTTCGTCAGTGTGTACCTGATGCATAAATGGCTGGACGGGTATTTCGGAGTGTTTTCGGGCATCTTTGAGTATTCCAGGGGTGTTTTATGGTATCTTGGATGGGTTTAGAGGTATTTGTCACTGCGTTTGTCAGTGTGTACTTGATGCATAAATGCGTGGAGAGGTAATTTTTGGGGTGTTTTAGCGTGTCTGGGAGTAGCTTAGGAATGCTTGAAGGTGTCTTAGATGGTTTCAGAGGGTTTTTTTCTGGGTTTTTTTTTGGGGGGGATATTTAAAGTGTTGTGATGTCGTATGGGTGGTCTAGGTTGTCTTGGACCGTTATAGAGTTGTTTGTCGGTGCGTTAGACAGTGTGTGTCAGAGACTCCAGTTTGCTTTTGGCATCTCTGGTACAGTGCTAAAATGGTTCACATCCTATCTGTCTCACCGAACACAATCTGTTTCCATCAAAGACTGCTGTTCTGGATACAAAGATTTAACTTGTGGTGTTCCACAAGGATCAGTGCTTGGACCTGTTCTTTTCATCCTCTATACAAAACCTCTTGCAGACCTGATTAAGTCTCACTCAATCAATTCCCAATCATTTGCCGACGACACTCAGCTGTATGTCTCTGCTCCTCCAACCAACATGTCACCATCAGTATCTTCCTTAGAAAAATGTATTCTTGACATCAAATCCTGGATGCTTCAAAATAAACTCAAACTCAATGATGACAAAACTGAAGCATTATTTCTTCATTCATCATCAAAACATCCTTCTCATCAGCAGCCTAAGTCTATATCAGTTTGTGGCAATGATGTCACCTTTTCTCCATCTGCTCGTAATCTTGGCTTTCAAATGACAGAGAACATGAGTGTCGACTTACACATTAAACATGTGTGCCGTTCAGCCTATCTTGAACTACGTCGCATTAGTTCAATTCGTCATCTCACCTCAGCTAATACCAAAAAAACTCTGGTATCTGCCCTTGTCTTGTCAAAATTAGATTACTGTAATTCAATTCTATCAGGCTGCTCCAAACATTATCTTGATAAGCTTCAGAAAGTTCAGAATTCTGCTGCAAGAATGGTACTGAAGGCATCCAAATATGATCATGTACAACCTCTCCTCAAAAATCTGCATTGGCTTCCTATCCAAGCAAGGATTGATTACAAACTTTCAACTCTCTGCCATTCCTTTTTCTCTGGAACTGCACCTCTCTACCTCTCAAACCTCCTCTCTGTATACACACCATCACGTCAACTTCGTTCCTCTTCTGATTCAAAAATACTTAACGTTCCTCATGTCAGAACTGCTACCTTTGGACAACGTTCTTTCTCCTTTGCAGCCCCCAAAACATGGAATTCCCTTCCACGTGAAATTAGAGAAATCTCATCAACTCCGTCTTTCAAAAAAGCTCTGAAAACTCACCTTTTCAAGAAATACTATAACCTTTAAATTCTTCTGGCCTACCCTTTAATGTCTAGCTTATTTGGCTGTCTCGTGTGCTGCTTCGTGTTGTTTATTAAGTGACATGTTATTTAGTAATGATTGTATAATTAATCTCTTGTGTATGTATATCTGTGTTCAGGTTTGTATGTGTGTATGTGAGTGAGTGAGTGATTGAATCAGTGCGTGTGTATGTGTGTCTGTGTCTATGCGCGCGCGCGCGCGCGGCGTGTGTGTGTGTGTGTGTGTGTTTGTGTGTGTGTGTGTGTGTTGTGTTGTGTGTGTGTGTGTATGTATGTGTGTGTTGTGTGATCCTTTATCCTTAACTTAATGTTGCTTAGGTTGTTTTTTTTATAACAAGTTACCAATGTGTTATCTATCACTATTTTTAATTTTGACTTGATTTGTACATCACTGTTGCTTGTCTATCATGGATTGCTGCTTATGATAACGTCTGTTAAGTGCACAGAGCTCTGGCATCTTGTTGGAGGAGTGCGCTATACAAATGCTTCATTATTATTATTATTATTATATTATATTTGATGCATAAATACTTGGAATGGCGTTTTGGGACTATTTTAGAATGTCTGTAAGTTTTCTGGGGGATGGTGGTGGAGGTGTCAGTGCGTTCGTCAGTGTGTACCTCATGGATAAATGCCTGGAAATGTGTTTTCGAGGGGTCCGACGTCTTCGAGCATTCTAGGGGTGTTCTTTCCCTGCCTCTCACTGTGTGGAAGATCACACCCACTACTTCTGTCACAGTCAGGAAGAAATTCGTATCGTCTTTCCCTAACAGGTAAACAGACCCACACACACCGCGCGAACGAGGTCGGCTCGCTGGCTGAGTCTGGGCGTGACGGCACGGTCTGTCGAATGGAGGGGAGTAAAATCTCGCACGGGAGTAATTCTGGCGTGTGTACGGGGAGTGCTTTTCTCGTGATCATCATTATCATCAGGTGCCCTGCCGCATGGCGTTGGCGACCATGGACTTCCAACCATCTCTATCTCTCGTTGCACCCAGCATCTCCCCCACCCTCTTCATCCCCAGCCACTCTGCAAGTCCGTCCAGCATTCTCTCCCTGGGTCTACCCGGTGCTCTCTTTCCCTCCAGTTTTCCCGTTGTGACCAGGTGCTCCAAATCCCCCTTCCTCATAAAATGGCCTATAAATGTTGCTTGTCTTTTCCTAATCTTCCTTATCAGTGATCTACTTGTGTCTGCCTCCATCAAGACTGTCTCGTTTGTTTTCTTTGCTGTCCATGGTACTCTCAACATTCTTCTGAGAAACCACATCTCGGCTGCCTCAATCTTGCTCTGGCTTTGCTTGCTGACTGTCCACGTCTCGTTTTGTCGTGAAGGGAGTAAAAACTGCGTTACGCTGTTTTTACTCCGGAGTAAATTTATCTTGGGGAGTAAATTCCGCGTGTTACACCGGCCCGGGTCTGGCTGGTCGGGTTTCCAATGGTCAGTTGAAGCCAGTCACAGTGGGCGTTGGCTTTTTCGTTTGCGTCCTCTGACGACCTTCCCAGCGCCTACTGTCTGGCCGTACTGATCTCTCTATCTGTCTGTCTGTCTGGCTCTCTCTCTCTCTCTCTCACGCACACACACACACACACACACACACAACACACACACACACACACACAACACACAGAAAGACACACACTCGCGCGCGCGCACACACACACACACACACTTGGGCGCAATCACGATAAGGGACTGTCAATCACAGCCACGTGGGGAGTGGGGAAGGGGGTGGTGGCGTTCGAAGGTGCTAGAACACACGACGTGAGCGAGCGGTAACGCCGGCCCGGACTGGCTGGCCGGGTTTCCAATGGTCAGTTGTGTCGCGAAGGCCACGGTGGATGCCAGTCCCAGTGGGCGTTGACTTTTTCGCTTGCGGCCTCTGACGACCTTCCCAGCGCATAATTATGGTCTCGTGCAAGCTCAGGGCGTCTGGCAGGTAATTGGTGGCAGAGCTGGGTGAAGCGCATGTTTATATGGAATCGTCCGAATCCCTCTTGAACAAACTCAACTCCACACTGTAGCAGTCCCTTTCTCGGACTGAAAGGGAGAAGAGTGCAGTGGCAGAATGGTTCAGACGTTCGCATGCCAATAGCTAAATTCGAGGCTCCAGGGTTCGCTCCCCGTACAGGCCTTGACTTTTCTCCTCAGTTTGACCGGAAAATCAAACTGAACGTCTAGTCTTTTGGAAGGGGACGAAAAACGAGTCGGACCCGTGTGCCTTCTGGCTGCGCACGCTAAAGATCCCATGGCAGTTGAAAATCGTGAAGAGCAGGGCATTGCCCGGCTGCCTTGGTATAAAACATTGGAGAGATAGGCTGATTTTCAAGGTCCCACCCTTTGAAGACCAATCAGCCTTCTTGCCTTTCTGAAGTCTTGGTTTAAAAAATGTGAATATGAATATGAATTTGAAGCGAGGGGTGATCACTCCAGCCTGACCCCTGTGAGGACACCACATGGACATTCTTGTTCTTGTTTTGTATTATCGTCCCAGTGTGTTCACGATTAGGGACTGTCTTGAGAAGCAACACGGACACTGGCAGTCTACAGGTTATAAGTCTTTCTTGATTGACGTTAACAAGGAACACCACGAGGGTGCGGATGGGACCCGGAGCACCAATGCCTCGCCACTCTCGGAAACCTCACCTCCCAAGCTCCCGACACCAATCAACAGTCGTTTCTTCCAACAAAGGGAGGCTGTCCATGCGTTGCATGACCCATTCGGACCCAGTCATCAATTACCTTGTTTACAAACCGAATGGTAAGGTGGTGAGATGACAAACCCCGGGACATAGCCACACAAGGCCACCAACCAGGTCCAACACAGCCTTCGGACCAAGAAAGAATGGAAGACTCTGTCGCCCGACTTTGGTCTTCATCTGTCTTATAAGTCCCTCTTAATTGACGTAGGGAAGGGGCACCACGGGTCAGTTCCATCAGTGCGATGGACCATCAAAGTCCCACCAGTGGACTACTGCCTGCCCGCTTAAAGCCTGGCACTCCCCTGTCTGTAAGCTGTTGGTCCGCCAACGTCTGCCTGCTCCAGTCGGTTCATTCAGATCCTGGCCAACTCATGGGATTATGTGCAGGCTTGAGGCTTGTGTCATGATCATTTTGGATCTTCTCCATCACATGGCACCAGTGGCGTCAGTGTATATGGACTTCGTCTCGAGCCTGGAAATGTCACCTTGAGAAATTGAAAGTGAAAGTGGGTACCTGGGGCATAGCGTGTTGATACAGACATAACAAACAGATGGAAATGTCGCACCAGGCAAACAAAACAAGAAGTCAAAAAAGACTCCAGCTTTTCTTATAAGTAGCTAGAATGTGCGTACCTTGGGCGCAGGAATCTCTGATGAGATCATCTTTCAAGATGCGGAACCTAGCTATCTCCTCCGACGTTATTACGGCCATCTCGCAGCACCGGGAGCGCTACTCTGATGACCTCCATGAGATGGATGACACCAGAAAGACGGCCATCATCAACACAGAGCTCACCAGACTGAACATCAGCATAGCTGCTTTTCAAGAGACCAGGCTCAACACCACCAGCTCCACAAAAGAAGAGAATTACACCTTCTTCCGGAAGGGCAGAGAACTGAAGGAGTCCCGCCAGCATGGAGTTGGCTCCTCCATCAAGACCACACTGCTGGCCACAGCTGAGCTTCCATCAGGCGGCACTGAGCATCTCCTGTCCATCTATCTGGGCGCTGCCAGCATCCTCAGCGTCTATGTCCTCATCCTTGCTGCTTCAGAAAAAGAAAAGGATCAGTTCTACGGACAGCATGACAAACTGATCAGAGGATGCTCAAAGAACGAGTTCCTGTTCCTCCTTGGTGATCTCAACGCCAGGAAATGTGCTTGTAACGAGTCATGGCTCATCA
>CM060312.1:92600755-92645755 GCA_030674185.1 Monoplex corrugatus
ATTATCTAATCATTTTTCAAACTGTTCAATGCTATTAATAAGAATAAATCGCTAATTTTACGACGGGAACCTGGAACATCAACGAAAAAAAAAAAAAAAAAAAAAAAAAAACAACAAAAAACCACAACAGTAAAACACACACACACACACACACACACACACACACACACACACACACACACATACACACACACACACACTAAAAATTAACTACGCATATTACTTGCAAATCAACACTAAACATTACACATGCTACCGCTTCTTTTGTAACCCTTGTAACAGCAGGCATCACTCCCTTCAACGTTTTCTCAAGCAGTTCGATGCAGAAGCAACAATACAACGTCATGTTTGGTAGAATGGTAGGTATTATTACCTCCTATTATTACCACCTAACACTTCGTTAAATATAATGTGGTATTAATGGAAAATGTAATGGCAAATCGATAGAAACATTTTCAAATCAGGGCAGATTTGAACTATGATTTTTTGTTGTTGTTAAATAAAGAATCATTTCCCGGTCCATATAACATACTCCTCTCCTTCCTTCCGGACACCAGCAACTTTGTGACTGACAACTCAAAACTGTAAACCATCCCGAACAGGCACAGCCCAGCGTCGGCTGCCCGCCATTACTGACAGTCAGACTCTTGTACATGTAATCAGGACTCGCTTTGGTCATCACCGGTACCAGATCAGTCGGTATTTTGAGGGCTGTGGGGGTTTGATGTGGGGTGAGGGCTTTGTGTGGGTTGGAGGCTTGGTGTGGGTGGGGTGGGGCTTGGTGTGGGTGGGGGGTGGGCTTGGTGTGGGTGGGGGTTTGGTGTGTAGCGGAGGCGTGAGGGTGGGGTGGGATGGGAGGTAATCAAGTACAACTTGTCAGATACCAATATCAGATAAGAAGCAATGATCACAGTTCTTTTTCTCAATTCTTTCACTTATTCATGTATAAACTTTATCATAGCCTTTATATTTCTAAATGTACAACAGTATAAACTTAATATTCCATTTACTACGTACTTTTATAAATGTACAAACTTCCGCCAGGTGATAAGAATAGAACATGCGGGCTGTATTGTTTTGTTTTGTTGTTGTTGTTGTTTTTTCTCCATGGGAGGTCACTCTTCGTTCCTGGAACATCTCTACCATTTCAGTACATGTCAAGGTCTCTGTTGTAAGAGACATACTGTAGTTGCCTCTCTGTACAGCGTATGATGTATGACATAATATAGTTGCCTCACCGCACAGCATAAAGGGCTTAGTATCATGTTCGACCCCTCACACAGCGTAAAGGGCTATCTATGTATGAGACGTACTGCAGCGCTTACGGTTCTTCACGACCACGCCAGGGGCACTGTTTACATCAGAGGCACTACGTCCAATATGAGTGTTGTCGACTTACCGACTGTGAGCTCGCAGAGGTCGACAAACAAGGGGAGAGAAGCCCAGGAAGGAAGAGTAACTCACTCAGGTGCAGTGGCCATGGCCATAGCACACCCACCATTCTCATCACTCAGATGGACAAAGACGGCAACTCAGACCTGTATGTCATACTTGTATGTATACTTTTATACTTCCATACAATTGAACCTAACGTCTACACAGCCCCCTATACTTCTAAACACGTGACCCTAACGTCTACACAGCCCCCTATACTTCCATACATTTGAACCTAACGTCTACACAGCCCCCTATACTTCTAAACATTTGAACCTAACGTCTACACAGCCCCCAGACCTGCCAACCCCTCTAAGCCTGCAATAGTACCTTTATAAATTTTTTATAGTATTTTTTCAAAAACAGTAGTATTCCAAGTATACAAAGAATTATATACCTCATTATAAAGTAGATTCGTCTCGTCATTTGTGGCTCCAGGAACACATATTTTCACATGTATCACTTCTAATGTCTTTTTTCACATGCATCACAAATTCTGAGTTCAAGTGTCTGTTTTCCACATATATTGATCACTATGAGTTCCAGTGTCTGTCTCCACTGAGGCACAATCACATATGATTCACTCAAAAAACATAAATTCTAATGTCTGCTTCGCTACAAACTGCATTGTCAAAATGACAATTTGAAGCCAACAAGGCACACTTTGAAAGTTACTGAGTTGTGTCGGTAGAGCTTGTTGCACTGTGCTCAGTGTGCTGCCTTTTGGTAGCTGACTTGCACTTTTTCAAGAGCTCATCAGAGAACACTGCTTTGTAGCATGGGCCCCCTTTCTTGGACTTCAGAACCATGAGAGCATCCAATGTCTTTGCCCCTATGGATCCCCGAAAGTCAGTCTTGTTTCTTCGCACTTGACTGAAGATTCTCTCACACCCACAGTTGGACACAGGGATGAGGAGAATTGACAGCATGAACTGGGACAGATGTTTCAGTCTAGTGGCACCATTGTGATCTTTCATGGAACCAATCTCCTTCCACTGCAGTTCTGCTGATGGCTGGTTCAACACCACAGGTGGAAGTTCTGCTGCCTGGTACTCCAGAAACTCTCCCTCCAGCTCATCAGGGATTGTGTTAGGTGGCAGAGTGCATGGGAACTTCTTCAAGAAGTATTTCAAAGAAGATGCTTGAACTGACTTCTGCAGGTTCACATCCGCAAGCTCTGCATGTTTCCATAGAGTTTCCTCGGCCGGGTTCAGCTTCTCTTTCATGTACTTGCATGCCTCCTTGTAGAATGTCTTCACATTCTCCATGAAGATCTGCTGCTGCTTACTTTCCACACAGTCCAGGTGTTCTCGGGTGGTGCTACCAATGAAGATGTCTTCATCACGCTTCATGTTGTATGAGGATTTGAAGTCCACATCCATCAGGGCCCCATTGTTCAGAGCAGCTGGCTTCAGATAACTGACAAGCAGGCGTCTGTACAGTCGTTCCATGTCTCTCTTGATCAGATGGATTCTGGCGCTGTCGGTCTGTTCAAGTTTGTTGACTTGGTTGAACACCTCCAAGACTGTTGCATAGAACAAGACATACAATTTGGTGGTCTTGCGCCGGAAGAAATCCCCGAGTTTTTGCCTCATAGGTGGGTCAGAACTAGATGTACTTGAAGCATGTGATGTCTTCACACTGCATTCTTCCTTGAAGAATTTGTCCAAAGCGTTCCACTGCTCAACTGCTCTGTCCAAGGCAGCCCCAAGAGAGAGCCATCGGGTGGGAACATGCTCAACAACCTTGTGCTCTGGCAAGCCTAGTTCCTTCTGGATCTGCTTCAGGCGTTGCTGTCTGCCAGTGCTCTTGGAGAAATACCAGGCCAGTTGACGCATTGTGTCATCAAGGTCAAACTTGCTAGACTCCTTCATGGCTTTCTTCACAGTCAGACTAAGGAGATGGCATACACATCTGGCCAAGAAGGTCTCTGGATGCTTGTCTCTGATGAACGAGATGACACCTTTGTTGACCCCAATCATGACATTGGCATTGTCGGTTACAAATGCCAGGCAGTTCCTCCAGTCTATCTGGTAAGCCCTTAGCTCAGAGTCCAACAACTGAAAGATGTGTTCTCCAGTGGCTGACGTCTCACATGAGGGGACACTGAGCAGTTCAGTTTTGATAGTTCCATGGGGATCCACAGCTCTCACAACAATGGGAAAGAACTTGTCTTCCCCCTCCTGACTACCATCAGTACCTAACACAAAGGGTCCCTTCATGCACTGCACAAGTTCAGCCTTACTATCTTCAGCACATTCCTTCACAATGGATGTGGTTTTTGTTCTTGCAGAACTGTAGGTATCTGCTATGTTGCTGTCAGGAAACATCTTCTTAAACAACTGTCCAGCATGGTCAGAGGCTGAAAGTGGCACGTTGTGTTCCACCAAAAACGCCGTGAAATATGCCTCTGCACGAATGGGCTGGAGATCAGTATCTTCAGTTCTTTGAATATAATCAACAAGAGAAGAGGTGTTTCTTAAGGCTGATGCCTTTGCAATGTGCCTCAACGAAGTCACGTGCTTTTTTACATCGTCGATCCCGCCATGCGAAAACTAGAAAATCGAACTCACAAGCACTGCACCTTGCATATGTGCTTCCCACTTTCGATGCAGTGATGCATGGGTACTCTTGTGAGTACGACTGGATGAACTTTTGTTCTCTTTTTGCCTTTTTCTGTACACTTTCACTGCCGGTGCCCAAAGCAGCTTCACCACCACGTTTTCCTTTGCCACTACCACGCGGTCTACCTCGTGTCGCCATTTTCTTTTTGCAAAAACGGAAATCTCACAGTCGGTACGAGACTTTCGTTTGACCCAGTACGAGACTCTCGTTTGACGAGATTCTCATTTATAATAACAAACATGGCTGCGCCCATAGTCCACTTGTTTACCGATCGTGATTGTCTTCTCAGTGGCGCTCTCGGCTCAAAGTCACTACTAGACCTATAATCGTTTTTTTTTTTTGTTTTTGTTTTTTTGCATCGTATCATTTTTTACTCGATCGTAATTTAGTATTATTTAATTATGATCGTAAAATAATACGCCAAAATCGTACTGGTTGGCAGGTCTGAGCCCCCTATATTTCTATACATTTGAACCTAACGTCTACACAGCCCCCTATATACTTCTATACATTTGAACCTAACGTCTACACAGCCCCCTATACTTCTAAAACATTGACCTAACGTCTACACAGCCCCCTATATTCTATACATTTGAACCTAACGTCTACACAGCCCCCTATACTTCTTATACATTTGAACCTAACGTCTAAACAGCCCCTATACTTCTAATACACGTGACCTAACGTCTACACAGCCCCCTATACTTCTAAACACTTGACCCTAACGTCTAAACAGCCCTCTATACTTCTAAACACGTGAACCTAACGTCTAACAAGCCCCCTATACTTCTAACATGTGAACCTAACGTCTACACAGCCCCCCTATACTTCTAAATACACGTGAACCTAACGTCTACACAGCCCCCTATACTTCTAAACACGTGACCCTAACGTCTAAACAGCCCCTATACTTCTAAACACGTGACCCTAACGTCTAAACAGCCCCCTATACTTCTAAACACGTGAACCTAACGTCTACACAGCCCCCTATACTTCTAAAACACGTGAACCTAACGTCTACACAGCCCCCTATACTTCTAAACACGTGAACCTAACGTCTACACAGCCCCCTATACTTCTAAACACGTGAAACCATAACGTCTAAACAGCCCCCTATACTTCTAAACACGTGAACCTAACGTCTACACAGCCCCCTATACTTCCATACATTTGAACCTAACGTCTACACAGCCCCCTATACTTCTAAACACGTGAACCTAACGTCTACACAGCCCCCTATACTTCCATACATTTGAACCTAACGTCTACACAGCCCCCTATACTTCCATACATTTGAACCTAACGTCTAAACAGCCCTCTATACCGTAGTTGATCTAGGTACCAATCCGACGGAAACCAAGTCTTGGTGACTGAATCAAATCCGCCAATTGCCCACAGACGACCAAAACTAAGATTTCAAAATGTTGGAGCAATGTGAGGTCACGTCACAAAACTTGCGAGAATCCGAAAGGAAAAAGAAGAGCACATCTGACTGACTGACACACTTTCACCATCACACACCTGGTGAATGCTACATCTTTATCATCACACACCTGATGAATGCTACATCTTATCATCACACACCTGTGAATGCTACATCTTTATCATCACATACCTGGTGAATGCTACATCTTCACCATCACACACCTGATGAATGCTACATCTTCACCATCACACACCTGATGAATGCTACATCTTCACCATCACACACCTGATGAATGCTACATCTTTATCATCACACACCTGGTGAATGCTACATCTTCACCATCACACACCTGATGAATGCTACATCTTTATCATCACACACCTGATGAATGCTACATCTTTATCATCACACACCTGATGAATGCTACATCTTTATCATCACACACCTGGTGAATGCTACATCTTTATCATCTCACACCTGATGAATGCTACATCTTTATCATCACACACCTGATGAATGCTACATCTTCACCATCACACACCTGTGAATGCTACATCTTCACCATCACACACCTGATGAATGCTACATCTTTATCATCACACACCTGATGAATGCTACATCTTCACCATCACACACCTGATGAATGCTACATCTTTATCATCACATACCTGGTGAATGCTACATCTTCACCATCACACACCTGATGAATGCTACATCTTCACCATCACACACCTGATGAATGCTACATCTTCACCATCACACACCTGATGAATGCTACATCTTTATCATCACACACCTGGTGAATGCTACATCTTCACCATCACACACCTGATGAATGCTACATCTTTATCATCACACACCTGATGAATGCTACATCTTTATCATCACACACCTGATGAATGCTACATCTTTATCATCACACACCTGGTGAATGCTACATCTTTATCATCTCACACCTGATGAATGCTACATCTTTATCATCACACACCTGATGAATGCTACATCTTCACCATCACACACCTGGTGAATGCTACATCTTCACCATCACACACCTGGTGAATGCTACATCTTTATCATCTCACACCTGATGAATGCTAATCTTCACCATCACACACCTGATGAATGCTACATCTTTACCATCACACACCTGGTGAATGCTACATCTTCACCATCACACACCTGGTGAATGCTACATCTTTATCATCTCACACCTGATGAATGCTAATCTTCACCATACACACCTGATGAATGCTACATCTTTACCATCACACACCTGGTGAATGCTACATCTTCACCATCACACACCTGGTGAATGCTACATCTTTACCATCACACACCTGATGAATGCTACATCTTTATCATCACACACCTGGTGAATGCTAATCTTCACCATCACACACCTGGTGAATGCTACATCTTTACCATCACACACCTGATGAATGCTACATCTTCACCATCACACACCTGATGAATGCTACATCTTTATCATCACACACCTGGTGAATGCTACATCTTTATCATCACACACCTGGTGAATGCTACATCTTCACCATCACACACCTGATGGATGCTACATCTTTATCATCACATACCTGATGAATGCTACATCTTTACCATCACACACCTGGTGAATGCTACATCTTTATCATCACACACCTGGTGAATGCTACATCTTCACCATCACACACCTGATGAATGCTACATCTTTATCATCACACACCTGATGAATGCTACATCTTTATCATCACACACCTGGTGAATGCTACATCTTTACCATCACACACCTGGTGAATGCTACATCTTCACCATCACACACCTGATGAATGCTACATCTTTATCACCACATACCTGGTGAATGCTACATCTTCACCATCACACACCTGGTGACTGCTACATCTTTATCACCACATACCTGGTGAATGCTACATCTTCACCATCACACACCTGATGAATGCTACATCTTTATCACCACATACCTGGTGAATGCTACATCTTTACCATCACACACCTGGTGAATGCTACATCTTCACCATCACACACCTGGTGAATGCTACATCTTTATCATCACACACCTGATGAATGCTACATCTTTATCATTACACACCTGATGAATGCTACATCTTTATCATCACACACCTGATGAATGCTACATCTTCATCATCACACACCTGGTGAATGCTAATCTTCATCATCTCACACCTGATGAATGCTACATCTTTATCATCACACACCTGGTGAATGCTACATCTTCACCATCACACACCTGGTGAATGCTACATCTTCACCATCACACACCTGATGAATGCCACGTCGTAGATCTTTTCCATCAATATTGAGTCTTTCTAGTTGGTTGATCAATTCTTCATGTCTTACCTGATCGAAAGCCTTGGTATATAATCAACAAAGCATAAATTATAAATCCGTATTCATATCCATTGACCTCTCTATGATCTGCCTTCTTAAGCACACACAAACATTCTATAGCAGTCTGCCATCTTAAGCACATCTACATATTCCATAAAAGTCTGCCATCTTCAGCTCATATTCCATAAATGTTTGCCATCTTCAGCACATATTCCATAAAAGTTTGCCATCTTCAGCACATATTCCATAAAAGTTTGCCATCTTCAGCACATATTCCATTAATAAAAAAAAAAAAAATAAAGTTTGCCAACTTCAGCACATATTCCATAAAAGTTTGCTATCTTCAGCACATATTCCATAAAAGTTTGCCATCTTAAGTACATGTTCCATAAACGTCTGCCATCTTCAGCACATATTCCATAAAAGTTTGCCATCTTCAGCACATATTCCATAAAAGTTTGCCATCTTCAGCACATATTCCATAAAAGTTTGCCATCTTAAGTACATATTCCATAAAAGTTTGCCATCTTAAGCACACTTAAACACTCATCAAAGTATACCATCTTAAGCACACATAAATATCCTATCAAAATCTGCCATCTTAAGCACATATTCCATACAAGTTGGCCATCTTAAGCACACTTAACCACTCATCAAAGTATGCCATCTTACGAACACGTAAACATTCTGAAAAATCTGCCATCTTAGGCACAAAAAATATTCTATAAAAATCTGCCCTCCTAAGGACACACAAACGTTCTAACAAAGTCTGCTATTTCAGCACATATAAATTTTCTATCAAAGTCTGCATCTTAAGCACATATTCCATAAAAGTTTGCCATCTTAAGCACACTTAAACACTCTATCGAAGTATTCCATCTTAAGCACACATAAATATCCTATCAAAATCTGCCATCTTAGCACATATTCCATAAGCGTTTGCCATCTTAAGCACACTTAAACAATCATCAAAGTATGCCATCTTAAGCACACTTAATCATCAAAGTATGCCATCTTAAGCACAAATATTCTATCAAAATCTGCCATCTTAAGAACACAAACATTCCTGAAAAAATCTGCCATTTTAGGCACAGATAAACATTCTGTACAAATCTGCCCTCCTGAGGACACGTAAACGTTGTAACAAATTCTGCCATTTTAACATGAATAAATATTCCATCAAAGTCTGCATCTTAAGCATACATACTCATTCCTATAAACGTCTGTCATTTTTGGCACACATAAACATTCTATCACAGTCTGCCATCTTAGGCACACATAAACATTCCATAAAAGTCTGCTATCTTAAGCATTCTATCAAAATCAGCCAACTTAAGCACATATAAATATTACGTAAAAGTCTGCCATCTTAACAGCACACATATATACTCTATCAAAGCATGCCATATTAACAAGCACACATAAACATTCTATTAAAGTCTGCTATCTTAACAAGCACAAATAAATATTCTATCAAAGCATGCCATCTTAACAAGCACACATAACATTCAATAAATGTCTGTCATCTTAAGCACACAAACATTCTGTCAAAGCATGCTATCTCAAGCACACAAACATTCCATCAAAGTCTGCCATCTTAAGCACACATAAACATTCAATAAAAGTCTGCCATCTTAAGCACAATATAAACATTCAATAAAAGTCTGCCATCATAAGCACAATAAACATTCAATAAAAGTCAGCCATCTTAAGCACAATAAAACATTCAAAAAAAGTCTGCCATCATAAGCACAAATAAACATTCAATAAAAGCAGCCATCTTAAGCACAATATAAACATTCAATAAAAGTCTGCCATCATAAGCACAACATAAACATTCAATAAAAGCCAGCCATCATAAGCACAACATAAACATTCAATAAAAGTCCTGCCATCTTAAGCACACAAAACATTCAATAAAAGTCTGCCATCATAAGCACAATATAAACATTCAATAAAAGCCTGCCATTTTAAGCACACGTAAACAAAAAAGTCTGCCATCTTAGGCACAACATAAACATTCAAAAAAAATGTCTGCCATCTTAGGCACAACATAAACATTCCACTAAAGTCTGCCATCTTAAGCACACATGAACATTCAACAACAAAAAGTCTGCCATCTTAGGCACAACATAAACATTCGATAAAAGTCTGCTATCTTAAGCACACATAAACATTCTATCAGTCTGCCATCTTGGTAGAATGGAGGAAGGCAAAGAGAAACAAGGAGATATACAGGAAGATAAAGAAATCAGGAATAGGTGCAATGAAACTAAGGAAGCTTGGCTGAAAACAAACTGCAAGAAATAGAAGTCCGACACAAAACGGATCCTCAGGGTATGTACAGACAAACTGAAGAAATTGTCCACAGGAAAAATACATGCACATCAACTGGTTGCTTAAAATCGAAAGATGGTACGTTTATCACGGAAAAAGACAAAATATTAGATAGATGGAGAGAGTACATTAAAGACCTGTTTGAAGATGACAGAAACGAAGAACACATTATAAGAACGAACGTTGAAGGACCACCCATAATGAAAGATGAAGTTAGAGCAGCACTGAAAAAGATGAAACCAGGAAAAGCCCCAGGACCAGACAACATTACTACAGAGATGATTGAAGCCCTGGAGGAATTTGGTATAGAAAAAATAACAGTCCTCCTAAATGAAATTTACGACACTGGAAAAATCCCCAAAGAATGTCAAAATCAATTTTCATTGCACTTCCAAAGAAGACAGAGGCTATAGAATGCGAACTCCATCGCACAATCAGTTTGATGAGTCATGTAACAAAAATCCTATTAAGAATAATCGTGATGAGGACAAGGAATAGAATCAAAAGAGAAATAGCAGTTGAACAGTGTAGATTTGTAGAAGGGAAAGGAACTAATAATGCCATATACATCCTTCTTTAAAGAACTCAACTATCATAGAGAGGTCAGTCGAGATGAATAAGGATTCATATTTATGCTTTGTTGATTATACCAAGGCTTTCGATCGGGTAAGACATGAAGAATTGATCAACCAACTAGAAAGACTCAATATTGATGGAAAAGATCTACGAATAATCAGAAACATGTACATGTATTGGGAACAAACAGCTGCAATGAGAATAGAAAACGAAACGGTATAAGCTCTTCCCAAAACATGAAAAGAGGAGTCAGACAAGGTTGTGTTCTGTCACCAGATCTGTTTTTACTATACAGCGAAAACATCATGAGAAACCTAAAAGAAGACCCTGGATTAAAGGTTGCAGGAAAAATGATAAACAACATTCGATACGCAGCTGACACCGTGCTAATTGCAGAAAATGAAAGGGACCTACAGAACCTTGTGAATATATTAGAAATAGAAAGCAAAGGTAAGGGGTTGGAACTAAACAGCAGGAAGGCTGAAGTCATGGTGATCAGTAAAAAACATGAAATACCCTCATGCAAAACAACAGCAAACGGCACAACCTTGAGACAGGTATAAAAGTTTAAATATCTGGGAACGATCATTTCACCAGACGGCAGATGCACATCAGAAATAACCAGCAGAATCGGCCAAGCCAAAACAGCATTCAAGAAGATGACAAGCATTCTTACCAACAGATGCCTTACAATTAACATCAGGAAGAGAGTTCTTGAATACTGTTGTACGGTTGTGAGGCGTTGACAGTCAACAAGCAAAGCCAGAACAAGATTGAGGCAGTCGAGATGTGGTTTTTAAGAAGAATGTTGAGAGTTCCATGGCCAGCAAAGAAAACAAACGAGACAGTCTTGATGGAGGCAGACACAGGTGGATCACTCATGGGGAAGATTGGTAAAAGACAGGCAACATTTATAGGCCATTTTATGAGGAAAGGGGAAAGGAACACCTGGTCACAACGGGAAAGTTGGAGGGAAGGAGAGCACCAGGTAGACCCAGGGAGAAGATACTAGACGGACTTGCAGAGTGGCTGAAGACAAAGAGGGTGGAGGAGGTGCTTGAGGCAGCAAGGGATAGAAACAGATGGAAGGCCATGATCGCCAACGCCATGTGGCAAGACACCTGATGATGATGATGACGACCACCTTGGGCACACGTAAACACTTTCAAAGGCGCCCATCGTAGCACACATAGACAATCTTCCATTGTAAGCACACACAGTCTGTCATTGTCGTCGTCGGCCTCTTTACATCTCAGGAGATGATAGTCTGCACCAGGAGGCGTTGTGGTCATGACGTGCACTTCCTGCTGTGGCTGTGCAGGCCGATTCTTGAGTGGCAATCTCTGTCACATCTGCCACATACAAATTGAGTCGCTATTGTCTGGTTTCTGGAACGTTGCTTGCGAAGAGCCCTTTTCTCATCTGCGCTTTGCGCTTCTCCTCTCCGCATTCACAACGCCTTGCTGAACGGCTGTCCGCCACGCTGCCCTGTCTTCCGCCAGAGTCTCCCAAGAGCCTGGGTCAATCCCTGAGCTTCTAAGGTCCCTTTTGCATGCGTCTACAAAGCGTAGCTGTGGGCGTCCTGGAGTTCGCTTCCGATTTGCCAGTTCGCCGTAGAGAACGTCTTTAGGTATGCGTCCATCCTCCATTCGACGCACATGGCCAAGCCAGCGTAGTCGGCGTTGGCTTAGAAGGGCAAAGATGGTCTGTAGGCCCGCACGACGGAGGACCTCTGTGTTGGTCACCTTGTCTTGCCATTGGATGCCGAGGATGCGTCGCAAGCAGCGGAGATGGAAAATGTTGAGCCTCTTTCTTGGCTGGCGTATGTGGTCCAGGCTTCACTTAAGTAGAGTAGTGTGCTCAACACACATGCTCTGTACACCTGCATTTTGGTGTTCGCAGTGAGACTGTTGTTGGACCAGACCCGCTTGTTCAGTTTAGCCATAATAGATGAGGCCTTCGCAATTCTGGCGCCGATTTCAGCATCCAGAGAGAGGTTGTCACTTATGGTGGACCCCAAGTACTGAACTTGGTGGACAGTATTGAGGTCGTAGTCTCCAATGTGTAGAGATGGTGGTTCTTGCAAGCGTGGGCGAAGCGATCAACGAGCCTCTGGAGATCTTGTTCACTGTGGGAAGCCAGCGCAGCAGCATCTGCGAAGAGAGCTTCTCTGATGGTCTTCTTTTCCACCTTGGTTTTGGAACGAAGCCTGGCAATGTTGAAGAGCTTTCCATCGGTCCTTGTATGAAGATATATCCCTTCTTCAGATCTGCAGAAGGCATAGGTCAGCAACATCGAGAAGAAGATCCCGAACAGAGTTGGGGCCAAAACACATCCCTGTTTCACTCCGCTGCTGATTCTAAAAGGCTCTGAAGTGGCACCATTGTAGCACACAGTGCTATGCATATCCTCGTGAAAAGACTCGATGACTCTGTCATTGTAAGAACACAAACATTCTATCAAACTAAACATTCCACAAACGTCTACTAGGTCACAAAAGTCATTTTCGGAATTTACGTTCCAGAAAGTTATTTCCAAGCATATATGCAGTCTGTCTGCGTTAGACTCTGTGTGAACTTTGTGAGATTTCACCAATGTCATACTCCCAAACACCCAAAATGGTCTACACAAACGAGCAATAAAATTTATTCTTAAGGACATTTTAGAGAACATCACCCACTCAGGCTTACTCAAAACTACAAAACAAAAATGTTTTGCAGTTGAATCGCAGACCACACTGTCACAAAGAAAGACTCATGCAGAACAGCCCTATGGCTTCTCATGAAAGATTCTCCATAGCAATAGAAGCAGGCCTCAGTCATTCAGCGTCGACTGGATGATGCGTTCTAGTATCGTGACGAGTTGACGCTTCTGAAGCAGCGTCGGCTGTGGCTGGTAAGACTGATGCGGGAAAGGCAGTCTCTGCAGCATTGAATGCATGTATGGATGCTGGCCATGGGGTTGCCTTCACAGGAGCTTGCTTTCAACCTGACTCTCTTTTCCTCAGCTAAGGTCTGGATCTTTTTTCCCCCCGACCCGAGTTGTATCTGGTGCACACTGCGCCATCTGTTGCGGTTGGTTGCTGTCTTCCCAGCTCTCTGTGTTGATGTCCAGAGCTTTCATATCGCACCATCAGACGTCTTCGTATCGTAGCTGGGGCCTGGGGGTGGCCAACATATCTCTTACCGGAGACTAGTTCACCGTAAAGGATATCCTTTGGGATACGTCCATCTTCCATCCGGTACACATGGCCAAGCCAACACAGCCTGCGTTGTCTGAGCAGTATGTGCATGGTGGGGAGACCAGCGGAAGCTAGGAAATGGGCGTTTGGTATTTTGTCGCTCCACTTGATGTCGAGGATGCGGACGAAGGCAGCGCTAATGAAAGCTGTTCAACTTTCGCTCTTGTTTGGTGTTGCGCGTTTCGCTAACACACAGAGGAGTGCTGATGATGCAGGCGATGTACACTGCCATCTCGGTCGGAGCTGTCATTTCGCCCTGGCTTGCCACTTCCCCATAAATGACTCACAAAAATGAAGGAAAATCAATAGCCCATCTCCAAGAATTAATGTGTACAAATCCAGCCTTAAATTCTCTGGTTCTGTTTTTTGGAACTCTCTTCTTGAGATAAGGTGACTGCTGATCTGATCACGACTATCCCGCAGCAAGAGGATTACCCTGCTAGGTCAGAAAACCACTGCAGCCAGAGACGAACATCTGTAAAAGTAAAATATAATAACAATGATAATAATAATAATAATGATCATAATAACAACAACAGCAGCAATAACAATAACAATAATGATAATGATAATAATAATATACTTTGTATAGCACAAATTGTCCACGTCAAAAGCATGCTCACTGCATTTCATCCAGTACTTATATCATTAACAACATTTCATACCATGATAGCAGTTGTGAACACATATGTATATGTACACTGATACTGCAAGGCTTGTTCTTCAAGAATAGATCAGATAAAATAAACAGGTGCCAGACACACCTGTCACGAGAAAAGATATTTTTATCTTTTTTTCGCTCTCTCTCTCTCTCTCACACACACACTGATCGACCCCCCCCCCCCCCCCCACAAAAAAATCTGTCTTTCACAAACATACGCACGCACGTGCTCACACGCACACACACACACACGACATACACACACGCATGTGTGCACACACACACACACACACACCACACACACACACGTTTGTGTAGATTTGTTACATGATCCGACTAGTACAGTTCATACTGTGGTACTGTCAAGGGAGGTAAGCATCCGGATCAGTGGTCTTCCTTGACTTCAGCTGCCTCAGCGAGCACACGTGAAAGCAACAATTTTTGTTGCAAATGTTGTCTAGCAAGTTTTGACCGTTCACTTTCGAACTACGACATCGTAACGAACAACTAAAGGCAATGCCAACAGGAAATACAGATTTTCGTGCCGTTTGTGAGCGTTTCAATGCCGTGTTTCTTTTTGTACATGCTTGCCGTGCAAAGTTTGCAGCCACCAGGTTCCGTGTAACCGCCCAGGCGAATAAAGCTCAGGTAAGCTGCCTGGTATAAACCGTCGTGTTCCTACATGCAAGCGATATAGAAACAAATTTCGGACCGGAGACAGAACTAGACAAAAAGATGCGCGCCATGATGGACAGGTAAGAAAAATGTTTGAAACTCTGTGCAACACTTTAACTTACGTTTATAGTCGTTTGGTGACTAGTTGGCTCGGTAAGGTCGATAGTTCTTTGAATGTTCGACAAACTAGAAACACTTTGTATCAAGATAGTGCAACTAGAAGAAAATGACTTCGAAGTACTAAATGTCCCAGTCTGGTCTTTAATATTTTTCTGGCTGTTTGACGACATTGCGATGCTTTCATCCAATTTAGCTGGACCACAAAACCAAATATAACTTACAAACAGCACAGGAAAGACATGGATTATCTGTAAATTTGTACCCAACAAAAATAGTTTTTAGAAAAAGGGCACTTGGCCAAAACAGCCAGAGGTGGTTCTACACAGGAACAGATTGAAGCCATCAATAGTTACAAATATCTTGGAATAACTTTGATGCTGTAATTTCAGACCTTTATAGAAGAGTATGCTAGTATAGCAAGAGGAAAAGTCCGAGATCATGGAAACTGTTGATTCTAGGAATACTAGGTACTACCATGTTTTCCAAACTGTTTGACTCATGTAACAACAGTTCTTTTGTATACCTCTTATGTATGGGATATGATACCATACAAAGAAACGGAATGAATATATTTTTTTGATTGTAAAAAATGTATATATAATATGTATGCATTACTCTAGCCCCTGAACTCCAAATCTGGCAAATGCTATGGTTTATGATGAAACAGGCAGGTTACCATTACATACTGTTAGCTCTGTGTATGTATTAACATAGTGGTTTAAACTTCAAAAAGTGCTGCAGACTAGAATACCAAAGCAAGTATATCAGATGGTGCTAAGCGGTATGGCTGTTGACAGCAACACTGCCAACAAAAATGAAAACTGGGTCAACACCGTGAAAAGTTGTGTAGAAAATTTGTTGGGTTTTCTGAGGTTTGGTTGAATGGAGGTGTAGGATGTGAAAATGCATAATTCTAAGTAGGCCTACCTGTAAACAGAACAGTTGTTTCATGCAGGGCTGGTCTAGTGAACTAAATAGCAACGAAAGGTATGCCACTATCGGTCATTCAACTCATTTGTTCAACCAGCGTTTTTGCTGCAAAATGAAGGGAAGTCAATGGAGACGTTATGTTCGTTTGTTTTACAAGTTAGAGCTGAATGTCTCGAACAAAACGAGCAAAACTTTCAGTGTCTTAGATAATAATGTTGGTAAACGCTTTTCTATTTTGACTGTCGTATATAAAGCTTATGTGCCATAAGATTTGTCTGCAAGTAGCACCTGAAACCCCTTGTATACAAGCCGGTGGTCATATTAAAATTTCCGAGTTCTGAGCTTCCTCGGTGATAACTTTGGAGTACTTGCAGGATAAAGGGGTTGAATTTTGGGTTCCAGTGCGACTTTGTCGATGGTCCTTTCTGTTATTACTGCCATTCAGTTCTGAGGTGTTTTCAATTTCTCCATCGCACAGCTTTTAGCAAATCGATCAGATGCTTGTTTTCAAGTCAGAATCTTCCCACTTTCTTTAGCGGTGACTTTAGTTTTCTTGTTTTCGTCTCCAAGCTGCTTGGTAAGCCATCATTCTTTTATCTTTATAAAAAAAATGAGAACGCTTTTTTTCTCTTCAACACCTGGGTTTTTATTGCAGTTTTGACTTCAAGAATTCGGCTCAAGCGTGCCGGAGTCATATTTTATTGTTCTGATGGCTTTTCTGCTTCTTCCTGGCTTCTGACGGAGCATCCTCTCATTCCTGCAGTTCTGTACTCAAATATGGTTTGTACTGCTCCATGGCGCCCCTTTGTATGATTTCATGGGCGACTGCAAGAACATTTGCCCTATGTTACCGTTAAGAACATTTGCACTGACTAGATTGATGTTCCTTAAGAACATTTACACCATGTTGACGTTCCTTAAGGACATTAATTTTGCACCTGACTGTTGACATTCCTTAAGAACATTTGCACTATGTTGATTTTCCTTAAGAACATTTGCACCGACTGTTGTTCCTTAAGAACATTTCCGTCGACTAAGTCGATGTTGTCCCCTGTGGGGATGCTGGGGGCTTTTTCGGTATAAATAATATCCCCATCTTCTGGAAATTCTGTGCTAGAAATTTCCTCTTTCGTCACTTTGTTTCTGTCTTGTTCCTTCGCTTTGTCATTTCTTCCTATCAACTTCTGCCTTGCTGGTCCACTCACCTGTACATGTTCGATAACGCCTTTCATACTTTTCTCTTAGGATTGATAACTGGATACATGTACAAAGTGCAGTTTGGGCTTTAAAGAAATGAGATATGTGAAAGCAATTTTAGGTAATTTGTTTTGTCTTCTAGGTACAGGAAGATACATGGGACAACGCAGCTATCTTTGCTCACGAAGTCTACGGAGGTCTTCAGAACAAAGAAGAAACCCTAGCTGTCGCCATTGACCTAGAGAATGCGTACCATAAAGTACAATTCACATTACTCATGGAACTACTTCAGCGACACGGTGTCAGCATGAGTCAGAAGATAGATTGCTGCTACACTCCAAGAACGAACATTAGTCGCACGACTTGCAAATTGGGGCTCAGCATCACAAAAACTCGCCATGGGACTCCCAAGGATCACCACTTTCCCCCGTTGTCTAAAATATGTATACAAAAAGGCTTGCTGACCTAAATGACGGACTAGTCCGTATCCTCACTCTTGCTGACGGAATCATCTACAAGACAATTAAGAATGCATCAGAAAAAAAAAGCTGTCCAAGACCAGATAAAACGTAGATCAGTGGTGTCAAGAAACAGGATTGGCAGTCAACCCACCACAGCACAGGTACTGTTCTGCACCCTTGACAACTAAGCAGCGAGAGAAAAATGCCCATCAGTTACGTTCAGAGGAACCAATATCGAGCGAATAAACAACTTACGCCCTTGGCATCAGTTTCGATAGAATGTTAACCTTCAGAAAACATGTGGAAAACACAACGCTCAATGTAAAAGGCCTTTCAATCCTTAAAGCAATGTCAACTAAAGCACTGAACATCTTTCAACTATTCCAAGCTGTAATACTGAGTCATCTTTCAACCGTTCCAAGCTGTAATACTGTCATCTTTCAACTATTCCAAGCTGTAATACCGAGTCATCGATTATGGACTGGGCCAAAACGCAGGCCTCAAGGCAAGAAACCCCCACCAAAGAGACTAAACACTTCAAAACTAAAAGAGGAAACCACTGTAGAGAATCTCATTAGTGACCTGAACGTCAAGCTGGCTGACCTTCATTTTGGTAATGCTAGTGTCGAAGAAGAGTGGGCAGTCTTCAGGGACCATGTCTATACATCAGCCCTAGAGAAAATAGGACCTGTTACACGAAAACATCAAGACTGGTTTGATGAAAACGACCAGCATATTCAAACCCTTCTGGATGAGAAGCACAGACGCCATCTTGCCTACCAGTGTGACCCAAAGTCTGATTCAAAGAAAACTGCATTCATGGAGTGTCGCCGACAAGTCCAGGCAAAACTCGGGAACATGCAAGACAAGTGGCTAAGTGACAAGGCTGAAATCCAGCTATATGCAGACCGTCACGATTCGAAGAAAAGGTTTTATGACGCCCTGAAGGCTATCTATGGGCCAACATCATCTGGCACCTCTCCATTACTATCTGCGGATGGGGAAATGTTGATCACCGAGTGGTCAGACATTCTTGAAAGGTGGGCGCATCACTTCGACAGTGTCTTGAACCGCCCTTCCTCAATAAATGAAGCAGCCATTGATCGCCTCCATCAAACAGAAAAGAACCAACTTGATGTACCACCTAACATACAAGAGGTCACAAAGGCCATTGGCCAACTCTCCTGTGGCAAGGCCCCTGGCGCTGACTCCATACCTGCTGAGATCTACAAAGCAGGAGGTCCAATGCTCACAAAGATTAACAGATGTTTGTAACACTCTGGAACAGTCAATCACTCATTCAAGACTTCAAGGATGCCTCAATAGTCCACCTATACAAGAGGAAGGGAAACAATCATGTGACAACCACAGAGGAATATCACTACTGTCCATTGCAGGCAAGATATTAGCAAGGGTGCTGCTGAACCGCCTCACTAATCATCTTGAGCAGGGTCTGTTGCCAGAGAGTCAGTGGATTTCGGGCTGGGAGAGGTACGGTGGACATGATCTTTGCTGCTCGTCAACTGCAAGAAAAGGCGGAGGAACAACACCGAGCACTGTACACAACCTTTGTCGACTTGACAAAGGCGTTTGACACGGTGATTCGCGAGGGGCTGTGGAATATAATGGCGAAGTTCGGCTGCCCTCCAGCCTTCGTAAATATGGTGCGACAATTCCACGATGGTATGATGGCACGGGTCCTTGATGACGGAGAAATGTCCAGAGACTTTCCAGTCAGCAATGGCGTGAAACAAGGATGCGTCCTTGTGCCTACACTATTCTCTATGATGATCTCGGCAATGTTATCAGATGCATTCTCTCCAGAAGACCCTGGCATAGATATACGCTACCGCACAGACGGCAAGTTGTACAACACAAGATGCCTCAAGGCGACCACTAAATGCAGTTACAGCACTCTTCGTGACATTTTCGCAGACGATTGTGCGTTAAATGCTTACAGTGGTGAACAGTGAGGACCACCGCTTTGTACACTTTTTGAGTTTAGTTGTGGCCGAAATACCTCTTCTGTCCCATATAGTAGGACGCAGCCTCCCAAATGCAGTGCTGGCCTTAGCTATGCGTTTGTTGACTTCATCGTCGATATGCACAACGTGATAGGGAATTGCCGAGATATGTGAAGTTGTTGACTGCATGTAGTTTTGTGCCCTTGACCTCGATATTTGGTTCAGTATATGGAACACCTGGAGGAGGCTGATACATGACTTAGGTTTTCTTGGTGCTTATTGTAAGACCGAAGTTGTCGCAAGCAGTTGAAAATTTGTCCATGCATTGAGTTGGTTTTCTGGGTTGTCCAATGCCCAGAAATATGCCTTGGACAACCCAGAAAACCTACGCCATCAGACAGTCGGGAACAGCAAAAGGCAATAGACTCCAACGTGGAAAATCATGGATAGGGCAGGCAGAGACTACATTCAGCGTGTGTGTCAACTGACAGAACTCAAACGGATAAAGAAATGGGGAAAATATCCAAACCGTTTCAACAATCTGTACAAAACTATCGCACCCAAAATTCTAGGGAGACGCTGTCGCGAATGTCCAGAAGGGAAAACAAATGCAGAAATTCAGCTACTCGTGGAGCAACTAAGCTGCAACCCCAAAGATATATACATGGATGGCTCAGTTACTAATAACAAATCTGGATGTGGCTTCAGTGTCAAACAGAATGGAAACGCCAAACACGAAGAAAATGCTACATATATCGACCTCCAGTCTAACGATGGAAACTGAGGCAGTCTCAAATGCACTCCAGTGGTTAGCTTCACTCGATGACATGAAAGCCACACCTTCATCCTGACTGATTCAATGAATTTACTCCAAAAGGTGCAAAATGGAGTAGGGGCCCCAGAATGGCGCAGAGCAATGAAAAGTATCAAGTTCAACCTAAAGTCTCACGTGGATCTACTGCCCTGGACACGTTGGTGTTAAGGGAAATGAACGGGCCGATGAACTTGCAGGCAATACCACTACAACAAAAATTCTCATCTGGGAAGTCCGAGGTCCTTAGACGCTTTAAATCATATCTTCATGAACAAAATGAGTCATCATACCATCGAACGTGTTACTCAATAAGGAACAGATGAAGTGGCGGGAAAAGCATCATGAAAGGAAAAACGAGAGCTATGATTAATCGGACCAACATTGGTATCTCAAAAGTAACACTGCACAGATTTTAACAGCGGGCAATGGAAAGTGTTCGGGCTTTTCATGAAACGGAGATAAAGGACAAATGAAGAAACGGACAACTGAACAAGCAAATTTGCCAAACCGTCTGTGTGTGTGTGTGTGTGATGTTTGTTGATTATCCAGACATGTCTAAGTTTGTTATATGTATATATGTGTATCCTCTTTGCTGGTGGTGGTGGTGTCGGCCATGCTGAGTCGATGTGGGTGAGTATGCATGAATGTACGTGTGCATGCCTGTGTGCGGGCATGTGGATAATAATAATAATTACAATATTTAGCCTATATAGCGCAAAATCTTGATAGAAATCAAATCTAAGCGCTGAACATAACACATACGCACGCGCGCACACACACTCTCACATATGGCTATAAATGGGGAAAAAGAATAAAAGCAATGGAAAATTATAGAGCATATATACAAATATATATTGCAATGTGATTCCACTCCGAGCGGAGACAGGCTACAGAGGGGGATGAGTGAGGTCAGGATTTCATGCAGAGGAGAAAAGGTGTTTTGAGAGCGGACTTGGAGACAAAAGTAGGCTGCTGACGGAGACAAAAGTAGGCTGCTGACGGACTGAGAGGAAGTTTGTTCCAGGAGAGTGGACCAGAAACAGAAGGCTCGTGGACCGTAGGATATATGCATGTACTTATTGCTTATTTTTGTTTATCTGCACACTACTACTAATTCACTTACATACCTATGATTAAGAAAAATAGTCTTCACCTAGTTGATAGACAGCTGAGCATTTGGGCATTGACTGGGGGGTGGTGGGGGTGTTCTGTCATGTGAGACAAGTTTATAATAGTTTGTGATGCAGACCTTTATTTATTGGTTGACTTATATATATACTACACGTCATTATTGAAGGGCCAGGAACGTTTTTGAGTCAATTTTTGAAAGGAGAAATAACCTATTTTCTCTTACTCTTTTCTCCAATTCGTTGCCGTAACTGAATGGATAAGAGCTCAGACAACATTGCAGTTTTCTTTTGGCACGTGTTTGGGGATTTGCCGATTTGCAATGGGCGGCCCAAGGAAGACAATTTCCACACGAAATTGTCGAATCTTCAGCAGGGTCTCTCTGACGACGCAGGCAAGGTAGCGACAAAATTCGCTTTGCACGTGCAAGGCAAGCCCTTTTTGAACACTACTCCAGCCAAAGTTGCCCGCAGACGAGGATAAAAAGGACCTGTTCTTGGTTCGTTTTAACCATGCTTGCAAGACGACGGATGACGGATGAGCAGCGGGGGAGAGCCCTCGCTCTGCTTGATGAAGGCCTAGCGCAGCGGGAAGTTGCTAGACGACTTGAAGTGTCGCATTCCACAATCCAGAGACTGCTGGAGCGCTTCAATGAGACTGGATCAGTCCAGGAAAGGCGTCACACGGGTCGACCCAGAGTAACGACAAGACAGCAAGACCGCTACCTTGCCCTCTCCGTCCTGAGGGAAAGGGCATCCACTGCGGTGACCTTGAGGGGTCAGCTGAGGGACGCAACAGGTGCTAACATCAGCTGCAGCACGGTGAGAAGACGGCTACATGAGGCAAACTTGAGGTCACGGAGACCGGCCGTCCGACCCGTGCTGTCACCGGTCAACAGAGTGCGCCGCATGACCTGGGCCAGGGAGCACGTGACCTGGACAAGGCAACAGTGGGCCCGGGTCTTGTTTTCGGATGAGTCCAGGTTCACCCTGACCTTTAACGATGGCCGGGCTCGGGTGTGGCGACGTCAAGGGGAGAGGTTCGCTGACGCCACTGTCCAAGAGCATAACCGGTACGGCGGCGGGTCGGTGATGGTGTGGGGTGGCATGAGCCGTGGTACCCGGACCCCCCTGCTCCCCATTGACGGCATCCTGAACGGGGTCCGGTACCGGGACGAGGTTCTGGCGGCCGTGGCACTGCCTGCGCTTGTGGACCTTGGTCAAGGCGCCATCTTCCAGGACGACAATGCACCTGCGCATCGAGCACGCCTTGTGACCGACTTCCTGGAGCAGCATGAAGTCGTCCGTATGGCCTGGCCAGCGTGCTCACCTGACCTGAACCCAATTGAACACCTCTGGGATGTGCTCGGGAGGCGCATCAGGGACAACCACCCCCCACCGGGAACCCTGGCCAGGCTGGTCGACATCCTGCAGATCGAGTGGGCGGCCATCCCTCAGGACACACTCCGTACCCTTGTGGGGTCGATGCATCGGCGCTGTGAAGCATGCATCCAGGCTCGGGGCGGACACACGCGATATTGAAAACAGATTGGCCAAATCTGACACTTTCTGTTTTTTGAAAAGGGGGGGATGTTCCTTTAAATGCATGTGCTGTTCACTAATGGGTCATTGTGCTAATTTCTTTTTCCAAAACAGGTGTGGAAATGATGAAATAAAACATAGAATCAATTCTAAACATTATCAATTATTTCAACTTAAAATTAGAGAGGAAGGAAGAAGTGGCCCTTAAATTATGATTAGGAGTATATATATACTGAACGCCGAAATTAACTGACCACTTTTAATGTCACCAAATTGCCATTGAGATAACTGTCCGGAAACCGTTTGCACGTTCTTGTCCTGCAGATGGAAGAATTCTTTCCCCATGTGAAAAAAAGGGTTGCAGCACGTGCTTACGCGCTCAGACAACAGTTCACTCCAACACAATATCCGGCCCTACGCGTCAAAAAATGCACGTGAACAAGGAAATTGGTGTCCCAGGCAACTCACACACTCTCCGTCTGTACCATAACACTCATTTTATCCTTCCTTTTGGAAAAACCACCATGCCAAGAACATTGGAAAATGACCGTTGGAGAGCTGTTGGCATGTTGCAAGGGGGAAGCTCCGTTTCTGCCACTGCCAGGCATTTTGGAGTGCAAAGGACAACTGTACGGTTATGGTGGAACCGTTTTCAGAACACTGGCAACATTGCTGACTTACCAGGGCGTGGTCGCTCCAGGGTTACCACTCCTCAGCAGGATCGATTTATCACACTGACGCATCTGAGAAACCGGTTTCAGCCTGCCACTGTCACTGCGGGAGCTATCCCTGGCTTGAGGCGAATCAGTGCCACCACCGTCAGAAGACGTCTGCGGGAGAATGGTCTGCAAACACGGCGCCCTGCAGTTCGACCACAACTTCTTCCTCGACACCGTGCAGCACGCTTGGCATGGGCCAGGCAGCACCTGCGCTTCACTATCCGAGTGTGGAGACATGTCCTATTCACCGATGAGTCTCGTTTTCAGCTGTCGGTCGCGGATGGTCGTCATCGAGTGTACAGGCGTCGAGGAGAGAGGTACGACGACAACTGCATCATTCAGCGTGCACCTTATGGTGGAGGGGGCGTTATGGTTTGGGGAGGCATTTCTGCACATCATCAGACACAGTTAGTGTTGATCCAGGGCAACTTGAATGCTCTCCGCTACCGAGATGAAATTGTCAAGCCCCACATTGAACCTTTTGTCCGCGCTCATGGCCCTGGCGTGATTCTCCAGCACGACAACGCCCCCTCGCATCGTGCACATGTTGTGCAGCAGCATCTGCAAGCAAGACAGATCGACGTGTTGCCATGGCCAGCAAATTCACCCGATATGTCGCCCATCGAGCATGTTTGGGACGAACTCCAACGCCGACTGCAACAACGCCCTAGAGCGCCCTTGACCTTGCAGGAACTACAGCAAGCTCTCCAAGAGGAATGGCAAGCCATACCCCAAGCCTTCTTTGGACGCCTGGTTTGTTCCATGCGACGACGATGCCAAGCTTGTATTGATGCCCGAGGTGGTCACACGCGCTACTGATTTTGTGACTTTTCAAATGTGGGTTAACTGACATTTGTGTTCGGCTGTTCACAATTAAGAACCTTTTTTTTTTTTTTTTTGCGTTAAATCGATTGAGGATTGAATGAACTTATTTATGAAATAAATTGCATTTCTGTTTTTTATTCCAGTGATGGTGTACATGACTTTCTTTACCTGGTCAGTTAATTTTGGCGTTCAGTGTATATATATTATATATGTAATATGTTCCTTTTTTGAAGGTAAGATATACACAACCAAGATTATTCAAGTGGTAGGCTGATGAAATACTAGTATAAAATATAGACTAGGTAAAACAGTCTAGGTAGGGTCTCAGGATCTGGCCAGCTCATGGGTTTATGTGCAGGCTTAAGGCTTGTACCATGATTACCATACACATGGCGCCTGTAACATTAGTGCATATGGAATTCGTTATGAGAGTGGAGACGTCGTCTTGAGAAACTAAAACTAGGTAATTTATGCCCGTTTTTGTACATGCTTAGTGTACTTGTGTTTAAATTTGTATTCACGGTGTATTTTTTAATCCCTTGTGTGATGAATTGGACGGAGTGGTCAACGCAAGGGGCATCTCCTTAGATAATGTGCACGAATGCATTGATATATGTACTTTGCTGTCACCACCAAGCCAGACTCGTAATCGGACCCGATCAACCAGCGAAGGGCGAATGTGATCGCCGCTTCCTCCATGGTTGTCGGGTTAGCCTGGCCTGGGAGGATACGGGCCTGGTGATACAGGTGCTGCTCGGCCATCTTCACGTAGAACGCGAAGGAAGACCGGTGATTAACAGAACCATCAGTGTACAGCAATGCACAACCACGCGCCGTAACCCCACGTGCAGTTATCCGCCTTCTGCACGATGTACTGCTTGTGGTTCTTTATCCCGGCAAGATCCAGGTAGACGTTCATATATCTTGCCAGGCGAAAGGGATCCGCCTCCACCCATCCACTCAAAATACCTTTTCTCAAGGGAGACAGAGCATATGGGTGGAGGTCAGGGGTCAGTCCTCGCACCACCAGGTAGAAGACTGTTCCATTTTGCGAGCAGTGTGGTCTGTCACTGTTTTCTACTTTGTTCATTAGCTTTCTGTCATTTCTTCCTACCATTTTCTGCCTTGCTGGTCCATTCACCTGTGTGTTGGATAAAGACGTACTTTTTCTTAGGATTGATAATTGGGTACATGTATTAAGTGCATTTTTGGCTCTGGGGAGGCGAGATATGCGGAAGCAATTTTGGGTAATTTATTCCCGTTTTTGTTTTGATGTCCTTGGGTATGCTTATGTGTTAAAGTGTTTTTTTAAATCCGCTGTGCGATAAGTTGGACGGAGTGGTCGGCGCCGGGGGCGTGTCCTTGGTTTGTGTGCGCAAATGCATTGACATGTGTACTAAAAAAAATTTTCCTATTGAAGTTTTGTATGTTTTGAAGTGGTTATAGCCCTGATATGGCTCTAAGCAGTCGACTGGGCTTTAAACAACAAAAACGATAACAATTTACCTGTACGTGTTCGATAGTTTTATGTATTTTCTCTTAGGATTCATTATTGGGTATTAAGTGCATTTTGGCTCTAGGGAAATGATATGCCAAAGCAAGTTTAGGTAATTAAGGCCCGTTTTTATACATGCTTTAGTGTTAGTTGTTCAAATTTGTATTCAAGTGTTTTTCTAAAATTTCTTGTGATAAATTGGACGGAGTGGTCAATGCCAGGGACATATCCGTAGATTATGTGCACGAGTTTTTTTTTTCTGCTGAAATATTGTCTGTGTTAAAATGGTTATAGCCCTGATATGGCTCTGCGCAGTCGATTGGGCTTTAAACAAAACCATTGCTGTTTCTTAAGAGCACTTGCACTGACTGTGACTTTCCTGAAGATATCCATTGACTATGTTCATGTTCCTACCATACACTTCCGAATTAGACTTAATGCTGTCTGAACGACGGATCTCCCGACTTGTATTCATACTGCAAATGGTAAACTTTCTTGTTCAGACATATCAATGTGATGCTTCACTGGTCTTGGACCGAGTGGAGAGTTCTGGATGATCTGCTTTGAAGTGACCATCTTCAGTTGTCTTAAATACAAACGTCGAACATGAATCCTTACTGGAGCGCTTGGTTTTTCACAGGGCTGACTAGGATTTATTCGCAAGGACCATCCAGAGTGAGGTAGAGGAAGAGAACGTCCTCCAAAGTGATGACCTAGTGGACGCTCAACCACAAGTCATCCTGAATTGTCAAAAAAGCAATTCCCACGTTGTCAAAGAAACCGCACATGCCTAAAACACTTTACTTTTGAATGTAAACAAATAAGACAGCAAGAGAGCTCAACGTCGCGTCTTCCAAACTCCCGTCAGTGGACAATGTTCGGGCTCATCAATAACGCGAGCAAAGTCGAGATATGTCTTTAAAACGAGTAAACGAGTCATGTAGAGACTTTGCTCCCAACTGACGTCCCCAACTCGAAAAAGTGTGGAAAATTATTAAAAAAAAATTAAACGGAAAAACACCTGTCCCTCTGTCAATCATCTGAAACTGTCTGATTAGTGACAAAGCTGTTTCTAACCTGTATAATTCACCATTGTCTGATTAGTGACAAAGCTGTTTCTAACCTGTATAATTCACCATTGTCTGATTAGTGACAAAGCTGTTCTAACCTGTATAATTCACCATTGTCTGATTAGTGACAAAGCTGTTTCTAACCTGTATAATTCACCATTGTCTGATTAGTGACAAAGCTGTTTCTAACCTGTATAATTCACCATTGTCTGATTAGTGACAAAGCTGTTTCTAACCTGTATAATTCACCATTGTCTGATTAGTGACAAAGCTGTTTCTAACCTGTATAATTCACCACTGTCTGATTAGTGACAAAGCTGTTTCTAACCTGTATAATTCACCATTGTCTGATTAGTGACAAAGCTGTTTCTAACCTGTATAATTCACCACTGTCTGATTAGTGACAAAGCTGTTTCTAACCTGTATAATTCACCATTGTCTGATTAGTGACAAAGCTGTTTCTAACCTGTATAATTCACAATTGTCTGATTAGTGACAAAACAGCTGTTTCAAACCTGTATAATTCACCATTGAAGTCTTCTTTAGCCACTAAATCGGTTTTTCCGTAAACACAAATCCTTGAAAGGAAAGCCTATAACTTCGATAACACGGAAGACTACAATCTTCCAGTGACGTTAGGCGAATTAAAAAGGTGCTCTTCTGACTTGCTCCGACTCTTCTCCTGGCCTAGATGAAATTCATCACTCATGGAGCATCTCCCGGAAAGGGGTTTTTAGATCTGTTGAAAGTGAACAATTACATATGGATGACAGGGTTCTTTCTTACCTCGTGGCCGAAAGCCCTTATCACTCCTGTACCTAAACCTGGAAAAGATTATCGAATCCTTCCAATTGTCGGCCAGTCGCCCTAACCAGTTTGTTCAAAGTGATGGAAAAAATGGTCAACAGCAGACTGATGCGGAAACTGAAGAATGACAGCATCTTGGCTGAAGAATAATGCGGTTTTCGCGAGCACCATTTCACAGTAGATCATTTAATCCGCCTTGAAGCGACCATCTGTAATGCTTTTCTGAAGAAACAGCATGTAGTGGCTGTTTTTGACCTGGAGAAAGCGAATACCACCTGGAAGTCTACACGAACTGGGTTTTCGGGGTCACCAACCTCTGTTTATCCAGAATTTTTTGGCTTGGAGCGACAGTTTCAAGTGCGGGTTGGTTCTATATCCGACATCCATGAGCAAGAGCTGGGTGTACCACAAGGGAGCATTCTCTCCTGAGCTGTTCAGTATCAAGATCAACAATATAGTCAAGTGTGTACAGCAGGGCTCGGACTGTTCCCTGTTTGTGGACGATTTTGCAGTTTACGCAAGTGGAAGCTTCCATGCAGGCGTTCACCGGCGGCTGCAGCTGTGCGTAGATAGGATCCAGCAGTGGGCAGAGACAAATGCTTTACTTTTTCTGCAATCAAAACTGCATCCACTTTCATAACCCGAGACAAGTCTTTGCCGATCCAGAAATTGATCTGGGAAAGTCCATCATTCCATTCGTAAAAGCAGCTTAATTTCTGGGCTTGATCTTTGATAAGTTGAATTTTCTGTCATATCCAACACCTTAAAACCTCGTGCCAGAAAAATCTGAAAATTCTTAGTTATATAGCTCATACAGACTGGGGTGCTGACAAGAAAACGCTGTTTCACCTTAACAGAACTTTAATTTGCTCTAAACTGGACTATGGCTGCGTAATATATGGCTCTGCGAGACTGTCCTACCTAAAAGCACTGGATCCTATTCACCATCAAGGGCTGCGCCTCTTGTCTTGGTGCATTCAGAACAACTGTGTATAGTTTGTACGCGGAGGCAGGGGAGCCTTCCCCGAGCAACCGTAGACAGAAACTAGCCTTAAATTTGAAACTGTTCTCTGAACCGGAAAACCCAACCTACGACTGTCTTCAGCCCCAGATTTCAAAATGAATCTGAAAACCATCCGAAATTCATTCCTTTAGGAATAAGTATCCGTCCCAATATGGAAAAGGCAGATTAAATCTAGCAGCAGTTAACGACTTCTCAAAATTTTCAGACAGCCCACCATGGACCTTAAAAACACCGAAAGTTTGTTGTGATTTTTGTTTCCATCCGTAAAGACAGTCCCAGTTTACTGGCGTACAAGTTGTTTTATTCAGAACAGTCAGAAATTTCTGTCATTCGACAATCTTCACTGATGGATCCAAGTCTGAATGTGTTGCTGCCACTCCCTTCTGCTCCGAGATTCCCAATCGAGCATTTTCAAAACGTTATGCCTGGAAGTTCCGTTTATACTGCTGAATCGATTGCTCTGGTTTTGGCACTAAAAGGTGTTCAGATCCAAGCATAGATTTTCTCATTTTTTCAGACTTTTTCTGCTTTCCGGACATTTGCTGGCCGAAACAGTCGCCGTGAAGTTCTGAAGTTCTATGAACTGTTTCGTACTCTTACAAATGAAGGTGACAGGATTGTTTTTGCCTGGATTCCTATCCATGTTGGTGTTGGAGGCAGTGAGGTGACTGCCTGGCCAAGAAGGCCACAGTTCCCCGTGGGGATGCCGTGGGCTTCTTTCAGTTTAAATACACTACGCACAAAAAGTTAAGGATCACTTGCACAAAAATTCATAACTTTCAAAATAAGAAAGCCAATGCGTTGAAGTTTGGCAAACATTTAATTCCATGCTTTAGTGATAACGATACACAATTGCCTTCAATTTCGAGCAATCGTTTGGTGTGTACATTTGATCAAAGTGGGTACGTATCGAAATTTGATTTCCCAAAGTCATTGAAATCACAAGACAGGGCATTCTGATGCTCCCAAAAGTTCAGTAATGCGTGTAACCGCCATGGCTGTTCTGGCACTCGACGCAGCGAGTCCTCATCGAGTTGACCAGGTTGGTGAAGATCCTCTGTGGAAGCGCCTGCCACTCAGCCTGCAGCATCTGGTAGAGGTGTTGGGCATCCCTGGGAGGTGGGGTGGTTGCTCCTCACTTTGCGATCCAGCTAATCCCAGAGGTTCTCAATCGGGTTGAGATCGGGACTGCATGCTGGCCACTCCATTCTGTTGACTCCAGACTGCTGCAGGAAGTCGTTGACCACCCTTGCCCTGTGGGGGCGAGCGTTGTCATCCTGATAGACAGCCGTCGGTCCCATCTGCTGCAGTGTAGGCACAGCCAGCGGTCGAAGGATCTCATCCCGGTATCGGAGGCCAGTCAGGTTACCCTGTACATGATACAAGGGTGCTCTGTGGTGAAGGCTGAAGGCCTCCCAGACCATTACAGAACCTCCACCAAAGGCCACCTTTTCTTGGACAGTGGTGTCAATAAAGCGTTGCCCTGGGCGCCTCCAGACCCTCAGTCGGCCGTCGTTGTGGTTCATGGTGAAGCGTGATTCATCACTGAACAGGACCTGGGACCATTGCTGACGTGTCCACCTCACGTGACGTCTGCAGAAGTCGCGGCGTGCTGCCCTATGGGCTGGAGTTAAGCGTGGCCGTACAGCTGGGCGACGAGAACGGAGGTTAAACCCATGAAGGCGGTTCCGTATGGTATGCTGGCTGATGTTGATGTTAGTAGCCACTCTCAGCTGCCTTCGAATGATGCTGGAAGAGGCTGTTCTTGTCTGCAGGGCTTGTCGTTCAATGAGACTATCTTCACGTGGGTTTGTCTTCTTCGGTCGACCAGATCTGCGTCTTTCATGGACCCTCCCAGTGGCTGTGAAGCGTTGAATCAGTCTGACAATGACCGAGATGGACACCTGAAGTCGCCTGGCCACTTCTCGCTTGGGAACACCATCTTGGAACCATGCAACAGCTCGTCCCCTCTCAAACTCGCTCAATTTTCGTCGTGGAGGCATTGTCAGATCAGGCCTACTACTGGTGGAATGTCTTCTTATAAAGCCAAGCAAGAGACAGCATCTCACACATAAAAAGCAGTGCTTGCACGTGCATAATGGTTTTTCCATCTGGCTTGTGCAATGTGTTCAGGCAGAACGGTCCAAAACAAGGTCCTTTTTCGCAAGTTTCCGCTTTTCCGTTTGCGGCCAAGCTCAGTAGAGAATCCCGTGCAATTTTCGCACTAACACAACATCGCCCACTTACAGCTCAACAAGAATTCATAACAATTTGGCTGGACTGAGAAATAAATAACAGTAGCGAACTTGAGTTTATTACGCACCTGTTTTCTCATAGTGATCCTTAACTTTTTGTGCGTAGCTTAGTATCCCCACCGTCTGGAAATTCTGTGCTAGAAATTTCCTCT
Organism: Monoplex corrugatus; assembly: GCA_030674185.1. NCBI lineage: Eukaryota > Metazoa > Mollusca > Gastropoda > Littorinimorpha > Ranellidae > Monoplex > Monoplex corrugatus. Next base: position 92,632,597 of record CM060312.1, read on the forward strand.
TTTCTATCACTGTTTCTGCCTTGCCTTGCTTTGTCATTTCTACATATTTTCTGCCTTAATGGTCCATTCACCTGTATTTTTTCGATAGTCTTACGTACTTTCTTCGTATTGCTAATTGGGTACATGTATTAAGTGCATTTTTGGCTCCAAGGAGGCGAGATATGCGGAAGTAATTTTAGGTAATTTATGCCTGTTTTTTGTTTTGGTGTCCTTATGTATGCTTATATTTGTATTCAGGTGCATTTTTTAAATCATCACTGTGCGATAAATCGACGGAATGGTCCTACGCCGGGGGCATGTCCTTAGATTATGTGCGTGTGATATATGTACTTTTTTTTTTTTTTTTCCCGTGTGGAAGTTGTTTTGAAGCAGTCGGCTGGGCTTTAAACGACAATAAAAGAAAAAGGAAAGAAGGCCACAGGGAAAAGATGTCTAAAATCCTTGATTCCTTAGACGATTTATATTCGAAAGTACGCATTTGCGTGAGAAATTTGTGATAGGATGATTGGAATGAACAGATATAACAATTTTCCAAATCCGCCCTAGCCTGAATGAAATTCTTTCATCTGCTGCAGGAAACCGTAAGAAAGACTTATATAGGCTACGCACGGGTCACACATCCTACTCTCATTTTTACCTTTAAAAAAAAAAAATGGAGCACCATGGTGTACACCATGTGACGAGCCGTTAATAGACACCACCTCCTTGATTGCTGAAACTTGTACGATGCGAGACTATTGCAATTCACTCCTGTCTGGTCTTCCTGCCTCCACCATTCACATCCTACAGCGCATTCAAAACAATGCTGTACGCCTTGTACTCAAAAAGAAAAAAGCTGACCACATATCTCCTCTCCTGGCACAACTTCACTGGCTCCCTGTATCAAAGCGCATACAGTACAAACTAGACACCATGTGCTACAAAAGCCTCAATAACGCAGCCCCCCCGATTACCTGTCAAGCCTACTTGAGATCTATCTTCCCTCACGTACCCTCCGCTCTGCCTCCGATCCTCTGACTTTTCGCTTTCCACGCACTAAGCTCAATACCTATGGTCCACGAGCCTTCTCTGTTTCTGGTCCACTCTCCTGGAACAAACTTCCTCTCTGTCCGTCAGCAACCTACTTTTGTCTCCTTCAAGTCCGCTCTCAAAACTCACCTTTTCTCCTCCGCATAAAATCCTAACCTCACTCAACCCCCCCCCCCCCCTCTCTGCAGCCTGTCTCCGCTCGGAGGGAATCACATGGTTATAATATATAATTGTATATGCTATGCTCTCTATAATTTTCCATTGGTTTTTATTCTTGCTTTTATTGCTTTTATTCTTTCTCCCCATTTATAGCCGTGTGTGTGTGTGTGTGTGTGTGTGTGTGTGTGTGTGTGTGTGTGTGTGTGTGTGTGTGTGTGCGCGTGCGTGTGTGTGTGTGTGTGCGTGCGTGCGTGCGTGCTTGCTTGCGTGTGTGTCTGCTTCAGCGCTTAGATTTGATTTTATCAAGATTTTGCGCTATATAAATATTGTAATTATTATTATTATTATTATTATTACAAAAGCACTACACGGCGGACTCCATAAAGAACCTCTTCCGAGACGTCCCTCCGGAAGCAATTTTCCAGTTGTTACAAGATAATAGATTTCACCAGATGATTTTACGGCCGTTTAATTGCATTTTAGACTTGCAAGTTTACGGTGAACATGGTTTTTACTTTATCTTAACCACGTTGTCGTTTTTGACGTGGTGTTAGCCCTGATATGGTTCTAGTAGTCGGCTGGGCTATAAGCAATATGAACTTGAACTTACCTTAGGTTATAGTTTCGTCGTTCTCTTCTGTGGTGGCCACTTGGGCTCGGTCCCGAGTTGCACTGTGGGATGGTGAACCAGTTGATTTGATCTTCAGGGGACTGGGACTGACCACTGCCACATGTCGGCTGCCCACATAGCCAACACGGAACGAATTCTCCCGCCACGGGGTTCAGACCACGGGGATGGGGCCTATGACGGGGCAGAAGGATGAGGGGAGGGGAGGCTACCAGGACAGTGCTGCTGGTGCAAGGGACCGCGTGCAGGAGGCTGCAATGGAGTCGGTCCGACTCAACTTTTGGCACAGGGGACAGGGCAGCTCTCTGTCTCTCTTGCTGGTTCCCGCCCTGGCCAGCTTGTCGGCTTGTTCGTTGCCCTTCACCCCACAGTGACTAGGAACGAACAGCCATTCAAGCTCTCGTAACCGACTCTTTTCTAGAAGAGCGATCCATTCCGGTGGTAGCATGCCGGAATCGACCTTCTCCAATAGCCACTTACTGTCTGTAACCACCACGCCAGACTCGTAATCGGACCCGATCAGCCAGCGAAGGGCGAATGTGATCGCCGCTTCCTCCATGGCTGTCGGGTTAGCCTGGCATGGAAGGATACGGGCCTGGTGATGCACGTGCTGCCCGGCCATCTCCACGTAGAACGCGAAGGAAGACCGGTGCTTAACGGAACCATCAGTGTACAGCACTGCACAACCACGCGCCGTAGCCTTACTGACAAAGTTATCAGCATTCTGCACGATGTACTCCTCGTGTTTCCTTATCCCGGCAAGATCCAGGTAGACGCTCATGTATCTTGCCAGGATTAAAGGATCCGCATTTACCCATCCACTCAAAAAACCTTCTCTCAAGGGAGAGAGAGCCTTTGAGTGGAGGTCAGGGGTCAGTCCCTCGCACCACCAGGGAGAAGACCCTTCATTTTGTGAAGGGCTGTGGTCTGACACCTGTGGCGGCAGACATCCAGTGTTGGTTTTTGTGGGAGGTGATGACATTTTCTGTAACGCACATATACAGTAATGAGACAAAAATAACAATAATCAGTGTTGGTTTCTGTCGGAGGTGATGACATTTTCTGTAACGCACATATACAGTAATGAGACAATCAGTGTTGGTTTCTGTCGGAGGTGATGACATTTTCTGTAACGCACATATACAGTAATGAGACAATAATCAGTGTTGGTTTCTGTCGGAGGTGATGACATTTTCTGTAACACATATACAGTAATGAGACAAAAATAACAATCAGTGTTGGCTTTGGGCAGAGGTGATGACATCTTCTGTAACACATATACAGTAATGAGACAAAAATAACAATAATCAGTGTTGGCTTTGTTCAGACGTGATGACATCTTCTGTAACACATGTGACATCTTCTGTAACGCACATATACAGTAATGAGACAAAAATCGACTACACACATGATACAAGAACACAAACATGGCATCGAGTATTAACGTGAGAAAATGATGGGCAAGATTCACCATATTCCAGAAGGGTTGGTATTTCAATGATACTATGTGATCCAAGTCTGTCATAAGAATGGAAAGAACTACGGATGCAGGCAGAACCTGACTTTGCTTTGTATGTCATCCATTTGTTTTATATTTACCCCAACCCTACCCCATACACCCCTACTCTTTGCCATGTTGGTAATGGAGGCAATGAAAACACCGATTGCCTGGCCAAGACGCTACAAGGGAAAAGATGTCTTAATCGTTGATTCCTTACACAGATGTCAAATCGAAAGTTCAGTTACGTGAAAAATCTGTGGCAGGATGATTGGAATGAACAGACCGATAAACTTTTTTCCAAATCCGCCCTAGCCTGAAGTTATTCCATCTGCTGCAGGGAACCGTAAGAAAGTTATGTAGGTTTCACACGGGTCACACATCCTACACTCATTCGTACCTTTTAAAAAAAAAAAAAGCACCATGGTGTATACCGTGTGATGAGCCTTTGAGCATCAGACACCACCTTGATTGTTGGGACTTGTACGAAGCGAGACAAAAGCACTACACGGCAGACTTCCTAAAACTCTTCTGAGACGTCCCTCCCGATGTTTTTACAAGAGATCAATAGATTTCACATGATCTAATTTTCGGTCTGTTTTTAATTATCTTCTAGTTTAACGGATTGTTTTTGACATGTTGGCCCTGATGTGGCTCTAGTAGTCGGCTGGGCTATAAAGAATATGAACTTGTAGACTTGCAATGTTAATGGTGAGCATGGTTTTGAGCTGTTCTTTTAACCGGGTTTTTGAGGTGGTGTTAGCCCTGATAATGGCTCTGGTAGTCGGCTGGACTATAAGCAGTATAAACTTCTGCCTTGCTGGTCAGTTCACCTGTGTTCGATGAAGCTTTAGATATCCGCTTGGGACTGACAATTGGGTAAATGTATTGACTCTTTTTGGCTTTAAGAAAATATAATGTGCAGAAGCAATTTTTGGTAATTTACGCCATTTTTGTTTTTGTATCGTTTATGTTTACATTTGTATTCATATTTGTAGTTTAAAATGTTCTGGTGATAGATTGGCTGGACTGGTAAACGCTGGGGGCATATCCTTGGTTTGTGTGCGAATGCATTGTTTACTTCATTTTCTTTTCCAAGTGTTTTCGTGTTTTTTTTTTCGCAACGATATCTTGTGTGCGTTTTAAAATGGTTACAGCCCTGATATGGCTCTACAGAGTCGGCTGGTCTTCAAACAATGAGGATCGTCAGCTGATTTGCTGTCTTTTGACTGGCTGATTGACGAATTTGATTTATTTGCTGATCGGAATGGGTGGTCGATAAATAAAATTGCTGGGTTTTTTGTTTTCTTTTTTCCTCTTTTTCATTTCTACTCCTTTATAAAATCACTGGAGATAACTGGTCGACCTGTGATTTTTTTGTCTGATGAATTGATCTACTCTTGATTCTTGATTAATCGCCTGACAAACTTGCCTTTGATACTGGTTGTGCGGTCTTGCGTGACGAAGAAATAAAGTCAGTCAGTTATTGGCCGAGTGCTCTGTAAATGGTAGACTGAACTTGACGGAGTGGTCTGCTCAACTTGACGGAGTGGTCAGCTGAACTTGACGGAGTGGTCAGCTGGGTTGACTGACTGACGGATAACTGAATAAACATGTCGAACACTGTAACTGACTGATCAATGGCTTGGTAAGTCAATCCATCGACCAGTCGACTGATTAGGATCAGTTCAGATGGGAGTTTTTGAACTTTAGAGGTACCGATACGGTATGTTATGTGATGGATGGATGGGCTCGTTTACCGATTGATTGATCGACCAAACCGTAAGAGACAGTGTTATGTAGGTTACAGGTCACACATCCTACACTTGTTCATTTTGAAAAATTCAGAAGCAACATGGTGTATTCCGTATGATGAGCCGTTGAGTGTCAAGATACTTCCTCCTTGATTGCTGGGACCTGTACAATGTGAGACAAAAGCACTACACGGCGGACTCGTTAAAGAACCTCTGCCGAGACGTCCCTCATGCAATTTTCCAGTTTTACGAGAGATCACATTTCGCATGTGATTTTACGTCTGTTTTCTGAATTGTATTTTAGGTTTGCAGGGTTAACGGTGAGCATGGTTTTTAACTGTTGTCTTATCTTAACGGGTTGTCGTTCTTTGACGTGGTGTTAGCCCTGATATGGCTCTTGTAGTCGGCTGGGCTGTAAGTAAAATAATACGAATTGAACTTTTCTTTCCTCCTTTCTCTGGATTGGGGAGGGGGCGATGTCTTTGTGTGTGTGGGGGTGGGGGGTGGAGGCGGCAGGCACGGACTGGATTCATGATTTGCATCGTTTGCCGATTGCATGACTTGCTCAATTTCAGTTTAAAATCCCCTCGCACATACCCATAACGCATGCTTGTGTGTACATGTATACAAGCATGCATGCACACATAATAATAGCAATAAATCATTTATATAGCGCTATTCTCCCACACATAGGTAAGGACTCGATACGCTGCGAGAAAGTACGGGCTTTAATTTCCTTGGAAGCGTAAGACAACATTGATCATTTTTTGGAAGTGTTCATATGTCAACAGATTCTGGAAAAGTGTTGAGGTCAAGTCACGCGACTTCTGCAAACATAAGATTAACTGAAAACCTAATTTTATTTGGCGCTGACGAAAACATGCGCACAGATCCAATACTTGACTTAATAATCATCTTCGGAAAAATGTACATTTACAAAAGTAAACTCGAAAAAAATGTACCAAACACCATTTCTTGTACTAGATATCTTACCAAAATATATCGAATAGAATATAAAGCAAAACTGGGCTGGAATTCACACGCATTTAAAGAAAAATGTTTGCCATATCTGTCCCCCTGGTTTCTGATGAAGTTTGACATTTAACTTCTTTACGAGATGTATGCGTGATTTCTGTATGATCTGCCTGTTTATATTTGAATGCTTGTCTCGCAATTGTAAATGACTGAATCCATGCACACAGAACCTTTGTTGAAGATGTAGGCGTTTTACATGTTTTGAACTTTGGGTCTCATGTGGATAATCTTGCTTTGCTAATGCGTTTATCGTTGACCTTTTACTGAGAGAGAATACAAATAAAATACAAATATACAAACAAGCAAACACCACCAACAAGAACTGAAATCTAAAACTGTATAAATTAAACATATTGTTCAAGAAAACAGACTAACAGATATGGCGTGTGTATGATTTTTGCTCAATCCATTGTATACACATCTTGTTCATTTTTTCAGTGATTGTAATAATGTTCAGCAAACATTGTATTTATTTTGTCAAAAAAAGAATTAAAAAGTTTGAGGAAAAAAAGTACGGGCTTTAAATATAAATAATCAGCGATGGATAGCGCAGGTAAAATCATTTCAATGAATTGTCGAGGCTTGGCCGACTCTCAGAAAATGACAGACGTCTTTCATTATTTAAGGAACGAAAAACAAAAAATCTGTTTGCTGCAAGACACATTTCATCCCTACACCCTTTGACTCCCTCACCCTGTCCACCAGTTTCATTGGCAGCCTTGACAGTCGAGCAACAAATCCTTTCACTTACCCTGTCCACCAGCTTCCTGCAGGGAAGGAGTGAAAGGTCCAAGGTTTTACAGCCGCTGGATAGGATGCGGGAGTGAAAGGGCTAAAATAGACAATTGTATTACAGCTGAATGGGGATAATAGTGCTACATTGCTTAATACAGCTTCCAGGGGGATCAAATTGTACTAACAAAATCTCTGAATTTCAGATTAAAAACAATGTTTTCAGACTCTGATGGAACCTTGCATATTTATATCATTGAGGAAATATGTTGATCGTCGGTGTCTGCGGGCCCCCCATGGGGATGCCAGGGGCTCGTTAAGTATAAATAATATCCTCACCTTCTGCAAATTCTGTGCTAGAAATTTTTCTGTCACTTTTTGTTTCTGCCTTGTTCTTTTGCTTTGTCATTTCTGTATCATTTTCTGCCTCGCTGGTCCATTCATCTGTACGAGTTCGATAAAGTATTACGTACTTCCTCTTAGGACTGATGATTGGGTACATGTATCAAGAGCATTTCTGGCTCTATGGATGCGAGATAAGCGGAATCGATTTTAGGTAATTCAGGCCCGTTTTTGTTTCAGTGTCCTTATGTTTAAATTAGTCTTCAGCTTGTTTTTTTTTTAATCTCCTGTGCGATGAATTGGAGTGGTCAACGCCAGGGGCATCACCTTAGATTATGTGCGCAAATACATTGATATGTGTACTTAGTTTTGTCTTTTTTTTTTTTCTTGTTCAAGTATTGTTTTGAACTTATAGCCCCGATATCAGATATGGCTCTACGCAGTCGGCTGGGCCTTCCCGTGGGGATGCCGTGGGCTCTTTCAGTACTGAAGTGATCACAACAGGAAAGCTAGAGGGAAAGAGCAGGTAGATCCAGGGAGAGAATTTTGGACGGACTTGCCGGGTGGCTGAGGACAGAGGGTGGAAGATGTGCTTGCGGCAACAAAGGATAGATACATACGGAGGGCCATGATCGCAAACGCCATGCGGCAGGGCACATGATTTAAGTTTTAAACCAGGATGGATCACTCGATGGTGAAATTAGAACTTGGATTTGAGAGAGTGAACGAAATACACTTTGGAGATTCAATAATTAACTTTTGAGAGAAAAGACTTGTAAGAGAAATTTAAAAAGGTTTTAAGACCGTTGCTGAAGATTACACGGCACTTCCATATTGTAGAGACAAAACCTGCATACCATACCAAAGTCAGAACTTCAGGTCATTTCAGATCAGCTTTTTTTTTTAGGCCCCCGGGGGGGGGGGGGGGGGGGGGGGGGGGGGCTCTTTCAGTATAAATATCCCCGCCTTCTGGAAATTCTGTGCTAGAAATTTTCTTTTCTGTCACTGTTTCTGCCTTGTTGCCTTGCTTTCAGTCATTTCTACTTATTTTCTGCCTTAATGGTCCATTAACGTATTTTTTCGATATAGTCTGACGTACTTTTTCTTCGTATTGATAATTGGGTACATGTATTAAAATGCATTTTTGGTTCTAAGGTGAGATATGCGGTAATAATTTTAGGTAATTTATGCCTGTTTTTCTGTGTTTTGGTGTCCTTTTGTATGCTTATATTTGTATTCAGGTGTTTTTTTTAATCTCCCCTGTGCAATAAATTGGTCCTGTGCCTGGGGCGTGTCCTTGGATTGTGTCCGCGAATGCATTGACAAAGTACTTAATTTTCTGTTTTTGTTTTGTTTTGTATGTTTCAGGGGTGGGAATTGGCAAAAGAGGAAACCCCAAAAATCTAGGGGGGTCTGGGGGCATGCCCCCCCGGAAAATGTTTTTCAGACATAAAAATCTTTGCAATCTGGTGCATTTTGGGCAAAAAATTCAAAATTCCTTGAGGGTATAAAAGTTTTTTTTTACAGTTTCATCCATAGATCACATGCAAACATTAGTATACAAAGACACTCACCCTATTTTGACAAGAAAAACGAAATAGTCTGCTTTGGTTTGGAGCCCTTTCCAGAGCTGGATGGTGGTGCTGCCCTCTGTGGTTGTTCACCGGTTGTTGCTGCTTTGCTGGTGCCTGGAACTGCAGTGGTTGGTTCTGTCCTCTTGCTGCTGGTGCTTGGAACTGCAGTGGTTGGTTCTGTCCTCTTGCTGCTGGTGCTTGGAACTGCAGTGGTTGGTTCTGTCCTCTTGATGCTGGTGCTTGGAACTGCAGTGGTTGGTTCTGTCCTCTTGCTGCTGGTGCTTGAACTGCAGTGGTTGGTTCTGTCCTCTTGCTGCTGGTGCTTGGAACTGCAGTGGTTGGTTCTGTCCTCTTGCTGCTGGTGCTTGGAACTGCAGTGGTTGGTTCTGTCCTCTTGCTGCTGGTGCTCTCCAAATCTGTTGACTGTGAAACAGCTGTCTGGTGTTGCAGTCTGGATTTTTTTGCTTCTGTGACGATCTCTTCAGTTACCTTTCTTTTGGAAACCTGCTCTGTGACACCTAGCTGCTGATTGAGCATGTCCTGATTTCTTCTGTTGGTCTCCTTCCTTTCGTTGTTCTTTCTCCAAGCAATTGGACATGTTGGCAGTCAGTTCCTTATCTACAGACTGTCAGTAGATTCTTTTTCCGAAAGCATTCAACAGCAATTTTCTTTGCACTGAAAGAATATGAGAAGGATGGAAGTGCGTACCTTCGATTGTGTTTTCCCGTCGAAGTTTCACAAATTCTTTGTGCTTGGCGCATTTCACGTGGTCTTGCAGCGCGACTGCACCACGACTGGAGTAATTCACTACTTTCCCACAGAGAGAACACAAGCAAGTCCGGGAGCCAGTATCTTCCTCATGAAAGTGGACAGCTTTTCTTCGCCAGCTGATTTATCCATCCAATCCCACCTCCATGGATTCTTGACACCACTTTCATCAAACTTTTGAAGCCCTCGTTTCACGATGTCTTGCTGCGACGTCATTTTGAATGTAGACCCACAGTTCTTTGCGCCGGATGTACCTATCGGCCTGATACGTCCGATTACCGAAATCTAAACGAAACCCGATTGTGAACGACCGAACGTAACCGTACACGATGTAATCTTCACGATTTTCATTTTACGAGGAAATGGCATTTGAAAAACGAGGATAGTGACTGCTTCTCCCGCGATCAGACCTGCCAACCCCTCTAAGCCTGCAATAGTACCTTTATAAATTTTTTATAGTATTTTTTCAAAAACAGTATTCCAAGTATACAAAGAATTATATACCTCATTATAAAGTAGATTCGTCTCGTCAATTGTGGCTCCAGGAACACATATTTTCACATGTATCACTTCTAATGTCTTTTTTCACATGCATCACAAATTCTGAGTTCAAGTGTCTGTTTTCCACATATATTGATCACTGAGTTCCAGTGTCTGTCTCCACTGAGGCACAATCACATATGATTCACTCAAAAAACATAAATTCTAATGTCTGCTTCGCTACAAACTGCATTGTCAAAATGACAATTTGAAGCCAACAAGGCACACTTTGAAAGTTACCGAGTTGTGTCGGTAGAGCTTGTTGCACTGTGCTCAGTGTGCTGCCTTTTGGTAGCTGACTTGCACTTTTTCAAGAGCTCATCAGAGAACACTGCTTTGTAGCATGGGCCCCCTTTCTTGGACTTCAGAACCATGAGAGCATCCAATGTCTTTGCCCCTATGGATCCCCGAAAGTCAGTCTTGTTTCTTCGCACTTGACTGAAGATTCTCTCACACCCACAGTTGGACACAGGGATGAGGAGAATTGACAGCATGAACTGGGACAGATGTTTCAGTCTAGTGGCACCATTGTGATCTTTCATGGCACCAATCTCCTTCCACTGCAGTTCTGCTGATGGCTGGTTCAACACCACAGGTGGAAGTTCTGCTGCCTGGTACTCCAGAAACTCTCCCTCCAGCTCATCAGGGGTTGTGTTAGGTGGCAGAGTGCATGGGAACTTCTTCAAGAAGTATTTCAAAGAAGATGCTTGAACTGACTTCTGCAGGTTCACATCCGCAAGCTCTGCATGTTTCCATAGTTTCCTCGGCCGGGTTCAGCTTCTCTTTCATGTACTTGCATGCCTCCTTGTAGAATGTCTTCACATTCTCCATGAAGATCTGCTGCTGCTTACTTTCCACACAGTCCAGGTGTTCTCGGGTGGTGCTACCAATGAAGATGTCTTCATCACGCTTCATGTTGTATGAGGATTTGAAGTCCACATCCATCAGGGCCCCATTGTTCAGAGCAGCTGGCTTCAGATAACTGACAAGCAGGCGTCTGTACAGTCGTTCCATGTCTCTCTTGATCAGATGGATTCTGGCGCTGTCGGTCTGTTCAAGTTTGTTGACTTGGTTGAACACCTCCAAGACTGTTGCATAGAACAAGACATACAATTTGGTGGTCTTGCGCCGGAAGAAATCCCCGAGTTTTTGCCTCATAGGTGGGTCAGAACTAGATGTACTTGAAGCATGTGATGTCTTCACACTGCATTCTTCCTTGAAGAATTTGTCCAAAGCGTTCCACTGCTCAACTGCTCTGTCCAAGGCAGCCCCAAGAGAGCCATCGGGTGGGAACATGCTCAACAACCTTGTGCTCTGGCAAGCCTAGTTCCTTCTGGATCTGCTTCAGGCGTTGCTGTCTGCCAGTGCTCTTGGAGAAATACCAGGCCAGTTGACGCATTGTGTCATCAAGGTCAAACTTGCTAGACTCCTTCATGGCTTTCTTCACAGTTAGACTAAGGAGATGGCATACACATCTGGCCAAGGTGGTCTCTGGATGCTTGTCTCTGATGAACGAGATGACACCTTTGTTGACCCCAATCATGACATTGGCGGTTACAAATGCCAGGCAGTTCCTCCAGTCTATCTGGTAAGCCCTTAGCTCAGAGTCCAACAACTGAAAGATGTGTTCTCCAGTGGCTGACGTCTCACATGAGGGGACACTGAGCAGTTCAGTTTTGATAGTTCCATGGGGATCCACAGCTCTCACAACAATGGGAAAGAACTTGTCTTCCCCCTCCTGACTACCATCAGTACCTAACACAAAGGGTCCCTTCATGCACTGCACAAGTTCAGCCTTACTATCTTCAGCACATTCCTTCACAATGGATGTGGTTTTTGTTCTTGCAGAACTGTAGGTATCTGCTATGTTGCTGTCAGGAAACATCTTCTTAAACAACTGTCCAGCATGGTCAGAGGCTGAAAGTGACACGTTGTGTTCCACCAAAAACGCCGTGAAATATGCCTCTGCACGAATGGGCTGGAGATCAGTATCTTCAGTTCTTTGAATATAATCAACAAGAGAAGTGTTTCTTAAGGCTGATGCCTTTGCAATGTGCCTCAACGAAGTCACGTGCTTTTTTACATCGTCGATCCCGCCATGCGAAACTAGAAAATCGAACTCACAAGCACTGCACCTTGCATATGTGCTTCCCACTTTCGATGCAGTGATGCATGGGTACTCTTGTGAGTACGACTGGATGAACTTTTGTTCTCTTTTTGCCTTTTTCTGTACACTTTCACTGCCGGTGCCCAAAGCAGCTTCACCACCACGTTTTCCTTTGCCACTACCACGCGGTCTACCTCGTGTCGCCATTTTCTTTTTGCAAAAACGGAAGTCTCACAGTCGGTACGAGACTTTCGTTTGACCCAGTACGAGACTCGTTTGACGAGATTCTCATTTATAATAACAAACATGGCTGCGCCCATAGTCCACTTGTTTACCGATCGTGATTGTCTTCTCAGTGGCGCTCTCGGCTCAAAGTCACTACTAGACCTATAATCGTTTTTTTTTTTGTTTTGTTTTTTTGCATCGTATCATTTTTTACTCGATCGTAATTTAGTATTATTTAATTATGATCGTAAAATAATACGCCAAAATCGTACTGGTTGGCAGGTCTGCGCGATTTCTCGCGGATCAGAGGAGAATTCCCACCCCTGAATTGTTTTGAAGCGGTTATAGCACTGATACGGCTCTAGGCAGTCGACTGGGCTTTAGACAACAATAATAATACACGTGCTTTTGATGAGAAAATCCAAAACGATCTCGTACGCAATGTTAAAACGCAATGAAGACGAAGAAAAGTTAATACGAGTATTGAGGATCTAGAAACTAAACCTTTGTCCAACAGAAAAAAATCAAAAGCTAGAGAATGATAAATAACAATTAATGCTACCAAGAGAGAAAAAGATGTACTTCCGATCTAAAGCAAGATGGGTTGCGGATTGGGAAAAACTTCACTTCTGCAGCATTGAAAAAAAAGAAAAAAATCGACAAACAAATCAATAAACATACTCGAAGCTATGGCAGTGAAGTCGATGAAATCGTCAAAATCGTAAAATTTTGAGACAGACAACAGTAAAAAACACACCACACTCGCAG
>CM060312.1:92650755-92675755 GCA_030674185.1 Monoplex corrugatus
TTCAGTGCCCACTTCAGGCAAGATCCTCTCGATGCCATCTACCCTTTCCTAGCGAATATGTCGGCTAGTTGGTAGAGCCATGGACCAAGATCTGATATCTTGAGTTCAATCCCAGCCTGCAACATTAAAAATTGGCCTGTTCGCTGCCCATCTTAATGTTTCCATCATTCTGGTGGTGTCGGCTTAGTGTTTGATAGGTTCTTTCTCCCCTTTTCCCCGTTTCAAGACCTCGCCAGCTCATAGGGATTTGTGCAGGCTCAGGAAATCTTTCAGATAAATGCTGGCAGATTTGGGGAGAAGCGCATATGGAGTTGACCGAGCCGGTGAGTCCCTCTTGAAATCACTGCAGTAAATCTAAGTATTTGATTGCCTCAAGCAACTGCTGAAGTAGCCATGGTAGAGGACAATAAATGACAGAGGGAACAAAGACTAGTGAAGAAAAAGCTGTAACAAACAGCGACTCTTTGGCCTTTGTCGTGCATGGCTGTGAGAGAGGTGAAGCCTTGAGTTGAACGGACATGAGACACACAAAGCCTGTTGTCCGAACGTCCAGTGTACTCCAGACACAAGAACTGGTACTAGGATCACATGAACACTGACATATACCACGTGTACACACACACGCGCGCGCGCGCGCGCGCGCGCACACACACACACACACAATAATATATATATATATATATATATATATATATATATCACACACACGCATACACACTCAACACACGCATGCACACACACATTTATGAAAACCCACATGCACACGAATACACACAACTCACTCTCTCTGTCTCTCTCGCTCTGTGTCTCTCTCTCTCTCACGCACGCATATATGTTAGCAAGTGAATCCGACGCTCAAACCAACTGAGCTACTGGAGCCCGCAGTGGGAATCAAAGGATTAAAAAGAACTGTCGCAGATGTGTCCATTGTGTACATTGTGTCCATTGTGTACATTGTGTTCATTGTCAGTCAGAAAGATAAATATATGTATATAAATAAACGAATAAATGAATATAAATAAATGAATTAATATAAATAAATAACAAATAAATATGTAATAAATAAATAAATGAATAAATAAACAAATAAATAAATAAATAGATAGATAATTGAAATCGAGCCACACAAACAGCATTTTATTTTTTTGAAAATGTATTAAATTTCAAAGAAAAACATCAAAATTATTCAACACCAACGTAAATTATTTGGTTAATAAATCTATTAATGGCAGTGCTAGACCCAACAAATCTGTTACTTTCTTTAAAAGAAAGATGGTAAAATAACAACTAACACCATCGGCACTTACACAGCAATAACAATAGACAGAAAACCATAAAGAAAACAATAGATCAATCTCAGACAGTAAAGAAGCCAAAGAAATACGCTTTTAAAGTGATTTAATACTGAAAAGCTGTGTGACTCAATCTGTGTGAGAACAGGGTCAGTGGGATGTAGTAATTAAGGGACGTCCCCAAATTACTACAAGCAAAATATGTAGTAATTACGGGACATTTTTTAAAATTACGTAATTTATATTTTATACGCAATAGTATATTATTGTAAGCTTATTTTTGTGACTTTGAGTCAATTTTATTTTTGTGTATTTTGGGGACGTCCCCAAATTACACACGCGTCCCCTTTCTACTACCGTACACGTCAAAATGTCCCCTATCTACTACACAGACACCTACACACACAGAAAGACACACTCGATTTCAATTATCTATTTATTTTATTTTTTATTTTTTTATTTTTTTTCATTTATTTATGTATTATTTATTTATTTGTTTGTTATTTATTTATATTATTATTTATTTATTTATTCGTTCATTTATTCGTTTATTTATATACATACATTTATCTTTTTGTTTGTTTGTTTATTTATTCGTTTACTTATTTATTAATGTATTTATTATTTTTGTACTATTTATTTGTTTATTTATCTATTCATTCATTTATCTATTTATTGACTTACATATTTATTCCTTCATTTATCTATTTATTTACTTTTTTGTTGTTGTGGTTATGTTGATTTTATTTTTGTTTATCTATTTATTGGTCCCTTTGTTTATTTATTTTATGTTTTATTCCTCTGTTTCTTTGACTGAATTTGATAAATTGTTTCTAATTTTTACTGATTTTTTTTCATACCTTTTCTTTGGATCAATTCTATTCATTATTGCGGCATGTTTGTTTCCCATTTCTGTTGATTGTTTTATATGACTTGATGTTCATTTATTTATTTATTTATTTACTAATTATTTATGTATTTATCTATTTATTTATTTATTTGTTTGTTTATCCATTTGTTTATTCATCTGTCAATCCATTTTCACTGTCCCCATTTCTTTCATTTGTCTTTGGTCTGTTGTTTCATTTGTTAAATGATTTGCACTTTTTTTTTTTATCAGTTTATTGCTTATTTTGATCATTTTGTTTTCCTTGATTGAATAGTGATGTGGAAAGTGGATTGTTAAAGAAGAAAAAAAGGCAGAAAAAATTCCTTTAGACAACAAATATAACACAGAACAAAACGAAGATTAAGGAAGGAAGGATTAAAAACAAACAAACAACCAAAATCGAATGATGAGGAAAGCATGTCAAGATAGCATTATAATGAAAACGCATGAGCTATAATGTCAAAGAAGTTATAAAAATGAATTATGATAAAATGGTGACTTCCATGTGCCAGTCAGTCAAGTTATAAATATGAATTATGATAAAATGGTGACTTCCATGTGCCAGTCAGTCAAGTTATAAAAAATGAATTTATGATAATAAAATAGTGACTTCCATGTGCCAGTCAGTCAAGTTATAAATATGAATTATGATAAAAATATTGACCTCCATGTGCCAGTCAGTCAAGTTATAAAAATGAATTATGATAAAATAGTGACTCCATGAGCCAGTCAGTCAAGTTATAAATATGAATTATGATAAAATATTGACCTCCATGTGCCAGTCAGTCAAGTTATAAATATGAATTATGATAAAATAGTGACTTCCATGTGCCAGTCAGTCAAGCTTATAAATATGAATTATGATAAAATAGTGACCTTCCATGGCCAGTCAGTCAAGTTATAAAAATGAATTATGATAAAATAGTGACTTCCATGTGCCAGTCAGTCAAGTTATAAATATGAATTATGATAAAATAGTGCTTCCATGTGCCAGTCAGTCAAGTTATAAAATGAATTATGATAAAATAGTGACTCCATGTGCCAGTCATCAAGTTATAAAATGAAATGATAAATAGGACAAAATAAAAATAATAATAGTGACCTTCCATGTGCCAGTCAGTCAAGTTATAAAATGAATTATGATAAAATAGTGACTTCCATGAGCCAGTCAGTCAAGTTATAAATATGAATTATGATAAAATAGTGACTTCCATGAGTCAGTCAGTTCAATGTTTTCAAAATGGTGACCCCAAGTAGCATAAACACATTAAAGCGTACATTAAAGGCAAAAACCGAAATATAAAGAAAGTAAGAGAAAGCGTAACAATAATAACAAAACTAGCTACATTCTGTTAGAACAAAACAAAAATAGACACGCAAATTACAAACACAGAAACTAAGAAGAGTAGAAAATAAGGGAAGCATTAAAAGCAAACGAGGGAGAGGAGAGCCATGTCAAGAGAGAGAGAAAAGAGAGGGGGGGGGGGTTGAAAAAAGTCAGTTTAATGACTTCCCACGTGCTCAAATTCTCATGCAACAAGATTCCAGCCAGTACTTATGGCGGTCCATTGAGAGCAAAGATCTAAAACTAGGCAGCCCGTATGAATGGCAGGGATCGTCGAAACATTTTTAGGGCTACCTTGGCCTATTCACTACCACCACAGCACCGCTTATTGACAGCCCCCCTTCCTCCCTAGGGGCCCCCACCTCACCTCCAGAGTTCATTTATGGTAGTCTGTCCGCAGCGGCGATTTTTATGTGATGCCACCTCTGAACTAAGGATTTGATATTTACAGCTTTGTTTATTTCTTCAAGGTATCAGATATCCCTTTTTGAATGCACAAAAAGAAAAAGAAACAGAAAAATATGAAAAAAATAGATGTTTTAGAAATAATGAAAAAATGGGGGAAACTCAAAGACTGACAAAAAGATAATAATAAGAAGAAGAAGAAGAAGAAGAAGAAGAGTTCCATTTATATAGTGAAAACATACATGTAGGAGAATTCTCGTTGCACTTTACAAACAGTTATTATTACAGTAATGTGTTACAACAATAGGACACATACACTAATACATCAATGCAGCATACGCACTCAGTGGCAATACATTATAATGCAGTGCATACATATGGGGAAAGATTGTATTTATGTGAGTGCATGCAGGCATCACGCGCGCGCACACACACACACACACACACAGATAAACACGTGCGCGCACGCGCGCGGTGCACATGACAAAATACAAAAACGATTGTTATCATACCCAGCCAAAAGAAAGGAAAAACAAAAACAAAGGGAAATATCTACAAAATGGAAACCTCTCGGGAGAAAAAAAAAATTAGCAGGTAGATAAAAAGTCGAATAAAAGTAATAAAAGATTCACAAGAATGAGGATGACAATAACATGTTTTCTGATGAAAAGTTCTCATCAGCTTGTAACGGCATCAGCAGAAACAGCAGCAAAAATGAGAAAAATTAGTGCGAGGTGGTTCGTGGCAGTTGTGGAAAATAAATTAATAACCTAGAATTTCAATTGGTAAAATGTGCGAACAGTGTAGATGTGTAAAAGCGACATTTTCAAAGCACAAGTTAAGAGACAAATGAGCACGTTTATTTCAACAAAAATCACTCTACATGCTTCTTTTTATTACATTGATAATGATCATGGCAATAGCAGGAAGTGGTGTAGCAGAAGTGCTATGGAAAATGTAAAAACAAAACACCAGCACAATGGAATTGTGTAGTGGTCCTTGAGGGCTGTGAAAATGAATCACGTGGACACTTGAATCAGGAAAATGAACGAAGAATATAGTAAGAAGGTGCATTTTCTAAGCCTAAGTTCCGAGAGTAATCTAACATGATTTATAAAGACAAACATCTTTATATACTTGTATTATCATACCGATAGTGACCATGGCACTGGTAACAGCTTCAGCAACGGAAAACACAGAAGTCACTGGTATGCTAGACCTGTGTAAAACTTAGCAAAATATGTAGTAAGAAGGGGACATTGCGCTTTGGATATAGTAACAATTAATAGAAACACTACACGTTTATATAAACAGAACACTTCTACAAGTTTGCACCGTCACTGACATTGTAGAAACTAGGTAAATAACCTGCACAAGAATTGGTAAGATGTGTGAACACTCTGTTTACAATCTTCAAAGACATGAAGCTGTATCATCAACAGCAATAAAACTAAGAGAAGTGGCATGAGTGTTGGTCCTGGGTAGTTGTGGAAACTGAATAAATCAGTGGACACGAATTAATAAAAGGTATGAAGAATGTAGTAAGATGGGGACATTTTCTGAGCCCAATTTACATAGAAACTGAAATGTTTATGTGAGTATAAACCTCTTTACAGGCTTGAACTATCATATTAATAGTGACCGTGATATTGGCAGTGACGGAAGTGGTGTAGAAAATAAGAGAACACAACAACATGCTAGAGCTGTGTAAAGCATACTAAGATATGTAGTAATAAGGGGACGTTCTCTTACTTTGATTAGAGTGATAGGTGGTTGAAAAACGATATGCTTATATGTGTATAACACATCTACAACTTCACCTTCAGCCAGTGAGACCACTGTAGTGCTAAAATCTATGGTAGATGAGTCATATTGGTGCTTTTGAAAACTAGTAGAATAGCTAGCAATAGCAAAATTTGTATAAGCAAAACCCTTTCAAAACAGTAATGATAGTAATAGTGGCATAAGTAGTGATGTACTATTAATGGCATGAATGGTAGTGGTGCTGGTATATACATACATACATACATACATACATACATACATACATACATACACACATACACACATACATACATACATACATACATACATACATACATACATACATACATACATACATACATACATACTTACATACATACATGTACATAGTATTTTCAGCTGTACCACATCAAACAGCGAGAACGACCACTTGTCAAAGCCACTACTAGTTACCAGTAAAATAGCCAGTAACGGTAGAGGTAATAGTAGGCTCAGTACATGATAGTTGTAGTTAGTGACAGTAGTTGTAACTGTGTTGATAGTTTGATGATCGTGATAACAATGCAAGCAATATAAATCTTATGTTGTTGAAAGTCTATAAAATGTACAAAATCTGTAGTAGTAATTAGATATGCACAATAATTATGCAGTAGTCATTATATATTCTCTGAGTATATTAGCTTCAGCAGTTTTTTTTCCAAATGAAGCATTTTCTTTGACCATAAAACCTCAAAAGATATGAAACAGCAGCAGAACAATTAAATAAGACAAATAGTATTAAAGCCATGGCAGGACTAGATAAAGCACTGTGTGCCCAAGGTGTCCGCTTCACTTCTAAATTTGTAACAAGCAGACATCACATCTCTCCAATGTTTCTTCAAGTAGTTCGATATAGAAGCAATAACAACTTTATATTTGGAATAATGATAGGTATTATTACCTTCTAATACTTCGTTAAATGTTGTGTGGCATTAATGGAAAATGTTGTGGCAAATCGACAGAAACATTTCAAATCGGGGCAGATTCGAACTATGATGGATGGAGCTAGTATCTGGTCCCGCCTGGCACTACGGATCTAAAAATGAATGTTTAGGTCTGTGGCACTTTTTCTGGGGCTGCAACAGGGCTGCAGGCACATCACTGTCAGTCTGAACTTGACCATGCTATAACTGTACAGCCTATCTATGTACATGTGTGAATACGTGTGGAACCCTTATAGTACCCCACTCTGCAATAATACGGGCACTGCGCGCACGCGGGGGTGAAAATCTGTGAACTAGCGCTTCTCACCTGATCCGCCGGATTGATGCCAGGCCTTTAAGTAGTAGTAGGCCAACTTGGTAAGTGAATTGCATGCTGGAAGTTGACAAAAAAGTACCATAAATGGACATTGTCCCAGACTTGTTTAAATGACAAACGCAACACATTCATTTGAACACAAACTAGTCAGAAACCTATCAATGGTTGCAAGAGCAGCAGCAGAAATGCTGTGGAAGACAGGTAAGCCATCAGGACACAAGTAATGTGTACGACGTTTTACAACCAGTAGTTATAAGGGAACATTTACTGAGCCTTCATTAGTGTACCAATTTGTATCAAACAAAAGAACTGCATGACAATAATCTCCCTACAGGCTTGTACTAGGACGACGATCTTAAGTAGTACAATAATACAGGGAAACGTGTGGAAGAATACTTGCTCTTCTTGTTGTTGTTATTGTTGTTGTTGTTGTTGTTGATGTTGTTGCTGCTGCTGCTGCTGCTGTTGGTTGAAGTGGTATTTTGTGGTGGTGGTGGTGGTGGTGGTAGCAGTGATAGTGGTGATGGTGGTGGTAGTGTTCTTTTTGTTCGAAGTGAAAGCAGCAAACCGAAAGTTGCAACGGCAGTAGTATAAACAAACTAGCAGTATTGCCAGTAGCAGTAGTGGTGATGTTAGTGATTGTATTAATAATAATAATAATAATAATAATAATAATAATAATAATAATGAAGCATTTGTATAGCGCACTCCTCCAACAAGATGCCAGAGCTCTGTGCACTTAACAGACGTTATCATAAGCAGCAATCCATGATAGACAAGCAACAGTGATGTACAAATCAAGTCAAAATTAAAAATAGTGATAGATAACACATTGGTAACTTGTTAAAAAAAAAACCTAAGCAACATTAAGTTAAGGATAAAGGATCACACACACACACACACACACACACACACACACACACACACACACACACACCCCACGCGCGCGCGCGCGCGCGCGGCGCGCACAGACACAGACACACATACACACGCACTGATTCAATCACTCACTCACTCACATACACACATACAAACCTGAACACAGATATACATACACAAGAGATTAATTATACAATCATTACTAAATAACATGTCACTTAATAAACAACACGAAGCAGCACACGAGACAGCCAAATAAGCTAGACATTAAAGGGTAGGCCAGAAGAATTTAAAGGTTATAGTATTTCTTGAAAAGGTGAGTTTTCAGAGCTTTTTTGAAAGACGGAGTTGATGAGATTTCTCTAATTTCACGTGGAAGGGAATTCCATGTTTTGGGGGCTGCAAAGGAGAAAGAACGTTGTCCAAAGGTAGCAGTTCTGACATGAGGAACGTTAAGTATTTTTGAATCAGAAGAGGAACGAAGTTGACGTGATGGTGTGTATACAGAGAGAAGGTTTGAGAGGTAGAGAGGTGCAGTTCCAGAGAAAAAGGAATGGCAGAGAGTTGAAAGTTTGTAATCAATCCTTGCTTGGATAGGAAGCCAATGCAGATTTTTGAGGAGAGGTTGTACATGATCATATTTGGATGCCTTCAGTACCATTCTTGCAGCAGAATTCTGAACTTTCTGAAGCTTATCAAGATAATGTTTGGAGCAGCCTGATAGAATTGAATTACAGTAATCTAATTTTGACAAGACAAGGGCAGATACCAGAGTTTTTTTGGTATTAGCTGAGGTGAGATGACGAATTGAACTAATGCGACGTAGTTCAAGATAGGCTGAACGGCACACATGTTTAATGTGTAAGTCGACACTCATGTTCTCTGTCATTTGAAAGCCAAGATTACGAGCAGATGGAGAAAAGGTGACATCATTGCCACAAACTGATATGGACTTAGGCTGCTGATGAGAAGGATGTTTTGATGATGAATGAAGAAATAATGCTTCAGTTTTGTCATCATTGAGTTTGAGTTTATTTTGAAGCATCCAGGATTTGATGTCAAGAATACATTTTTCTAAGGAAGATACTGATGGTGACATGTTGGTTGGAGGAGCAGAGACATACAGCTGAGTGTCGTCGGCAAATGATTGGGAATTGATTGAGTGAGACTTAATCAGGTCTGCAAGAGGTTTTGTATAGAGGATGAAAAGAACAGGTCCAAGCACAGATCCTTGTGGAACACCACAAGTTAAATCTTTGTATCCAGAACAGCAGTCTTTGATGGAAACAGATTGTGTTCGGTGAGACAGATAGGATGTGAACCATTTTAGCACTGTACCAGAGATGCCAAAAGCAAACTGGAGTCTCTTTAGGAGGACATGATGGTCATTGGTATCAAAAGCAGCTGAGAGATCTAGCAGTGTCAAGACAGAAACGTTTCGAGAGTCAAGGCTAAGAAGTATATCATTTGTCACTTTAAGAAGAGCAGTTTCAGTGCTGTGATGGGGTCGATATGCCGACTGAGATGGACTGATGAGTTTATGTTCATTTAGATAAGCGAGAAGCTGTTTAAGTACGATCTTTTCCATGACTTTTGACAAGAATGAGAGATTTGAAACTGGGCGATAATTTTTTAGCGTGTTGGGGTCAAGTGTGGCTTTCTTTAGAAGGGGTTTGACAACAGATCTTTTGAAGGCTGATGGAAAAGACCCAGAGATCAAGGAAGTGTTGATAATGCTAGTTAGAGTTGGAAGTAAATCATCCAAAAACTCGCAAAATAATGATGTGGGGAGAGGGTCAAGTGCACAAGAAGTGGGTTTTGATTTCAAAATGATGTTCTTCAATTCTGACTCATTTATTGGTTCAAATGCTGTGAATCTGGAGGTAGTGATCTGGTCAGGGTAATCATATGGTGTTGCTACAGATGAGGCTTGATCCAGATCATCACGAATAGTTTTTATTTTTTGAACAAAAAAGTCATTGAAAATATGTGGGAGTTTGGTAGGAGGCAGGGTTGTTGGTAATGGAGAGCCTCCATCACGGCCCAGTAGTTTGTTACAAACTGAGAAAAGATGCCTAGATGACTTTGCGTTGGCAATCTCGTTGTGATAGAAGTCTGATTTGGCTTTTAACACTATGTTAGTGACTTGTCTTTTTGCTGAGTTGAAAATGGATTTTGTTATTGTGATTGGATTTTTTAGCCATGCTCTCTCAGCTTTGCGTTTGTGTGTTTTTGCCGCTTGCAGTTCAGTGCTGACAAGTGGATACCAAGGCTCTAGTTTGTCACGGCGCACTGTGTGATCACGGAGAGGCGCGTGTTTATCTAGTAGACTTAACAGTGTGTTGTTAAGTTATTAACACTACCATTAGAATGTAGTAATCAGCAGATGTTTTCTGAGCACTGGTCCTCATAACCATTCATGGAAATGGAAACCGCTGTATCAGTGAATAATCTCTATAGACATGAAGCAGCAGCAGCAGCAGAAATAAAAGAGATGGTATGTATTAGACCTGTGGTAGTGTAGTGGCATCAGTAATGGAAAGGAGTAGCCATAATTGTAATAGTGGTAGTAGTAGTACTAGTAGCAGTAGTAGTACTAGTGGTAATACTAGTGGTGGTGATGGTGGTGGTGGCGATTGTGGTGGTCGTGGTGGCCGCAGTGATAACCAACAGATAAGACATGAAGATTGGAGCTTGAGGCTTCATACTCAAATGCAGTAATCAAGGAATTTGACAAATAAATACTTCAACAGAAAATTTGTACAAACAAATATGCTTATGTGATTTTCAGTCTCGCTTATTTTGTACTATTGCAGTCAATACTAACAGTGGCATCGGTGATATAGTGAAATACCTGTATGAATGTAAAGCATTTTATAGAAGTGTTCTGTTAGTTTAACAGTAACTGTAGGATTAGCAGCAGCAACATTCATAATATAATATAATATAATATAATATAATATAATATAATATAATATAATATAATATAATATAATATATATAATATAATTATTATTATTATTATATTATATTATATTATATTATATTATATTATATTATATTATATTATATTATATTATATTATATTATATTATATTATATTATATTATTATTAATTATATTATATTATATTATATTATATTATATTATATTATATTATATTATATTATATTATATTATACAGAATTTTTCTCACGGAAATTTGTAGATTGCCAAGAGAAAAAAAATCTGCACATAACATATTCTTTTGTTGACTATCAGTCCACTTTAACATTAATTTCATCCATTTCTTAAATCCCTTACCCTGTCTAAAGCCCCTTAATCCACAATCACACAAGGTCCACATCGTTGTTCATTCACCAAAGTGGCAGCGCTAGAGACAGTTTACTGAGCCATTGACAAAGTAACACTTGCAGCTTACATCACAGGCCAACTACTACCCACGACAATTGAGTAGGGAAGATCAGCATCGTTTTTCACTTCTTTCTTTGATGTTTACTTAAAGTCTTTCCAAGCTTAGCTGCTAGTTAAGTCTACTGCTTCCCATTCATGTATGTGAATTTTTTCTTAACAATGGTTACTTTCAAGATAAGGTGGCTTGTGATGTATGTACATGGATCAGCAGTGAATGAAGTGGTTTTGTCTTTCTGTCTTTCTATATATATATATATATATCAACATTTTTTCGTTCAAGGGAAATCTTGAACATTTTACAAACATTTTAAATCCAATACAGGATACATTTTCAACTCCGCAAAAATACATGCCCCATTGGCAGTACGCTCTTCATCAATGCTAAATGGGAAAATTGACACCTAAAGGAGTAACAACTAAATCTACATATTATGCCCCCCACCATGACAGGCTATATTCAATTGTAAAGTTAAACTCTGAAATAACATACCAGCAGACATGCACCAGTCCACTCAAGAACTGAGTGCAGGAGCTTATGACATGTTTGGAAAATACACATATATTACATTTCATGTACATAGTTATCCAAGGAAAAGCTTGTGGATTGCGGGTTGAGAATGAGTCATCTAAACTAAGGCGACATACACCGGCGATATTTGATGTCAGTCGACTCCACCTCCAATCATCTGACTTACATGTTTCTGATCTTATAAGAGTTGATTACATCCAGGCTCTCAAGGCAACACACGCAATGGAAGACTGATTGATTTGGTTTAGTTTTTACTTCAGCACCCACCTCAGGTGATATGGCCGACTGGGATGACCATCCCAGGGAAATGGGGGAAGGGGACTTATCTAATTCTATACTGACACCACCAGAACAACGATGATGTTAAGATGGGACAGTGAGAAGGCCAGTTTTGATGTAGTGCATCCCAGGATTTGAACACACAACCATAAGCATGTGAATCCGATGCTCAACCAAGTGAGCTACAGAGGCCCTTGAAAGCAATGTCAGCACATGAAACTTTATTATGTCTCTATTTTGAACCACTTTTCTATCATCCTCCCTCATCTCCTTCAACAAACACCCACTGACAGTGACTACCATCCTCTAAGTTGATCCCGTCCACTTTTGAACCACTTCTGTTCCTCTTTTCCCCATCCTCTTCAATACCAATGATCACTTTGTCTACCACCATCCCCCTTGAACACCTCCACTTTTGAACCACTATTCTCCATCCAACCCCTACCCCCTCAATACTCACTGATCAGTACAATAGTCCTCCCAATTCCTTCCCGTCCCCTCTCACTCAGTAAAAATGAGCAGACCCTCTTAGACCAGAATGATAGTACAGGCAAGATGTGAAACAATCTGCTTTTCAACGGTTTTATAGAGAATAGACAAGTTCACAATCAACGCTGCTAGAGATGTACTTCTCCAGGTTAACCTAGAAGAATGACCATGGTTGACAGATCCACCAATCATTCTCACCATCAACGTCCATCACACCTGTGTAATCAGATGTAGAAACAGCTGAAAGCTGGCATTTCAAGACAGAACTCTGTAAATTCATTAGAGAGGACCCGACAATGCCATTGTTTCAGTAACGTAAATTTAAATATAACTGTCTGTAAACTAAATTGCAAGAACCTTATGGTATGACAGAACCCTCTGTTAAATCACGTCATCAAGCAGAAGCGTACATAAAGGTTGTAAACATATATGAGCTCCCTCAAAATTACTTCTTGGTTAACTTCTCTTTCTCTCATGATATAACAGCCTTTGTTGTTTTGACTGGGAGCCCACGAGCTCAGTTGTCAGAGTGCCATGGTCATAATGTAGGGATTGTGGGTTCAACCCCTGGCCTTTTGACCACTTCCACCCTGTAAGTCGTCATTTTCACATTCTTAGCTCA
This sequence comes from Monoplex corrugatus, assembly GCA_030674185.1. Taxonomy (NCBI): domain Eukaryota; kingdom Metazoa; phylum Mollusca; class Gastropoda; order Littorinimorpha; family Ranellidae; genus Monoplex; species Monoplex corrugatus. Next base: position 92,663,962 of record CM060312.1, read on the forward strand.
TGCACACAAAAACACTTCAGTCATTTTGTCATTATCTATCACTTTCCTCCAGCCCCACCTGTGTTTGTTTCAGTGCTCGTCTTACACTATACTTTTTGTTTGTTTGTAATGCATGATTTACGATTCATTTTAATTTTAATTTGCTTAGTTTTATTAAATGTATTTTACTTTTGTATATTTTGTATGTTTACGTTACGTGTGTGGACAAGCAGAGACGAGCTGTAAGATAGGTACAGTGTGACCTAAAAGTACTATACTTACTCGAATAAAAGTGTGTTGGTGGTTTATTTTGGTATGAAGGCGTCGATAGACACAGACAGAGGGAAAACGTGCAACAGACACTCTCCCCTCCACCCCTTCAAAAGACTGAATCACAAAAATAATGCTTTACCAAACAGCAGTTCTTTGCGTTTTCTGTAATGGAACAAACAAACCTGAAGATGTATTAAATTGACCTGTGGGATGCATGACTGTATGTATGAGGTACGTGTCTGTGAACTAAGTATGCAAACAAACATCTCTAAGCAATTTCTGATGGGCTTTTTCCACACAAAAAATGTATCGTTCTTTCAGTCAACAGTCACAAATTCAGACAATCAGGGAACATATGAATTGGAAGTTGTCCCATTGTTTTAAACTGTTATATCAATAATGTCAGGAATGATAAGAACATTGACAACAGATCATAGGGTCCAGTACAGTATGGCAAGGTCCTGTAATCTGACTACTGCAGCTAACTGCGTAAAAACAATGATGTGACTTTCATCTCCTTGATTTTTTAACTGATTTATTAAAATTTAAAGAATGTTTAGTGCTATTGGGAAACTAATAGGTAAGAAAAACTATGATATTTTTCTTGATTTTAGTCGTTTGTTTGCGTATATATTGTTTGTTCTTATGAAAAGTATTGAAAAGAGTGCAAAAAGGAGATTTCACAATAGAGTTTATCCATTTAGTTTCTTAGTTCATTTGTTCTTTTGACAGCAGAGAGATAGAGAAAGAAAGAGAGAGGGGGTGGGTGGGTGGGGGAGGTACACTATTATTCTAAAACTGTAGGGGACTCCTTATGGAATGAAGACTGACATAACCTGACGTCACAAAAAGTGATAAAAATGACAGAAATCAGAAAATAATGAGAAGCAAAACCAATCCTGAAAGAAATGAGTAAAATGAATAAACAAACAAATGATTAGAATAAACAAAAACAAAACAATCAGAGCAAAAAACAAAAAAAACAAAATAACGAAAACAAAGCCATTAATCTAAGGCAGAATGTTTAAATGTAATCACCAAGTGTAACAAAAGCAACAAAAAGAAAAAGAAGGGGGGAGGGGGGAGGGGAGTCATTTTTAAAATGAAAAAATACACAACAAAAATTCGTTTATTTGTACTAAAATATAAGATTTACAGTCCTAACACGTATATGATGACTATGTATAATTTATTTTAATGACGCTTTATAAAATATGACCAGAGGATGAAGTACAATGTTTACAAAGCAACAAAAGCTTTGGTGAGCTGCCGTTACTCTTGACCCACAGACTTGGCAAAATTAGGCTAGCGAGCCCATGTTTTGAATGCGTGAGCCCAGCAACGACACCAGGCCCAGTGTGTTGAATGCGTGAGCCCAGCAACGACACCAGGCCCAGTGTGTTGATTTGCGTGAGCCCAGCAATGACACCAGGCCCAGTGTGTTGAATGCGTGAGCCCAGCAATGACACCAGGCCCAGTGTGTTGAATGCGTGAGCCCAGCAATGACACCAGGCCCAATGTGTTGTGTGCGTGAGCCATCAACGACACCAGGCCCAATGTGTTGTGTGCGTGAGCCCAGCAACGACACCAGGCCCAATGTGTTGAATGCGTGAGCCCAGCAACGACACCAGGCCCAGTGTGTTGAATGCGTGAGCCCAGCAACGACACCAGGCCCAGTGTGTTGATTTGCGTGAGCCCAGCAATGACACCAGGCCCAATGTGTTGTGTGCGTGAGCCCAGCAACGACACCAGGCCCAGTGTGTTGAATGCGTGAGCCCAGCAATGACACCAGGCCCAGTGTGTTGAATGCGTGAGCCCAGCAATGACACCAGGCCCAATGTGTTGTGTGCGTGAGCCCAGCAATGACACCAGGCCCAATGTGTTGTGTGCGTGAGCCCAGCAATGACACCAGGCCCAGTGTGTTGAATGCGTGAGCCCAGCAACGACACCAGGCCCAGTGTGTTGAATGCGTGAGCCCAGCAACGACACCAGGCCCAGTGTGTTGTGTGCGTGAGCCCAGCAACGGCACCAGGCCCAGTGTGTTGAATGCGTGAGCCCAGCAATGACACCAGGCCCAGTGTGTTGAATGCGTGAGCCCAGCAATGACACCAGGCCCAATGTGTTGTGTGCGTGAGCCCAGCAACGACACCAGGCCCAATGTGTTGTGTGCGTGAGCCCATCAACGACACTAGGCCCAGTGTGTTGAATGCTTGAGCCCAGCTACGAGCCCAGCGTGTTGCAAAGATAAGAGGGTCCTGCTTACGTCAAAGAGACACAGTCTTTATCACCGACTTGCCTTTGCCTTTGCCTTTGCGTGGAGTTCATTGTATGTGATCTCTCCTCTCTCTCTCTCTCTCTCTCTCTCTCTCTCTCTCCTCTCTCTCTCTCTCTCTCTCTTCCCTCTCTCTCTCCCTTCTCTTCTCTCTCTCTCTCTCTCTCTCTCTCTTTCTTCTCTCTCCTCTCTCTCTCTCTCTCTCTCTCTCTCTCTCTCCTCACGCAAAGAGGGTCCTGCTTACGTCAAAGAGACACCGTCTTTATCGCACGACTTGCCTTTGCCTTTGCCTTTGCGTGGAGTTCATTGTATGTGATCTCTCTCTCTTTCTCTTTCTCTCTCTCTCTCTTTCTCTCTCTCTCTTTCTCTCTCTCTCTCCTCTCTCTCTTCCTCTCTTTCTCTCTCTCTCTCTCTCATTCTCTCTCTTTTTCTCTCTCTCTCTCTCTCTTTCTCTCTCTTTTTCTCTCTCTCTCTCTCTCTCTCTCACGCAAAGAGGGTCCTGCTTACGTCAAAGAGACACAGTCTTTATCGCACGACTTGCCTTTGCCTTTGCCTTTGCGTGGAGTTCATTGTATGTGATCTCTCTCTCTCTCTCTCTCTCTCTCTCTCTCTCTCTCTCTCTCTCTCTCACCAAAGAAGGTCCTGCTTACGTCAAAGAGACACAGTCTTTATCGCACGACTTGCCTTTGCCTTTGCCTTTGCCTTTTCGTGGAGTTCATTGTATGTGATCTCTCTCTCTCTCATCTTTCTCTCTCTCTCTTCTCTCTCTCTCTCTTCTCTCTCTCTCTCTCTCTCTCTCTCTCTCTCTCTCTCTCTCTCTCTCTCTCTGTCTCGTTCACTTAGATTGGGTAATGTGTCTTAACTGTTAGTTTTGTTTGGTGCACAATTATCAAAAACTGAATTTAAAATGCTGATCCATTGTTCTTCAAGATTGTTGTCATAGACCCTAGGAAGAGATGGGATAGACGGATTTATGAGATCAGTGAAGGAATTGCTTTCACTGAATTTGGCAAGTATTTGTTGAATCATTTGGGAATTTTCATTTCTTTTCCAATCAAGGCATGTGCGAAGATGATCCACTGCAACCACTCAGAATTAACGTATATTTTGATTTACTTATGTTTAGTTTTCTTTTTCTGTGATATAGATGTAGTCAAGAAGAGTTTTGCTGGTGGGAGCTCAAGGGTTGGTTTGTCAATGATGTGGGAAATGTCAGCGATGACTGAGGAAGGTAAATAATGGAAACAGGGAAAAAAATGTTCTTTCTCTGCCAATTAAGAGAATGTGTTGAAGCAGTTGCAAGTGGTGCAATCTTAACTAATTAATTATCTGAATAACTGATATTTTTGTTTGCATTTATGTGTAGGGGATATTTGTTTATATATGGTTTAATTATCTCATTTTCAGTTTGAGAGAGTGGTTTCCAGCTAGATTCAAGCGTTGACAATCCAAACCCCTTGTAAGGCAATGAACAGTCCAACAGGAAAATGATCACTGTAACTGTTGAGAACTACATAATGTTTTACTAACGTTTTGTTGTTCTGTGATACAGATGTAGTCAAGAAGGGTTTTGCTAGTGGGAGTTATAAGGGTTGGTTTGTCAATGATCTGGGAAAAGTTGTCAGTTGATAAAGTCGTACTGGAGAGAGATGAGAAATGTTCTTTCTTTAAATCAGTAAAATACATTGATCAATTTAAAAGTGGTGCAATTTTTAGGAAACAATAAAATCATCATCCAGTTGATACTTCATTGCCTTTATATATAAAGGATACTTTCAGTATGGTTTGATTATCTCGTTTTACATTTGAGAGAAGGGTCTGCGACTAGGCTCAAGTGTTGACAATGTGAAACCCTTATAAGCTGGTCAGCAGGCAACAATAAATACGACTTTTGTTCATTATTTCCAGATATCCCTTGTGATAATTGTAACTTGTTTTGTGACATATAAATATAATATAATATAATAATAATATAATATAATATAATATAATAATATAATATAATATAATATAATATAATATAATATAATAAATTTCTCACATGAAATGGTAGATTATCTGTGAGAACGTATTTCATAGTTGACTATCAGCCTACATTACCAAACATTAAAACTGGTTTCATCTGTTTCCAAACCTTCCACTCCTTTACAATGCTCAACCTCTACTGGCCTGTTACATAATGTACAGCTTCCATCAACGTCTCTGTTCACTTCACTGAAAGACGGAGACGCGTTATGAACCACAACTGAGGCATGGTCAAGCCACTGCTACAGCTTACGTCATATGCCAACTTCTACCCCTGACGAAACGAGGACTGTGGATATCTTTATCTCTTACAAAGAAGATACAAAGAAGACGACGCTCGAGGCAAGCGACAAAAACGGCAAGTTTATTTACCACGTGTGAAGAAACGGGTAGCACGGCGAGTCAAGTCTTCATTGTTTGCAAACGCAAGGCGGAAAACTGGTCAAACCGCATTACGCAACGAATACACAAGCAGACTGCACTCCACAAAGGATGGACGGCGTGTTGACCCACAGCCAGTTGTGCCCAGAGTGAGACAGAGAGAGACACAGACAATGACAATGACAATGACAATGATCCTTTATTTTCCAACGGTAAAAGCTATTGGCTAGAAGCCATTTTTCAAACTTGCCGTTGCTATTCTATACACATGACATTTGTTTACAGTAACAAGTACATCTTAAGGATAGTACATGTTGAATACTGCAATTAAGGTCAGAGACAAAGAGAGTGTATGTGTGTGAGAGAGAGAGAGAGAGACAAAGACACAGAAGAGAGAGAGAGAGAGAGAGAGAGAGAGTGGGGTGGTAAGGTGGGGGACAGAAGGGATGTGTGGGCCATCTTAGGTGTGTGCCTGTAAACAAACTGTGTAAAAATCAGATTTCACAACTGTCATCAGACGGATTTTCACCCAACTTTTGTGCGTGTGTGTGGGGTTTTTTTTTCATTAAATGTTCACAAATTTGGACAAGCAAAGACCCTGTTTAAAAAGCAACTGCTTGTGGTTATTCTGGCTGATTCAGAACAGTTCAATACAATTGTAAGGTGTAGCAAGGCCTTTGGGGAAAGTCATGGTCAAATTGTAGGCAGCATGTTTACATATATCAACAAAGTTTTATTGGCCATTTCTTAATGTATCTAGCCGTATTGAGGCAACATCTTACATAGTATTTATTACATAAGTCCTAAATCAACATTCTGACCACTGCAGTCAAATGTGTAAAGACTTTGGTATAATGAATATATAATTTACTTTTTAACTGATTTGAATCAAATTTAAGTAATATGTTTTATACTATTAGGAAACTAGTAGCTTTAAAATCTTTTAGATCAGCTGCTTTTAGTTTATGATACTCTATGAAAGGGGGGCCTGTAGTCGAGTGGTTAGAGCGCTCGTCTGCGGTGCGGAAGGTCGGTGGTTCGAATCCGCTAAACGCTGGTTCGATTTTTCCGGCCTGAAAACTCCCTCTGTCCACCCAGCAGTGAATGGGTACCTGACTTCGGTCGGGGGAGGTTTAAAAAGGCGGCGAAAGGAGAGGGATGGGCTCCGCCTTTCATAATGCCGTGCCCTAGACACGGTGAATCTTTAACAGTTCACCGCCCCTACGGCCATATTGACCATGGACCTTTAACCTTTAACCTTTAACTGTATGAAAACAGTGAGATTTATTGCATAGTTTGTCCATCTAGTGTCTTGTTTCATTTTTTACAGAAGAGAGAGAGAAAGAGGGAGAGAGAGAGAGTAGTCTAGGATTACGTAAAATATACATAGTGTTGAGTGAAGAAAAAAATCATTACTTTGGTGAAAAGGAGATTTGACTGACATCGAAACGCAATAGAAAATATAGGAATAGAAAACAGTGAGCAGATGGAGAAACAACGGAATGAAAAAATAAACAAATATATAGAGACATAGATAAATAAAAAAAAATATAAACAAAAACATGGCAAATGTTTTGATGAATAAATAAATGAATAAAGAAAACCGATGATAGATGGGATTATTTCAGACTGAAAAAAAATAGTAACGATGACAGCATCTTTGTACACGTGGCTCGCGCTACGACATCCTTCCCCACTTAAAGTGGAGGCCTGTAACTTTACTCAGCCTAACGAACGACGGCCCTGTGACAATGCCTAGTAAGATCAAACAAATACGCCTTCGCACGTGACTTGAAAGACATGCCGCTGCAAAAGCGCCCAGACCCTTACCACATGCTTGCATCTGGCTATATGTGTAAATACACAGGCATTGGGTTTTAACCCTTTGACTCCTGTACCTATTTACCAACTGCACAAACTTAACCCTTTGACTTCCTCACCTATCTTAACCCTTTCACTATTTTACCCTATCCACCAGCTTCCTGCAGGAAGCTGGTGGATAGAGTGAGGGAGTCAAGATGTTCAGTATTTGCTTTGCTATGATTGATGATGATGCAGGATATTAGTGGCTAAGGTGAGGGAGTCAAAGGGTGAAACAGATGGGTTTGGCTGTAAACCATCAGTTTTGAACTGAATACAAAATACAGACAGGAGAGTATAAATGATCAATAAAAAAAAAGTTGCAGTATTGATCCATTTTTTTTATTTGTATACCATATATAATAAATCATCAATAAGAATTTTGCAGTTTTAATTCAGCTTTTTCGTCTGTTTATTTCTTTCCATTGTTTTTCAAGCTCTGCGGTCATTACAGTAGCATAGAGCTAAAGGACAATAAAAATGTGAGCGCAAATTAAAACTGACTAATGTGATGAACCTGAATTTCTCTTCTGAAAATAATATAAGATACAGAAAACATGCACAGCAAGGGTAAAAGAAAGAGAAACAATTAACTCTTTGACTCCTGCACCCTGTCCACCAGCATTCTGCATTGTCAACTATGCTAGCAAAGCAAAACCTAACCCTTTGACTGCCTCATCCTATCCACCAGTCTTTTGTTGTCCCCTGTGGGGATGCCGGGGGCTCTTTCAGTATAAATAGTATCCCCACCTTCTGGAAATTCTGTGCAAGAAATTTTCTCTTTTTTGTCACTCTCTTTGTTTCTGCCTTGTTCCTTTGCTTTCTGTCATTTCTTCCTATCATTTTCTGTCTTGCTGGTCTTGCTGGTCTGACCATGGTATTCTCCTTTCTAGACTTCATCATACTTTTGGCATATCTGACATTGCTCTCTCCTTTTTACTTCGTATTTATCAAACAGAAAACAAACTGTTCTCATCAATGGCACTTACTCTCAACCTGCATACCTGACCTGTGGTGTTCCACAAGGATCTGTCCTTGGCCCTGTTCTTTTCACTCTTTACACCTCCCCCCTGTCCACCATCATCAACTCCCACTCTATAAAACACCACTTCTATGCTGATGACACCCAACTTCAAGACAGTGACTCAACTGATAATATACAGCGCCTCTTGACTCGCACCACTGAGTGTTACTCGGACATCAAAAATTGGATGACATACAACAAACTTCAGCTAAATGATGACAAGACAGAAGCTATCCTCATTGGCACCCGTCAGAAACTTTCTCAGCTGCCTCCTCTTTCTCTCCCATTATGTAACACATCAGTCCCAATTTCTGATTCAGCTAAAAACCTTGGTGTCTGCATTGACTCTACCCTCTCCATGAACAACTTTGTTTCTCAAACTGCCAGATCTTGCTACTATCATCTCCATCGTATAAGGCTGATCAGGAAGTATCTCTCTGTCGAAACAACTGCAAAACTCGTTCTCTCCTTCATAATGTCTCGCATTGACTATTGCAATTCACTCCTGTCTGGTCTTCCTGCCTCCACCATTCACATCCTACAGCGCATTCAAAACAATGCTGTACGCCTTGTACTCAAAAAGAAAAAAGCTGACCACATATCTCCTCTCCTGGCACAACTTCACTGGCTCCCTATATCAAAGCGCATACAGTACAAACTAGACACCATGTGCTACAAAAGCCTCAATAACGCAGCCCCCGATTACCTGTCAAGCCTACTTGAGATCTATCTTCCCTCACGTACCCTCCGCTCTGCCTCCGATCCTCTGACTTTTCGCTTTCCACGCACTAAGCTCAATACCTATGGTCCACGAGCCTTCTCTGTTTCTGGTCCATTCTCCTGGAACAAACTTCCTCTCTCAGTCCGTCAGCAACCTACTTTTGTCTCCTTCAAGTCCGCTCTCAAAACTCACCTTTTCTCCTCTGCATAAAATCCTAACCTCACTCAACCCCCCCCTCCCCCCCCCCCTCTGCAGCCTGTCTCCACTCGGAGGGGAATCACATGGTTATAATATATAATTGTATATGCTATGCTCTCTATAATTTTCCATTGCTTTTATTCTTGCTTTTATTGCTTTTATTCTTTCTCCCCATTTATAGCCATGCGTGTGTGTGTTGTGTGTGTGTGTGTGTGTGTGTGTGTGTGTGTGTGTGTGTGTGTGCGTGCGTGTGTGTGCGTGCGTGCGTGCGTGCGTGCGTGCGTGTGTGTCTGCTTCAGCGCTTAGATTTGATTTTATCAAGATTTTGCGCTATATAAATATTGTAATTATTATTATTATTATTATTCACCTTTATGTGTTCGATAAAGTCTCACATACTTTTTCTTAGAATTGATAATTGGGTACATGTATTGAGTGCATTTTTGGTTCTAGGGAGGTGAGATATGCAGACGTAATTTTAGGTAATTTATGCCTGTTTTTATGTATGTTTTGGTGTCCTTAGGTATGCTTGAATTTGTATTCAAGTGTTTTTTTTAAATCCCTGTGCGATAAACTGGACGGAATGGTCAACGCTGGGGGCATGTCCTTAGATTAAATGCGCGAATACTTTGATATGTGTACTAAATTTTCTCTTCCTTCTTTTTCCTGTTGAAGTTTTGTATGTTCTGAAATGGTTATACCCCTGATGTGGCTCTACGCAGTCGGCTGGGCTTTAAACAAAAATAACAATAACAAAAAAAGTCTTTCGTTGCTTAGTGTGACAACAGAACGTGTCACTTGTCACACACACACACACACACACACACACACACACACACACACACACACACACACACACACTCACACCACATACTCGTGCGTACACACACACACACACACACACACACACACACACACACACACACTCACACACACACACCTGCCCAACGTGCCAAGGGAATACACTTGCCGACCGCGCGAACTGACGAAACACTGCGAAGTCAAAGCTCGTGTTTCATTGGATGGAAGGCGAGACAAACCACGCCCACAATGACGCGGGGCAAAGGTAAGGCAAGTGGTGGGTCGCAGAGAAACAGATTGACGGCGTCTCTCGTGTGTTTCCGAACACCTCCCCCGCCCCCCCTCCACCCCCGACTGGGAAGTTTGTGACAAGCAATTACCTCGTTACAAGGAAGGGATAGAGTCTAGATAACATATGGAGGGCCATGATCGCCAACGATGATGATGACGAAAATGGTTACTATGACGGGTGGGGAGTTCAAGTGGGTGGGTGAACTTAGGAAGGTCCTAGATTAGGGAATCAAAGGGTTAAGTCTTTGCTTTGCCAGCATGCTTGACAATGCAGGAGGCTGATGAACAGGGTACGGGAGTCAAAGCGTTAATCACCCACCCACTTGATGGTTTATTGTGTTATGGCTAGCGCGTAGAGTGTTACAGTGCTGGCTTTATCTATCACAGTGAATAGTTTATTGCCCCGCACTGGTCGTCAGGCGCTGTGCACTGTACATGGAGTGTTGGTTTTATTGTAACTGTTGACTTTTGTCGCTAGTTTATTGCTGGTCACTGGTTTTGTCGTGCCATGTAGGCCTACGTCTGATACGAACAGTGTGTGTTGACTGGAACAATTAAAGTTTATTGTTAAATTGCGTAGACCTACTACTAGTGTCTTGCCTTCTGTTGTAACGTGCCTTTTAACCCAAGAGTGTGACTTGATTGGAACAATAAAAGTTAATTGCTAAATTACCTACCACTGGTGTCTTGCCTCCTGTTGTGAACTCCCTTTTAACCCTTTGATTCCCTCACTCTATCCACCAGCTTCCTGAGGGAGTGAGGGAGTCAAAGGGTTAAAAGGTTTCCTGCAGGAAGCTGGTGGATAGGGTGAGGGAGTCAAAAGGTTCAGCTTTTGCAGTTGGTGGATAGGGTGAGGCAGTTAACGGGTTAAGTTTTTGCAGTTGGTGGACAGGGTGCGGGAGTCAAAGGGTTAAGGAAAGAGCTTGTTGGTTTTATTGTCTGGAATTTGCTTGGCAGGTTGTTCAAGAACGATTCATCGCACTCGAACAACTCCGTATGCGCTCCACCCAACTCTGCTAGCAATTATCTCGCGGATTCGGTGAATCTACGCAAAACCTTACGCGCTGACAAGGTGTTGAAACAAGGAAGGGTGGGATGGGGGTGTGGGTGTGGGGTGATGTGGGGTGGGGGTGGGGTGGGTGGTGTGGGGTGGGTGTGGGTGTGGGTTGGGGTGGGGTGGGGTGGGATGGGTGTGGGGTGGGATGGGTGTGGGTGTGGAATGGGTGAGGGGGTTGGATGGGGTGGGATGGGTGTGGGATGGGTGAGGGTGTGGGTGGAAGGGACCTGTGAAACAGTAAGCAAAAAGGTGAATGGGAATATGTATTCAAGAGAACTAAGGGAAAGAACGACTACAGCTATAAATACTGACATCACTGAGATCTAGCTAAACTGCGGGCCTCTGTAGCTCAGTTGGTTTGAGCGTCGGATTCACATGCTAATGGTTTGTGGGTTCGAATCCCGGGTGCGCTACATTAAATCTGGCCTTCTCACTGTCCCATCTTAGCATCATTGTTGTTCTGGTGGTGTCAGTATAGGATTAGATAAGTCCCCCATTGCCCCCATTTTCCTGGGATGGTTATCCCCGTCGGCCATATCACCTGAGGTGGGTGCTGACGTAAAACTGAATCAAATCAATCAATCAATCTAGCTAAACAAACTACTCTATCTTACAGGCACAAAGGCTGACCAAAACTTGTGTCTCCCAATGTAAGAAACATAGCTATATTACTAACAACACTTCAATGATTAGAAAGTTGTGTGTGTAACGATTAGAATGGTGAAGCATACTACGAGTCAAACACGAGTACGATTATAACGATTAGAATCTGATATATAAAGATTAGAATTAAACACACTGTATGGGTATAAAGATTATAATCAAACAATCTTAAAATACGGGTTAAACCCCAACATTAAATTATCGTATAATTATTACTATCATCGCTATGAGGTCAGCCGCGCCCAGTCC
>CM060312.1:92678255-92693255 GCA_030674185.1 Monoplex corrugatus
GGGGGGGGGGGGGGGGGGGGGGGGGGGGGGGGGGGGGGGGGGGGGGGGGGGGGGGGGGGGGGGGGGGGATTTTGACTGAGACCATAATATAACTCTTTGTAATGTGATAGTATAGATTTTGACTGAGACCTATAACTCTTGATGGATATAAATTTTGATAAATATATAATCTTTGTAATGATAGTATAATTTTGATGAGACATAATATAATTTGTATGTGTATATAGATTTTGATGAGACAAATAAACCTGTAATGTGTAGTTGATTTTGACTGAACCATATATAACTTTTTAATGTGATAGTAACATTTTGACTGAGCCATAATATAACTTTGTAATGTGATATATAGATTGATAGCCATAATAAACTTTGTAATGTATAGTTGTTGACTGAGACATAATATAACCTTGTAATGTGATATTAATTTGACTGAGACTATAAACTCTTGTAATGTGATAGTATAGTTTTGACAGACCATAATAAACTCTTTGTATGTGTAGTAAATTGACAGACATATATAATCTTTGTAAGTGATGATGATTGACTGAGACCATAATAAATCTTGTAAGTGATAGTATAGATTTGACAGACAAAAAACCTTTGTATGTGTGTATAGATTTTGACTAGACTAATAACTCTTGTAATTATAGTATAATTGACTGAGACCATAAATAACTCTTTTAATGTGATATATAATTTTGACGAGCAAATTAATCTTGAAGGATAGTAAATTTTATGACCAATATAACTCTTTGTAATGAGTATAGATTTGACTGACCATAATATACTTTGTAGTGATAGTATATTTTGACTGAGACAATAAACTCTTGTAAGTGATAGTATAATTTTGACTGAGACCAATATAACTCTTTGTAATGTGATAGTATAATTTACTGAGACTATATAATTTTGTAATGATAGTATAATTTTGACTGAGACCAAATATACCTTGTAATGGATATAATTTTGACTGAGACATATATAATCTTGTATTGATAGTATAATTTGACTAACATAATAATTTTGTAATGTATAGTTAATTTGACTAGCATAATAACTTTGTAATGGATAGTAATTTTGACTGAGACCTAATATATTTGTAATTGATAGTATAGATTTGACTGGACAAATAACTTTTAATGTGATAGTATAGATTGACTGAACCATATATAACTCTTAATGTGATAGTTGATTGATGAGACCATATTAACTCTTTTAAGTATATAGATTTTACTGAGACCATAATATAATCTTTGTAATGTGATAGTATAGTTTTGACTGAGACCATAATATAACTCTTTTAATGTATAGTTATTTGACTGAGACCATAATATAACCTTTGTAATGTGATATGATTTTGTGACCAAATAACTCTTGTAATGTGATAGTAGATTTTGACTGAGACATAATATAACTTGTAATGTATAGTAAGATTGAGGACATAATATAACCTTGTAAGTGATAGTATAATTTGACGAGACATAATATACTCTTTGTAATGTATAGTTAGATTTGACTGAGACCTATATAACTCTTGTAATGTGATAGTATAGATTACAGACCATAAATACTCTTTGTAATGTGATATATAATTGATGAGACATAATATAACTCTTAATGTATATAATTGACTGAGACCAAATAAATTTTAATGTGATAGTAATTTGACTGAACATAATATAACTTTTATGTGATAGTTATTTGACTGAGACCATAATATAACTCTTGTAATGTGATGTATAATTTTGACTAGACCTATAAACTCTTGTAATTGATGTATATTGACAGACATAATAACTCTTTGTAATGTTAGTATAGATTTTGACTAGACTATATAACTCTTTGTATGTGATAGTATGTTTGATGAACCATATATAACTCTTGTATGGAATGATTTTGACACAAAATATCTTTGTAATGTGAAGTATAATTTTGCTGAACAAAATAATCTTTGTAATGTGATAGTATAGATTTTGCTGAGACATAATATAACCTTTGTATGTGATGTTAATTTGACTGAGACCATAATATAACTCTTTGTAATGTGATAGTATAGATTTTGACTGAGACCATAATAAACTCTTTGTAATGTGATAGTATAATTTGACAGACCATAAATAACTCTTTGTAATGTGATAGTATAGATTTTGACTAGACCATAATATAACTCTTTGTAATGTGATAGTATAGATTTTGACAGACCATAATAAACTCTTTTAATGTGTAGTTGATTTTGACTGAGACCATAATATAACCTTTGTAATGTGATAGTATAATTTTGACTGAGACCTAATATAACTCTTGTAATGTGATAGTATAGTTTTGACTGAGACCATAATATAACTCTTTGTAATGTGATAGTTATTTTGACTGAGACATAATATAACTCTTTGTAATGTGATAGTATAGATTTTGATGAGACCATAATAAACTCTTTGTAATGTGATATATAATTTTGACAGACCATAATATAACTTTGTAATGTGTAGTATAATTTTGACTAGACTAATATAATCTTTGTATGTGATAGTAAATTTTGACTGAGACCATAATATAACTCTTTGTAATGTGATAGTATAGATTTTGACTGAGACCATAATATAACTCTTTGTATGTGATATATAGATTTTGACTGAGACCATAATAAACTCTTTGTAATGTGATATATAATTTGACTGAGACTAATATAACTTTGTAATGTGATAGTTAATTTTGACTGAGACCTAATAACTCTTTGTAATGTGATAGTTGATTTTGACTGAGCCATAATATAACTCTTTGTAATTGATAGTATAATTTGACTGGACCATAATAAACTCTTTGTAATGTGATAGTATAATTTGACTGAGACCTATATAACTCTTTGTAAGTGATAGTATGATTTGACTGAGACCATAATATAACTCTTTGTAATGTGATGTTATTTTGACTGAGACCATAATATAACTCTTTGTAATGTGATAGTATAGATTTTGACTGAGACCATAATATAACTCTTTTAATGTGATAGTATAGATTTTGACTGAGACCATATATAACTCTTTGTAATGTGATAGTATAGATTTTGACTGAGACTAATATAATCTTTGTAATGTGATAGTATAATTTTGACTGAGACCATAATAAACTCTTTGTAATGTGATAGTAAGATTTTGACTGAGACCATAATATAACTTTGTAATGTGATAGTATAGATTTTGACTGAGACTAATATAACTCTTTGTAATGTGATAGTTAGATTTTGACTGAGACCATAATATAACTCTTTGTAATGTGTAGTATAGATTTTGACAGACATAATATAACTCTTTGTAATGTGATAGTATAGATTTTATGAGACCATATATAATCTTTGTAATGTGATAGTATAGATTTTGACTGAGACCATAATATAACTCTTGTAATGTGATAGTATATTTTGACTGAGACCTAATATAACTCTTTGTAATGTGATAGTATATTTTGATGAACCATAATATAACTCTTTGTAATGTATAGTATAGATTTTGATGAGACATAATAAATTTTGTAATGTGATAGTATAATTTTGACGACATAATATAACTCTTTGTATGTGTAGTATAGATTTTGACTAGACATATATAAATCTTTGTAATGTGATAGTATAGATTTTGACTGAGACCATAATATAACTCTTTGTAATGTGATAGTATAGATTTTGACTGAGACCATAATATAACTCTTTGTAATGTGATAGTTAATTTTGACTGAGACCTAATATAACTCTTTGTAATGTGATAGTATAGATTTTGACTGAACATAATATAACTCTTTGTAATGTGATAGTATAGATTTTGACTGAGACTATAATATAACTCTTTGTAATGTGATAGTATAATTTTGACTGAGACCATAATATAACTCTTTGTAATGTGATAGTATAGATTTTGACTGAGACCATAATATAACTCTTTGTAATGTGATAGTATAGATTTTGACTGAGACCATAATATAACTCTTTGTAATGTGATAGTATAGATTTTGACTGAGACCATAATATAACTCTTTGTAATGTGATAGTATACATTTTGACTGAGACCATATAATAAACTCTTTGTAATGTGATAGTATAGATTTTGACTGAGACCATAATATAACTCTTTGTAATGTGATAGTATACATTTTGACTGAGACCATAATATAACTCTTTGTAATGTGATAGTATAGATTTTGACTGAGACCATAATATAACTCTTTGTAATGTGATAGTATAGATTTTGACTGAGACCATAATATAACATCTTTGTAATGTGATAGTATAATTTTGACTGAGACCATAATATACTCTTTGTAAGTGATTATATTTTACATGGACATATATAATCTTGTATGGATAGTTGATTTGACTGAGACCATAATATAACTCTTTGTAATGTGATAGTATAGATTTTGACTGAGACCATAATATAACTCTTTGTAATGTGATAGTATAGATTTTGACTGAGACCATATATAACTCTTTGTAATGTGATAGTATAATTTTGACTGAGACCATAATATAACTCTTTGTAATGTGATAGTATAGATTTTGACTGAGACCATAATATAACTCTTTGTAATGTGATAGTATAGATTTTGACTGAGACCATAATATAACTCTTTGTAATGTGATAGTATAGATTTTGACTGAGACCATAATATAACTCTTTGTAATGTGATAGTATAATTTTGACTGAGACCATAATATAACTCTTTGTAATGTGATAGTATAGATTTTGACTGAGACCATAATATAACTCTTTGTAATGTGATAGTATAGATTTTACTGAACATATATACTTTGAATGTAAGTTATTTGACTGAGACCATAATATAACTCTTTGTAATGTGATAGTATAATTTTGACTGAGACCATAATATAACTCTTTGTAATGTGATAGTATAGATTTTGACTGAGACCATAATATAACTCTTTGTAATGTGATAGTATAGATTTTGACTGAGACCATAATATAACTCTTTGTAATGTGATAGTATAATTTTGACTGAGGACCATAAATAACTCTTTGTAATGTGATAGTATAGATTTTGACTGAGACCAATATATAACTCTTTGTAATGTGATAGTATAGATTTTGACTGAGACCATAATATAACTCTTTGTAATGTGATAGTATAGATTTTGACTGAGACCATAATATAACTCTTTGTAATGTGATAGTATACATTTTGACTGAGACCATAATATAACTCTTTGTAATGTGATAGTATAGATTTTGACTGAGACCATAATATAACTCTTTGTAATGTGATAGTATAGATTTTGACTGAGACCATAATATAACTCTTTGTAATGTGATAGTATAGATTTTGACTGAGACCATAATAAACTCTTTGTAATGTGATAGTATAGATTTTGACTGAGACCATAATATAACTCTTTGTAATGTGATAGTAGTAGATTTTGACTGAGACCATAATATAACTCTTTGTAATGTGATAGTATAGATTTTGACTGAGACCATAATATAACTCTTTGTAATGTGATAGTATAGATTTTGACTGAGACCATAATATAACTCTTTGTAATGTGATAGTATAGATTTTGACTGAGACCATAATATAACTCTTTGTAATGTGATAGTATAGATTTTGACTGAGACCATAATATAACTCTTTGTAATGTGATAGTATAGATTTTGACTGAGACCATAATATAACTCTTTGTAATGTGATAATATAGCATTTTGACTGAGACCATAATATAAACTCTTTGTAATGTGATAGTATAGATTTTGACTGAGACCATAATATAACTCTTTGTAATGTGATAGTATAGATTTTGACTGAGACCATAATATAACTCTTTGTAATGTGATAGTATAGATTTTGACTGAGACCATAATATAACTCTTTGTAATGTGATAGTATAGATTTTGACTGAGACCATAATATAACTCTTTGTAATGTGATAGTATAGATTTTGACTGAGACCATAATATAACTCTTTGTAATGTGATAGTATAGATTTTGACTGAGACCATAATATAACTCTTTGTAATGTGATAGTATAGATTTTGACTGAGACCATAATATAACTCTTTGTAATGTGATAGTATAATTTTGACTAGACCTAATATAATCTTTGTAATGTGATAGTATAGATTTTGACTGAGACCATAATTATAACTCTTTGTAATGTGATAGTATAGATTTTGACTGAGACCAAATATAACTCTTTGTAATGTGATAGTATAGATTTTGACTGAGACCATAATATAACTCTTTGTAATGTGATAGTATAGATTTTGACTGAGACCATAATATAAACTCTTTGTAATGTGATAGTATAGATTTTGACTGAGACCATAATATAACTCTTTGTAATGTGATAGTATACATTTTGACTGAGACTATAATATAACTCTTTGTAATGTGATAGTATAGATTTTGACTGAGACCATAATATAACTCTTTGTAATGTGATAGTATAGATTTTGACTGAGACCATAATATAACTCTTTGTAATGTGATAGTATAGATTTTGACTGAGACCATAATATAACATCTTTGTAATGTGATAGTATAGATTTTGACTGAGACCATAATATAACTCTTTGTAATGTGATAGTATAGATTTTGACTGAGACCATAATATAACTCTTTGTAATGTGATAGTATAGATTTTGACTGAGACCATAATATAACTCTTTGTAATGTGATAGTATAATTTTGACTGAGACCATAATATAACTCTTTGTAATGTGATAGTATAGATTTTGACTGAGACCATAATATAACTCTTTGTAATGTGATAGTATAGATTTTGACTGAGACCATAATATAACTCTTTGTAATGTGATAGTATAGATTTTGACTGAGACCATAATATAACTCTTTGTAATGTGATAGTATAGATTTTGACTGAGACCATAATATAACTCTTTGTAATGTGATAGTATAGATTTTGACTGAGACCATAATATAACTCTTTGTAATGTGATAGTATAGATTTTGACTGAGACCATAATATAACTCTTTGTAATGTGATAGTATAGATTTTGACTGAGACCATAATATAACTCTTTGTAATGTGATAGTATAGATTTTGACTGAGACCATAATATAACTCTTTGTAATGTGATAGTATAGATTTTGACTGAGACCATAATATAACTCTTTGTAATGTGATAGTATAATTTTGACTGAGACCATAATATAACTCTTTGTAATGTGATAGTATAGATTTTGACTGAGACCATAATATAACTCTTTGTAATGTGATAGTATAGATTTTGACTGAGACCATAATATAACTCTTTGTAATGTGATAGTATAGATTTTGACTGAGACCATAATATAACTCTTTGTAATGTGATAGTATACATTTTGACTGAGACCATAATATAACTCTTTGTAATGTGATAGTATAGATTTTGACTGACCATAATATAACTCTTTGTAATGTGATAGTATAGATTTTGACTGAGACCATAATAAAACTCTTTGTAATGTGATAGTATGATTTTGACTGAGACCATAATATAACTCTTTGTAATGTGATAGTATAGATTTTGACTGAGACCATAATATAACTCTTTGTAATGTGATAGTATAGATTTTGACTGAGACCATAATATAACTCTTTGTAATGTGATAGTATAGATTTTGACTGAGACCATAATATAACTCTTTGTAATGTGATAGTATAGATTTTGACTGAGACCATAATATAACTCTTTGTAATGTGATAGTATACATTTTGACTGAGACCATAATATAACTCTTTGTAATGTGATAGTATAGATTTTGACTGAGACCATAATATAACTCTTTGTAATGTGATAGTATAGATTTTTGACTGAGACCATAATATAACTCTTTGTAATGTGATAGTATACATTTTGACTGAGACCATAATATAACTCTTTGTAATGTGATAGTATAGATTTTGACTGAGACCATAATATAACTCTTTGTAATGTGATAGTATACATTTTGACTGAGACCATAATATAACTCTTTGTAATGTGATAGTATAGATTTTGACTGAGACCATAATATACAACTCTTTGTAATGTGATAGTATAGATTTTGACAGACCATAATACAAATATACTTTGTAATGTGATAGTATAGATTTTGACTAGATCATATTATAAACTCTTTGTAATGTGATAGTATAGATTTTGACTGAGACCATAATATAACTCTTTGTAATGTGATAGTATAGATTTTGACTGAGACCATAATATAACTCTTTGTAATGTGATAGTATAGATTTTGACTGAGACCGTAATATAACTCTTTGTAATGTGATAGTATAGATTTTGACTGAGACCATAATATAACTCTTTGTAATGTGATAAGTATACATTTTGACTGAGACTATAATATAACTCTTTGTAATGTGATAGTATAATTTTGACTGAGACCATAATATAACTCTTTGTAATGTGATAGTATAGATTTTGACTGAGACCATAATATAAAATCTTTGTAATGTGATAGTATAGATTTTGACTGAGACCATAATATAACTCTTTGTAATGTGATACTATAGATTTTGACTGAGACCATAATATAAAATCTTTGTAATGTGATAGTATACATTTTGACTGAGACCATAATATAACTCTTTGTAATGTGATAGTTTGATTTTGACTGAGACCATAATATAACTCTTTGTAATGTGATAGTATACATTTTGACTGAGACCATAATATAACTCTTTGTAATGTGATAGTATAGATTTTGACTGAGACCATCATATAACTCTTTGTAATGTGATAGTATAGATTTTGACTGAGACCATAATATAACTCTTTGTAATGTGATAGTGTTGATTTTGACTGAGACCATAATATAACTCTTTGTAATGTGATAGTATAGATTTTGACTGAGACCATAATATAACTCTTTTTAATGTGATAGTATAGATTTTGACTGAGACCATAATATAAACTCTTTGTAATGTGATAGTATAGATTTTGACTGAGACCGTAATATAACTCTTTGTAATGTGATAGTATAGATTTTGACTGAGACCATAATATAACTCTTTGTAATGTGATAGTATAGATTTTGACTGAGACCATAAATAACTCTTTGTAATGTGATAGTATAGATTTTGACTGAGACCGTATATAACTCTTTGTAATGTGATAGTATAGATTTTGACTGAGACCATAATATAACTCTTTGTAATGTGATAGTATAGATTTTGACTGAGACCATAATATAACTCTTTGTAATGTGATAGTATAGATTTTGACTGAGACCTAATATAACTCTTGTAATGTGATAGTATAGATTTGACTGAGACCATAATATAACTCTTTGTAAGTGATTATACATTGACTGAGACCATATAAACTCTTTGTAATGTGATATATAATTTTGACTGAGACCATAAATAATCTTTGTATGTGATGTATAGATTTTGAGAGACAAATAAATTTGAATGTGATAGTATGATTGACAGACAAATAAACTTTTGTAATTGTATAGATTTTGACTAACATCATATAACTTTGTAATGTAGTTAATTTGACTGAGACATATATAATCTTTGTAATGTGATAGTTAGATTTGATGAGACCATAATATAACTCTTTGTATTGATAGTATAGATTTGACTGAACCAATAAACTCTTTGTAATGTGATAGTATAGATTTGACTGAGACCATATATAACTTTTTAATGTGATAGTATAATTTTGACTGAGACTAATATAACTCTTGTAATGTGATAGTAAATTTTGACTGAGACCATAATATACTCTTTATGTGATAGTATAGATTTGACTGAGACTAATAACTCTTTGTAATTGATAGTATAGATTTTGACTGAGACTAATAAATCTTTGTAATGGATAGTATAATTTTGACTGAGACCATAAAACTCTTTGTAATGTGATAGTTAGATTTGACTGAGACATAATATACTCTTTGTAATGTGATAGTATAGATTTTGACTGAGACCTAATATAACTCTTTGTAGTGATAGTTGATTTTGACTGAGACCATAATAACTCTTTGTAATGTGATAGTATAATTGACTGAACCATAATATAACTCTTTGTAATGTGATAGTTGATTTTGACTGAGACTAATATAACTCTTTGTATGTGATAGTATAGATTTGACTGAGACCTAATAAACTTTTTAATGTGATAGTATAATTTGACAGACATAATATAACTCTTTGTATGTGATAGTATAATTTGACTGAGACCTAATATAACTCTTGTAATGTGATAGTATAGATTTTGACTGAGACCATAATAAACTCTTTGTAATGTGATAGTATAGATTTTGACTGGACCTAATATAACTCTTTGTAATGTGTAGTATAGATTTTGACTAGACTAATATAACTCTTGTAATGTGATAGTTAGATTTTGACTGAGACATAATTAACCTTGTAATGTGATAGTATAGATTTTGACAGACCATAATATAACTCTTTGTAATGTGATAGTATAGATTTTGACTGGTAAAAATAACCTTTGTAATGTGATAGTATAGATTTTGACTGAGACCTAATATAACTCTTTGTAATGTGATAGTATAATTTTGACTGAGACCATAATATAATCTTTGTAATGTGATAGTATAGATTTTGACTAGAATAATATAACTCTTTGTAATGTGATAGTATAATTTTGACTAACCTAATATAATTTTGTAATGTGATAGTATAGATTTTGACTGACTATATAATTTTGTAATGTGATAGTATAATTTGACTAGAATAATATAATTTTGTAGTATATATAGATTTTGACTGAACTATATAAACTCTTTAATGTGAAGTATAGATTTTGACTGAGCAAATATAACTCTTTGTAATGTGATGATGTATGTATAATTATGGACAATAATTTGTAAGTAGTAATTGACTGAGCTAATAACTTGTAATGTAGATTTTGATAGACTAATATCTTGTATGGATAGTATATTTTGTGAGACTAATATAACTTGTAATGTGATAGTTTTGATGAGACAAAACTTGATGATAGTATATTTGACTGACATAATAACTCTGTATGTATAGTATAATTACTGACAATATATCTTGATGTGATAGTATTTTGACTGAACAATTAACTTTTGTTGTATTGACTAACATAATAAACCTTTGTATGGATAGTCTTGATGAGATAATAACTTTGTATGATAGTATATTACTGAACATATATATTGTAATGTGAAGTATTTTGACTGAGACAAATATCTTTGTAATTGATAGTAATTTTAGAAATATAACTCTTATTGATATATTGACTGAGCATAATAACTTTGTAATGTGATTAGAACATTGACTGAACTTAATATAATTTTGTGAACATTGATATATGTATACATTTTGACTGAGACATAATATAATCTTATGTAATTAGATTAGATAGATTATTAAAACTTGAGAGCCATATATAACTCTTTTGACTGAGCTAATATACATTTTGATGAGACAATATGAACCTATTTACATTGTATGTAGTATAGATTTTGACTGAGACCATAATATAATCTTTGTAATGTATAATAATTTTGACTGAACTATATAATTAATCTGTAATGTGATAGTATACATTTTGACTGAGCCCATAATATAATTATATAATTTGTAATAGTATAGTATTTGACTGAATGAGCCTACCTGATATAGTGTTAAGACCTTTTGTAATTGTTGTATGGATTTATTGACTGAGACCATAATATAACTCTTGTAATGTGATAGTTAGATTTTGACTGAGACCTATATAACTCTTTGTAATTTGTGGACAAATAAATTTGTATGTTTGATTTGATAGACCATAATATAACTTTTGTAATGTGATAGTATAGATTTGTGACTAAACCTATAATATAATCATTTTTGTGATATAATAATTTTGAATGTGACCATAATTAATTTTGTATGTGATAGATAATTTTGATGATACATAATATAACTCCTTATAATGTGATGTAATAGATTTTGACTGAACCAATAATAAATCTTTGTAATGTGATAGTTAGATTTTGACTGAGACCATAATATAACTCTTTGTAATGTGATGATATTGTATGAGAATTATATGAGCTTAATGATATAACTTTTGAATGTGATATATACATTTTGAATGAGACATAATTAATCTTTGTAATGTGATATAATTTTTGATAGATGACCAATAATATAACTCTTTGTATTGTAGTATAGATTTTGACTGAGACCATAATATAACTCTTTTAATGTGTATAGATTTTGACTGAGACTAATATAATCTTTGTAATGTGATAGTATGACTTATGACTAATATGACCATAATATAAATCTTTTAATGTGACTAGATAAATTTTGACTGGCATATATTAACTTTTGAATGGATAGTATAATTTTGAATGAGACTATATATAACTTTTGTAATGTGATAGTATAAATTTTGACTGTAATAGATTTTATAACCTTTGTAATGTGATATTGATAGATAGACTTGATGAACCATAATATAATCTTTGTAATGTAGTATACATTTTCTGAGACTTAATATAACTTTTGTAATGTGATAGTTAATTTTGACTGAGACCATAATATAACTCTTGTAAGTGATAGTATAGTTTTGACTGAGACCATCATATAACTCTTTGTAATGTGATAGTGTAGATTTTGACTGAGACCATAATATAACTCTTTGTAATGTGATAGTATAGATTTTGACTGAGACCATAATATAACTCTTTGTAATGTGATACTATAGATTTTGACTGAGACCATAATATAAAATCTTTGTAATGTGATAGTGTAGATTTTGACTGAGACCATAATATAACTCTTTGTAATGTGATAGTATAGATTTTGACTGAGACCATAATATAACTCTTTGTAATGTGATAGTGTTGATTTTGACTGAGACCATAATATAACTCTTTGTAATGTGATAGTATAGATTTTGACTGAGACCATAATATAACTCTTTTTAATGTGATAGTATAGATTTTGACTGAGACCATAAATATAACTCTTTGTAATGTGATAGTATAGATTTTGACTGAGACCGTAATATAACTCTTTGTAATGTGATAGTATAGATTTTGACTGAGACCATAATATAACTCTTTGTAATGTGATAGTATAGATTTTGACTGAGACCATAATATAACTCTTTGTAATGTGATAGTATAGATTTTGACTGAGACCGTAATATAACTCTTTGTAATGTGATAGTGTAGATTTTGACTGAGACCATAATATAACTCTTTGTAATGTGATAGTATAGATTTTGACTGAGACCATAATATAACTCTTTGTAATGTGATAGTATAGATTTTGACTGAGACCATAATATAACTCTTTGTAATGTGATAGTATAGATTTTGACTGAGACCATAATATAACTCTTTGTAATGTGATAGTATAGATTTTGACTGAGACCATAATATAACTCTTTGTAATGTGATAGTATAGATTTTGACTGAGACCATAATATAACTCTTTGTAATGTGATAGTGTAGATTTTGACTGAGACCATAATATAACTCTTTGTAATGTGATAGTATAGATTTTGACTGAGACCATAATATAACTCTTTGTAATGTGATAGTATAGATTTTGACTGAGACCATAACATAAAATCTTTGTCATCAGATCATATAGATTTGTATGCTGACAAACTTATTTTTTGTTGTTATTATTCGTGTTGCGTTTTTCGTCATTGATGATTGTGCTTAACGTGGATGTATTTCAAACATACAGTATTTTGCACGAATTCAACTTTGCTGTTTCGTCTTCCATTTGTTTGTATTACTTATTTAACGCTTTGACTCCCGCACCTTATCCACTAACTGCAAAAACTTAACCCTGTAGGAAGCTGGTGGATAGGGTGAGGAAGTCAAAGGATTAAGTTTTTGTTTCGCTAGCATGGTTAATAATGCAGTATGTTGGTGGACAGGGTGCGGGAGTCAAAGGGTTAAAAATTACCTTTTTTTTTTAAATGGAAAGGAAAAATCATATAGATTTTGATTGAGAGTTTGGAATGTGGAGTTTGTTCAAGAGGGATTCATCGCACTCGGATAATTCCGTATGCGCTCCACCCAAATTTGCCAACAATTAATTTGGCAGCCTCACTCAGCCTGCACGAAACCCTATGTGCTGGCAAGGTCTTGAAATGGGGATCTGTTAAACAGTAAGCCGACACCACCAGAATAAAAGGAAACAGTAAGATGGGTAACCAACAGGCCAGTATTTCATGACATATGTCACTGGAACAATCTTGGCTAAGTGGTAGGTTAGGGCAGTTGGTTTGAGTGCCGTGAGGACAAGGCAGGGGGGTCGGAGGTTCAATCCTCAGACAGGTCACACGTTTTGGATGGGCTGCTGGCACGGAGGATCGCACGACTGAAAAAGGAATAATGAAAACAACGTCAACAACTACTGCGACTAATTTCCTTTAAACAACAACAGTAAGAACAGCAACTACTACTACTACTACGACTTATTTGTTTTAAAGAACAACATGAACAAAAACAACAAGAACAAGGACATGAACAAGGACAAGAACTGCAGCAGCAGTAGCATTAAAAACAACAGCAGAGCGAGAGTGAGTGAGCGAGTGAGAGAGAAAGGGGAGAGAGAGAAATAGAGTGAGAGGGAGAGGCAGACAGACAGAGTCAGAACACAGAGAGGGAGAGAGAGAGAAAGAAAGAAAGAGAGACAGACAGACAGACAGACAGACAGACAGGCAGACAGACAGGCAGACAGAGCCAGAACAGAGAGAGAGAGAGATACAGACAGGCAAACAGAGCCAGAACAGAGAGAGAGAAAGAGAGAGAGAGAGAGAGACATACAGACAGACAGACAGACAGGCAGACAGACAGGCAGAGCCAGAACAGAGAGAGAGAGAGAGGGAGAGAGAGAGAGAGAGAGGTGTTGACACACGCACGCACGCAGTGATTCATACACCGAACGTATGCTGTGGCGGAAGCCTGCAAAAGCGGAAAGCTACACCAACACTATTATCTCACGTCGAAAGCGTAGGCAGCCAGAGTTGA
>CM060312.1:92703255-93015755 GCA_030674185.1 Monoplex corrugatus
ATGTACATTCCTGGAAGGTCATGATGGCAAAAAGCCATAGATTAGCACTAACAAAAAAATAGTTCATAATGATTGCATACAAGGTGATTGAAGGCTGACTGAATGCATCCTAATCCAAAACAAATGTGACTGCTCGCGTTCAAGCAAACAGGAACCAGAAAAACTATGAAAGAAGAATATGAACGCGTATATAATACAAGACAAGACAAGACAGGCGCAAATTTTCGGCCAACTGGCCTTTGTCAAGCGTAAGATTACAGACAAACAAACTTCCCTGCTGCTGTGTTCAATGTATTAAATACGCTTTCGTATTCTTCTTTCATGTTTTTTTTTCTGGTTCCTGAATGCATCCTAGTTGGAAAAAATAGCATGATTGATCACAGTTGAACCAATAAATGAGAAAGACAATTCCCCTTACCTCATCCACGTGGACACATTCCAGAAAGGGCAGGGCCAAATTCGTTATTCACATCTCCCACACAGTTGAGAAGGGAAGGATGGCCTCTGCACACGAAGGTTAGGAAAGCACAGCCCCCCGACCGTTCTTTTCTGTCCGGCGCGGATTTCAAGGCTCTTTGCTCTTGTTCTATCTCGCTGTAGAAGCGCACTCTAGCCAGCGCCTATTGGCACGCGCTGACAGAGAAAGTGGGGAAAAAGTTACAGGCAGCGGATTCGCCGACTACTACATACCGACGCCCCTTGTCTCAGAAGGGTTGGCTGAAGTCCTTCAAGCCAAATAACTAGCGTCCTAGGCCTGTACCTATCCGCGCGTTTCCTGTCCATTTCTTGATAAAGACTGGAAGCGTTGTAGTCTTACAGCTTTCTCAAATGTTTTTCTTCCATCTCTTTAGACCATGAATCAGAGGTCAAAATGGAGCATTTCTTGTGAGATTTCATGCCAACAAATTATCTTGGAAATAAAATGAATGAGACAGAAGAGAAATGTAAAAACAATAATAATGTTGATTTCGTAGTAAAATCATTCAGATCCAGTAAATTGTTTCTTGAACAACTTTACCGGTATCATGTTTATGTTGTTTGCAGTATTGCACACTATCTTACCGCTAGGAATGTTCGGCATACAGCAACCAAAGATCTGTTCCGACCACAGACTGTCCTCATCAGGTGTAAGCGTCTGTTCTGACCACCTGATTACTGGTGGTTCTCAGACGAAACCAGTGCTAGAAACGGTGTTGAGGAACATTTATTTCTGCTGGTAGAGTGATATGGGTGTATCCACACCCAGGAAGTACAGCGTGCAAGTGTTCTTATTTCAGAGTATGGGTGAATTCACACCCACGAAGCACGGGCAGGGATTTTATTAAATTAATAAATCAATTTCAGCTCCTCCAAAGATGACGTGACTTTTTTTTTTAATTTGTTTATTTATTCATTTATTTATTTATTCATTTATTCATTCATTCATTCATTTATTTATTCATTCGTTTATTTATTCATTCGTTTATTCATCCATTCGTTTATCTATTCATTCGTTTACTTATCTATTTATTTATTTATTCATTTATTTATCTATTTATTTATTTATGTGTTTATTTGTTGTTGTTTTTTTAAATTCATTTATAATAATAATAATAATAATTACAATATTTATATAGCGCAAAATCTTGATAAAATCAAATCTAAGCGCTGAAGCAGACACACACGTAAGCACGCACGCACGCACGCACGCACACACACGCACGCACACACACACACACACACACACACACACACACACACACACACACACACACACACACACACCACGCATGGCTATAAATGGGGAGAAAGAATAAAAGCAATAAAAGCAAGAATAAAAGCAATGGAAAATTATAGAGAGCATAGCATATACAATTATATATTATAACCATGTGATTCCCTCCGAGCGGAGACAGGCTGCAGAGGGGGGGGGGGGGGGTTGAGTGAGGTTAGGATTTTATGCGGAGGAGAAAAGGTGAGTTTTGAGAGCGGACTTGAAGGAGACAAAAGTAGGTTGCTGACGGACTGAGAGAGGAAGTCTGTTCCAGGAGAGTGGACCAGAAACAGAGAAGGCTCGTGGACCATAGGTATTGAGCTTAGTGCGTGGAAAGCGAAAAGTCAGAGGATCGGAAGCAGAGCGGAGGGTACGTGAGGGAAGATAGATCTCAAGTAGGCTTGACAGGTAATCGGGGGCTGCGTTATTGAGGCTTTTGTAGCACATGGTGTCTAGTTTGTACTGTATGCGCTTTGATACAGGGAGCCAGTGAAGTTGTGCCAGGAGAGGAGATATGTGGTCAGCTTTTTTCTTTTTGAGTACAAGGCGTACAGCATTGTTTTGAATGCGCTGTAGGATGTGAATGGTGGAGGCAGGAAGACCAGACAGGAGTGAATTGCAATAGTCAATGCGAGACATTATGAAGGAGAGAACGAGTTTTGCAGTTGTTTCGACAGAGAGATACTTCCTGATCAGCCTTATACGATGGAGATGATAGTAGCAGGATCTGGCAGTTTGAGAAACAAAGTTGTTCATGGAGAGGGTAGAGTCAATGCAGACACCAAGGTTTTTAGCTGAATCAGAAATTGGGACTGATGTGTTACATAATGGGAGAGAAAGAGGAGGCAGCTGAGAAAGTTTCTGACGGGTGCCAATGAGGATAGCTTCTGTTTTGTCGTCATTAAGCTGAAGTCTATTGTGTGTCATCCAGTTCTTAATGTCCGAGTAACACTCAGTGGTGCGAGTCAACAGGCGCTGTATATTATCAGGTGAGTCACTGTCTTGAAGTTGGGTGTCATCAGCATAGAAGTGGTGTTTTATGGAGTGGGAGTTGATGATGGTGGACAGGGGGGAGGTGTAAAGAGTGAACAGAACAGGGCCAAGGACAGATCCTTGTGGAACACCACAGGTCAGGTATGCAGGTTGAGAGTAAGTGCCATTGATGAGAACGGTTTGTTTTCTGTTGGATAGGTATGAAGTGAACCAAGACAGAGCAATATCAGAGATGCCAAAAGTATGATGAAGTCTAGAAAGGAGAATACCATGATCAATGGTATCAAAGGCTGCAGACAGATCAAGGAGTGTGAGGAGAGAGACTTTGCCAGTATCAGTTGCAAGGAGGAGATTGTTGAGAATGTGTAGTAGGGCAGTTTCAGTGCTATGGCACTGGCGGTAGGCTGACTGGAAAGGATTGAGGAGATTGTTGGCAGACAGGTGAGAGTTCAGCTGGTTGAGGACGACTTTTTCAAGGAGTTTTGACAAGAAAGAGAGATTAGAGATAGGCCGGTAATTTTTCAGTTCATTTGGATCTAAATTGTGTTTCTTGAGGAGAGGGTGAACAATAGCAGACTTGAAAGAATCAGGGACAGTTCCAGTTTGAAGAGAAGTGTTGATGATGTCAGTGATGAATGGGAGGAGAGTAGGGAGACAGTCGGCGTAGAGAGAACCTGGAAGAGGATCCAGTTCGCAGGTTTTGAACGACATGGATCTGATTGTGTTGAGAATTTCTTCTTGTGAGACTGGGTTAAAAGTAGTAAGAGGTGTGCCAGAGAAGGAAGGGTCAGGTGGGCATGGTTGACAGGGTGTCCTGTCAAGCCTGTCACGAAGAGTTTGTATTTTGGTGGTGAAATAGTTGGAGAATACAGATGGGAGTTCTTCATTTGTATGTTTTGTTGGGAGAGGTAAATCTTTTCGTGTGCCAAGGAGATGATTCATGGTTGTAAAGAGTTCTTTTGAAGAAGAGGCATTCAGGATTTTGGTTTGGAAATAGCTTGTTTTTGCTGATGCAATGAGGGTGGATACTTTTGTTTTAGAGGCTTGGAAAAGTTGCCTGTGTACAGTGAGTTTGGATTTGCGCCAGCGGCGCTCTGCTCTGCGGCGGGCACGTTTTGCACAGGCGATCTCATGAGTGAGCCAGGGGGTAGGGGGGCGGTCAGGTAAAGGACGGGTTGTGGCTGGAGCATGAGTGTCCAGAAGATGGTGGAGAGTAGTATAGAATTCATCGGCAAGGTTATGTGACTTTTCAGAAAGGAGACGGGAGGCATCAGATGAAAATGTGGAGAGGTCGATAGATTTGAGATTGCGTCGAGTCACTGTGCGCATGGTACGGGAAGGAGGAGAAATGTCGAGAGAACAGAGAATTGCAGAGTGGTCAGATGGAAGGGCTGACGTTAGACGGGTAGAAAGAACTAAGCAGTTGTCAGTAGCGGAATTGTGGTGATCACGAGAAATGATCCAGTCAAGAATGTGACCTTTTTGATGGGTTGGTTCAGAAATGTGTTGAGTCATATTGTGATTGGACAGAGAGTTGATGATATGTCTTGTGTCATAACGGTGAGTGTTGTCATAGTGGACATTGATGTCACCTAGAATGATGAGATTTCCAGGTAAGAGACAGTAGTAATCAAGAAGTTGATCAAAGTCAGAGAGAAACATGGATGTGGTGAGCTTGTTGGCAGAGCTAGGTGGAGGTCGATAGACACAGGAGAAGGTGATGGGGTGAGGGGTGGATTGGAAGGATACTTCAACGTGCTCGAAAGAAGGATGGGAGAAAGGCTGAGACTGCGAGAAAGACAGGCGGGAATGGAGTGAGTCGTTGTAGAGGATGGCGATACCACCACCTCGGGATGAGCGATGGAAAGAAGCAAGCCTGTAACCACTCGGAGTGAGACTCACGTGTATAGGTTCATGACCAAGGGGGTTAAGCCATGTTTCGGTGATAAAAGCAATGTCAACATGTTCATCTGCGATAAAGTCAGCAATGACATCAGCTTTGCCATCAGTGCATGTTGACTGAGCGTTAAAAAGGCATATTTTCAGTTTATCACAATGCGGCGGCCGAGGTGGAGACGAAGGCAGCACCGACGGGACAGAAGACGAAGGAGACACCAGCGGGGCAGAAGACGAAGGCAGCAACGACGGGACAGAAGACGAAGGAGGCACCAGCGGGACAGAAGACAAAGGCAGCACCAGCGGGACAGAAGACGAGGGCAGCGCCGGCGGGACAGAAGACGAAATCGGCACCGGCGGGACAGAAGGCGAAGGCGGCACCGGCGGGACAGAAGACGAAGGCGAAGACGGCAGAGGAGGAGACGAAGTTTGCAGCAGCAAGGTCGAGTGCAGGGGCAGTGGAGGAGACGAAGAAGCAGAAGAGTGGTGTCGGACTGGCACAGCAGGAGGCAGATTGTGCCAAAGTCGGTGGAGACGTCCACCACGACAGGATCGCGCAGTGCGGGGCTTAGGACACAGCCCCAGTGTTCGTATGCGCTGGTAGACGCCTCCACCGAGGTAGCACTTGCTGTGTTTAAAAAGTGTCAGTCCAATTTGTTTTATAAAAGAAGGGTCCATAATTGCGAGCCAGTCAGGAGAACAAGATACTTGCAGAGAACACAAAGGTTTGGGAAAGCTGTAGCGTTGGGCGAACACAGTAGGCTAAAATGTAAACACAGTTCACAGATAAAATGTCCGACTTGAGCGGCTGAATTAAAATGATGAAAAGAGGTGTAAAAACTTTGAAATCAGATTATCTGGTAAAATATTCAAAATTAAAAAAAAATATTTACATCACCGTGTGTCGGGATTTAAAAGCAACAAACTGATACAAAATTCAATGCATAAAATCAAATAGAACCACGATAAAATCACTGTAAAACACCACACACACTTTTGCTGCCTGCTGGCGCGACATCTACTTCCTTTTTGCTTAGTTGCTTGTTTTATTTGTATTTATTTATTTATTCATCTGTTTGTTTATCTATCTATCTATTTATTTATTCGTTCATTTATTTTCTTTTTACTTATTTGCTTGTTTATCCATTTATCTATTTATTCATTTGTTCATTTCCTTTTTGCTTATTTGCTTGTTTATTTGTACTTGTTCATTTATTTATTTATTTATCTATCTATCTGTTTATCTATTTGTTTATTCATTTTCTTTTTACTTATTTGCTTGTTTATTTATTTATTTATTTATCTATTTATATTTATTTATTTATTCTTCATAGATACTGTACAATTCTTATTCTTTCGTTCGCAGATTTTGAACGATACATTGTGAGAAAACTGGACTATCCATCACCACCACCACTATTACCACCATCATCATCACCGTCGTCGTCATCATCATCATCATCACAACAATAATTTTATTAAGGAGTTGGGTGATACTGTGACGGAACTCTAACGGACCACTGACAGGAGAATCCCCCCTTTTTGACATTTTGCTTTCAGCTTAAATCAATTTCAGCTCCTCCAAAGATGACATGTAACTTTTTATTTATTTATTTATTTATTTATTTATTTATTTCTTTATTCATTTATTTATTTCTTTATTCATTCATTTATTCATTCGTTTATTTATTCATTCGTTTATTTATTCATTCGTTTATTTATTCATTCGTTTACTTATTTATTTATTTATTTATTTATTTATTTATTTATTTATTTATGTGTTTATTTATATTTATTTGTATATATTTTTTAATTCATTTATTCATTTACTTCCTTTTTGCTTATTTGCTTGTTTTATTTGTATTTATTTATTTATTCATCTGTTTGTTTATCTATCTATTTATTTGTGCCAAGTGTATGGTGATCATGGCACAAGCCTTAAGCCTTCACAGAAACCCATGAGCTGGCCAGGTCCTGAGGCCCTACCTAGACTATGTTTTACCTCGTCTATATTTTATACTGGTGTTTTATCAGCCTACCACTGGAATAATCTTGGTTACATGTGAATGACATGTGTATCTGTGTATGTTACCTTCATAAAAGGTATATATATATATATATATATATATATATATATATATATATATATATATATATATATATAAAACTCGTCTCATATGACAGACCGCCCCCCCCCCCCAACCCCCCCCAGTCAATGTCCAAATCCTCAGCTGTCTATCAACTAGGTGAAGACAATATTTTCTTAATCATAGATAGGTATATAAGTATTAAGTAAGTAAGTAAGTAAGTCAGTAAGTAAGTGAATAAGAAGTAAGTAGGTGAATAAGAAGTAAGTAGGTGAATAAGAAGTAAGTAAGTGAATAAGAAGTAAGTAAGTAGGTGAATAAGAAGTAAGTAAGTGTGAATAAGAAGTAAGTAAGTAGGTGAATAAATAAATACAAAATAATGGAGTATGTAGATAAATAAACAGGTACGAGATGAAAATAACAAATAGCATGCATATACCCACATGCCCGCACACAAACTTACACGCGTTCATTCACACATACACACCCATATCGACACAGCATGATAGCCGACAACAACAGCTACAACAACAGCAACAACAACGCCACCAGCAAAGAGGAAAACACCCATACATACATTTTGAACACACAAAGAGGCTGGGAAGTAATCCAAAACAAGTGTCACTGCCCGCGTTCAAGCAAACAGGAACCAGTGAAGAAAAAACACGAGAATAGGACCAGAACGCATATTTTACATAACCACATAAGACAGGCGCAAATTTTCGGGAAGTGGCATTTGTCAAGCATAAATGTGAAATCACAAAGGAACAAACACCAAATACAAAAATGAGTGGGAGGGGGGGGGGGAGACTGAAACTTCCCTACTGCTTCGTTCAGTGGGAGAAAGGAAGTCAGCCTTTGAACATCTTCCCAGGTGAGTGGGTTAGGAGAGGGGGGGAGGGTTGTTGTTTATCTGTGCCGACATAAACACCAAAGGAACAAACTTTACCTGAAGTGGAACAGACAACAGCGTCCACCCCACACCTATAGGCTTTGTCATCATGTGACAGCCAGCCGATCATTGTTGACTAACGAACTATTGAATCGAATTGGTAGCCTACTCGGAGGAAGATAATCGTGTGCTACACAAAGCGGTTTATGGCTCATGGCGACAGGCACACTGCACGGCTGAATGGACCAGTCTCACCTTACACGGTTCAATTGAGTTGTTTACTGGTTCCTTTAACATTAACACCACCGTCATGATGGTTTTCGTGAGGAGAATCCCCTAGGCTGCAACTTGGCGAAACTGTCTGACTATACAAACACACAACACGCACACACACACACACACACACACGCACACACAAATACATACATTCACTCACTCACTGACACACGCACACTCTGCCTCCCCCCCCCCCTCTCTCTCTCTCTCTCTCTCTCTCTCTCTCTCTCTCTCTGTACATATATTCTCCAATTAATTGTATTAGATGTTGGTTTAGTCTGTTAAAAAAAACATAATAAGAACACGTTCTCAAGATGTGCTTTGTTAGAAACTACCAAGGTAGGGCGTTTAACCCTTTGACTCCCGCATCCTGTCCACCAGCATCCTGCTAGCAAAGCAAAAACTTCAGCCTTTGATTCCCTCACCCTTTCCACCAGCTTCCTGCAGGAAGCTGGTGGATAGGGTGAGGGAATCAAAGGCTGAAGTTTTTGCAGTTGGTGGATAAGGTGCGGGGATCAAAGGGTTTACCTGGGTTTCTCAGATACAAAATTTGCTGTGCTGTAATGGTTTTATCATGTTTGGTTGTTCAGTAGTGTTGAAAACGAGGCGTTTTTACACGAATTTAAACATAGATTAATTAAGAGACTGTTTCTGTCAAGAAGGGTTTTCGTATCTTGAAGATCATCAAAAGTGTAGCAGATACAGCGAGCATAAAAACTGTCTCAAAAGACAAAACAAAAACAAAGAAAGAAAAATACACTAAATCAGTCATTGTAAGTAATTACAGAGCAGCGCTCTCACGATTTTGAATCAGAGTCTCAGAAATCAAGTGTCATAGATTTTAACCCTTTGACTCCCGTACCCTATCCACCAATTGCAAAAACTTAACCGTTTGACTCTCTCACCCTATCCACCAGCTTCCTGCAACATTATCCACCAGGTTCCCTGCAGGAAGTTGGTGGATAGGGTGAGGGAGTCAAAGAGTTAAGAAGTTTTTTTGTTTGTTTGTTTTACCAGCCTGGTTGACAATGCAGGATGCTGGAGGACAGGGTACTGGAGTCAATGGGTTTTAAGCAGCAGACAGAAATGGACGACTACCACCGTCAGTTCAGAGAGCACTAATTGGTCCTGATGGAGGCTCTACATCGGCCACAACCGCCTCAACATCCTTGTGAATTGCAAGTGCAAACTGACACCTCTATCAGCCTTGGTCTAAATAGTTGCACCAATCCACATTTGCCCTATGTGCGGGCAAGCCTTCCTGGCCAGGATTGGCCTCAACCAGCCACAGTCGCCAATCTCCCAGTCAAAATTGAAGTCGTGGTCTTCTTCGACAACGGACAAAGAACACTTTTCATTGTGAAACATCAAGTCTTGACGATGTTATCAAAGGATACAAGGTGTAGGAAAGGAACCAACACTCCCTTTCCTTATGACAATGGTATCAATCGCTGTTTTCTGAGGACTGGACTGTTTAATTTGTTCAAGAGGTCTATTACCCCACTCACCCAATCCAAACAGACGAGTCTATAAACCAGCGTAGACTGTGAGAATTTCACCAGCTTTTGTGTCACCTATGTAGATTGTTTTGAGAGGAGGGGAAGGGACACAAAAAGCGCTATCAGCACGTACCTCCAGGCGATATTTACCCCCAGATCAGATCCACTCACAACTGTATCTGTGTAACTGTAGGCGACACCAACGTCAATATTTTGACCATAATTTCTCACAATTTCCACTTGCCTATAGGACAGAACTACACCACCACCCCGCCCCCATGCAATAGAGATTAATTCTGTCCACTTTAGATTGTGGCGTGAAGACAAACTGAAGCCTTGACGTTTTGTTCCAAGGGCTATCAATTGCGGTCGGACATAGCTGTGGGAATCTCACCCAATTATCTGGCAGTAAATGGAGTCTGCAAGGAGTTGATTCTCACAGTATTGACGAACTGTTCAAATATTGTTGTAGTGGGTGATCTTAGCTTTTTCAAGGATCCTCTTGCATATCTGGACATAGCGCTCAGCCAGGCCGTTTGATTGGGGGTAATTGGGACTGCTTGTAGTATGATGAAAATCCCTGGCTTCAGCAAATTGTGCAAGTTCTTCAGAGGAAAACTGGGGGCCATTGTCTGTGAGGAGGGTCTGTGGTATCCCGTGAGGTGCAAAGTGTGCCGATAGTTTGCGGATCACAGCTGTTGAGGTGGTAGTAGGTAACTGGTCAACCTCAAAATAACGACTGTAGTAATCCACTGTTACCAGGTATTCTTTGTTGTCCCACTGGAACACGTCTGCTGCTATCTTCTGCCACGGATAAGAGGGAATCTCGTGGGAGGTCATCGGTTCCTTGGGGTTGCTGTTCTGGTGTATCTGGCATGCCTGGCAGTGCTGGACTGTCTTCTCTATGTCGGCAGAAAGTCCAGGCCAGAATAAAATGTCTCGTGCTCGCTGTTTGCATTTTTCCATCCCCAGGTGGCTAGAGTGGATTTTCTTGAGCATCTTTGGTCTCAGTAGGCTGGGTACAAATATCTTGTGGCCTTTGAAAATGATGCCATCCATTATGGACAGCTCATCTCTGTGGTTCCAGAGGCTTAGGGCGCTTGTATGGCAGTCTTTTCTGTCTTTAGGCCAGCCGTCCTGGATGTACTGTTTGACATGGTGCAGGCTGACATCTTTCTTGGTTTATTCCTGCAGCTCTGCCATTTTTCGGTCACTGACAG
The DNA here is from genome assembly GCA_030674185.1 of Monoplex corrugatus. NCBI lineage: Eukaryota > Metazoa > Mollusca > Gastropoda > Littorinimorpha > Ranellidae > Monoplex > Monoplex corrugatus. The sequence goes on from CM060312.1 coordinate 92,713,872, forward strand.
GGAGGTTCTGCAGTACAGCATGTATATGGAGGTCAAGCTTCAGGTCGTCACTGTCGTTATCAGAGTCATCCTGGACATATCCCCGGGACAGGGCGTCTGCCACAGGGATCGATTTTCCTGGTACATACTGAATGTGCAGCTTGTATTTTTGCAGTTGGAGCAACATCCGCTAGAGTCTTGGTGGCGCTGCTGACAGGGGCGTTTTGGTGATTGACTCCAGGGGCTTGTGGTCTGTTGAGACTTGTATCTCTTTGCCATATATGTACTGGTGGAATCTTCTGCACCCGAATACGATGGCATAGAGCTCCTTTTCTATTTGAGCGTATCTTTGCTCAGTTTCAGTCAATGCCTTTGAAGCGTAGGCTACTGGTCTGCCATCTTGGAAGATTGCTGCTCCCAATCCTGACTTTGATGCGCTACTTCGAGTCTGATTTCTTTCTTGGGGTTGTAGTAGGCTAGCACTGGTTCACTGGAAAGTATTTCCTTGATTTTCTCCAGTGCAGCCTGCTGCGGTTTGTCCCAAATGAAATCCACATCCTCTTTGAGGAGCTCCCTCAGTGGTCTGGTCATGTCAGACATCTTGGCAAACTGACAGGTATGTGATCAGACCTAACAGCGTCTGTAGCTCTTTTTTGTGTGTTGGCAGAGGCATGTCTTTGATTGCCGCAACCTTCTTGAGATCAGGCTTGACACCTTCTGCTGTTATCAGATGCCCAAAATACTCCACTTGCTGGGTTCCAATGACGATCTTCTCTGGGCTCAACCTGAGGTTCTTCCTTGCGGCTCTGTTAAGTGCTGCTCTGAGATTCCTGTCATGCTCTTCCTTTGTTTCTCCTGTTATGAGGATATCGTCGATGAGTACGGCGACACCAGGAAGACCAAAGACCGCATCCATCCTCATCTGGAACTCATCTTGGCTGCTGATGGGCCCAAACGGTATTCGCAAGAAGCGATATCGCCCAAAAGGAGAGTTAAATGTGGTCAGGTATGAGGACTCATTGGAGAGCTTGAGTTGCCAATACCCTGACTTGGCATCCAGTTTTGAGAAGTAGCGTGCTGTGGAGATCCGTGCAAGGGCATCCTCCAGTGTAGGCATTACGTAGTGGGGCCTTCTGATGTGTTCGTTTAGGTCTTTTGGGTCCAGGCACAGTCGGAGTTTCCCGTTGGGTTTCTCGACTATTACTAACGAGTTGACCCAATCTGTAGGTTCTTCCACTTTTGCAATGATGCCATCAGCTTCCATGGTTAGCGGTTTTTTTCAGCTTGTCACGTAGGGCATGGGGAACACGGCGTTGTGGGTGTATGACTGGGACTGCGTCAGGTTTCAGCCGGATGTTGACATCATCTTCAAGTGAACACGTGACCGTACTTGTTCTGGATGGTTTCTCTCGTCAGAGGTTCGCTGCTGTTGACTGACAGGACCAGCTTGATCAGGTTCAGCTGTATGGATGCCTGGAGACCAATGATTGGCTGTGAGCTTGTGTCAACGACACAGAAACATCCCTTATAGCAATTCTTTTTGTAAGTCGCACTGATGCGGATGCAACCCACCGTTTTAAGCTGTTGTCCAGTGTAACTTGTGAGCTTGTGAGGACATTTCTCGAGTGGAGGTGTTTTTTCAGTTTCTGGTACAAAGATGCTGGCAGTATGTTGGCTTGGGCTCCAGTATCGATTTTAAATCGGATGCTGTTTTCTCCAATCTGTATGTCTGTGTATGTTGTGTCTGGCTTGTCTTTCCCTGATGCTATTGTGTTGATATGTATGTCTGTGTATGTTGTGTCTGGCTTGTCTTTCCCTGATACTATTGTGTTGATATGTATGTCTGTGTATGTTGTGTCTGGCTTGTCTTTCCCTGTGCTATTGTGTTGATATGTAGTTCTGTGTATGTTGTGTCTGGCTTGTCTTTCCCTGATACTATTGTGTTGATATGTATGTCTGTGTATGTTGTGTCTGGCTTGTCTTTCCTTGATGTATTGTGTTGATATGTATGTCTGTGTAGTTGTGTCTGGCTTGTCTTTCCCTGATGCTATTGTGTTGATATGTATGTCTGTGTAGTTGTGTCTGGCTTGTCTTTCCCTGATTATTGTGTTGATATGTATGTCTGGTATGTTGTGTCTGGCTTGTCTTTCCCTGATACTATTGTGTTGATATGTATGTCTGTGTATGTTGTGTCTGGCTTGTCTTTCCCTGATGCTATTGTGTTGATATACATGTCTGGTATGTTTGTGTCTGGCTTGTCTTTCCCTGATACTATTGTGTTGATATATATGTCTGTGTATGTTGTGTCTGGCTTGTCTTTCCCTGATTATTGTGTTGTATATGTCTGTGTATGTTGTGTCGGCTTGTCTTTCCCTGATCTATTGTGTTGATATGTATATGTCTGGTATGTTGTGTCTGGCTTGTCTTTCCCTGATTTTTGTGTTGATATGTATGTCTGGTATGTTGTGTCTGGCTTGTCTTTCCCTGATACTATTGTGTTGATATGTATGTCTGTGTATGTTGTGTCTGGCTTGTCTTTCCCTGATCTATTGTGTTGATATGTATGTCTGTGTATGTTGTGTCTGGCTTGTCTTTCCCTGATACTATTGTGTTGATATGTATGTCTGTGTATGTTGTGTCTGGCTTGTCTTTCCCTGATACTATTGTGTTGATATGTATGTCTGTGTATGTTGTGTCTGGCTTGTCTTTCCCTGATGCTATTGTGTTGATATGTATGTCTGTGTATGTTGTGTCTGGCTTGTCTTTCCCTGATGCTATTGTGTTGATATGTATGTCTGTGTATGTTGGTCTGGCTTGTCTTTCCCTGATGCTATTGTGTTGATAGTATGTCTGGTATGTTGTGTCTGGCTTGTCTTTCCCTGATGCTATTGTGTTGATATGTATAGTCTGGTATGTTGTGTCTGGCTTGTCTTTCCCTGATACTTATTGTGTTGATATGTATGTCTGTGTATGTTGTGTCTGGCTTGTCTTTCCCTGATACTATTGTGTTGATATGTATGTCTGTGTATGTTGTGTCTGGCTTGTCTTTCCCTGATGCATTGTGTTGATATGTATGTCTGTGTATGTTGTGTCTGGCTTGTCTTTCCCTGATACTATTGTGTTGATATGTATGTCTGTGTATGTTGTGTCTGGCTTGTCTTTCCCTGATGCTATTGTGTTGATATGTATGTCTGTGTATGTTGTGTCTGGCTTGTCTTTCCCTGATACTATTGTGTTGATATATAATGTCTGTGTATGTTGTGTCTGGCTTGTCTTTCCCTGATACTATTGTGTTGATATGTATGTCTGTGTATGTTGTGTCTGGCTTGTCTTTCCCTGATACTATTGTGTTGATATGTATGTCTGTGTATGTTGTGTCTGGGCTTGTCTTTCCCTGATGCTATTGTGTTGATATGTATGTCTGTGTATGTTGTGTCTGGCTTGTCTTTCCTGATACTATTGTGTTGATATGTATAATCTGGTATGTTGTGTCTGGCTTGTCTTTCCCTGATGCTGTGTTGTTGTGTCTGGCTTGCTTTCCTGAACTATTGTGTGATATCATGTCTGTGTATGTTGTGTCTGGCTTGTCTTTCCCTGATACTATTGTGTTGATATGTATGTCTGTGTATGTTGTGTCTGGCTTGTCTTTCCCTGATACTATTGTGTTGATATACATGTCTGTGTATGTTGTGTCTGGCTTGTCTTTCCCTGATGCTATTGTGTTGATATTATGTCTGTGTATGTTGTGTCTGGCTTGTCTTTCCCTGATACTATTGTGTTGATATCATGTCTGTGTATGTTGTGTCTGGCTTGTCTTTCCCTGATGCTATTGTGTTGATATGTATGTCTGTGTATGTTGTGTCTGGCTTGTCTTTCCCTGATACTATTGTGTTGATATGTATGTCTGTCGTATGTTGTGTCTGGCTTGTCTTTCCCTGATGCTATTGGTATATTGTCTTGTATGTGTGTACTGCTTGTCTTTCCTGCATGTGTAATGTTGTTGCTATGTGGTCTGCTTGTCTTTCCCTGATACTATTGTGTTGATATGTATACATGTCTGCGTATGTTGTGTCTGGCTTGTCTTTCCCTGATACTATGTGTTGTTGATATGTATGTCTCGTGTATGTTGTGTCTGGCTTGTCTTTCCCTGATACTATTGTGTTGATATGTATGTCTGTGTATGTTGTGTCTGGCTTGTTCTTTCCCTGATACTATTGTGTTGATTGTATGTCTGCTGTATGTTTGTGTCTGGCTTGTCTTTTCCCTGATGACTATTGTGTTGATATGTATGTCTGGTATGTTGTGTCTGGCTTGTCTTTCCCTGATACTATTGTGTTGATATGTATGTCTGTGTATGTTGTGTCTGGCTTGTCTTTCCCTGATACTATTGTGTTGATATGTATGTCTGTGTATGTTGTGTCTGGCTTGTCTTTCCCTGATACTATTGTGTTGATATGTATGTCTGTGTATGTTGTGTCTGGCTTGTCTTTCCCTGATACTATTGTGTTGATATGTATGTCTGTGTATGTTGTGTCTGGCTTGTCTTTCCCTGATGCTATTGTGTTGATATGTATACATGTCTGTGTATGTTGTGTCTGGCTTGTCTTTCCCTGATGCTATTGTGTTGATATGTATACATGTCTGTGTATGTTGTGTCTGGCTTGTCTTTCCCTGATGCTATTGTGTTGATATGTATACATGTCTGGTATGTTGTGTCTGGCTTGTCTTTCCCTGAATCTATTGTGTTGATATATACATGTCTGTGTATGTTGTGTCTGGCTTGTCTTTCCCTGATGCTATTGTGTTGATATGTATGTCTGTGTAGTTTGTGTCTGGCTTGTCTTTCCCTGATGCTATTGTGTTGATATGAAATGTCTGGATGTTGTGTCTGGCTTGTCTTTCCCTGATGCTATTGTGTTGATATGTATGTCTTGTATGTTGTGTCTGGCTTGTCTTTCCCTGATGCTATTGTGTTGATATGTATGTCTGTGTATGTTGTGTCTGGCTTGTCTTTCCCTGATGCTATTGTGTTGATATGTATGTCTGTATGTTGTGTCTGGCTTGTCTTTCCCTGATACTATTGTGTTGATATGTATGTCTGTGTTATGTTCTGTCTGGTTTCGTCTTTCCCTGATACTATTGTGTTGATATGTATGTCTGTGTATGTTTGTCTGGCTTGTCTTTCCCTGATACTATTGTGTTGATATGTATGTCTGCGTATGTTGTGTCTGGCTTGTCTTTCCCTGATACTATTGTGTTGATATGTATGTCTGTGTATGTTGTGTCTGGCTTGTCTTTCCCTGATGCTATTGTGTTGATATGTATGTCTGCGTATGTTGTGTCTGGCTTGTCTTTCCCTGATACTATTGTGTTGATATGTATGTCTGTGTATGTTGTGTCTGGCTTGTCTTTCCCTGATACTATTGTGTTGATATGTATGTCTGTGTATGTGTGTCTGGCTTGTCTTTCCCTGATACTATTGTGTTGATATGTATGTCTGTGTATGTTGTGTCTGGCTTGTCTTTCCCTGATCTATTGTGTTAATGTATGTCTGTGTATGTGTGTCTGCTGTCTTTCCTGATGCTATTGTGTTGATATGTATGTCTGGTATGTTGTTCTGCTTGTCTTCCCTGATACTATTGTGTTGATATGTATGTCTGTGTATGTTGTGTCTGGCTTGTCTTTCCCTGATACTATTGTGTTGATATGTATGTCTGTGTATGTTGTGTCTGGCTTGTCTTTCCCTGATACTATTGTGTGATATGTATGTCTGTGTATGTTGTGTCTGGCTTGTCTTTCCCTGATGCTATTGTGTTGATATGTATGTCTGTGTATGTTGTGTCTGGCTTGTCTTTCCCTGATCTATTGTGTTGATATGTATACATTCTGCGTATGTTGTGTCTGGCTTGTCTTTCCCTGATACTATTGTGTCGATATCTATGTCTGTGTATGTTGTGTCTGGCTTGTCTTTCCCTGATACTATTGTGTTCGATATCTATGTCTGTGTATGTTGTGTCTGGCTTGTCTTTCCCTGATGCTATTGTCTTGATATACACCTCTGGTTCGCTGTCATCTTCTTCTTCATCTTCCACGGTGTGGACTGTTTTTTTCTTTTGTTTTCTTTTGGTTCTACACATCTTCTCAAGCAGTTTTTCTTGCCACAGAAGTGACATTCCTGACCAAAGGCTGGGCATTCTTTCTTGCCATGTTTTGTTCCACAATTTCTGCACAAGAAAGTTTTGTTTTGCTTCTCTTTCTCTTCCGCTTCCTTGACTTTGCTTCTCCTGTCATGTCTTCACAGGCTGTCAACGTGACTGCTGCTGGCCATTTGTTTCAAATGTTTCTTGGTGGTTTCATGGCAGTTTACGATTTCCAGAGCTTTGGCTAGCGTGAGGGCATCCCCTTCGTTTAGGAGTTTCTCCCGCAGATCTTGTGACTGTATTCCGCAAACCAGCCTGTCACGTACCATCTCTTCTGGTTTTTCGTAGGCGCAGTCTCTGACAAGATTTCTGATGTCTGACACGAAAGATTCGAAGGCTTCTTCTGGTTTCTGTCGTCTTTCCTGAAAGACATATCGTGCAAAGACAGTGTTCTTTCTTGGATTGCAGTGTTTCTTGTATTCTGCCCTTATGTTTAGATTTTTCCCATGTCTTCTGCAGTTCCATACCTGTATATTTCCTTCCTGGTCTTCTGTCCAGTTCCATGACCTGTATATTTCCTCTTGGTCTCTGTCCATTCCATGACCTGAACATTTCCTCTTCCTGGTCTTCTGTCCATTCCATGACCTGTATATTTCTCTTCCTTGGTCTTCTGTCCAGTTCCATGACCTTATATTTTCTTCCTTGGTCTTCTGTCCAGTTCCATGACTGTATATTTCCTTCCTTGGTCTTCTGTCCAGTTCCATGACCTGTATATTTCTCTTCCTTGGTCTTCTGTCCAGTTCCATGACCTGTATATTTCTCTTCCTTGGTCTTCTGTTCCATGTTCCATGACCTGTATATTTCTCTTCCTTGGTCTTCTGTCCAGTTCCATGACCTGTATATTTCTCTTCCTTGGTCTTCTGTCCAGTTCCATGACTGTATATTTCCCTTCCTTGGTCTTCTGTCCAGTTCCATGACCTGTATATTTCCTTCCTTGGTCTTCTGTCCAGTTCCATGACCTGTATATTTCCCTCTTCCTTGGTCTTCTGTCCAGTTCCATGACCTTATATTTCCTTCCTTGGTCTTCTGTCCAGTTCCATGACCTGTATATTTCTCTTCCTTGGTCTTCTGTCCAGTTCCATGACCTGTATATTTCCCTTCCTTGGTCTTCTGTCCAGTTCCATGACTGTATATTTCTCTTCCTTGGTCTTCTGTCCAGTTCCATGACTGTATATTTCTCTTCTTGGTCTTCTGTTCAGTTCCATGACCTGTATATTTCCCTTCCTTGGTCTTCTGTCCAGTTCCATGACCTGTATATTTCTCTTCCTTGGTCTTCTGTCCAGTTCCATGACCTGTATATATCCCTTCCTTGGTCTTCTGTCAGTTCCATGACCTGTATATTTCTCTTCCTTGGTCTTCTGTCAGTTCCATGACCTGTATATTTCTCTTCCTTGGTCTTCTGTCCAGTTCCATGACCTGTATATTTCTCTTCCTGGTCTTCTGTCAGTTCCATGACCTGTATATTTCTCTTCCTTGGTCTTCTGTCCAGTTCCATGACCTGTATATTTCTCTTCCTTGGTCTTCTGTCCAGTTCCATGACCTGTATATTTCTCTTCCTTGGTCTTCTGTCCAGTTCCATGACCTGTATATTTCTCTTCCTTGGTCTTCTGTCCAGTTCCATGACCTGTATATTTCCCTTCCTTGCTCGCCTACCCAGATCCTGAAATAAGCACATCTCTCTTCTTCATTGGCTCTCTTGAGCGGACCCATAAACATCAGCTGTGCGTGTTCTTCAAATTTGTTCCACTCTTCAACAAGGTTTGCTGCTTGCCAGTTCATGGTTGGGTGTTGCATTTGTGGTGTTGCCATGACGGTCCGTACCATTGTGCTACAACTCGAATTGCCTACTTTGTCTGGATTTGCCTACTTCGTTGAAGTTTTATGCAAGAACGTGTAGCTTACCACCACTGCAAAGTACTCGACACACACTGCACCAGTCCTCCAACCAGTTTCAGACTAGCAGGAGGGGTCTGCCGCCGTCTATGCGTCAAATACTCCGCACGCGGTCGGTTTACAGAGATAAGTATCGGAGTACGTAATTTTCGATTATACAGTCGGTAACTGCGTGTACGAATTTCTCCGATTTGGCGAGAATCTACTCACTTGTCTCTCCTGTTTACTACACAGTTCTTGGGCAACGGAGTCTTTATGTATGTTCTGACACCATGTTATATTATGTTTTGTGGTTGATGGTTGTATATAGCACGGCTCAACGCATTGTGAATTGGTTCATGTCTTTATTCAACCGCCATATCTGGGAAAAACCTTTCTTCAGTGATCTCCCTTAGTCGCTTATAATAATAACCAAACAAGACAAATGTTACAGGGACCCCCTCAACAAAAGTGATTAACTTTACAGTCCAGTAGACCAACATTTATTACCTTCCGTACAATGGCACTTGACTGCAATTTGAGGATCCCTCAACAAAAGTGATTAACTTTATAATCCAGTAGACCAACGTTTGTTACCTTCCGTACAATGGCATTTGACTGCAGTTTGAGGACCCCCTCAACAAAAGTGATTACCGTAAAGTTCGGGCTATAAGCCGTGACTTTTTTCCCCAGCTTTTAAAAGAATGATGCGGCTTATTTGCAGCTTTTCCCGATCCCAGGAGCGTCACGTTCTCGTCTATTCTCAGCTTCTCTTTAACTCACCAACATCGTGTTTACCGTTCATGAATTTTTTCGGTGAGCTCCATGTTAAAGTGTTAACTGTTCATGTTAAAGTGTTAACTGTTAACTGTTCACATTCTTAAATCAAATCCGCACACATTGAAGCATTCGGATTGGTATTCAGATCTGCTCTGCTCAAGCGTAGACCCTCATCATGCCGAAAACGCGACGTAATGCCTACAAAACAGCCTTCAAGTTGAAGGCGATCGATCGACCTGGCCATTGAAAAAGTGCGGCTTATAAACAGGACTTTACCAGACCTACGTACTCGTGGAGGGCATAAATATTTATGCACTGCACCCTTCATAAATCCGGCCCATGAACCACACAGTCGAGTCTCACGATGTTTACGGATGCCTCATTCAGGATATTGCTCAAATCTTCTGATCAGCACTGCAAGTGTCTGTATCTTTCGGGCCTAGTTGACGCCAGGATAGATTACGACAGTAAGCGTACAGTACAGCCGTGTTACGCAGTCTCAGCCTTAGATGGATCTCTATAGCGTCATTAAATCATCCTGATTATCACCATCATCATAGCAATGTAAGCACTGACCCAGTGTCTGTGGCCATTAAATTAAGGTGCTGTAGAAAATGGTTTTTGAAAAAGTGAGCACAAAGGAATTGCTTAAATGCGATAATCAGGACTGAAAAAAAAGGTGCACCCATATATATTGTTTGTCCATCCATAATTGTGAGTGGCTGAAGACGAGGAGGGTGGTGGAGATGCTTGGGGCAACAAGAGATAGAGACAGGTGGAAGTCCATGATCACCAACGCCATGTGGCAGGGCACCTGATGATTATGATATATACTGTAAACATAGGGGGCAGGGCTGGAGAGAAAAGAAACAGATACACGTCTTTAAAAAAATTTTTACTATTTTAGTTTCTTGTGTTTGTTTTGTTTTGCTTGAACACTAAATACCTGGAGTGGTTTTGTGTCAGAAAGTTTTAAAGTTTATGTAGATTTATGTAGATCATGTTGTGTACACTTTGTATTGTCATGTGTGAAAACATTCTGAGACAATGCAAGAAATAAAGAGTTAACATTTTATATAAACATTTTGAACATGGTTGGACACATGTGCAAGTTCAGCAGGACACACACACACACACGCACACACACACACACCACACACACACACAACACACACACACACACACACACACACACACACACACACACACACACAAACATAACACAACATAAAACAAAGACGCAAACCAAGTTGTGACAAACATAAAACAAAGACACAAACCAAGTTGTGACAAACATAAAACAAAAACACAAACCAAGTGTGACAAATATAAAACAAAAACACAAACCAAGTGTGACAAACATAAAACAAAGACGCAAACCAAGTTGTGACAAACATAAAACAAAACACAAACCAAGTGTGACAAACATAAAACAAAGACGCAAACCAAGTGTGACAAATATAAAACAAAAACACAAACCAAGTTGTGACAAACATAAAACAAAAAACACAAACCAAGTGTGACAAACATAAAACAAAGACACAAACCAAGTTGTGACAAACATAAAACAAAGACACAAACCAAGTTATGACAAACATAAAACAAAGACACAAACCAAGTTGTGACAAACATAAAACAAAGACACAAACCAAGTTATGACAAACATAAAACAAAGACACAAACCAAATTGTGACAAACATAAAACAAAGACACAAACCAAGTTGTGACAAACATAAAACAAAGACACAAACCAAGTTATGACAAACATAAAACAAAGACACAAACCAAATTGTGACAAACATAAAACAAAGACACAAACCAAGTTGTGACAAACATAACACATGGACGCAAACCAAGTTGTGACAAACATAAAACAAAGACACAAACCAAGTTGACACACAAACATCAATAATAAAACAAAGATACAAACCAAGATGTGACACACAAACATCAATAATAAAACAGACACAAATCAAGATGTGACACACAGTGACACACAAACATAAATAATAAAACAAAGACACAAATCAAGATGTGACACACAGTGACACACAAAACATAAATAATAAAACAAAGACACAAATCAAGATGTGACACAGTGACACACAAACATCAATAATAAAACAAAGACACAAATCAAGATGTGACACACAGTGACACACAAACATAAATAATAAAACAAAGACACAAATCAAGATGTGACACAGTGACACACAAACATCAATAATAAAACAAAGACAAATCAAGATGTGACACACAAACAACAATAATAAAACAAAGACACAAATCAAGATGTGACACAGTGACACACAAACATAAATAATAAAACAAAGACACAAATCAAGATGTGACACACAAACAACAATAATAAAACAAAGACACAAATCAAGATGTGACACAGTGACACACAAACATAAATAATAAAACAAAGACACAAATCAAGATGTGACACACAAACACCAATAATAAAAACAAAGACACAAATCAAGATGTGACACACAAACATCAATAATAAAACAGACACAAATCAAGATGTGACACACAAACATCAATAATAAAACAGACACACATCAAGATGTGACACACAAACATAAATAATAAAACAAAGACACAAATCAAGATGTGACACACAAACATAAATAATAAAACAAAGACACAAATCAAGATGTGACACACAAACTTCAATAATAAAACAAAGACACAAATCAAGATGTGACACACAAACATCAATAATAAAACAAAGACACAAATCAAGATGTGACACACAAACATCAATAATAAAACAAAGACACAAATCAAGATGTGACACACAAACATCAATAATAAAACAAAGACACAAATCAAGATGTGACACACAAACATCAATAATAAAACAAAGACACAAATCAAGATGTGACACACAAACATCAATGATAAAACAAAGACACAAATCAAGATGTGACACACAAACATCAATAATAAAACAAAGACACACAACAAGATGTGACACACAAACTTAAATCATAAAAAACAAAGACACAAACCAAGATGTGACACATAAACATGTACACAAAACAAAGACACAAACCAACTTGTGATACACAAACATAAATTATAAAACAAAGACACAAATTAATTTGCGACAAACACAAAAAAATCGTAAAACAGATCAACACACACACACACACACACACACACACACACACACACACACACACACACACACACACACACACACACACACACACAATCATAAAGCAAAAACACAAACCACTGCATGCCACACAAAAATAAATCATAAAACAAAGTCACAAACCAGTTGTGACACACAAAAACATACAAGATTTCAGACACAAACCAAGTTGTGACACAAAAATATCGTAAAACAAAGTCACAAACCAGTTGTGACACACAAAAACATTAAAGACTTTTAGACACAAACCAAGTTGTGACACACAAAAATATAAAAACAAAGGCACAAACCAATTGTGACCACACAAAAACATAAAAGACTTTTAGACACAAACCAAGTTGTGACACACAAAAATATCATAAAAACAAAGGCACAAACCAGTTGTGACACACAAAAACATAAAAAACTTTTAGACACAAACCAAGCTGTGACACACACACAAATATCATAAAACAAAGGCACAAACAAATTTTTCATAAATCAAATTGTAACTCCTACGTATGGGGTTTGGAGTTAGGAGTTTGTTCAAGATGGACTCATCTCATTCAGACAACTGCCATATGCGCTGCACCCAGACCTGCCAGCAATTATCTGACAGACCCCCTGGGCCTGACAAAGTCCTGAACTGGGAAGTGGAAAGGTGGGGGAGAGGGAGATCTTCAAAACACTAAGCCGACCCACCAGAATGATGAAAACATTAAGATGGGTAGCAAACAGGCCAATGTTTCATGTTGCGGGCTGGGATTGAACTCAAGATATCAGATCCAGAGTCCACAGCTCTACCAAAAGAACCAACCCACCTGAAGTACTCAGTCAGCTGACCTGAACTTCCAGTCTCAGTAAGTAATTAATATCCTGTTGCAAGAATCACTGTGACTGTGTACACCAGTACATCTTAAGAGTTTGCAAGACAATGTCAACAAAAGCAACGCTCCAATCCAAACCATCCAGCCCTACTGAAATACATCACTATATACTCGTAGTAAACATGCTGGATTTACCCCTTTGGCTCCATCAGCCTACCCACTAGTATCCTGCTTTGTCAGCCATGACAACAAAGCAAAAAAACTTAACTCTTTGACACCATAGGGTGAGGGTGTCAAAGGGTTAACTTTCTGCTGGTGGTGGATAGGTTATTGTTATTGCTGTTTAAAGCCCAGCCGACTGCGTAGAGCCATATCAGGGCTATAACCGCTTCAAAACATACAAAATCTCAACAGAAAAAAATAAAATAAAATAAAAAAAGGAAAATTAAGCACACATATCAATGCACTCGCGCACACAATCAAAGGACATGGCCCCGGCACTGACCACTCTGTCCAACCTATCGCACAGGGGAGATTTAAAAAACACACCTGAATATAAATATAAGCATACATAAGGACATCAAAACATATATAAAAACAGGCATAAATTACCTAAAATTGCTTCCGCATATCTCACCTCCCTAGAGCCAAAAATGCACTTAACACATGTACCCAATTATCAATCCTGAGAAAATGTAAAGAAGACTTTCACGAACACAAACAGGTGAATGGACCATTAAGGTAGAAAAGATGTAGAAATGACAGAAAGCAAAGCAAAAAGTCAGAAACAAAGAGAGTGACAGAAAAGAGGGCATTTCTAGCACAGAATCTCCAGAAGGTGGGGTACTATTTATACTGAAAGAGACCCCGGCATCCCCACGGGGGGTGGTGGATAGGTTGTGGAAGCCAAAGGGCTGGACATGTACACAAGTACACTGACACACTAAACTCGTGGCAGCCCTGTGGGTATGATAACATAATGAGTTCTAGAACAAGACATCTGCCATTAACTCTTTGATTCCCGTACCCTGTCCAGCATCCTGCATTGTCAACCATGCTAGCAAAGCAAAATCTTAACCCTTTTGATTCACTCACCCTCTCCACCAGTTACCTGCAGTTGGTGGATAGGGTGCGGGAGTCAAAGGGTTAAAAAAAAAACAACCTAGACAGGAACATAACTCAAGACCCTGAAGCATACCAGGAATACTATATATATATATAGAAGCTGGCACAAAACATGCAAAAGTAGCGAACCAGTCACCGTGGTATAGTGGTTAATGCAACGGACTACAAACTAGAAGGTTCGGTTCAAATCCCCATCAGTCTCTTCAAAAATCATTGTAGGATTTTTCGGCTCTGACTGGCTCCTACCCAGAGTTGGGCGTGCTATGGGCTCATTGGGAAGACTGGGACCACACAGTCGAGTCTCATCCACTTCGTGGATTCGTCATTGAGGGCGTTGCCCAAATCTTCTGACCACCACCACAGGTGTCTGTATCTCTCAGGCCTGATCGATGCCAGGATATATTATGATAGTAAGCGTAGAATACAACCTGTCACTCAGTCTCAATCCAAGACGGAAATCCATAGCATCAGGATTATCATCCTCATCGACATCATCATCATCGCATTTAAAAAAAAATGTGCCAGCTTCTGTGGCCATTAAGATGGCGTAGAAAATGAGATGAAAAAAAAGGTGAGCACAAAGCTAACCTCCCTGAATGCAATGATCAAAAAAAAATTCATCGCTCAGTCTTCCATGATGCAACGTAGTAAAGATCCATTGCTGCATCCAATCCATACCCCACCTGAGGTATCCGTGTTGAGGGAAGATGGCTTTACCAGTTCCCCATGACGTTCTGCCAGTAAACGTTGAAAGTGAAACTGGTTTTTTTTTACTTTCACAACATGAACGTCATCGTTCTGCCAGTCTGCAATCAATAAAACATTGTGTTTGCCAAAGTGACAAAAGCAGACATCTGAAGGCAGAAAGGAGAGCTTTGTGGGACGGTAAATATCCACTGGTCGAGTTTCACCATGGCGGAACAGTTTCACCACAGCACCACACGGCGGTTGTCTGATGAAATCTACCGAATGATATTCACTGGATGCTAATGATTCTTCTCCATTGTTTTCTTCCTCCTCAAAGTGCTTCATCTTCTTGTCTTTTTCCTTCTTCTTCTTTTTGCTGATACCATCCTTCCCGTTATCCTCAAACTTCCGTTTCTTGGGTACCCGTGAGCTATTTTTAGCTGCATCTTCTGCTCTGTCGACTATGGCGTAATATTCCCCCTTTGGACCCACATCAAAATTGATGGGATCAACAACGTCCACATACTGCAGAAAACTTTCAGCATTTGCTTCGTGGACAGAGATAAACCCTGTGCCGACCAGTTTATCCTTACCCACACCCAGACGGTGCAGACTGATGTTACCCAAGTCATTGCGCAGCAGGCACACACTTGGCATCGTCTTGGAGACTTGAAACACGCCGCAGTGTGACAACTGAACTACGCGTGGAACACTGTCACATTCATAGTAGTTATATATGCACACCCCTTTCCCAGAAAGAACATCATGCTCAGCATTAAGCACCTTCCCATTTTCAGCCTGGACCGTTGCGATGGAAGACATGAGATGAGGGGGGTCCCCTCGGAAACAAATGATAACTTGTTTTGCATCGTGAAATGGCGTCACGCTCAAAATTTCTCGTTCTTCTTTGGGTCGGCTGAATCGCAGAGGGAGCTTGATGTCCTTAGTGGCTGTCAGCTGTGGCCCTTCTGTCCGTGGTGGATGTTCTGTGGGGCATCCCAGGAACTGGCTGAGGGCATTTCCCACGTTTTCATACCTCGGGTTGCAGGCAAGGCCAGGCACATTAACGGTGCACGTGCTGCCTTTCACAGGAGGCAACCCCACCCCTTTGTTAAGGCGAGACTGCACTTTCTGGGCCGTGTCCACAAGACTGACATTAGACGGATCTTGCAGAGACTGTTTGCATAGATCATGGAGCCTGACACTCTTCTCACATTCTTGTTGCAAGCCAGTGATTTCCTTGACCAGTTTCTCACTTTCTGCTCGGCATTTCTGCACCAAGGCACGGTTGGTCATTTTGAACTGTTGATCCACCATGGCGTGTAGAATGGCTCGTTGCTGGTGTAGCTGTGCACAAGACAAAGGACAACAAGCAATTAACATTCAACTGGCAACTCCCAAACCCATCACTACTGTATAAATGGTCACGTCTGAAAGCATTCAACAAAGTTGGATCGGTTTATGACTCAAGGTTTGTAAGAGTAAGGTTGTCCCATATCTCACAATTTTTTCATTTTTATGAAAGACTTTTCACCTACAAAGTAACAAACTTTTGACAAACTGTCAACTCATAATCATTTTCAAATATGCTTATAACATTTCACCTCAAATGGGGGCTGAACAGCAAAATGCGCTGTGTCCAGAGCATCGTGATGGCCACATCCATGGCCATTTGAACATTTCCTTGGTTGTAGTTTGAAAAGCAACGTTGGGTGCTTCCAACTGCTAACTGTTGGGACTATAGCAAGGGGAAAAGAGCGGGCAGCCATGTGAGCTGGCGGTTGGGTGGGCTGCCCAATACACAGATGAAGGCCCAGAATAAGGCAAGACAGGGCTCTTCCGTTCTGTCTTGTTCTGGTAGCTGGGCTGATCCTGTGTGGCTATGTCCCAGGATTTGTCAACTTTACATGTTGCCATTCAGTTTGTAAACAAAGCAACTGATGACAGGGTCTGAATGGGTCACGCAGCGGCATGGACAGCCCCCCTTTGTTTGATGAAATGGCTATTGTGTGGCACTGGGAGCTTGGGAGGCAATTACCCAGAAAGTGGTGAGGCACTGCTGCTCTGGGTACCATCCAGCACCCTCACGTGGTTTCTTGTTAAAATTTTCAAACGTTTATAACATTTCAATTCAAAGAGATCCTCTCCTCCCTGTTCAAAATATCCCGCTTACCCAGCCATTCTTCTCAAAGCAACACACTTTTCATTTAAATGTTTACAACATTTTAACTCAAAGAGATCCTGTCACCCCTCCCCCCACCCCCACCTCTTCAAAATAACCAGCTTATCTTACCCAGCCGTTCTTCTCAAAGCAGCAAGAACCAGGCATATTATATCACCCTTCTCAAAATCAAGATGGACAGATCATCTACCACCTTTAAACAACAGACAGACGAAAAGCTATACTATTTCTGAAACTTCACAGGACAACAAGGTAAACATCTCGTTTCATAACTCTCAGTGAGGCTGTAGCAAGTGAATTGGTTAAGGTATTGTTATTGTTGTTTAAAGCCTAGCCGACCCATATCAGGGCTATAACCGCTTCAAAAAAGAAAAAAGAAGAAAGAAAACTAACTACACATATTTAATATCAATGCATTCGCGCACATAATCTAAGGGCATGTCCCTGGTGTTGACCATTCCGTCCAATTTATCGCACAGGGGATGTAAGAAACACACCTAAATACAAATTTAAGCATACATAAGGACACCAAAACATACACAAAAACGGGCAAAAAATTACCAAAAATTACTTCTGTATATCACCTCCCTAGAGCCAAAAGCATGTACCCAATTATCAGTCCTAAGAAAAAGTACGTAAGACTTTATCGAACACATACAGGTGAATGGACCAGCAAGGCAGAAAATGATAGGAAGAAATGACAGAAAGCAAAGGAACAAGACAGAAACAAAGACAGTGGCAGAAAAGAGAAAATTTCTAGCACAGAATTTGCGGAAGGTGGGGATTTTACTTACACTGAAGAGCCCACGGCATCCCCACGGATGGGGGTGGGGAGTGGGGTTTAAACCTAGTTCACTTAAAAACTATAGCAGTGGAATATATCCAGTAATGATATTTAGATTGAAAACGCTATGATCATTAGTGGTTCAATGAATGTTCTCTTCAAATGCTAGATATAAAAAAAATCAAGACAAATAAATGAACAAATTCATTCATGAAATTCTATTTAGTCTAAGTACAGGAGAAGCAGAAATCAAACTAACAGTTCCTTGCATTTAAGATGAGAGCTCACTGCTATGTTTTTAAGTCACAGTGTGTGGAGTCATGGTAACAACACGAAAGCCAAGAAAAGAATTTTTTTCAGAGATCCAAAAACGACAACCAAGGATAAAGATAGGAATGACTTGGCTCAAAACCACTTTTGCAAGCTGCCATGTTCTTCACCCCTGGCAGTCTGTTACCACCCACTGTAAGCTACCATGTACTACACACCTGGCAATCTGTTACCACCAACTGCAAGCTACCATGTACTACACACATGGCAATCTGCTACCACCCACTGTAAGCTACAATGTACTACACACCTGGCAATCTGTTACCACCCACTGTAAGCTACAATGTACTACACACATGGCAATCTGTTACCACCCACTGTAAGCTACAATGTACTACACACCTGGCAATCTGTTACCACCCACTCTAAGCTACCATGTTCTTCACCCTGGCAATCTGTTACCACCCACTGTAAGCTACCATGTTCTTCACCCCTGGCAATCTGTTACTACCCACTGTAAGCTACAATGTACTAACCCCTGGCAATCTGTTACCACCCAATGAAAGCTACCATGTACTACACACCTGGCAATCTGTTACCACCCACTGTAAGCTACAATGTACTACACCCCTGGCAATCTGTTACCACCCACTGTAAGCTACAATGTACTACACCCCTGGCAATCTGTTACCACCCAATGTAAGCTACAATGTACTACGCCCCTGGCAATCTGTTACCACCCACTGTAAGCTACAATGTACTATGCCCCTGGCAATCTGTTACCACCCACTGTAAGCTACAATGTACAACACACCTGGCAATCTGTTACCACCCACTGTAAGCTACAATGTACAACACACCTGGCAATCTGTTACCACCCACTGTAAGCTACAATGTACTACACACATGGCAATCTGTTACCACCCAATGTAAGCTACAATGTACTACACCCCTGGCAATCTGTTACCACCCACTCTAAGCTACCATGTTCTTCACCCCTGGCAATCTGTTACCACCCACTGTAAGCTACCATGTTCTTCACCCCTGGCAATCTGTTACTACCCACTGTAAGCTACAATGTACTAACCCCTGGCAATCTGTTACCACCCAATGAAAGCTACCATGTACTACACACCTGGCAATCTGTTACCACCCACTGTAAGCTACAATGTACTACACCCCTGGCAATCTGTTACCACCCACTGTAAGCTACAATGTACTACACCCCTGGCAATCTGTTACCACCCAATGTAAGCTACAATGTACTACGCCCCTGGCAATCTGTTACCACCCACTGTAAGCTACAATGTACTATGCCCCTGGCAATCTGTTACCACCCACTGTAAGCTACAATGTACAACACACCTGGCAATCTGTTACCACCCACTGTACGCTACAATGTACAACACACCTGGCAATCTGTTACCACCCACTGTAAGCTACAATGTACAACACACCTGGCAATCTGTTACCACCCACTGTAAGCTACAATGTACTACACCCCTGGCAATCTGTTACCACCCACTGTAAGCTACAATGTACTACACCCCTGGCAATCTGTTACCACCCACTGTAAGCTACCATGTACTACATCCCTGGCAGTCTGTTACCACCCACTGTAAGCTACAATGTACTATGCCCCTGGCAATCTGTTACCACCCACTGTAAGCTACAATGTACTACACCCCTGGCAATCTGTTACCACCCACTGTAAGCTACCATGTACTACACCCCTGGCAATCTGTTACCACCCACTGTAAGCTACAATGTACTACACCCCTGGCAATCTGTTACCACCCACTGTAAGCTACCATGTTCTTCACCCTGGCAATTTGTTGCCACCCAATGTAAGCTGCCATGTACATCACATGTTTATAATATATAATTGTATATGCTATGCTCTCTATAATTTTCCATTGCTTTTATTCTTGCTTTTATTGCTTTTATTCTTTCTCCCCATTTGTAGCCATGCGTGTGTGTGTGTGTGTGTGTGTGTGTGTGTGTGTGTGTGTGTGTGTGTGTTGTGTGTGTGTGTGTGCGTGCTGTGTGTGCGTGCGTGAGTGCGGGCGTGCGTGCGTGTGTGTGCGTGCGTGCGTGCGTGCGTGCGTGCGTGCGTGCGTGCGTGCTATGTGTCTGCTTCAGCGCTTAGATTTGATTTTGTCAAGATTTTGCGCTATATAAATATTGTAATTATTATTATTATTTATTACACACCTGACAATCTACCATGTACTACATCCCTGACAATCTACCATGTACTACACACCTGACAATCTACCATGTACTACACACCTGACAATCTACCATGTACTACACCCCTGACAATCTACCATGTACTACACCCCTGACAATGTACCATGTACTACACCCCTGACAATCTACCATGTACTACACCCCTGACAATCTACCGTGTACTACACCCCTGACAATCTACCATGTACTACCATGTACTACACCCCTGACAATCTACCATGTACTACACCCCTGACAATCTACCATGTACTACCATGTACTACACCCCTGACAATGTACCATGTACTACACCCCTGACAATCTACCATGTATTACACCCCTGGTGATCTACTATGTACTACATCACTGACAATCTACCATGTACTACACCCCTGACAATCTACCATGTACTACACCCCTGACAATCTACCATGTACTACACCCTGACAATCTACCATGTACTACACCCCTGACACTAGTGACAATCTACCATGTACTACACCCCTGACAATCTACAATGTACTACACCCCTGACAATCTACCATGTACTACACCCCTGACAATCTACCATGTACTACACCCCTGACAATCTACCATGTACTACATCCCTGACAATCTACCATGTACCACATCCCTGACAATCTACCTTGTACTACACCCCTGACAATCTACTATGCACTACACCCCTGACAATCTACCATGTACTACACCCCTGACAATCTACCATGTACTACACCCCTGACAATCTACCATGTACTAACACACCTGACAATCTACCATGTACTACACCTCTGACAATCTACCATGTACTGCACCCCTGACAATCTACCATGTACTACACCCCTGACAATCTACCATGTACTACATCCCTGACAATCTACCATGTACTACACCCCTGACAATCTACTATGTACTACACCCCTGACAATCTACCATGTACTACACCCCTGACAATCTACCATGTACTACACCCCTGACAATCTACCATGTACTACACCCCTGACAATCTACCATGTACTGCACCCCTGACAATCTACCATGTACTACACACCTGACAATCTACAATGTACTACACCCCTGACAATCTACCATGTACTACACCCCTGACAATCTACCATGTACTACACCCCTGACAATCTACCATGTACTACACCCCTGACAATCTACCATGTACTGCACCCCTGGTGATCTACCATGTACTACACCCTGACAATCTACCATGTACTACACCCCTGACAATCTACCATGTACTACACCCCTGGCAATCTGTTGCCACCCAATGTAAGCTACCATGTACTACACACCTGACAATCTACCATGTACTGCACCCCTGACAATCTACCATGTACTGCACCCCTGACAATCTACCATGTACTACACCCCTGACAATCTACCATGTACTACACCCCTGACAATGTACCATGTACTACACCCCTGACAATCTACCATGTACTACACACCTGACAATCTACCATGTACTACACCCCTGACAATCTACCATGTACTGCACCCCTGACAATCTACCATGTACTACACCCTTGGCAATCTGTTGTCACCCAATGTAAGCTACCATGTACTACACACCTGACAATCTACCATGTACTGCACCCCTGACAATCTACCATGTACTGCACCCCTGACAATCTACCATGTACTACACCCCTGACAATCTACCATGTACTACACCCCTGACAATGTACCATGTACTACACCCCTGACAATCTACCATGTACTACACCCCTGACAATCTACCATGTACTACACCCCTGACAATCTACCATGTACTGCACCCCTGACAATCTACCATGTACTACACCCCTGACAATCTACCATGTACTACACCATGTACTACACCCCTGACAATCTACCATGTACTACACCCCTGACAATCTGTTGCCACCAAATAAAAGCTACCATGTACTTCATCAATGGCAATCTGGCCATTCAACTTTGATGCAAAATATGAATTATACCACAGAATGTCTCACTCTCAGGCAATCTCCACTATCACATCATCTCTGCATTTTACTCGCACCCACACACGTTCACTCTTACACACACACACACACACACACACACACACACACACACACACACACACACACACACACACACACACACACACCACACCACACCACACCACACACACATACTCTCTCTCTCCCTCTCTCTTTCTTTCTCTCTCTCTCTCTCGTTGATTATAACAAAGTTACCAAATGAGAACACAAGGGGAACAATAAGAACTTGAAGAATTAAGCATGTGCACACACACATGCACACACACATGCTTGCATGCACACACACACACACACACACACACACAATTTTACACACATCCTGCAACATGCTTGGGCTGTCTACAGAGGCTGGTCTGAACAAATCTTAAGTGGAGAAGCTTCATCTCTGTTCCCCCACCCACCCACCCACCCCCAAAAATGTCAGTAAACAATAAATACAGACACACACATGCTGACTTACATATCTTGCATACACACACACACACACACACACATACACCACACACACACACACACACACACACACACACACACCTCTCTCTCTCTCTCTCTCTCTCCTCTCTCTCTCTCTCATGCACACAATATGCAAGAAGTAAATCAAGACATGAAAAAATATGCCAACAATCTTATTCACAAATACATTTCCTTTAACATAATTATTAATATCTAATTTAACCAACTTACAAGTTTTGGCCTCACTTTCATGAATTAATGGAGTTAACTGTTTCATCTCCCTGTTAATCATACTGTATGTAAAGAAAAATAAAACATAAAAAGAAGAACAGAAAAAAATGAAAATAAAAAAACAAAAACAAAAGGAAAAAAAAAACCCACCTCAGATATACTATTTTTACAAGACACTGGAGAGAAACAAGAGCCGGGACTGGTCCAAGGGAGCCAACTGTACCTTGCTGCCACAAATTTGAAGCCATCTGCGATAGTCTCCCCTGAATCTATCTTGTCAAATTTATTGTCATGAATCTATTTTGTCTACATGATTAAGTTATACTGAATTTTCAGGAGTCAAGGCGCCAATATTACTTTCTACATGTTGGACATATCAGCCATGATGAGTTCCAATCATAAGGCTTGGGTTCCATCCTGCCAGGGTATTGTATGGCGTGTAAAGGTTTGGAGATTTTATCAATCTTCCAGGTCAACTTGCGAACAGACCTGTTGAACCCCTCTGTGTATAAATTATACAGTAACACGCAGAACTAGTTAGAGACAGGATACATTTAACTACCCCAGCAGTCAGCTGAATCTAGTCTGTGTTCGAAATATGATAAAGATCCAAAAATCATGATACAACAATGTGAGCTTTTTTAATTGAACAAAAAGATAATGTTGGCACATTTATTTTTTCCTCTCTCTGATTCTGTCTCTCTCTCTCTCACAGACACACACACACACACTCTCTCTCTCTCTCTCTCACACTACACACACCACTTGTTACACACACACACACACACACACACACACACACACACACACACACACACACACATTGTTACACACACACACTTGTCACACACACAAACACAAATACACACAGAGCTCCCCTAGCAAAATACAAGAATTTCTGTTTAAAAAAGTGTAAAAAGGTCTTAAGTTAAACAAAGGACTTACATGGCGACACAGCGCAGAAGTCTTTGTCTGCACATTCTGCAGTTCTTGTTGGTTGATGGTCAAAAACATTTTAATCTCCAACACCTGGGACCTCATGGCTTCCTCTGCCTCAGACAGCAGCAGTGCCTTGCGCTTGGAACGTTTCCCATGAGTATGGTTAGTACACTCTGAACAGGCAGGTGTTTTACACCTGAGGCACACGCGATCAATGTCATTGCCTGTGTGGAAAGTGCACTTCCTATTAATCAACTTTCGTGTTTCCTCCAGTATGTCTTCCTCTATATAAAAGTTGGTTTTTAACTCGACTGCTCCAAGCTTAGGGAGAGTGCTAATACTGTTGCAGATGGGGCAGTGAAATTGAGATGTTTGCAGCACTCTGGCCTGTTTGTCGATGCATGCCCTACAGAAAGTATGGTAGCACCCCACTAGGAATTTAGGCTCTTTAAACAACTCTCTGCATATGGCACAGGTCACACGTGAGACATCCATCCCACATTCAGCTGCAACAACAACAAGAAGCTGTTTAATCCGACAGTTCATTAAAAGAAAAACAAAATCAAAACCTGAAAAAGTGGTCAAATGAATTAATTAATAAAAATTTATCTAAAATCACATGACAACAACAACACAATGAAACATACAAATTACTAACATTTGTAATCATAATGTGACCAGATGAGTTAATAAATCTAAAATAATAACAGTTAAAATGATAACCACTGCTATTACTTAGTAATGATACAAGTATAGAATATACAGATTAAAAACTGTTAAGTGCTTAATACATAAATAAATAGAAAAATAGATGTATGATGTGACGCATAATAGAGTGGTTCTGTTAGTTTACAACTATTTCAGGCACTAATCTTGGTTTTGACTTAGATCTTGATCAAACCTGAAATGTTCTGTTGTGAGTTTGGGTCTCTTTTGTTGACTGTCAGTGTCACTTACTGACTTAGGCCCATGGTCACACATGGTGAGTGCTTGTTAGGGGATGGAACATTACATTCCTACTTTTGTTGGCTGTCACATAGGCCCATGGTCACACATGGTGAGTGTTTGTTAGGGGATGGAACATTACATTTCTACTTTTGTTGGCTGTCACAGGCCCATGGTCACACATCATGAGTGCTTGTTAGGGATGCAACATTACATTATTACTTTTGTTGGCTGTCACACAGGCCCATGGTCACACATGGTGAGTGCTTGTTAGGGGATGGAACATTACATTTCTACTTTTGTTGGCTGTCACAGGCCCATGGTCACACATCATGAGTGCTCGTTAGGGAATGAAACATTACATTCGTACTTTTGTTGGCTGTCACAGGCCCATGGTCACACATGGTGAGTGTTTGTTAGGGGATGGAACATTACATTTCTACTTTTGTTGGCTGTCACAGGCCCATGGTCACACATCATGAGTGCTCGTTAGGGAATGAAACATTACATTCGTACTTTTGTTGGCTGTCACAGGCCCATGGTCACATATGGTGAGTGTTTGTTAGGGGATGGAACATTACATTATTACTTTTGTTGGCTGTCACAGGCCCATGGTCACACATGGTGTGTGCTTGTTAGGGGATGGAACATTACATTTCTACTTTTGTTGGCTGTCACAGGCCCATGGTCACACATCATGAGTGCTCGTTAGGGAATGAAACATTACATTCGTACTTTTGAATGTGGAACTAGTAACCTGGCAGTGGCACCAGTCTGGAGTTTAACCCTTTGACTCCACACTCTGTCCAACAACTACAAAAACCTAACCCTTTCACTCCCTCACCCTATCTACCAGCTTCCTGCCAGAAGCTGGTGAATGGGGAAAAGGAGCCAAAGTTTTTGCTTTGCTTGCATGGTTGACAATGCAAGATGCTGGCAGACAGTGTACAGGAGTCAAAGGGTTACAGTTGTTCAAAAGGGATTTATCACAGATAGACAATTCCATACATGCTCCATCCAAAACCAGTCAGCAATTATATGACTCCCTGAGCCTGCACAGACCCAACACACTGGCATGAACTTGAAATGGGGATGGGGGAGACAGAGCTGTGAAATGGGGATGGCAGAGACATACCTGTGTACAGACCGGTGAAATGGGGATGGGGGAGACAGATCTGTGAAATGGGGATGGGGGAGACAGACCTATGAAAAAATACGCCGACACCACTAGAACAATGGAAACAATCAGACAAGCAGCAAACATGCCACTTTTTATGTTGTGGGCTGGGACTGAACCCAAGGTGTTGAGTCTGCACCTCTGTAAGCACAGCCAGCCAGCACGCCTAAAATCTACGTACATTGATCTCTGTACTTTTTGCATATCCAGTGAGAACTCTACTATTTGAGCTACTTACCCTCTTGACTGCAGCCCATCCGTGGTTTGAATACTCAACATCTTGTTATCAGCATGGCACTCTAATCCACTGACCTAACAGGGCCAAAATGTGCATTCCCAGCAAGATACGAACCTGTAACCTCTCACTTTAGAAGTCCAGAGCCTATCCATTGTACTACAAGGCCTTCCACGTCTGTGGTCAGCCTCAGTGCTGAAGCCATGATCCCTGTGTTAGCTAGCATAGTGCTCTAAATTTATATAACAAATAAACTAACACCAACAGCCGAAGAAAGAAATCTGTAGAGATGTGGGATATTGATCCGTGCATCTCACACGCTAAGTGAGTGCTCCAGCATCTGCACTGCACACTCTGCCTAAAGAAAATCTTTTTTTTTAAATCAACAGAACTATTCCTGGATTTAACATAAGAATGATTTCTCTACAAAGCTTGCTTGACCATGCATAATTCTATGAAACAGCCTACGCTATTACGCCACTGGTTTAATGCTGTGAACATTAAGAGCAAGTTCAAATCAGTCATTCAGGCCACTGAAACACGTGTGTCATGGGCCTCCATGCTATAAAATCAAATTCTCCCTTCTTTTTTCGGTCAGACCCCTTCACAGTGACAGAATAACCGACGTCAAAATAACACGTTTTACGATTCAGATCTGCGATACGGATTAGCTTTGAAAAATTCATTCTTCCAATGCACTACAACACAGTGGAATTCTCTAAATAACAATACAATTCAGGTAGAAAGAAACTCTAGGGAGAGCTAGACAACAGAAGGTCTTCAGAGAAGTAACCCCCTTTAGACAAGTGTTTCGGCCCTGAATTCCTTACACTCTCGGGGGGCCGGGCCACATCCAGGTCATGACTCCTGGATGCCCTTCTGCTGTTGTCTTATTTTTTTTTTTATTTTTAAAATTTCCCACGCCGGGGATCGAACCTGGGCGATTCTGCGCTTCAGAACTGCGGTACGCGGTTTTACCAATGTGCTAACGGGGCACACATCATCTGTAGGGAATTTAATCCTTATGAAGTTCACTTTTTTTTTTTTCGTTCCTCCTTGCCCAGATCCAGCTTGAGCTCCTTTCTGCTGCCTCTGCCATCGCTTTAAGGGCTCTAGTCCTCTTCTTCCCAGAAATGGCGAGTTGTTTCATGAGATCATAAGCGGAGGTGCCCACAAACCCTCTTGCCCCGACCTCTATGGCGAAGATTTTGACCCGCAGACCTGCTTTCTTCAGGGTGCTGGCAAGACCGGCGTATTTTTCGGTCTTGTAGATATGTGCTTCTTCCATTCTGCTTTCGTATGGCACAGTGAGTTCTATCAGAATCACTTGTTTCGAGGAGTCAGAGTGGAGAGCGATGTCTGGTCTCATGCCTGTCTTGCTGATGACATCTGGGTAATTTCTCCACTCTGGGAGGTCTGCTGTACACTCCCAGTCGACTGCTCCATCTAGAAGACCCTTTGGCAATGTGCTGGTTGTCATAGCACTTTCGGGCCAGACCTGTTTCCCTCCTGCTTTGTAGAACGTTGTCATAGCAATTGGTGCGTTTGGGGTCATGGTTTTTTCGCTAACCACATCTGTGATCACTTTCAGAACTTGGTTGTGCCTCCATGTATACCTTCCTTGGGCTAGCGCTACTTTGCAAGAGCTTAGGACATGTTCCACTGTTTGTTTCTTCTGACAGAGCGGACATGCTGGGTCGTCTGCTTTCCCCATTTCACTAAGTTTGCATTCGAGGGGAGCAGGTCATATACAGATCTGAGGAGGAAGCTTATCCTTAGAGGAGCCATGTGCCACATATCGTTCCAGCTGAGACTTCTTTGGAGTGCACTGTCCCATGTTGTCCATTGCCCCTGTTGACCTTGCTGGACTGCCTTCTGCACTCTTTTGACATCTTCTTCTTCCTTCAACTCCTGTATGATCATGTCTCTTTTTTCCTTCCCTTTGGCTTTGGACCACCACTGCATTTTTGTTGCTCCCAGTCCCTGTCTGTTGGTTTGCGTGTGTCCAATTATTTCTTTGATGCTGAGGTTTCTCTTGGCATTGTTTACAGCCTCTTGGACTTTCCACTTTCTGCCAGTTCTCAGCTTTGGATGAACTGATCTCACGATATTGTCTTCCGATTCCTCCAGCATGCTCAACAGTCTTGCTTTTCCAACTTTGTATTCCTCCACTATGGATTTCAGAGGTAGCTTCAGCATTGCTTGACGACAGTAGAATGCAACATCGGTGAGACCAGGTGGGACACCGAGCCATTTTCTTGTGTATTTGTTGATTTTGGCTTCCATTGCTTCGACTGTGCTGGTGCAAATGTCATAGATTAGCAGTGGCCACAGCAGCTTTGGTATCAGCATGAACTGTAGACACCAGACTTTGTATTTGCCTGGCAGTCCGCAGTTATCTATTTTCTTCAGGCCTTCTTCTGCTGTTTGCTTGGTTTCACATCCCCTTTGTGTGTCTTTCAGGGAGTCATCATACCATCTTCCGAGACTTTTTACTGGCTCTTCTGTGACAGTGGGGATGGCTTGGTTGGCTACCATGAATTTGACTGAATCTGCCACTTTTCCTTTTCGCAGTGAGAGACTTCGGGATTTCTTAGGTTTGAACCTCATTCTTGAAGAGGCCACCAGCTCATCCAGCTGCTTTAAGACTTGGTGTGTCTCTTCCTCATCCGTGGACAAGACTGTTGTGTCATCCATGAAAGCTTTCAGAGGAGGCATCTGGTATCCATCTCCCAGATTCACTGGACCTGAACTCTTCATTGCAGCTTTCAAGATGACTTCCATTGCCAACACGAACAGTATGGGAGAGATTGCACAGCCCATTGCAATGCCCACCTCTAGGTCTATCCAGTCCGTGGTGTATTCTTTGGTAGAGAACCGCATTGAGAACCCTTGGAAATACTTCCTCAGCATTGTTCGGATGTTTTCTGGGATGTGATACATTTCAAGAGCCAGCTGGATCATATCGTGTGGAACTGATCCATATGCATTCGCCAGATCAAGCCAAACTACGTCAATGTTTCTCTTCTCTGTTCTTGCTTTTTGGATGGCATCCCAAATCAACGTGGCATGTTCCAAGCATCCAGGCATTCCTGGTATGCCTCCCTTTTGGACTGACATATCCAGATACTTGTTTTCAGTCAGGTATTTTGTCAATCTTGCTGCCATAACAGAGAAGAAGATTTTCCCCTCGACGTTCAGAAGTGATATTGGCCTGAACTGATTGATGCTGCTGGAGTTCTGCTCCTTCGGAATGTACACTCCTTCAGCTCTCATCCATTGGTCGCTGATCTTCTGGTTCCTCCATGCTGATCGAATCATCTTGTGGAGCCACTCGAGCACTTTTGGGCATTTCTTGTAGAGCAGGTATGGTATTCCGTTTGGTCCAGGTGCTGACTTGGCTCTGGCTTTCTTTACTACGTTCTTCACTTCATCCAGTGTTGGTGGTTTGTTATTGAATTTTCCTTCTGGCGCTGCAGGCCAAACCAGATTCTGGATTTCAAGTGGTGCCTCGCGCTGAGAATCGGAATATGTTTCCCTGAGATGCTGCTCTAGGGTTTCCTTGCCCACTGTGAGAGTCCCTGATTTGGGTTGTTCAAACAGCTTTCTTGAAAAGTCAAAGGGATCTTTGAAGAAACGATCTTGAGTCTTCTTCTTTTTGCTCTTTCTTCGCCTTGCTGATTCCACTTTGCTGAGAGCATTGTGTTTGGCCTTCAGATCTTTCCAGAGTTCCAGGAGCCCTTGCTTCTCGAATTCTGAGGCAGTTTTCATTCGCTTTTTAAGCTTCCTTTTCTCCCTCCGGATGCTCTCCATCTGTTGCTGTCTTCTGGATTTCTGGGGAGGCGTTTTTGTCTTTGGCTGCTTCACTCCATAAGTGTCCCTGCAGATAGAGTATATGATGTCTCCGTATGTGTCAAGTTTGTGTTCCAGCGTACTGTTCCCTATTAGCGCATTCAGCTTAAGGACAAGTTCCTCATCTAATTTCTCCCATTGTTCTTTTGCACCGGCAGGCGGCAAATTGAGTTTTCCACGTTTGGCGTTAAGAGCTTGTGCAAAATCCGCATCAGAACCGTCAGCGTGGATGTCCTTGGCACTATGGTTTAATTCCTGGCCTTGGTCATCCAACGTCTCACCTGCTATCGCAGTGCGCTGCTGCTGGTTCGTATGTGTCTTCAAACAGCCCATTTTTGTCCTGTGGATCTTCATGCCGCGTTTGGTGGTGAATCTCCTTCCACACGCACACGGAAATTCCAACTGGTCATTAATCATGGTCCGTTGTGCGTTTCCAGTCGTGATGGAGTCAGTGCCGATGGATTCATCATTCTCTCCCCCTTTCGGTGAATCCTGGGAGCATCTTTCATTTGAAAAACTCGTGGCATGTTATCAAAGGCAAGGTGGGAAGCCAACCCACAAAGCCCGCAGATCTAGTCTTTCCCAGTGTCCTTCGGTCTTTCCCGAATGTCCTCCGAACTATTCCCGGAAGTCAATGGACTGACCATGTGCAGGTAGAAAGAAACTCTAGGGAGAGCTAGACAACAGAAGGTCTTCAGAGAAGTAACCCCCTTTAGACAAGTGTTTCGGCCCTGAATTCCTTACACTCTCGGGGGGCCGGGCCACATCCAGGTCATGACTCCTGGATGCCCTTCTGCTGTTGTCTTATTTTTTTTTTTTTTTTATTTTTAAAATTTTCCCACGCCGGGGATCGAACCTGGGCGATTCTGCGCTTCAGAACTGCGGTACGCGGTTTTACCAATGTGCTAACGGGGCACACATCATCTGTAGGGAATTTAATCCTTATGAAGTTCACTTTTTTTTTTTTTTCGTTCCTCCTTGCCCAGATCCAGCTTGAGCTCCTTTCTGCTGCCTCTGCCATCGCTTTAAGGGCTCTAGTCCTCTTCTTCCCAGAAATGGCGAGTTGTTTCATGAGATCATAAGCGGAGGTGCCCACAAACCCTCTTGCCCCGACCTCTATGGCGAAGATTTTGACCCGCAGACCTGCTTTCTTCAGGGTGCTGGCAAGACCGGCGTATTCACACTATATCGTCAACAATGCCTGTCACCTGGATTCTAATGTCTATGATATTATCCAACAGATACTGCAGGCCTACATGATGACGATTTCGGTCACTACCGACAGGGAGAACTTGATTGCTTTCGCAATAAGTTTACGTCAGAAAAGACTTCTGATGTTAGAAATTCAAGACTTACTTGAATGGTCGGGAACTTGTATTCTCCTCAGAAGTAGCTTTCTGTGAATAATGTATCGCACTGGCCTCGAATGAAACTCAGAGTCTGCCACACCGAACGACTATCTCCGTGAAAAGTTCGCAGTACAATGATAGTTTGGAGACTGGCTCGACTTGCGGCACATGGGTTTGTGGCCACAGAAGTCACATGGCCTTCTGTATCGGATCTGATTGGTTAAAATGTCTTCCCTTCCGGTTGAAGTTGCACTCCATAATTATGGATTGTAACCGGAAACGAACTTCATGTCAACAAAGAGATGTGGACGTATGGGGGTTGGAGGGGGGGTAGGGAAGGGGAGAACACTGTCAGGCTCAGCCCTTTGAACTGTTTATTTTCATCTCAACCAGTTATCCTCCGACATACCGTTCCAAGAACTATTTGTCATCAAGCTTCTTAGTCAGTGACAGATCACAAAGCGATATTTATCCTTGAGTATACGAAGCGTTTGCAATGATAATAACACTTTCACCAAGTTTAGTTCCTCCAGCACTTGCGCATTTCAATGCCGCAGTTTCAGTCATCTCAATAGGATATAATATTACCACGTGCCATGACTTAGTTTTACGTATAGGTGCCTCTTTTTACTCTATTGATGAGAGCCTTCTACTTATCCAAGCATAGATGGAAGTAAGGACAGCTGAATGTCGTGTAGCGTCCCCAGTTTAATCTAACCCAAGGTTGGGTATAGGTGGGAAAGGGGTGCATTGTGATGTACGTGAGAGTTATGGTATCCATTCTATGTTTATTCTTTGGGATCAGTCATCTAATGCAATTAAGGGATGGTGTCCTTGTTTGTGCAAAGTTGCATCATTTACTCACTCTTTCTTTTCCCTGATTTGAAAATACGCACGCATATAACCAATCTATAATAATGTGAGAAGATGAAATTCCTGAACTTTTATACATATATATGAACTAAATATATAAACTAAACAATAGAAACGAGTCACAGGATTTGATTGACTGTTGCTGCAGCCAAAACGCAAACTGACAATAATGAAAACAATAAAAAAAAAATTCATATAGGCCTATATAACATATACATATGTATATGATTTGGTTGACTGTTACTGCAACCAAAAGGCAAGGTGAAAATAATGAAAATGATAAAAAAAAAAAATCCTAAATAATATGTATGACTGTTACAGCAGCCAAAAGGCAAGCTGTAATAATGAACATAATAAAAAAAATCGTAAATCATAATATAGATATAGATCTATATTATTTATGAATTTTTTGTTATTTTGATTGTTATACTATTTTTGAAATTTTCATTATTTCGTTATTTTCAGTTTGCCTTTTGGCTGCAGTGACAGCCAACCAAATTCTGTGACTCGTTTCCATTGTTTAGTTTCTGTGTCACATCCTGTGTTGTTATCAATTCCACTTTCGGTTTCTTTGTTCTGAGTTGACAGCATGCGACTGGAGTCTGTCCATGGGAAAGAGGTCGGCTATGTGGGCAACTGCCGTTAGGTCTGTAAGTCCGCCAAAGCAGGGTTTACAAGCGAGGTCTCGGAGCGAAGAGATTAAAGTCCAATTCATCGGTTGATTGATTTGTTGATGCAGTTACCTGGGGTCTTTCAGCGCGGCAAGTTGAAAGTCATTGCAATCAACGGACCGATAATTCGCAATGGTCGTGGTATGGAGGTCGTAGTGGATGGCAGACGTAACTCGCAGTAATACGGAAAAGATAGACATTTATATTGCTCAGGGTACTAGTTTAGTTTAGTAATAGGGACATAATACATTAGCCGTTTGGCTATTTCAATTCCCATCATTTTGCTTTTTCTTTTCTTACACTCGTAGTCAAGGTTTGTCGTACGCCCAGTTTTTTTGATGATTCATTCATCATATTCGTATTTAAATTCAATGTAGGCCTAATGTTTCTAATGGTCAAGCTGGTTTTTAAACGAGTTTGTGTTTTGTGCTCTTTTAATTTCGTTTGGTAATTTATTCCATACATGTGCAATTCTATTTGTAAAATAAAACTTTCTAATGTTTAGTCTTGCAATATTCTAGCAAAAAGAAAGAGACATTGAGTAGTTTGCTTGATTGCGATGCATTATGGGTCAGTTCCAACGATATGATTCCAGTGGCTCTTGAAATGTATCACATCCAGAAAACAATCTGAACAAATGCTGGGAGTATTCCCAAGGTTCTCATGCGGTTCTTACAGAAACACAGACTGGATAGACTAAGGTGGCATTGCAATGGCTGTGCAATCTCTCCATACTTTCGTTGCAATGAATCATCTTGAAAGCTGCATGAAGAGTTCAGGTCATGATTGAATGATACAGATCTTCCTTCTGAAGCTTTCTGGATCAACACGTCTTGTCAAGGATGTGGAAGACCAACAAATCTTAAGCAGCTGATGAAGTGGTGGCCTCTCAAGATTGGTCAAAACTAAGAAATCGAAGTCTCTCACTGCGAAAAGAAAGTGGCAGATTCAGTCAAATTATGGTTAGCCAACCAAGCCATCCCCACTGTCACAGAATGAGCCAGTAAAATCTCGGAAGATGGTATATGACTCCCTGAAAGACACACAAAGGGATGTGAAACCAACAAACACAGAAGAAGGCTGAAAAAATAGATAATGCGGACTGCAGCAAATACAAGTCTGTGTCTACAGTTCATGCTGATTACCAAAGCTGCTGTGGCCACTGCTAATCTATGACATTTGCACCAGCACAGTCGAAGCAATGGAAGCCAAAATCAACAAATACACAAGAAAATGGCTCGGTGTCCCACCTGGTCTCACTGATGTTGCATTCTACTGTCGTCAAGCAATGCTGAAGCTACCTCTGAAATCCATAGTGGAGGAATACAAAGTTGGAAAAGCAAGACTGTTGAGCATGCTGAAGGAATCGGAGGACAATATCGTGAGAGCAGTTCATCCAAAGCTGAGAACTGGCAGAAAGTGGAAAGTCCAAGAGGCTGTAAACAATGCCAAGAGAAACCTCAGCGTCAAAGAAATAATTGGACACACGCAAACCAACAGACAGGGACTGGGAGCAACAAAAATGCAGTGGTGGTCCAAAGCCAAAGGGAAGGAAAAAAAAAGACATGATCATACAGGAGTTGAAGGAAGAAGAAGATGTCAAAAGAGTGCAGAAGGCAGTCCAGCAAGGTCAACAGGGGCAATGGACAACATGGGACAGTGCACTCCAAAGAAGTCTCAGCTGGAACGATATGTGGTACATGGCTCCTCTAAGGATAAGCTTCCTCCTCAGATCTGTATATGACCTGCTCCCCTCGAATGCAAACTTAGTGAAATGGGGGAAAGCAGACGACCCAGCATGTCCGCTCTGTCAGAAGAAACAAACAGTGGAACATGTCCTAAGCTCTTGCAAAGTAGCGCTAGCCCAAGGAAGGTATACATGGAGGCACAACCAAGTTCTGAAAGTGATCACAGATGTGGTTAGCGAAAAAAACCATGACCCCAAACGCACCAATTGCTATGACAACGTTCTACAAAGCAGGAGGGAAACAGGTCTGGCCCGAAAGGGCTATGACAACCAGCACATTGCCAAAGGGTCTTCTGGATGGAGCAGTCGACTGGGAGTGTACAGCAGACCTCCCAGAGTGGAGAAATTACCCAGATGTCATCAGCAAGACAGGCATGAGACCAGACATCGCTCTCCACTCTGACTCCTCGAAACAAGTGATTCTGATAGAACTCACTGTGCCATACGAAAGCAGAATGGAAGAAGCACATATCTACAAGACCGAAAAATACGCCGGTCTTGCCAGCACCCTGAAGAAAGCAGGTCTGCGGGTCAAAATCTTCGCCATAGAGGTCGGGGCAAGAGGGTTTGTGGGCACCTCCGCTTATGATCTCATGAAACAACTCGCCATTTCTGGGAAGAAGAGGACTAGAGCCCTTAAAGCGATGGCAGAGGCAGCAGAAAGGAGCTCAAGCTGGATCTGGGCAAGGAGGAACGAAAAAAGTGAACTTCATAAGGATTAAATTCCCTACAGATGATGTGTGCCCCGTTAGCACATTGGTAAAACCGCGTACCGCAGTTCTGAAGTGCAGAATCGCCCAGGTTCGATTCCCGGCGTGGGAAAAAAAAAAAAAAAAATAGACAACAGCAGAAGGGCATCCAGGAGTCATGACCTGGATGTGGCCCGGCCCCCCGAGAGTGTAAGGAATTCAGGGCCGAAACACTTGTCTAAAGGGGGTTACTTCTCTGAAGACCTTCTGTTGTCTAGCTCTCCCTAGAGTTTCTTTCTACCTTTTATCAGTATTATTTCTTGTTTTGTCATAATTTGTCAGTTTGAAAAATTCTGTTCTATCTACGTCATCTATATTGTTAAAAAATCTTGAAACTTTGGATCAGATCTCCCCTCAGTCTTCTTGCTTTTAAACTGGGTAAATTGAGTAATTCTAATCTTTTTCTATATGAATAATTTTGAAAACCATGGATTAATTTAGTAGCTCTTCTTTGTATCTTCTCTATCAATGCTGACTGTCTTTTAAGACGTGGAAACCAAATAATGTTACCATACTCCAAATGAGGCCTCACTAAGCCTTTGTACAAATATAAAAATGTCTCCCTGTTTATGTATGAGAATGTTCTTTTTATGATTCCAAGCAACTTGTTTGATTTATTAACAGCATTTTGAATGTGATTATCAAATTTGAGACTTTTATCAAATATTACTCCTAAATCTTTTTCTTGTAAACATTCTATTATTTCACAGGTAATACCATCATTTATCATAGAATATTTGTTACATGGGTTACTTTTTCCTAAATACAAGACTTTACATTTTGAAGCATTAAAGAAAAGATTCCAAGTTTCTGACCAATGGACCAATGTATCTAAATCCTTCTGCAATATACTATGATTAGAAGATGTATTGTATATTTTAGTGTCATTTGCAAAGATCTTACAAAAACTATTAATTTTCTGAGGTAAATCATTTATTAAAATAGTAAAAAGAACAGGACCAAGCATACTCCCTTGAGGTATACCACTCAGTACATCTGTATATTTAGAGTAATCATTTTATAGACTTAATTTTTCAAGGGGAAGATGTAGCCATGAACTGCACTGTACATACATATATTACTTTCTCCTCTAGGGTTGTGATTGTGGTAGGCTACAGTAAAAGCGTAAAAACTGACATTTGTATCGGGAAAATCTTATTTGTTTTGCATTGCTGTAATGGGGAAACGCGTTGTGGTCACTGTTCGACGGTGGAATCAGTTTCAGTTTCATTTGTCTCAAGACACTTCGAAAGTTCCCTTTGCAATAACTTGCAAATGCCATGTGGTTGAAAATGAAAACGAAAAACAAAGAAAGAAAGACAGAAAGAAACAAATAAACAAACAAACAAAAATTTGAAAAATAGAGTTGCATTTGGCATAAGCTTGCTCCTTCAGTTACACTCAACAAGTACGGCATATATATATGAATTTACTTGAATGATGTGACTACATAAATTGATTTGAATGATGATGTCGCCAAATGAACTGGTTGGACTGATGATGCAACTATGTGAATTGATTTGAATGATGATGTAATGTAGTTTTATGAATTGATTTGAATGATAATGTTATCATATTAATTGATTTGATGATGTCACTACATAACTTGTTTTTGAATGACGCCTTTTTCAATGTCTTGATAGTTCAAAAGATATCTAAAAGCTAGGGAGAAAATAACATTGTCCATATGGCTTGACTGAGTCATTGTTCTATTCAGAGGAGAGATTTTCATCAGAAAAGACATGGCGGGCATAACTAACAATGATCGAAGGTGAAATGAGTGCTTCCTTCCTACTGACAGAGCGCCAGAATGAATATTTTTTTTAGTTTTGCATGAAAGTCATTCTGCCGAATGCTTTGGACTTCGACACTAAAACAATGGGATAATTTTTTGACTAACAAACAATCACACAAACAAACAAACAAAAATAAACAATAGAAAACCAGACCAAACCAAAAAGCATTTTAAAAGTATTTTGTGTGTGTACCTACTGGCACATTACATGTACCTGCGTAAGTTAAATGTGCACATGTATCCAGGTCTTTGCATTTGTCTGTTGTTGCGAGTCTTTCATGTCTTTGTAAGTGTATGTTGTTATGATTATCTGTGTATGTCGATGTGCATGTGTGTCTTCGTTACTGTTTGTGAAGGGTATGTGTGTTGTGTACAAGATCAGTGCTTAATGTGTTTGATTCGTGTTATTCAGTCATTGTGAAGACTGGCACCATACAGTTGAGTTCACGGATGCCTCATTCAGGTGTTGCTCAAATGTCCTGCAGTGCGGCTTATGTGTGAATATAGTTAAGATTTTCCTACAATTTAGTGGGTGCGCCTTATATACCGGTGCGCCCAATAGCCCGAGCATTACTGTAACTTTATAGCCTGGTAGACCAACGTTTGTTACCTTCCGTTTTGAAGTCTGATGAAATGCTGACAAGCTGAGCGTGACTTTGAGACGAAACCGATTGATCCACTTTGAAATCAGCAGATTCTCTCTCCCCTTCTCTCTTTCTCTCTCTGTCTCTCCCTCTCTTTCTTTGTCTCTCTGAAAGAAAGAGATTGAGAGACAGAGAGAGATGAAGTCACACTGATTGAGAGAAAACACGAACACGAACACAGAATATATTGTATAGGGCCAACAGCCTCTTTCAATAGAGAGAAGGGGGAGGAGAGAGAGAAAGAGAGAGAGAGAGAGAGAGAGGAGAGAGAGAGAGGGAGCTCTGAACTTTTAACGAACATTGGCCTTAGGCCACAATACGATACTCAATGGGACAGGGGGAGGGAAGTGATTAGTACTTGACTATCAACAAGCTTAAACAGTGCATTAAAACCTCAACCAGTTAGTAAAATATATATATATATCATTCCATTCCTCGATCTACTGGTCAAGCAATCAGTCTCTCGGTGTAGTCAATGGCCAGTCCAAAACAGAAGGGGTAATTAATTTCTGCATCCGCAAAAATACAGAACACATTAACCAGTTAACATCAACAAAAGTGATTTGACCACACTGAAGGAACGATGTCGATTCCGGGTGGAGGGGAAAAAAAAACGGCGATACCAGAAGGGCATCCAGGTGTCATGCATGACCTTGAAGCGGCCCAGTCGTTCAGTTTAGAGTGTAACAGCCATAGACTCAAGATCTGATATCCTGAGTTCAATCCCAGCCCGCAACATCAAAAACTGGCCTGTTCGCTGCCCATCATAATGTGTCCATCATTCTGGTGGTGTCAGCTTAGTGTTTGATAGGTCCATTGGCCTGTTCGCTGCCCATCATAATGTGTCCATCATTCTGGTGGTGTCAGCTTAGTGTTTGATAGGTATCTTCTCTGCTTTCCCCGTTTCAAGACCTTGCCAGCGCATAGGGTTCGGTGCTGGCTTAGGAAATCTGTCAGATAAAATACTTGCGGATTTGCGTGGCGCGCATATGGATCTGTCCAAGGGCAGTAAAGCCCTCTTGAAAAACTCCAATAACTCCAATAACTGTTGTTGTTATTGTTGTTGTTGTTGTTGTTGTTATCTTATCGTTAGAATGTAACAAAGACGTTATGAATAGAACTTTGGAGTGTAAGGAGTTAAGGGCCGAAACATTTCCTTGATGAGGACGGAGGAGTGGAGGCTTTTCTTCTGAGGACCCTCTGCTGTCCAGTTCTTCCCAGAGTTTTTCTCCATTTTGGAAATGATCAATGACTTTGCAGGGCTGAATGGTTCTTTTGGTAGAGCAGTGGACTCAGGATCTGATATGTTCAGTTCAGTCCCAGCAACATGAAAAACTGGCCTGTTTGCTGTCCATCTGTGTTCTCATCATTCTGCTGGTGTGAGCTTTGGCTTCAAAGGTCGCTCCACCCTGTCTTTCTGTTTCTCAGTTCATGCCAGTGCATAGGGTTTTGCACAGACTCAGACAGTCTGCCATGTAATAGCTGGCAGATTTGGGTGAAGCGCAGATGGAATTGCCCGAGTGTGATGAATCCCTCCCGAACAAACTCAAAACTCAAAACTCAAGACTCAAAACTCAATGAGTTTACAAGATATGTGGATTCCAGCTACACCGAAACAAAGCCATGGCATTGTGAAGACAAAGCAGTGAATGGGCGTTGCCTTTTGATGGAAAAAAATAAAATAATTTTGTTCGAAACATATGTAAGTAATGATGTAAAAGTAAAAATATAGAAGATGACTGGATGAGATGCATTGAAAAAAAAAAGGTAAATTCAATTCAATGAAAGTTTATTGTCATATTACCTTATGGTGTACTGACAAAAACAGTACAAAGGTATCTGATAAAGGCAAAACAGTAGTAGCAGCAGCAGCAGCAGTAGTTGTAGTAGTAGTGGTAGTGGCAGCAGCAGCAACAGCAGCAGCTACAGCAGCAGCAGTACTAGTAGTAGTAGTAATGATAAGCATAATCATAGTAATAATAACAACAATAATAAACATAATTAAAAAATAACAGTAATGATGGTAATGATGATGATAATAATGGTAATGATTATAACTAATTACATAAATGATATGTGAATACATACATGAATACATGAATGAAGAAAATGAATGGATTAAATAACGGTTAGATAAATTAATGAATAAAGAAAATTACAAGAGTGAAAGAAGACAGCACAAGGAATACTGATGACATTAAAAGCAAATGCCACTGCAAATAGACAGGGGCCAGAAAAACATGAAAATACAATCAGAACGCATATTTAACCCTTTGGCTCCCGCACCCAGTCCACCAGCATCCTGCATTGTCCACCGAGTTAGCAAGACAAAACCTTAACCCTTTGATTCCCTCACTCTACCAGCTTCCTGTAGGAAGCTGGTGGATAGGTGAGGGAGTAAAAGAGTTAAGGTTTTTGCAGTTTGATGATACGATGCGGGAGTCAAAGAGTTAATACAACGCCCCCATCTTGACTCATTGTAATAAATACGCCGCCTGTTCTGTCTCACTGTATTAAATACACCGCCTGTTCTGTCTCACTGTATTAAATACACCGCCTGTTCTGTCTCACTGTATTAAATATGCCGCCTTTATCTGTCTAGTTGTATTAAATACGCCGCCTGTTCTGCCCCACTGTATAAAATACGCCGCCTGTTCTGTCTCACTGTATTAAATACACCGCCTGTTCTGTCTCACTGTATTAAATACACCGCCTGTTCTGTCTCACTATATTAAATATGCCGCCTTTATCTGTCTAGTTGTATTAAATACGCCGCCTGTTCTGCCTCACTGTATAAAATACGCCGCCGTTTGTTTTACAATGTGCTGACGGCGGAATAGATTAAAGACTTCCGCTCTGGGTTCTATACAACCGTAACATAACCTGTGGTCATTGTCTGGGTGTTTCCTTGGGCAGCTACGTAATGGATATTACGCAGCAAGTACCTAAGGCGGTGTGGAACAAAGACAGTCTGCTCTAGGTTCTATAGGACGGGTACAGGCCGCAATGCCACGGGGCCATAATGCCACGGGGCCGCAATGCCACGGGCCATAATGCCACGGGGCCATAATGCCATGGGGCCGCAATGCCACGGGGCCATAATGCCATGGGGCCATAATGCCATGGGGCCATAATGCCACGGGGCCATAATGCCATGGGGCCATAATGCCATGGGGCCATAATGCCACGGGGCCGCAATGCCATGGGGCCATAATGCCACGGGGCCATAATGCCACGGGGCCGCAATGCCATGGGGCCATAATGCCATGGGGCCATAATGCCACGGGGCCGCAATGCCATGGGGCCATAATGCCATGGGGCCATAATGCCACGGGGCCATAATGCCATGGGGCCATAATGCCATGGGGCCATAATGCCACGGGCCATAATGCCACGGGGCCGCAATGTCACGGGGCCATAATGCCATGGGGCCATAATGCCACGGGGCCGCAATGCCATGGGCCATAATGCCACGGGGCCATAATGCCACGGGGCCGCAATGCCATGGGGCCATAATGCCATGGGGCCATAATGCCATGGGGCCATAATGCCACGGGGCCATAATGCCACGGGGCCGCAATGTCACGGGGCCGCAATGCCACAGATCCTATATGCTACATCAGAGCTACGGCTCTGGGTCTCAGTGTTTCTTGATCTATATCTAAACAACATCGCTCTTTCTCTTCTAAAGCCATAGAAAATTCCTTCTGTAGTGGGGCGCTGCGGACTGAAATTAAAGGCCCCTCTTGTTCTTCAAACTATAGGAAGTCTCCAGTTTGCTGTGGGGTAGTTACGCTTGCAGTTC
This sequence comes from Monoplex corrugatus, assembly GCA_030674185.1. Classification (NCBI taxonomy): domain Eukaryota; kingdom Metazoa; phylum Mollusca; class Gastropoda; order Littorinimorpha; family Ranellidae; genus Monoplex; species Monoplex corrugatus. The sequence continues at coordinate 92,755,444 of CM060312.1, forward strand.
TTTCCTGACAGATTTTTTTTCCTCGCCGGACTCGCCTTGTTTCTCTCGGAACACATCCATTCCGGGCTGATTGTTCGGTCTGATTGTTTGGTCAAGTATTGGGTACAACCTACATTTGGACAAACGTGAACGTGTGGTTCAGCAGGGTCTCTACGGTAAAATAAAATGTAGCTGTGTAATTGGCGATTTACTAAAACAATAATAATGAAATAAAATTTAATAATGGCGCTGTTTTCCTTTAAAGTAATAATTAACAATGTACAACTAACTAAAAAGATTATTCATGTATGCAAGTTGCATCCAGATATATATAAACTCTGTCTCTCTTTCTCTCTCTCGGTAAATAACAGAACAGGTGTCCAGGTCAGGTGAACAGCAGAGGACCACGATGCAATCTCAGCGGTGGACGAGGTAGCTGACTGCCTCCCAGTACTCGTCCAGTGTGCGACCTCCTGCACATACACACAAGAGAGGTGTGTGTGTGTGTGTGTGTGTGTGTGTGTGTGTGTGTGTGTGTGTGTGTGTGTGTGTGTGTGTGAGAGAGAGAGAGAGAGAGAGAGAGAGAGAGAATGAATGAATGAATGAATGGAAGTGTTTTGGCCATAGGCACATGACACAATAAAAATGAAACACCGAGTCAAAGGTTGTCCCCTCTCTGTCACCCCCTCCTTGACCGCCAACGCGCATTTCGTCGTCGAATACGCGCTTGAGTGGCCTGGTTGGGTCTTCTTTGGCAGCATCAGCCAATGGCGCCTGATCTCACTGCGCCGCACAGCATCGTCATCAGGCCCATGGTCATGCTGCGGGATCCGATGATGTTGGAGGCGAATGTCTGGGTCGGCTGCTTGCAGGTCAAACGTGTTCGTTTTGATCCTAACTTGGCAAATCCTGCGCCTCGCGCATTGCCAAGTTATTGTTTGGTTTCTAGCGACTTGCTTGTGGTACTTGTATCCATCCACTAGCAGAACCTTGCCTCCTCATCACCGGGAATGATGTGGCACTCCATGACTTTGCAAGTAGCCCTATAGGCTTAGCAATCTTACAGGCAGAAAGAGTGCGCAGAACTTAAGGCCCGCAACCCCCCGTAACAGTTTTGGGGCTCTTTGTCTTACTTTAAATCTAGATCTGTAGATCTGTAGATCTGTAGACTACTCTAAACAACAATGTCGCTGCAAATTTGGGTTGACCCCGTGAGAGAGAGAGAGAGACAGACAGACAGACAGACAGACAGAGAGCGAGAGACAGAGAGATTTACACTTGTCAAACACACATACACTTGTCAAACACACATTCACTTGTCAAACACACATAAGACACATTATAAACACATTGTTTTAACCTGAGCTTGTGATATAGAAGGCCCGTGGCATTGCGGCCCCGTGCCATTGTGGCCCCGTGGCATTTCGGCCCCGTGCGTCATGTAGCAGGCATGTGGCATTGCGGCCCCGTGGCATTGCGGCCCTTTGTGTGGTATTAGCAGGTCAGTGGCATTGCGGCCCCGTGGCATTGCGGCCCTGTGGCATTGCGGCCCCGTGGCATTGCGGGCTGCCCCCCTATAGGACTACAACGTAATCCTGTGTGTAACAGATTGAAGCTTGGGACCAAAATGACGACAAAGTTCGTAGGCCCAGCTTTAGAATACATGTAGCCATTGTAGATCTGCTCATTGTTTAGATATGACAGCAGTGTCTTATATGCGTAATGTATTGGTTAGATCTTTCGAATGTTCAGTGAGTAGCTATGGATGGGCAGAGCTGTGAAATAACAGTACATGTATAATTTGGCTGAGAGAATGCAAGACGTTCTTGATCTAGATAAGCACACTACACTATGTTGCCTTTGAGCGTCGTAGAGAAATGGGAAAAGATCGTAACAGATCAAGGCACTGTGTTACACAACACACACACACACACACACACACACACACACACACACACACACACACACACACACACACACACACACACACACACACACACACACACACACACACATATATATATCTAAGACAGTGGCTCGAGAAATAAAACTCTAGCAAACTCTAGTGGTAATTTCTATCATTGTCACAAATTAAAACAAATATCTTTTACTGAGAACAATGTCCTTATTATATGAAGGAATCATATCAGCTATAAAAGAATACCAAGATAAAATACTGAAGAATAATAGATCTCATAAAGGAATAACAACTGAAAACAAAGAATGACAAATACTCAAAAAGATAACAAAACTATACAGACAGCATTAAATAAATGTGCTAATCAATTAACTGCAGTAGGGAAATGGAATGAGCTCTATGATGACTTACTTTGGGAAACATTTTCAAAAAAACGGAAAGAGATCAAGTAATGATAGACAACTGAGATGGTCTCAGCTTTGGATCATAAATCGGTTAATACCCACAAATAAATACCTTTTCATATGAAAGTTTGTGGAGTCTTTCCTATGCAGTTTTTGTAACGAAGAAGCAAACTAAACCATCATTTTTTATTTTGGGAATGTACGATAACACAAACTTTTGGACAAATTTACAAGATCTCATTAAAGATAATTGTGAACACTGCACAAATTACCTTTCTCTGAAACACTGATTTTGTTTGGAGTAATGTCAAGTCTCATCCACTTCATGGACGCGTCATTGAGGGTGTTACTCAAATCTTCTGACCAGCACTGCAGATGTCTGTATCTCTCAGGCCTGGTTGAAGCCAGGATACATTATGACAATAAACGTGGAGTACTGCCCTGTCACACAGTCTCAATCCTAGATGGAACACAGAAGCATCATGATTATCATCCTCATCGACATCATCATCATGGCATTGTAAAAAATGTGCCAGCTTCTGTGGCTATTAAGATGGCATAGAAAATGGGATGAAAAAAAAAAAGGTGAGCACAAAGGTAACCTCCCTGAGTGCGATGATCCTTTAAAAATATCAGGCACCGTCACAGCCCATCTTAGAACCCACAATGTTTTCTATTTTTCTATTTCCTTTGATAAAACATCTTTTCTCATGAATAATAATTAATAATAATAATAATTACAATATTTATATAGCGCAAAATCTTGATAAAATCAAATCTAAGCGCTGAAGCAGACACGCACGCACGCACGCACGCACGCACACACACGCACGCACGCACGCACGCACACACACACACACACACACACACACGCATGGCTATAAATGGGGAGAAAGAATAAAAGCAATAAAAGCAAGAATAAAAGCAATGGAAAATTATAGAGAGCATAGCATATACAATTATATATTATAACCATGTGATTCCCCTCCGAGCGGAGACAGGCTGCAGAGGGGGGGGGGGGGGGGTTGAGTGAGGTTAGGATTTTATGCGGAGGAGAAAAGGTGAGTTTTGAGAGCGGACTTGAAGGAGACAAAAGTAGGTTGCTGACGGACTGAGAGAGGAAGTTTGTTCCAGGAGAGTGGACCAGAAACAGAGAAGGCTCGTGGACCATAGGTATTGAGCTTAGTGCGTGGAAAGCGAAATATTGTAATTAAAGTCAGAGGATCGGAGGCAGAGCGGAGGGTACGTGAGGGAAGATAGATCTCAAGTAGGCTTGACAGGTAATCGGGGGCTGCGTTATTGAGGCTTTTGTAGCACATGGTGTCTAGTTTGTACTGTATGCGCTTTGATACAGGGAGCCAGTGAAGTTGTGCCAGGAGAGGAGATATGTGGTCAGCTTTTTTCTTTTTGAGTACAAGGCGTACAGCATTGTTTTGAATGCGCTGTAGGATGTGAATGGTGGAGGCAGGAAGACCAGACAGGAGTGAATTGCAATAGTCAATGCAAGACATTATGAAGGAGAGAACGAGTTTTGCAGTTGTTTCGACAGAGAGATACTTCCTGATCAGCCTTATACGATGGAGATGATAGTAGCAAGATCTGGCAGTTTGAGAAACAAAGTTGTTCATGGAGAGGGTAGAGTCAATGCAGACACCAAGGTTTTTAGCTGAATCAGAAATTGGGACTGATGTGTTACATAATGGGAGAGAAAGAGGAGGCAGCTGAGAAAGTTTCTGACGGGTGCCAATGAGGATAGCTTCTGTCTTGTCGTCATTAAGCTGAAGTTTGTCGAACGTCATCCAGTTCTTAATGTCCGAGTAACACTCAGTGGTGCGAGTCAACAGGCGCTGTATATTATCAGGTGAGTCACTGTCTTGAAGTTGGGTGTCAGCATAGAATTGGTGTTTTATAGAGTGGGAGTTGATGATGGTGGACAGGGGGGAGGTGTAAAGAGTGAAAAGAACAGGGCCAAGGACAGATCCTTGTGGAACACCACCGGTCAGGTATGCAGGTTGAGAGTAAGTGCCATTGATGAGAACAGTTTGTTTTCTGTTTGATAAATACGAAGTGAAAAAGGAGAGAGCAATGTCAGAGATGCCAAAAGTATGATGAAGTCTAGAAAGGAGAATACCATGGTCAATGGTATCGAAGGCTGCAGACAGATCAAGGAGTGTGAGGAGAGAGACTTTGCCAGTATCAGTTGCAAGGAGGAGATTATTGAGAATGTGTAGTAGGGCAGTTTCAGTGCTATGGCACTGGCGGTAGGCTGACTGGAAAGGATTGAGGAGATTGTTGGCAGACAGGTGAGAGTTCAGCTGGTTGAGGACGACTTTTTCAAGGAGTTTTGACAAGAAAGAGAGATTAGAGATAGGCCGGTAATTTTTCAGTTCATTTGGGTCTAAATTGTGTTTCTTGAGGAGAGGGTGAACAATAGCAGACTTGAAAGAATCTGGGACAGTTCCAGTTTGAAGAGAAGTGTTGATGATGTCAGTGATGAATGGGAGGAGAGTAGGGAGACAGTCGGAGTAGAAAGAACCTGGAAGAGGATCCAGTTCGCAGGTTTTGAACGACATGGATCTGATTGTGTTGAAAATTTCTTCTTGTGAGACTGGGGTAAAAGTAGTAAGAGGTGTGCCAGAGAAGGAAGGGTCAGGTGGGCATGGTTGACAGGGTGTCCTGTCAAGCCTGTCACGAAGAGTTTGTATTTTGGTGGTGAAATACTTGGAGAATACAGATGGGAGTTCTTCATTTGTATGTTTTGTTGGGAGAGGTAAATCTTTTCGTGTGCCAAGGAGATGATTCATGGTTGTAAAGAGTTCTTTTGAAGAAGAGGCATTCAGGATTTTGGTTTGGAAATAGCTTGTTTTTGCTGATGCAATGAGGGTGGATACTTTTGTTTTAGAGGCTTGGAAAAGTTGCCTGTGTACAATGAGTTTGGATTTGCGCCAACGGCGCTCTGCTCTGCGGCGGGCACGTTTTGCACAGGCAATCTCATGAGTGAGCCAGGGGTAGGGGGGCGGTCAGGTAAAAGACGGGTTGTGGCTGGAGCATGAGTGTCCAGAAGATGGTGGAGAGTAGTATAGAATTCATCGGCAAGGTTATGTGACTTTTCAGAAAGGAGACGGGAGGCATCAGATGAAAATGTGGAGAGGTCGATAGATTTGAGATTGCGTCGAGTCACTGTGCGCATGGTACGGGAAGGAGGAGAAATGTCGAGAGAACAGAGAATTGCAGAGTGGTCAGATGGAAGGGCTGAAGTTAGACGGGTAGAAAGAACTAAGCAGTTGTCAGTAGCGGAATTGTGGTGATCACGAGAAATGATCCAGTCAAGAATGTGACCTTTTTGATGGGTTGGTTCCGAAATGTGTTGAGTCATATTGTGATTGGACAGAGAGTTGATGATATGTCTTGTGTCAAAGTCAGAGAGAAACGTGGATGTGGTGAGTTTGTTGGCAGAGCTAGGTGGGGGTCGATAGACACAGGAGAAGGTGATGGGGTGAGGGGTGGATTGGAAGGATACTTCAACGTGCTCGAAAGAAGGATGGGAGAAAGGCAGAGACTGCGAGAAAGATAGGCGGGAATGGAGTGAGTCGTTGTAGAGGATGGCGATACCGCCACCTCGGGATGAGCGATGGAAAGAAGCAAGCCTGTAACCACTCGGAGTGAGGCTAGCATGTATAGGTTCGTGACCAAGGGGGTTAAGCCATGTCTCTGTGATAAAAGCAATGTCAACATGCTCATCTGCGATAAAATCAGCAATGACTTCGGCTTTGCCATCCTTGCATATTGACTGAGCATTAAAAAGGCATAATTTTAGTTTATCACAGTCATATGGTGGTGGCCGGGGTGGCGACGAAGGCGGCACCGACGGGGCAGAAGGTGAAGGCGGCACCGGCGGGACAGAAGGTGAAGGCGGCACAGCGGGACAGAAGGTGAAGGCGTAATATCCGGACAGAAGGCGAAGGCGAAGACAGCAGAGGAGGAGACGAAGTTTGCAGCAGCGAGGTCGAGGGCAGGGGCAATGGAGGAGACGAAGAAGCAGGAGACGAAAAGTGGCGTCGGGCAGGAGGCAGGTTGTGCCAAAGACGGTGGAGACGTCCACCACGACAGGATCGCGCAGTGCGGGGCTTAGGACACAGCCCTAGTGTTCGTATTCGCTGGTAGACGCCTCCACCGAGGTAGCACTTGCTGTGTTTAAAAAGTGTCAGTCCAATTTGTTTTATAAAAGACGGGTCCATAATTGCGAGCCAGTCAGGAGAGGAAGATACTTGCAGGTTGGTGTGTGGGTTGGTCAGTTCACAACACTTAAATCCAGAGAACACAAAGGTTTGGAAGCTGTAGCGTTGGGCGAACACAGTAGGCTAAGATGTAAACACAGTTCACAGAATAAAATGTCCGACTTGAACGGCTGAATTAAAATGATGAAAAGTAGGTGTAAAAACTTTGAAATCAGATTATCTGGTAAAATATTCAAAATTTAAAAAAAAAATTTAATCACCGTGTGTCGGGATTTAAAAGCAACAAACTGATACAAAATTCAATGCATAAAATCAAATAGAACCACGATAAAATCACTGTAAAACACCACACACACTTTTGCTGCCTGCTGGCGCGACATCTAATCACAGTAATGACTGATTCCTATTTGTTGAGAAGTTCTGAAATGCCTGTTGATATGTGACTGGAGTGGATATGTTGTGTGTGTTTTACTACCTCAACTTCAAATCATCTATGGCGTAGAAATGTACTTCACCGAGTAGTTTTTCAACTTGGACACTGTATATCAGAGTCTGGCGGACTTATTATCTGGAGAAAAAGGCGGGTCCGGCAGATAGTTATTTATGTGATGCCATAAGTGACTTTACCCTCTCTGCTTTGTGGCGAGATGCGATGTCATGTGATGTCAATGGTGAATCACTTAACGGTGGTTTACGTTTTTGTTTGTTTGTTTTTCTTTTGGGTTACAGGTGTTATCATTTTCATCAGTAATGTCCTGTAGTCGTTTTGATTAACAGTTTGTCCCAATGGAACGTGATGCATTGTCAATACAGTCTTGCTATCATGGGCACATACCATCTTCACCTTTAGATTTCCTTGATGTCTTTAAACTTGATGGGCCTTACAGAGGTGGAAGTGTGCCACTCTGACGATTCTCTTAATTTTAGCTCATAGCATCTAACCCAGGTTTCATCGATGGCAGCTGTCTGAAAACAAACAAATAAACAAAAAGAAAAAAGACCCAACCAATCAACCAAATAAACAAACAAGAGAAAGAAAACACCACAAACAAACATGTCAACCTCACTTTTGTTCTGTTTATTAGAGTTCCTGCAACAGTGATGCTCGCCTGCTTATGATCTCCTGTTAGACAGTAGGACCCACCTTGCTGTAACATTCCATTCCAAATTTACTGTTAAAATTGTAATCCACGACTAAGACTAACTTTATGAGCGATTTCTTCACAAGGTATTTGCCAGTCGTCGTTCAACATTTCTCTCTAACTTTTTCAGCATTTTTCTGGTCAACAGTTGAACTGGTGCGGTTGTGTGGCTGTGTCCTGGGGTTTGTTATCTCCCAACATTCCCCTTCAGTTTGTGCACAAGGTAACTGATGCCTGGGTCTGAATAGGTCATGCAGCGCATGGACAGCCCCCCCCCCCCCTTTGCTTGGTGAAATGGCTACCATGTGGTGTCAGGAACTGGGAGATAGTTGGAGAATGGCGAGGCATTGATGCTCTGGGTCCAATCAGTACCCTCTGGTGTTCCTTGTTCACTTCTACTTGCGGCTTGGCAGCTGGCTTCAGGGAATCAGGCCTGTTGACTGCAGGGAAAGCCCTGGTGACACCTCAGAAAGACAGCGAACTTGGGATCTCTTTGGTGGCATGTCAGACTTAGCTGAACAGCAAAATGGACCGTGTCCGGAGCATCATGCCTGGACACTTTTGTGGCCGTACATCCCCCCCCCCCCACCATGGTTGTACTTGTTGTACTAAATTGATTGATTGATTGATTCAGTTTTTACGTCAACACCCACCTCAGGTGATATGGCTGACGGGGATAACCATCCCAGGGAAGTGGGGGAAGGAGGAAGGGGGGGGGGAACTTAACTAATCCTATACTGTCACCACCAGAACAACAATGATGTTAAGACGGGACAGTGAGAAGGCCAGTTTTAATGGGGAGACTTGTCCAATCCTATACTGACACCACCAGAACAACAATGATGTTAAGACGGGACAGTGAGAAGGCCAGTTTTAATATAGCGCACCCCAGGATTTGAACCCACAGCCATTGTACTAAAGCAACGTTGGAAACTCATTAAGTGTGTAAACTATAGTAAGGCAGAGAGAGCAGGCAGCTGGATATGCTGCCCAATAGACAGATGAGGACCTACAGTAAGGCGAGAGAGGGGTCTTCCATTCTCTATTGGTCTGGTAGCTGGGCTGGCTCCCCCGTTGGGTTGCTGGGGGCTCTTTCAGTATAAATAGTATCCCCACCTTCTGGAAATTCTGTGCTAGAAATTTCCTCTTTGTTTCTGCTTTCTGTCATTTCTACTTATTTTCTGCCTTAATGGTCCATTCACCTGTATTTTTTCGTACTTTTTCTTCGATTGATAATTGGGTACATGTATTAAGTACATTTTTTGGCTCTAAGGAGGTGAGATATGCGGAAGCAATTTTAGGTAATTTATGCCTGTTTTTATATGTTTTGGTGCCCTTAGCCTTAGGTATGCTTACATTTGTATTCAGGTGTGTTTTTTAAATCTCCCCTGTGCGATAAATCGGACGAAATGGTCCTACGCCGGGGACATGTCCTTAGATCATGTGCGCGAATGCATTGATATGTGTACTTGATTTTCTTGTCTTTTTTTTTTTTTCGTGTTGAAGTTTTGTGTGTTTTGAAGCGGTTATAGCCCTGATATGGCTCTGCGCAGTCGGCTGGGCTTTGAACAACAATAAAAAAAAAGAAAGAAAGAAAGCTGGGCTGGGCCTGGTGGTGTGCGTTGTGTGGCTATGTACCAAGGTTTGTCGTCTCCCCACCTTGCCATTCGGTTCGTAAACAAGGTAACTGATGACTGGGTTCGAATGGGTCACACAGCGCAAGGACAGCGCCTCTTTGCTCGGTGAAATGGCTACCCTGTGACACTGCCAGCTGAGACGTGATTGTCCCAAAAGAGTGGCGAGGCATTTATGCTATGGGTCCCATCCAGCACCCTCGGATTGTTATTTATTTTCGTCTTATTCACATACTATGATATAATAATGATAATAGTAAATAATAATAATAATAATGATAATAATAATAATAATATAAAACAATAATACATCTGTGTGTATGAGTGTGTGTGTTTGTGTGATTTGTAATTTAGGCCTCACAACACACACACACACACACAACACACATGCGCGCGCATAACACACACATACAAGCACGCACATCGCACATAACACAATATTTCATGATCTCTCTCCAACACACACACACACACACACACACACACACACACACACACACACACACACACACACACACACACACACAAATAAAAAAAAACTTCGCACACAAAAAAACTCATTGACTGACAACATTTACTTGAAAAATAAAACACACTCATCTGACAGTGTAATCAAATTGTTAGACAAGCGTACTCACAGCAAACTGATATAATTCACTCTGTCAGTACAAAAAGTCAAGACACGAGACTGAATGAAAATGAACCCCCAGTACAATCCAGCACAGTAGCATACCCTTGTTTGACTTGCCAACCCTGCACAGCACACCTTTGTTTCACTTCTCAATACCAGACACGGGACAAACCGTGGCCTTCGCGAAGAAATGTATTTCGAGAAGGCCATGGACAAACACAGTCACGATCATCAGCGCTGACAAAGTGTTCACTTTCACAGAAGTCTGACCTCAACATTACTATAACGTTGAGCTGGCAATGCTGGTTCAGTACTCTCAAACTCTAATCCTTCAATCCCAACAATGTACAGCAAAGACACAAACTTCTGCCGTGACTCTTGTGTTGAAGTAGAATGAATGAAGAACATCAACGCCCACACATTTATTTATAAATATACACGCAATCGATCTCAACTGTCCCGTAATACCAGTTCACATCTTGTAATATATCATCTTGCTCACTTGATTCCAGAGTTAAAAACACTTGAAAACACAAAGACCTGTATAAACTGAAAAATTACTTAATCCATACCTAGTCTGTTTTCCCAACACATCGAAGCCTACGACCCAATTGAAATTTTATGTATATATACATGTGTGTGTGTGTGTGTGTGTGTGTGTGTGTGTGTGTGTGTGTGTGTGTGTGTGTGTGTGTGTGTGTGTGTGTGTGTGTGTGAGAGAGAGAGAGAGAGAGAGAGAGAGAGAGAGAGAATCAAGAAGTAATTCAACAATGCAAGCATTAAATGTCGAATCAAAGAAACATTTCAAGTTTTTGTACTAAGTAGTTTAATCACAATAAAAATCTGTTCGTGGCTGCTCTGAATGTTTGGTAGAAGATCTGATCTCACTCATAAGATGTGTAATGTAGACTACTTATTCTTAAATATTGTGAAACTGATTGACATTCTCTCGTGCTTCCTGATAGTGTTGTTTCAGAGCCTAGCTACTGAATACGAGCTACAGGAGGCTGGATTTAGAGGTTCCTTCTCAGGATGGAGGCATTTACTTTTCTTCTGTTGCGTGTGAGATTGATAGAGAAGGTATTGGTTATGCTATCTGGAGCATGGTCATTACATTTATTTTGTGCATTAGTATCACTCTATTATACTGAAATCGGAAATTTTTAATAGCACAATTCTAAATTTTGTGCATGAATATTCCTTTATTATACTGAAGTCGAAGTTTTCATGATAAAATATATATGTCCTCACAATTTGAGTCTGTTATACTGGTGGCTTTTCAAGAGAACTATACAGAGAAAAAAGACGTTTGTGAATATTACCACGGGCTGAATCTCAAAGGATAGATGCATAGTCTATTAATGATCGGGTATGTGCCTGAAAGAATAATTTTCTCGGTTCTAGGGCCAAGAAATGTTCATTTTCGAAAAACTTAAACTATTTTTCTTGGAACAGTTTTACATAGCTTGTTTAAATGGTTTGACCAGAAAAGATTATTATCTATTGTTACACCAATATTTTGTGAAAATCAGCTTTTTGTTTGTTTGTTTGAATACATATCGCTGATATTTTAAAAATAAGTGTCTTTTCTGTCTTGTTGTCATAAACATACATTTTGATTTTGTGGGTGAAATGATGTGATTGATTTCTGTTCGTTCAATCCGATCATTACCACTGTTTTGTAATAATTCAGAAACGTGAATTACATTACAATGATTCGTATGGATTGTTGCATCATCTGCAAACACATCGCATCTTTTACATAGAGAGAACGACCATCAAGAGACAAAAAAGAGCAATGGGCGAAGAACTGACCTCTGAGGAACTCCATACTTCATAGTGTTGAGTGCAGACGTAGTTGAGTTAATGAGTTGTCTGTTAGTGAGATAGAAATAGTTCTGTGTATCAGTGATTTTTTCTTTCTTCTTTTATTATTATTATTTTTTTTTTATATGTAAAAGATCACGGTCGAAAGCTTTCTTAAAATCAACAAAACCAACACCACAACAATCGTTTACGTCATGAAGCCACCGTTCAACAAGGCCTGCTACCGCTGTTTGACACAAGGTTGTTTTTTTTCTAAACCAGATATTTCACATGAAGTAGTTTGTTTTCATCAATGTGTAGTGATATGTTTATTTGTATTTTTCAAGGAGTTTTGCACGAATGGGTAGAACTGAAATCGGCCAATAATTTGAAGAATCTGAGTTTTATACAGTTAGTACTTCAGCTAGTTTAAAACAACTAGGAACAAGACACTGATCACCTAATATATTATGTATGTGTCTCTATTACTACAGGAGCTAAGAGTTGTAAGTAGTTTCTTATCTAAATCATCCAGACCACATGTTCCCTTTTGTTTGAGGTGCATTACGGCATTATAAACTTCCCAGATCGTCAACGATGAAACTGACCGTTCAGACTGAATATTTCTGGAGAGGCTGAATTCTTTAAATTGTTGGATGTTACTTGCTTTGCTTTTGATATGAGAGAGAGAGAGAGAGAGAGAGAGAGAGAGAGAGAGAGAGAGAGAGAGAGAGAGAGAGAGAGAGAGAGAGAGAGAGAGAGAGAGAGAGAGAGAGAGAGAGTTAAAATACCAGCACAAAATTGTGATATTAAAAATCCCAACTTCGAAGAAAATGAATCTAGCGAATATTCCTGTGCCCGCAGTCTGATACAGATGTATTCAATGAGCTGTGTCCCTTCCCCAACCTTCCCTTCTGGTGTAAAACTTGTGGTCTTTGTGTTTTTAAATGAATCGTTTTGACACCCTCCTGCCCCCATACTTTTACTACTAATATGCACTGACAGTTGAAAATGGAGAACAAAATCCTGCATTTTAGAAAACGAGTGAGTGAGCAAACAGTGCTGACTGATTCATATCAACCAATATCAACCATTTAACTTTTCAAGCTCACTTTACAACAACAACAAGAACATAACCCCAAACATACAACCCCCCCCCCCCCCCAAAAAAAAAAAAAAAAAAAAAAAAAATTTGTAAAACCCAAACCAAACCAATACAAAAAATAAAAACAAAACATAAGCCCCACAAACAAACAAAAAACCCGATGATACAATACTTGTCAACACTAACGGAAGTGCCTACAATGATTGAACATGGCAAATGAAAGATTCTATATTTATGGAAAGGGGTTGGGGGGAGGGAGGGGGTTTGACAAGGAAAACCCAGGAAGCGGCACAAGCAAGCATCATGGTTATGATCACAAATCTAACTGCTTCACATCATTTAACATTTGCAATCAAATACAAAACACTGACATTTTGATCTTGCTTTATCACCACAGATTTCAGGGAGTGGGTGGGTGGGTGGGGTTGTTTCAGCGACACATCGTGCACACGAGAAACATAAAAACAGACAAAAAAAAAACCAAACAAAAAAAAAGACCCACACGCACATACACACAAAAACATAAGCAATGACAAACACACCAGGCAAAGTTAAATGTCAAACAATCAAAACACCCGAAAGTTCCTCAGGAGTGCTGTTACAGACTTCTCTCCTTCCAGAAAGAACCTTAACATTGAGTCAGCAAAACACCAGCAATGATACACAGAGCTTTATCAGCACCAGCTCCAACCAAAACCATCTTTGCCAAGTCTGAAACATCACCTAACTAGTAGAACCAGGCAGACATCACACAATACATGTATTCCGTCCATATAAGATACATAATACAATGTAACCATACAAAACAAAGCAATGAAAAAACAATCTGGATGATGACATATTTTCTTTGTTTATTTATTCTTTGTTATCTACAACATGTATATGTATAATGACCACGTATGCGTACACATCATTCTGCATTCGGACAAAAGAGCACCTAACTCCTTGTCGCGCACACCTATAGGCAAAAAGAAGAAACAGAAAGCGGAAAACAAACAGGTCTTTGCGCACAAACGCAAACAATGAGACTGCAAATGAAAAATGTGACAAACTATAAAAAGTCTTTTTTTTCAATCTTAGAAAAATGAAAGAATCCAAATGACTAAGTCACTAATCACACTACCCTATCTTTGCACCACTTTCATTACAGGTAACTCTAATTCATGGGGCATCTCTGATGTCTTCTTGTGACTACCCTTCATCTCCCACGTAAAATACACATTTAATGGTATAAAAACAGGGTCTATGCATAGCTGCCAATCTTTCAAATCCAACAAAACACAGTCAATCCATACTGACAATTAAAAATGCAAAAACACAAAACAATTCACTAAACATTTTCTATAAGTTATGACATTCACATCCATCTAAATTTACAGCAATCCTGATTATCTACTGGGCTTGAAACAGGTGACTCACATTTTATGAAGACCCTTCAATAAATAATTCCTCAAATCATTGCTAACATGAACAAAAGACAAGGAAAAAATCAGGTTCACAGTTTAGTCTCACACCCGTTCGACTGACTGCAAAACTGAAATGCTGGAAGGGAGAAAAGACGGCGGCCCAGAGAAATAGGAAGGGGAGAGTGCTGCTTTACAGTGAGGTCTGTAGTAAGTCCACCTGACCTATTTACAACCAGGCTTCAGAGATTGCATAAACTTCCAAACGGTAAAATGAACATTGCAACTCGTTGTGAACCACACACAATGTTCATAGTAATAACCACTGGTACAGTAAGAGTTAAACAATATCGTAGCAAAACCAATCCAACTTGCGAACATTGGCTTCCAAACCAAAGTCCTCACCTTAGGGGCTGGAACAAGGAGGTTGGTTGACACATCAGCCTTAGACCTCAAGAAATCGCTCTCGATATCTGGAAAGGACAAGATCATAGCCCTGAAGGCAATAACGAAAACAGCTCAAGAGAGTTCCATAAGAAGCTGGTTAAGGAGCACCTGAAGTGAACTTCAAAGGCTTGAAATTCCCCTATGTACAGCATGTGGCCAATAACTTCAGTGGTTGAGACAAGTCACAAGGGTTTGGTCTTGTAGCGCCCGACCACATTAGAGGTTCAAACCACGGTGGAGGGGGGGAAAAGGCCGACATTAGAAGGGCATTCAGAAATCATGATCTGGATGTGGTCCAGCCCCCTTAGAGTACCGGTATATGGAGTTTAGGGCCTAAACACTTGCTTGATGATCTCTCCCCAGATTGTCTCGCTACAAACAGAGTTAAACAACATCCTAACAAAACAAACAAAAAACCCAAAAAGATTGTACAAAAGGAACATTAACATTAAAGGCTGAGCTCCAGTTCACAGTGTAAACTGTGACTTGGCTGTAAAATATGCCCTGTCCTGTTATTTCCCCCCCTTTTATTCGTGTTAATAAAGTGCACAACAGTAAACCAAACCAAACAATTTTTAAAAGGAAAACTGAGCTGGTTGGCAGCTATGACAAAGACTTCAATAAGACTAAATGATCCATTTAAGACATGAAACGTGGAAATTTCATATGCAACTTAAAAAAAATCATAAACAGAGCACCTCAGCAATTAAACAAACCATGGTTTGCAACATGCAACTATTTCTCTGCTGTAAATGATCATCTTGAAACGTAGGAGTTTTTTTTAAAGTTAATACTATTCTTTTTAATAAAACAGTTTCATTCAGAATTATAACCCAGTCTACTTGACCAGAGAGATCATTCTAAAACTGTCAATTCATTCAAAGACATGATGAATACAACAGAATGGATTGTCAGATCATTTCAAAGACACAATAGCTATCCAGTTCCTCCTTCATCACAATTACCTCCATTACATGCAATGGATTCTACATGTAAAACAGAAGTGAATTTGTTTTATTTTAGTTACTTTCACACAAAAGGAAATAAGAACGGCATGGCCATGTTATTTTACTTGTTTCTATTTTTACTTTTTTCCTACTTATTTTTAGAAAGGTCTAGCCATCAATATTTTCTTTTGTTTTATATAAAATTTCTTCTTTCATCATTGACTCCTATATCCCAATAAAAATAAACGTTTGCTTTTACAAAAAATCTAAGACAACACAAACATGAAATAATCAGCATACCATCAATAATCCTAATGTCATTAATCAACTGACGATCATTAAGTATAAAGACATACCCCTTAGTAATTACTTAATGCAAGCTGTACTGAGGGTGCCACCACTCCACTTTTCACATCTCCACATCAAGAGACAAAATACACCTACCACAAGCATAACTTACTGACAACACAAACAGCTATGAAAAAAAGCCACGACAATGCAAACACCACAGAATGGACGTACATGCCCATCCCAGTGTTAACATTACATAAACACATCTCCACATCAGGAAAGAACGATGCAGCAAGAATTACTACTGTACCTTAAGGACTGTGCAAGATTTTCCGGAAAATAGAAACAAAATCCCGGAAAAAAAGAAACAAACAACAACAGGAAAATGGTTCATATCGCAGACAAAGATGACAGAAAAGATGAAGAAAGAAGACCAGGTTGAAAAGAGCATATTGATATTAATCAAACCTAGAAAATGGATCTAAATAAGACAGAAGTAAATCCTCCTGCCTCTCACCTGGCAAGCAAACCCCTGGGGGCCAAACGACAGTTACTGGGATACAAACTTGCTGCCTCAGAAACTGCCTTCAGAAGGAGAGCAACTAACTTATAATAAAATACTAGAAGAGTTAAAATGTGAGGAAGCATATAAATTTCCTCAAAACATTGTTGAACTCATTTTTTTAAATGCACGCTTTGCATGCTACAAAAGAGAGAACTCTACAACCGAAGAAGAGAAGTTGCATTCCAGTGGTCAATGGTATGACCAGACTTGACATGACAACATAAAATACAAATGTTATAAATATGCAATTCTCAGCTTGCCAAACTTCCACTTGTTGCTGCATGTTATTAAGTTCTTGATCTTAAGCTGCCACTCTGAGCAATTACATCTTGTACAACTACAAGTTTAAAAAAAAAGCCTACAGAGAGAGAGAGAAGAGAGAGAGAGAGAGAGAGAGAGAGAGAGAGAGAGAGAGAGTGAGAGAGAGAGAGAAGAGAGAGGGAGGGAAGGAGAGAGAGACAGAGAAACAGACAGATAGAGACAAAGAAAGATATTGCAATAATCTAGAGTAGGCCTTAAACTAGAAAGGGTTAAAAAAATTCAACAACATTCCCCTATTATCTCCTGACCCACCCTAAGTAGAATGAGAGAGACAGCAAGAGACCCCCCTCTCCCCCCCCCCCCCCAAAAAAGGGTCCATTTCTATACAATTTAAGTACATAAAATGAATATAATGATGTGGTTACTGTCACTTTTAAGTAGGCTGCAAGTTCTATCACTTTCAAGTTCTACGCATACACAATGAATATAGGCCTTCAGGCTATACACGAAAGATCATCAAACCACGCACAGACACATACAGTGACAGTATGTCAATGACAAGAACAATAAAGATTACAAAACTGAACACAAAGTGGAGAAACAATGTAATGCAAAATCAACTGACTGACAAATAGTAACATGAAATATGTATATACACACGCATCAACTGTTCTGCACTGTATGGTATTTTTCTGCCTTTCTCAATTTCTGGTATTTTTGTTGTTGTTGTTTTTCTTCTTTTGTTTTTGTTTCTTTTTTGTTCCAGAAACAATCTGAGATTAAACATACAGTCATACATGTACACAGTGCACATGCGTGGAGAAGAGAGAGAGAGAGAGAGAGAGAGAGAGAGAGAGAGAGAGAGAGAGAGGAGAGAGAGAGAGAGAGAGAGAGAGAGAGAGAGAGAGAGAGAGAGAGAGAGAGAGAGAGAAGAGAGAGAGAGAGCATGCTCTCGAACTGCAACATTACAAATAAAGACAACAAAATGAATGATGGAATGATGTAAAAAAATAAATACAAAACGACCAGAGATTCTTTGCACATGCTCAATAAAAGCAACTACAAAAATCATTACACATAAGAATTATATGTTCAGGTATTATAGTTTACACATTTTTTTGTTGTCGTTTTGTTTCAATAAAGTATGTTCAAGACAAAGTTTTACTGTGCAAAATATTAACAAAGTATAAAATGCATGGAAATCCAAGAATTCACATTCTTTCATAAACAATATGTACAAAATTTATGAGTCAGTCACACACCACACACACACACACACACACACACACACACACACACACACACACACACACACACACACACACACTATGTACATAGACAGACATGCACACGTATCTTCTCACACAAACTCCTCATAAAGCTTATTACCAAAGTTAACTGTATGGCAGTTGTAACTCAATCCCAAAGAACAGTGGTTTTACAGTCTTCAGAGAAAGAGACAAACAAACAAACCAAAACAAACAAACAAGCAACATCCTCAAATCAATCTTTACCTGACGTTGCTGACTAATGTTGTAATATTAACAAAACACACAATATTCAAATTTCAGTGCAACACTTTCATGTGAAGGTTTAATGATACAGTGAATCAACATCCCCCCCCCCCCCCCTTTCCAGAAAACAAACAAGTAGTTTCTGTTTGTTATAAACTGAATCCTGTTTCACTTTTCAAACTGAGCAAAGTAAATAGAAGCTGACTTGATGCATTTACATTAACCTGATTTTGTCTTTTCTTCAAAGAGCTCTCTCTCTCTCTCTCTCCCTCTCTCTCTGTGTCTCTCTCGTGATGTGATGAGCACTATGAGAACAATACTCATCAGTGACAACTACAAACTGACACTAGTGATTGTGCCAGCCAGTGAACCAGTACTAAACACCAGAGCTTGAAAACCAATTTAAAAAAATGGGGTGGGAACTAATGAAAAGAAACAAAGAGAAAATTTTCGGAATGCAGACACACACGTCCTTTGAAAATTTTTTCAAAGTCCTCAAACGAAATCTGCAACCTGGTGCATTTTCAGGCATGACGTCAGACATTTGGAGTACATACTAACAAAGGTATTTTCTGCACTATTTCATTTCTATGCATGCACATATTAATTTATAAATCATACTGATTATACTTACTCTACTTTGAAAACAAGAAGCTGAATATTGATTTTCTGAGGAAAGAGCCCATGTAATTCAGAGATACTGATTCCTTCTGCTGTAGAAATCCATGG
The DNA here is from genome assembly GCA_030674185.1 of Monoplex corrugatus. Lineage (NCBI taxonomy): Eukaryota > Metazoa > Mollusca > Gastropoda > Littorinimorpha > Ranellidae > Monoplex > Monoplex corrugatus. Next base: position 92,774,458 of record CM060312.1, read on the forward strand.
TTCAGAATATTCCATTTCATTCCCTCAACAAAAACAAAAAAGTCATCTAGATGACAGAACTGAATGGCTGTTTTATAAAAAAAACAAAAACGCTTTAGTATTTCTTATACTTTTCAATGTATTCCATCAAAAACTGGTCAACTGTAAAATCATCTTTATAATCAGTGTTTGGCTACCCCAAATAATCTAAAATGAATGTAGATGCAGGTAAACAAAGTGTATGAATGAAAACAAAGAATACTGGTTAGCCCTGAAGCCTACGTTAGCAAGCTTGTTTGTCCGTTTCATGAAATACATGGAAAAGCATTTACTACTTCACCCATTTCAGTCAGGGTTCTGTCAACATCATTAATGCAACACTGCTCTTTCAAATATCTATAACAAACTTGTGGTTATCAGCACTTCTCTTCTTAGACTTTGAAAAAGCATTTGACCTTATTGATTCTGACACTCTTCTTGCAAAACTTAATGTCTGTACTTGTAAATAAATCCCATATACATATCCTTTTTCCCCAGGATGGAACACATACTCATGAAAGATTATCTTTTGAAAGAAAGGTATCATATGGTGTATCAATGTGTATCACAAACTGTGACAAAGTTCAATTCTTGGTCCTATCTTATTTCATACGTTCATCAATGACCTACCCTTCCAAATAGCATCATACTGTATTAAATGTTATATGCTTGCTGATGACACTAGTGCATCTGAGAAACAGATTTCTGTAATCCATGAAACATTACAAGTGTGTATGTATAAACCAATGATCAGAATGGTGTAATGCAAACCATACACAGTTCAATCCTACAAAAACAAAATAAATGGTGATAACAACTGGCCAGATACACTAACTATCAAAACCATAAATTCTATTAACTTTAAAAAGTGCAGACAGTGAGCAAATTTCTGAACACTGTGTACTTGATGTATACATAGACGAAAAAAAATTACATGGAAAGTCTATGTTGAACATATTACTAAAATTGTAAGAATTTTTTCTTTGTAAGCTCTCACACTTTACCAACACTGAAGCAAAAACTATCTTATACTGCCCATATTAAATTAAATATATTGACTAAGCATCAACATGAGATGGTTGCAGTGAAGATTTATCCCCCCCCCCCCCCCCCCCAAAAAAAAAAAAATCATAATAATTCTTCCTAGCACAGAAGAGCATGAAAACATCTCACAAATGTACAAAAATTGTTCGTGAGCCACCCCTAAACACCTGGTAGAACTATTTACTTCATACCTCACCCACCATGTCCTTTTCTTAAGTATCCCTGGAATACATTGCCCACCAACATCAAATTAAATGCACACTAAACAGCTTTAAAAGAAAGTTTCACAACAATTTGCTTGAAATAACATACTTATTTTCATTGAAATTTATCCCATTTCTAGATCTACACACACTGTGCTAATACAACCTTTAGTCAGTCTCATTACTACACATGGTTCCATATTTATCCCAATTTTAAGCCATTACCTTTCTGCATTAAAATATCAAACCTCTCTCTCTTCTATTTACGCTATTCCTAATGATCTTATTTGACAGCATAATCTGTCCATTTATGGTTTTACGTATTTGCTTTATTTTGTTACAATTCAGTTTCATAACTTCTTTGAGTTAAATGTGTTTCCAATCGAAGCACATTTTCAAATTGGTTCAAGATTTCTGAAAGAGCCATGGACTCAAGAGCTGCTATTTCAAGTTCAGTCCCAGTGTGAAACATTAAAAACTGGCCTGTTGGCTGCCCATCTTAACCCTTTGACTCCTGCACCCTGTCCACCAGCATCCTGCACTGTCAACCATGCTAGCAAAGCAAAAACTTAACCTCTTTGACTCCCTTACCCTATCCATCAACTTCCTGCAGGAAGCTGGTAGATAGGGTTAGGGAGTCAGAGTTAAGTTTTTGCAGTTGGTGGATGGGGTGCGGGAGTCAAAGGGTTAATGATTCTATCATTCACGCAATGTCAGCGTAATGTTTCAAAGTCCTCCCCCCCTACTCCCCATTTCAAGATCTTGCCAGTGCATAGGGTTTTTGTCAAGCATAAACATAAAATAACAAAGAACAAACAACAAATCATACAAAAATTGTCAAGTGTATCAAATGTTAAGACAACTTTTGTATTTGTTGTCTGATGTTTGTTCTTTGTTGTCTTACATTTACATTTGACAAAGGCCAGGTGGCTGAATATTTGCGCTTGTCTTGTCTCGTTGAATCAAATATGCGTTCGAACGTTCTGATTCATTTTCATTTTTTCCTGGTTCATAATCAAAAAAGTTAATGGACACCCCCTATAAAATAAGCAACATTAAATTAACACTATAACTGCCCAAAGAAAAGATGGCTTGATTTCATTATCATCATCACTTTTATCATTGTTATCAATATCTTTATTATCATCGTCACTACTAAGATTATCATTTGTTGTAATTTGCTATATACAAAGTGTCTGCAAAGCACATTCCCTCAACCTTAAGTCCCACAATTGGCTGAAATTGGTTTAAAGTAGGACACACTCCGAGAAACAAGTGTGTATTTAAAGCATTGGCCACAGGCCTTGTGCTAAAGTGTCCTCAAATGTAATGAGGACAGGAATCTTGGGGGCTGTAATAGCACTAGCATTCCATCTGGCCCTGGCAGCTTATTTAACTTTTGGCCGACTCTCCCTTGTCGCCACAATGCTAGCCCCAAGAAGAGCTGCCAGCCTCTACCACTCACTCCCCTGTGACCTGGGGTTACTATTGCTGTCCCATGATCTGCCAAACATCGTAGACAAGCAAAGGATAGGGGGATCCTTGCTGGGCACATCATTAGAACTGTCATTGTACATGAATGTATCATACTTTCGCTCTTCCCCGACATGTTTCGGCAGTCAGAAATTTCCTGATGACACATAAAAGCCTAAGCATTTTCATTGGGTTCCCCAAGAATCAGGAAAGGTGAAAGGGAAGCAACTTTGGTATTTTTTGAAAGTAGAAAATCACCATGTTAATTCCCCTTGTGCAGATAACAGTGTTTAGCTTTGTTTCTTCAATTTGTGATTTCTGAAATGTTGCTAACTCCACCAGTACAAATTTCATGGTGTAGAATCAGTTTTGTTGCTTAAAAAGGTATTTTCAACAAACAAGGCCCATTATAGACCTAGTTGATACTCTGTGTGACTTGTAGTTATTTTTGTTGTAGGCTACTAGGTGTACTGTGTGAACATATCCCAAAACTATCAAGGATGTGTCATGTGAATATACCTCTAAAACTATCATCAGTACTGAGGATGTATTGTGAAGACACCTGTAAAACTATCATCAGTACTGAGGATGTATTGTGAAGACACCTGTAAAACTATCATCAGTACTGAGGATGTGCCATGTGAAGACACCTCTAAAACTATCATTAGTGTAAAGGATGTACTGTGTGAATACATCCCCAAAACTACCATTAGCATCAAAGATGTACAGTGTGAGTACATCCCCAAAATTATCATTAGTATCAAGGATGTATTGTGTGAATATATCCCCAAAACTACCATTAGTATCAAAGATGTACAGTGTGAGTACATCCCCAAAATTATCATTAGTATCAAGGATGTACAGTGTGAATACACTCCCAAAACTATCATTAGTATCAAAGATGTACTGTGTGAATACATCCCCAAAACTATCATTTTGTATTGAAATGATGTATTGTGAATAACATCCCAAAACTAATATTAGTACTGAGGATGTACTGTGTGAGTACATCCCCCAAACTACAAGTATGTAGTGTGTGAATACATCCCCCAAACTACAAGGATGTACTATGTGAATACATCCCCAAAACTACAAGTATGTACAATAAGAATACATCCCAAAACTACAAGGATGTACTACGTGAATACACCCCAAAACTACAAGGATGTACAATAAGAATACATCCCCAAAACTACAAGGATGTAGGCCTACTGTGTGAATACATCTCCCAAACTACAAGGACATACAGTGTGAATATATCCCCAAAACTACAAGGATGTATTGTGTGAATACATCCCCAAAACCACAAGTATGTACAATAAGAATATATCCCCCAAACTACAAGGATGTACTGTGTGAATATGTTCCCAAAACTACAAGGCTGTACAATGTGATTACATCCCCAAAATTACAAGGATGTAGGCCTACAATGTGATTACATCCCCAAAATTACAAGGATGTAGGCCTACTATGTGATTAACGTCCCCAAAATTACAAGGATGTAGGCCTACTATGTGATTAACGTCCCCAAAATTACAAGGATGTAGGCCTACTATGTGATTAACGTCCCCAAAACTACAAGGATGTAGGCCTACTATGTGATTAACGTCCCCAAAACTACAAGGATGTAGGCCTACTATGTGATTAACGTCCCCAAAATTACAAGGATGTAGGCCTACTATGTGATTAACGTCCCCAAAACTACAAGGATGTAGGCCTACTATGTGATTACGTCCCCAAAACTACAAGGATGTAGGCCTACTGTGTGATTACGTCCCAAAACTACAAGGATGTAGGCTACTATGTGATTACGTCCCCAAAACTACAAGGATGTAGGCCTACTATGTGATTACGTCCCCAAAACTACAAGGATGTAGGCTACTATGTGATTACGTCCCCAAAACTACAAGGATGTAGGCCTACTATGTGATTACGTCCCCAAAACTACAAGGATGTAGGCCTACTGTGTGATTACGTCCCCAAAACTACAAGGATGTAGGCTACTATGTGATTACGTCCCCAAAACTACAAGGATGTAGGCCTACTATGTGATTACGTCCCCAAAACTACAAGGATGTAGGCTACTATGTGATTACATCCCCAAAACTACAAGGATGTAGGCTACTATGTGATTACGTCCCCAAAACTACAAGGATGTAGGCCTACTATGTGATTACGTCCCCAAAACTACAAGGATGTAGGCCTACTATGTGATTACGTCCCCAAAACTACAAGGATGTAGGCCTACTATTTGATTACGTCCCCAAAACTACAAGGATGTAGGCTACTATGTGATTACATCCCCCAAACTACAAGGATGTAGGCCTACTGTGTGATTACATCCCCCAAACTACAGGGATGTAGGCCTACTATAAGATTACATCCCCCAAACTACAAGGATGTACTGTGTGAATGTTCCCAAAACTACAAGGCTGTACAATGTGATTACATCCCCAAAACTACAAGGATATACAATGATTGCATCCCCAAAACTACAAGGATGTACTATGATAACATTCTCAAAACTACAAGGATGTACTGTGTGAATACATCTCCCAAACTACAAGGATGTACGCCTACTGTGTGATTACACCCCCAAACTACAAGGATGTACTTTGTGAATATATCCCCCAAACTACAAGGATGTACATGTACTGTGTGAATACATCTCCAAAACTACAAGGATGTTGTGTTGCCTGGCTATTTCTTCCAACTTACCACAGCACAATGACTTTGAGTAATGTGACAGGATGAACTAGGAAACGGTGAAATGGCGAAGGGCAAAATGGAATGTACGAGATGGGAGATGGCGATTCAATGCATCCCCACCGCGTTGGATACCATTTCCAGCATCACACTGTGACTGTGAATACAAATTGGATATAATATCAACTTGAGCATTACCCATCTATACAACATAAATCTCATATCATAAAAACATGTTTCCTTTTCATACATTGATATTTCCCTCCCAATTTTGTACATGTAGTCAAAAATGATGCCTCAACAGGAAATTTCTGCCAACAAATGCACATCGGCGAAGAGTTAATCTTTCCATCATGTCAAAAACATGGATGAATAATATAGCATTGCTAATTGTATCAAGTCTTATAAAACTAAAAGTTTTGAAAAATGCTTTGCTCAGACACAAAACAGAAAGCTGTGCATGTAATGCAGTGACCACAACAGCCAAAAAGATGAGAGGACTTGGAAAGTGGACCTTGGCAGCCTGATGTGCTATTCTGGCTGTTAATATCTATCTAGATATATATCAGCCTTTGACAACCTGATGTGATATTCTGGCCGTTATATATTATCTAGAGATAATGTTGAAATGCTGAAATCTTTGCACAGACACAGAACAGAAAGCTGTGGGTACATAACAGTGACCATAACAGCTAAAACATGAGAGGACTTGGAAACTGGACTTGGCAGCCTGATGTGCTATTCTGGCTGAAGTCTGTTGTCTAGAGCTATCAACCTGTGATAACTTGATGTGCAATTCTGGCTTATATACTATCTAGAACTATCAACTGTGACAACTTGATGTGCAATTCTGGCCAGTGTTTACTAATTGGAGACATCAGAACTTTCAACCTAAAACAAATTCAGTAAATTGAGTAATCTGTCACTGAGGGTTGTATCATATCAAACATAATAATGAAAAAAAAACCTCACACACACACACACACACCCACCAAAAAAAAAAAAAGGAGGGGACAGGGAAAAAAAAAGATAAACATTGTTGCTAATGTTAAATACTGAATAACAGTGAATTCAACCATGAAATTCCGGTCAGAGCACATTTTCATTTCTTTATACACTTACATCTCACACCATCAAATACCACGAAACTGCGCAGAACACTTTAGCATGCCAACTGAAAACTTCACCATCAGATTCACTACAAATAAAGACGGAAACAAACATGATGAACAGATTTGAGACTCAAACCCACAGGCAGCACAGCCAATGGTAATTACTTCATAAAGTCAGATATACATGCTGCACAATACAAAACTGCACAAGCTGATAACACACATCGCCACACTGCAATGTGCAGTACAATGTTTACTGGCAGTGCTGTAGGTTAACTGCTATGTGTTGCAGTACAATGCTTTGTAAGTTCTGTAAACGTCATATCCACGGGATGTGTATCCATACAAAGTTAACACTGCCTCACACTTTATTGTCTCCACTGCTGCTAGCAACGTTGAAGGGCTGGAGGAAGGGAGGATGTAAAACAGTTGGTCTCTATTGCACGTATGATCATCACATTCACAAGCAAGTCAAATCCCTCACACCACACTCCAGCCATGTTAATCGCACTGGTCACGAACTGAACACTGAGTTATACAACATGGAACACAAATGTGTTCAACAACTGACAGCTCAGTCACATAACATGGAACACGATGTAATCTCCCTTTCCATGCTGATACTGCAACATGCCTGCATACTCCACAAACTGTCATCGATCCAACTCACCACACTACAAATCATAGTCAGCATCAGCATGTCATGATCATCATAATATGGATACCCCCATTAGAAACGGAACAGTTCAAGTTGATATTGCTTATAGCCCAGCCGACTACTAGAGCCATGTCAGGGCCAACACGACACTGAAAACAACTTCAAGTTTAATGAAAACGACACCAGTTAAAAACCAAACTCACGATTATCCTTGAGTTGTTCTCCAGAATTGATGACTCATGAGGTTTCATGTGATTAACGGTACACAAATAGTGTTCGTACCCACTTACATTCATCACTGCACCACAAAAATGTTATACGTAAAGTATCAGCAGTATCAGTTTCAGACTTATGACCACTAGTTTTAAAGTTCTAAAGGATTAATTGAAGCAAAAGTCAAGCCTAAATATGGCTGCCAAAATTTTGGACAAGGCAACTGGACTGCAAGTGAAACATTCTGTATGTTAAAACTACTTATTTCTACTTTTTTTGGTGTTTTGAATTTACACTGTATCAATAATAAACTGGACTTAAAATCAAGAAATTCTTAAAATAAGATCAACTGTGATGACTAGAACTAGTAGAAGGCCTGTCATGTGTATTAGATCTTTTGTCACACTCTTCCTCCAGCTTTAATTAAACCTACTTTTAAGAGCATTCACATATAAAACTGAAATCAAAAGATGTGTTGAAATGTTTAAACATATAGTATACTTTACTTTTGAAGAATAAGCCTTCATAGCTATTATTTCATACCTGTAATGAAGGAGACTCTCTATTTCAGGAGTAACATTCTGCTCAATTCACCCACAAAGTTTCTTAACCCTTTGATTCCCACCCCCAGTCAATCAGCATCTTGTATTGCTAACCATGCTAACAAAGCAAAAACTTAACTTTCGATTCCCTCACCCTATCCATCAACTTCCTACAGGAAGCTGGTGGATACGATGAGGATTCAAAAGGTTAAGTTTTAGCAGTTACTATGGCAGATAGGGTGCGGGAGTCAAAGGGTTAAAAGGGGATTCCTTTTGTTACCTGTGCTCCATCTGGCTGATTTTATTTCCCCATAACCTTCTAGGGAGTAATCTGCAGATAAAGTATATGATGTCATGTCACATTTTCAACCTGCATGGACACAGGATGGCTTGTTAGATGGGTATAACTTCACAGCAGTTTTAAGTGAAGATATTAGTAAATTTTATTATTAGTGCAATGCTGCATTTTGTTGATAAAAAATACACTTCTTCTTGTTCCTTCCTCTCTGACGTACACCTGTGTTTGTGTTACATATCATACTGTGGCATGTTACATGTAATGCTGTTACAGCAGTTACAAATTCTTACTGTTTGCTCTTATTGTAAGACCTTTGTTTTTGATGTCTTGCATTCTGTTTAAGCTTGTCATAAGTAAAAACACTATAAGCAATGTATCAGGAAATCATTCAAATTTGGGATCCACAGAGTGCAAATGTTATTTATCAGATGTTACACATCTTTCTATATGTATTTATCTGCATATCAGTCTTCTACGCTAATGTTCATGTTATTGTTTTAACTATTTCATATAATAATAATAATAATAAAAATAAATCATATTTATACAGCGCTATTCTCCCACACATAGGTAAGGACTCACTGTGCTTTACACAGGCAAAATTTATCTGCATTTCAATCTTCTACACCAATATTCATTTATTGTTTTAACTATTTCATATACAGGCAAAATTTATCTGCATTTCAATCTTCCATGCCAATGTTCATGTTATTGTTTTAACTATTTCATATACAGGCAAAGTTGATCTGCATTTCAATCTTCCATGCCAATGTTCATGTTACTGTTTTAAATATTTCAAATACAGGCCCATGCTTGTCACACTGTAATGCACAAGCACCTGACAAGATTGCCATTTCAAATTAGAACACTACAAAGTAAAGGCAGCGCTCATTTTTTAAAACGGATGATGAGTTTCTATATTGGAATGCCTGTTAGAACAAGACAAATTTGTAGCCCAAAGCTCATTTTAATTTTTTTAACCTAAACGCCACATCCTAGTCACCAATTCTTGAGAACAACTCCCTTTCAAGTCTAAAATACATTTTCAAATCATTCCCATACGTACGTTCCTGTAAGATAAAATCTACTGATGCCATGTAAAAACTTGAAAACAGCAACTGGAGGAACAGCTCTGATTCTGAAGAGGTTCTTTTTAAAAGGAATCTGCTGTGTAGTGCTTATATGTCTTACATCATGCAAGTCCAAGCAATCAATAAGGTGTTTAGTACTGAATGACTCATCACAAAGTTTACACCACAGTGTTTCTTCATTTTTAAAAAGTAGGAGTAAGAGTAGAATGTGTGATCCTTGACTAACTACATAACACTTTCCTATAGTTCCCAGGAACATGGGAGAATCTGTCTAAAAATGGGGTGGATTTGGAAAAGTCTGTTGTCTGTCTGGTTGTTCCAATTCTCCTGCCATACATTTTTCATGAAAGTTTGTACTCAGAACTCTGAGTTTCAGATCTCTATAAAGGAGAAAGAATAAAATGAAAATTTTATACAAACTACTGAGTAACCAGCAGTATGCCATCAAACAGTACACACTATGTTTGTGCTGCCCATCACTAGCTGTAGAAATCAGTTATTCTGAATCCACAAAGAATGTTACTGATGTTAACTAGTACATTACAGTACATTTCCATACTGCCATAGCATGCCTCAAGAGGCCGGGTTGGAGAAATGACCTAATATGTACTCCCCTGTCAAGACAACACATGCAAACCATGCATGTTTTTGAAGTGTTCAATTAGGGGGTTGGATGAATGGGCAGTAAAAGGACACATGAAACAACCGATGCCACTGAGACCAGTGTGCATACTAAGGTGGATGGCTAGGTTGGTTGGGCTGCTGAAGTAACGGGTGCAGTTTGGCACTGTGCACTTGAACTCTTTGGTGCTGGGTTGGCTTTTGGCAGTGTCGTTGACGTTACTGGGGACAGCACCAGGCAAGCGTGGCTTTGGTGTAGATGTGCCTGAGCCAGGGAAGGAAAATGAGGAGTTCAGGACTGGCTGCGCTTGAGATGTAACAGATGGGCTGGACATGGATTTACTGCGACCTGTTGTTCGGGGTGTCTTGATTTTGTGGACATAGCGCTTGTGGTCAGATAGACGAGATTTCAGTTTGAATGCACCATCACAATTGGGGAATTCACACACAAAGGGTCTCTCCGGTCTGTGAGTTGCAATGTGTCTTTTCAAAGCATATCGAGATTTATAGTGTTTTTCGCAAGTCTCACACACAAACTTCTCAATTGATTTTCTTCTTCCATTTACAGTTCTTGGTTTATACTTCTGGCTACCAGGAGAACAGTAGTGTTCTGGTGAGCTGGATTCCACATCAATTGTCTCATTTGCAGAATCACTCTGCACATCACAATTTTCCTCACGCATTTGTGAGGCAGGAGATACTGCCATAACTGGGTCTTGATCCCGGTACACTTCATAAGAAGCCCTGGATTTCTTAATAGTCAATGTCAGACGCGGATTAGTGGCGATGTCACACACTGCCTCTATACTGCGTTTCTGAACTTTTGGTTTAGCTCCTCCCTTGTCTGGAAAGAGTGAAGGGGGGACAGAGTCTGGGGATCTTTGCGGAGAAGGGATAGGACTGACCACACCATTACTGTAGCTATGAGTAGGAGCTGTCGCCAAACGGGGGCTTGGAGCAACCATTTCTGTTCTTGCAGAACCATTTGTCATGGTTGTTCTGTTACAGTCAGGACTTGTTACTGCCGGTCTGATATTTAAAGAATCTAACGCACTTCTTGAATGGCCAGAGCTTGTTGGTCTAAAACTGGGAACACTCATCACTGCTGGTTTAACGTTGGCTGGACTTGACACTGCTGATTTCATGCTGACCGGACCCGTATCTGCTGGTTTGATATTAGATGGACTTGACATCGCTGGACTAGGGGGGGTTACCAATGCTGGATTTGTTGGGCTTACCATTGCTGGTTTAATATGAGCTGAACTTGTCATGGCTGGTTTAACAGTAGAACTGGTCACTGCTAGTTTATAGACAGAACTAGTCACTGCTGGTTTATAGGCAGAACTAGTCACTGCTAGTTTAAAGGCAGAACTGGTCACTGCTGACATACAGGTAGAACTGGTCACTGCTGGTTCATAGACAGAACTGGTCACTGCTGGTTTATGAGCAGAACTTGTCATAGCAGATTTTGTATTAGAACTTGTCACGGGTTTATGTGCAGAACTTGTCACTGCTGGTTTACAGGTAGGGCCTGTCACTGCTGGTTTACAAGTAGGGCCTGTCACTGCAGGTTTAACAGGAGCAGGATAAGCCATTGCTGGTTTCCCATTGCAGGGAACAGTCACTGCCGGTTTCACAGTCTGTCTTCTCTTATTTGTTGTGACGAGTGTTCTCTTTGCTAGCATTTTATCAACCGAGTCGACATCATGACCATTTCCATAGGCAACTTTCTCCTCTATGTCACTGTCATCGTCACTATCATGATGTAGCATGTGCTCCATGAGATGGGACTTACAAAGATAGTTACACATGCAGATGGTGCACTGGTAATTGCCGATGGCTGAAGTGTCCAACATGGTGTCAACGTTGGAGTCACGCATCATCTCTCCACAACTTGGTCAGACCTCTCCTGGTCACTCAAGTCCTGCAAAAATACAAAACAGATAATCTGTACACTACATCTGAGAAACATACTGTGGTGTGCTCCTAATGCTCGTAAATGTAGTATTTTTGATTTCATTTTATTTGATGTTGAATTCATTTCAGATATTCTATTTATATATTCATTTCTACGAACTTCAGCTGACAGCGAAATGGCTGCCATCCCAAATTCAGGTCTCAATCTGATCCTCCTTGGATTGTCTGGTGGGTAAAGGTTGGTGATTTTTCTGATCTTTCAGGTCAACACACATGCAGACCTGCCAGTGCCTGAACCACCTTTGAGTCTATAAACACACAGAACACCAAATATGCAAGGCAGCTAATGGCAACATGAAAGACCCAAAGACGGAACACATAAGCTGTGCTGTAATTAAGTGCCTACACAATGTGGGTTACACAATGTGTATATCTGCAACTAAGGGAATGCTGTTCAGAATGCTAAAACGAGAATTAGGGGGTGTTGGAATTATGTAGCATGTTAGTTAAAAAGAGTGTGAACTATCATTTTTCTTTTACCATAGGTTCTTCTAAATCTCATGGAGATGAGGAGGAAATGAAAAACACAGACTTTTCCAAGTTAAACAAAACAGTCCACAGACCTAGTGACGCTTACTGATCTTTATTTAACCTGCCTTAATGTCTTAAACATGATGCTATAAAAGTATCATTACAATCTTTTTAGACCAAAATTAAACACTGAAACTGCTGTTTTTTCAAACAATAACATATCAAATCTATACATTAAAACAGCCATGCTTAAAGTATATGCTGGCACATTTTCACATCTGATCTGTCTCTCTCCTTAGTTGAGAACAGAGACAATCACTACCCAAACTTACATGTCCTCTTTCAGCCAAATAACTTAAGGCCTGCATTCTACCAAGTGTGAAATAAGCCAACAAGATACACGCTTTTAATCAACCGCGGAGGAACACAGTAACTTGGACATAAACGAAAACCAGATCACATGATTAAATGGGTAGAAGTCAAGTGAGTAAATGTCAGACCTCCAATCAGAAGGTCCTGGGTTCGATCTGTCTAGACACCTTTGTCTGTTGGGTAAAGGGTGGACATTGTTCCGGTCTATCTGGTCAACATGTGCGCAGAGCTGCCAATGCCTAAATCCCCTTCATTCGTAAGCGTGCTATATAAGTATGCATGTGTCATACCAGTGGCTGCCTTATGTAAACCTGAAAACACCCAGTACACATGCCCACCAAAGATGCAGGCTGTGCAACAACATAGTGGAATGTGGTCAGCTCATCTGATACCTGGAGTTTTCCATGATCCATTCAACTGTCTGATTATGTCAGCTTGGAGAATAGCACTATGTAACAATAATTCATAATAATATGATATTGATATGACAGCAGCATATGAATTAGCCTGGCCACAAGATATGGTAACTAACAGCACATTGCTTGACTAAATGACACGACATAGCATCAGCATGTAACTGGACACAACGACCAAGCACAACAGATTATCTGGAGTCACACAATACATATTTCATGTGGTGTGGTAGTATGACACATTCAATATATGAATACCAATATGACACCACTACGATAAATTTGGTACAGTGTGGTTGGCTATTGCCTAAACAAGGCCAACTGGAATAAAATTTCATAAATACAAAATCGATATTCATGCGAGATTTTCATCTTCTCACTACTTATTGTAGTCAAGGCATTCTAAATCTAACAATCTTCTGTTAATACTAAAAACATAACAGAAAATCCAGATGTTCTACTTCTCAAGGTCACTGTAATCTTGGCAAAACATAGGATGATATAAGACTTGACGTGAAGCGAGCACAATGATAGACTGTCACTACAGTGAAAGCAGTCTATAAATATTATCAGAAGTTCCTGAAAAACACGCTGTTTTCAGATTTTTGGGGTTAATGTGACTTCAATGTGCCACGACCTACAAACTTGTACATTTATGATTCTTAAACAGTTTGAAAGTTCTGACCCAAATTTATAAAGATCCATTTACAAAAACTGAGAAAATCTTGCAAACACTTTCTGGTAACAGATACACACACCTCTCTCCAGACGACATAAAACAATCTCATTTTCACACACACAAAAAATCAATAATTCATTTTCTGGGGAACATGCAATGGAACCAATATTTTCTCTGCATGTACAAAGTACGTATGAGTCTACAATGGCATTAACTGATTAAGGAAGATTATGTGTTCTTTAGAGTTTGTAGTAGCTACAAGTAAGAACAATCAGTGCCTTGCTGGCAGACTTCAGATGTTTTCACATCGTTCCCTATTTTTTTATGTCATCATTATGATGTTTACTAGTTGGTATATAGCTTGGTCACTGAAGAATTAAAAAAAAAAAAAAAAAAAAGAACAGAAGCCAAACCACACACACACACAGAGCATACACAATCGCTGCTGGCATTAAGTCATGCTGATCACTGAGTTGTACATGCACTACAATGCTGAGCAGTTGTATCAGTGTTGAGCACTTGTAGGGCAAGACTACAGCCAACCTGGCCTTTGGGAAACCACACCTTATTCATTTAAAGAGGAATTTGTTATGTGCGATAGTAGATTTTGTTTGTTATACTTACAGACAGTATTTTACACGATAGTAAGAGAAGGAAGTGGGCAGTGAAAAGAGTATGTCATTGCTGGGAAAAAAGAAAAAAGAGGCTATTTCAGATCGACAGGAAAGATTGTGCGTGCGTGCGTGCGTGTGTGTGTGTGTGTGTGTGTGTGTGTGTGTGTGTGTGTGTGTGTGTGTGTGTGAGTGTGAGTGTGTGTGTGTGTGTGTGTGAGTGTGTGTGTGTGTGTGTATGTGTGTGTGTGTGAGTGTGAGTGTGTGTGTGTGTGTGTGTGTGTGTGTGTGTGTGTGTGTGTGTGTGTGTGTGCGCGTGCGCATGCGTTTTTGTGTGTGCATTCGTGGGTGAGTGAGTGCATGCATGTGGTGTCTGACAAAAATGCGCTACCAAGATTAACTCATAAATCTACCTCAAAGGTAGTCAGACTTTTCTACAAAATTGATCCAAAACATGCCCAGCTTGTACCAAATTTGTCCTTTCATCTTTCTTCTCATAAACATACACCCAAGGTCTGCTCATTGGCATCAGCTAGACAGATATGGTCATCACCAAATGAAATACACTCAATCGTGTGCTGCTCAAACACAGCTTCCACAGTGCCGACTGACCAGAAATGATGTGCTACTCAGACCAACTGACATCAAAGAACATCCACCACATCCAGAAGAAAGGAAAGCAAAGCAGTATGGTAACACAGCTAGGGCAGCCAATCCAATTACACAGAACTCAAAGTGACTTCCCCCTCTGTACACCCACCCCATTCATCCCAGATCTGACCCTCCCCCCTTCCAGTCCTTCACCCCCAAGTGTGCTTTTTATCCTCAAGTTTTCATCCTGTGAATTATTGTTTTTGTGAATGATGGGAGTATGGGCTCTGGTTTGATTAGATATCAAGATTTAGCACCTTACAATCATCATCATCATCATCGTCAACATCATTATTACTATTATTATTACTACTGTTACTGTTATTATTACTATTACTATTATTATTATCAAATGGAACAGACTTTCAAAGCAAAAGCAGCCACAGCCATAGAGAAGATAATTCATTCATGACGTTATCTGCAAGTACTATGTCATCCCTTGGAAAGGAGGAGGAAAAACCAAGAATAATTTGTGGTTCACCTAGATCTGAGATGGAACCTGTCATCAATGCCCAGAGAGTTGCTCTGACCAACTACAAACAGAGACCTGTCAGGGGGAAAAAAAACCTGGCTGTATTGAAAACAGTAAGAAGCAACCTTAAATGGATAGCTAGGCAATGCGCAAACAACAGCTACCCTGTGTCAGAACATCAACATGCACCCAAAGTGGCGATGTGCAAGGCATGTATGAGGGGACAGAAAAAAGCCTGTGGTTCTTCCACTGGCAAGATCGCTCTACTTAAGTTCAAGGATGCGCCAAGCAGATCAAGAGGTGGGCCGAACACTACCAGAACCTGTACTCCACTGACACTGTCATCACTGAGTCAGCTCCAGCTAGCATCTTGACCTTGCCTGTCATTAGTGAGCTGGATCTACCCCACCAGAGGATGAACAAAGCAAGGCCAATATATACTTCACGTACTCATGGCAAGGCGTCAGGCAAAGATGGCATCCCTGCTGAAATGTGGGAAACCAGCGCTCCTGAGTCATCTTCATAAGCTACTCTGCCAGTGCTAGGAGGAATTTTCCTGCTTGGTATCACTGGCCAGACCTTTGCCCACTAGAGTGGTATTGAAGAGCTGCAAACACTAGTCTCAAAGTGGCTTAAGGGCAGGGAGATCCACTATCGTTCTGATCTACTCAGTAATCTCCTCAGACAGCTACAGGAGAAGAGCCGGGAAAATCAGCCGCCCCTACAGGTTCCCTTCGCTGACCTAATTAAAGCTTTTGATAAGGTCAGCAGAAAAGGCTTCTTCGCACTTCTGAAGAAGACTGGATGCCACCAGAACTGCTGAATCTCACTGTCTTGTTTCATGACAGTATGCAGATAACAGTCCAGTGTGATGGATCATGCTCAGGGCCAGTCCCCATTCAAAGTGGAGTGAAACAGGGCTGCATCCCTGTCCCGATGCTCTTCAGGGTATTCTTCTCCATTGTATCGATGTAAGTTTTCAGAGCATCTAATGACTGACCGTACAGTCTACACACTATGTCTGATGGCAAGCTCTTCAACCTTGAATACTTCAAAGCAAAGACCGAAGTATTTCAAGTCCTTTGACAAAGCACACACAGCCTAGTCTCCAGAGACTAGTCAGATCCCTGACACATGCTCGCCAAGAGCTTGGACTGTCATCAGTCTGAAAAACAAGGATCAAAACTCTCTAGCAATCTATCTCTTGACCTGGAGCTCAACAGGCAGACAGGGAGTCTGCCACTGTCATTGCCAAACCATCCAAGAAAATGCCGGAAATAACAAGCTCACCAAACTCCAAAACTGCAGTGTCTGAATACCTTTTTCTAAAGCAGTGAGAGCAGAACAACCCACCTGCACAAAAAGCACTGCCTCAACAGCTTCTACCTTCTGTGCTTGCACTGTATCCTGGGCATTTCCTAAAATGCTCATGTGTCAAAGAAGGATGTCCTGGACCATGCCAAGCATGTATGCCCCCTTCACACAACGACTGTGCTGGCTTGGCCATGTCTCCTGCAGGCAGGATGGCTGCATCCCAACATACATCCTGTGCAGAGAGCTTGCTGCAGGATCCAGGCCCACTACAAGATAGATGTTTACAAACATGACTTAAAATTCGCTGCTATCAGGGCAGAGATCTGGGAAGAGACAGAGCTCTACAGCTCATTGTGTCTTGAGACAGGCTCATATCACAGTGGTTGCTTCCTTCTTTCTGCCTACCCACCAAATTGGCTAAGGCAGTTGTGCTGACCTTCACCTTTCCCATCCCATCCCTGTCCTAGGTGACTGACCATGTGAGTCAGTGCCTACATGACACACAGGCATCACCATCGTAAAGCAGAAACAAACTGGACTGTGGTCAGATGAGAAGGCAGAATAGCTGCATCTGTGACAACCCAGCCACAACCATCAGCCTTCATCATGAGTTCATGTGCATCACCTGTGCCATGGCCTGCCACTTGAGAATCGGCTTGTTCGGCCACAACTGATGCTGTTCCATATCCAACCAAGGCCTTAACTGCTTTAGTTTAATTAAACAGATGGAATCATCCATCCAAGGTCCAAACATGGTCAGCTTGTATTAATTCTATCTATCGTCTTCTGAAAATAAACATGTATAGGTGTGTGCAAATACAGAATACTCCATTCTCCACCTTGTATGAGCACAAATGTGCAAAGACAAATTTGCACACATACACAAATAGAAATAAACACATCTTTGCACACTGATCTCTTTCCACAGAAATGATTGCAAAACAGTGCTGTCCCCCCCCCCCCCCCCCCCAAGAAAATGGGAGATTATTAAAAATGGCTTGAGCATTTTGTTATTAACATTTTGCCCCTGGCTTATAAGTCTAATATTTCAGTCACCATTTATTTCCGTTTATGTACACAAACATCAGGAATAGTAGAAGTATAAACAAAAACACACCTATCAGTGTCTTGTCTGCTCAGCTGCACAGTGCCAGTGATCACATTTGTGAACAAATTGCTCAGCTGCACAGTGCCAGTCAGCACATTTGTGAACTGCTCAGCTGCACAGTGCCAGTCAGCACATTTAATTGATTTATGAACAAACTGCCTGATGAACACCAAGATGTAAGCCTATACTTCAAATGATCATTTCACTCCTAGTAAAGTTACAATTCTGAATTACAATTGGTTACATTTCTGCTCTGTGTCATTTCATGACCATTTTCCTTTTTATGTCAAAGCATTGGGAATTATACAAAGAAGCTGGAAAAACAAAATAACAACAGAATTCATATGACACATTACACATGATCTGGGTTGATCTGAGATTTCTTGTTGCACAGGAACTTGACCCTTTCACTCCCACAGCCTGTCCATAGCTGCAAAAACTGAACTCTTTCATTCCCTCACCCTATCTATCAGCCTCCTGCTGGAAGCCAGTGAACAGAGTAACAGAGTGAAAGGATCGTTTTTGCTTTGCTATCACGGCTGACTACGCAAAATGTTGGTGGATAGGGTGAGAGAATCAAAGTGCTAATTCTATTTAAGACCTACAGGTTACAGATTTGTTGTTCTGTTTTACTGAACTGATTTTATTTCAAGTAGTTCAGGCCAGATTTTCATTTCCACATGAATTTGTGCTGAATCAATAACACAAAAATCAAGAAACAGAGACTGAAAACAAAATGAAATGAAATCATTGAATAGTAAAGTTCTCTGTGAAGTGAAGATTGGTTGAAGCAGACCACAGCCTTGATCAAAGAAGACAATCCTGACCATTAACTTTATCAGCACACTTGTATGTCACATTCGCTCATAAACAAATACAGCAGCTGTTGTTGTTATTGTCGTTTTCATTAAACTGTGATGCAACAGCACCAAGTTGGGCCATAGTTATACAAACAGATGATAAGAAACTAGCTATGTTGTGCTTTCTGGTACAATTGCCTCACTATGCCAACATGGGGCTTGCCAGCATACAGAGCTAAATAATGCTGCCATTTCATTCAACTAACTTCTTTTATTTTTAAAATTTTGTGGCAAATTTCTTTTTGCTCTTTGACTCTGCTTAATGTTTTGACAACATGGATGATGGTAGAGACCGCCAGACAGATAGGCCTAAGCTCAAGAATCAAACTCAAAACAATTAATTAACCTCTTCAGTGCCATGGATGTATAGCTACACATTATGACAATCTTATATAAATCTCATTTGCCAAGGATGTATACTTTACTTTACTTTACTTTTTCCTTCCGCTTGTACCGGTGGGCGTCGCGGGGAGATACAGTCGTCCGTCAGCAGCAGGGCGGGTGGCCTGGAGAAGGGACATCTCGTGAGCTCTGAGGGTGTCTGCCACGGAGTCGCTCCATCGTCGTCTTGGTCTTCCTCTGGCTCTCCAGCCAGAGTATCTGGTGTTGTATGCCCAAAGAGCTGGATGGTTTAGGGGCATACGTGTGAGGTGTCCGAACCACTTGATCCTCATATGTTCGATGTGTTGTAGGATTGGTGTTGCTCCTACCATGTCTCGTATCACCTCATTTCTGATCTTGTCCCGCCTTGTCTTGTTTACTGCTTTCCTCAGGCATTTCATTTCACAGGTGACCAGTTTTCTCTCGAGGACTTTAGTTAGGGACCATGTCTGGCACTGGTATGTCAGCGTTGGTAGAAAAATGGCGCTGATGAGTTTCGCCTTAGTGCTGGTGGGAATGCTGGGGTGTTTCAGGAGAGGGGCAAGTTGGTAGCTGACTGCGTTGGCTTTCTGGCATCTGGTCTCGATTTCTCTGTCTAGTTTGCCATTTTCAGTGAAGATGCTGCCCAGGTATTTAAATTCACTGGCTTGCTTCAACTGGGTTCCGTTAATGTTGATATCCAGTTTGTTTGGTCTCTTACTGACAGTCATGACCTCGGTCTTGCTGACGCTGATCTTCATGCCGTATGTCTCGCAGCTTTCATTGAGCTGGTCTGTGTGCTCCTGTAGCTGTATCTTGTCACTGTTCACCATTGCCTGGTCATCCGCAAACATGAGTTCATTGAGTGCCTCAGGGTCTGGATTTGCCTCCTTTGTAATCTGATCCATATAGATCACGAAGAGAAGAGGGGAGAGATTATAGCCCTGCCTTACTCCCGATGTCACTGGGAACCATCAGATGTTCCACTGGCGGTGCGGACTGCACTCCTGCTGTTGGCGTAGATGGCCCGAATGTTGTCTAGCAGCTGGCCCTTGATGTTGTACTGCTCGAGGACCTTCCATAGCTTGTCTCTGTTGACCCGATCAAAGGCCTTTTCTTGATCGACAAATACAAGATGGAGTTCTCAGTCATATTCAATCGCCCTCTCGCACAGTTGTCGGAGTGCGAAGATTGCATCGGTGCACCCTCTTCCTTTTCTGAAGCCAAATTGGGCGTCACTGAGGAGATGTTCTGTTTTCGCTCGAGTGCGCTGCTCCAGGATCTTTGCGTACATTTTCCCTACATGGCTGAGTACTGATATGCCTCTGTAGGTATTGCAGTCTTTCTTGCTGCCCTTCTTCTTCCATATTGGCACCACTATTGCATTTTGCCAGTCTTCTGGTACTTTTCTCTCTTCCCAAGCTTTCTGAAAGATGGTGGTGAGCCACTGAATTCCGCACACATGGATGGCTTCAGTTGTTATGCCGTCGACTCCAGCTGCCTTGCCTTTAGGACTGGTCTTCACTGCTTTTTTCACTTCACTCTCTAGGATGGTAGGTTCTGAGTGGTCTGGGTGGCTGGGGGTGAACCGGGACTGTGTGTCTTGTGCCCGTACTCCTGATGGGTTGAGTAGGTCTTTGAAATAGTTTTCCCATCTTTTCACTATTTTCTCCTCTTCATGCAATGCTTCTCCTTTTGCATCGTTGATGATAGTGGTCGGATTGAAAGGTTCATCTCGCACTCTCATCACTTTCACACTCTTGTAAAACTCTCTTGGGGAAGCTTTGCATGTTTCACAGAGTTTTTCACCATACTGGGTCCATGACTTTTCCTTTGCTGTTCTCACAACTTTCTTGCTGTGTCTTCTTGCAAGTCTGTACTTGATGTAGTCCTCTTCATCCTTTGACTTGACCCAGATCTTGTATAGTTTCTTCTTTTCCCTGATAGCCTCCTTCACTTCTTTGTTCCACCAAACTGTTGCCTTTCTGTTTCTTCCTCCTGTCTTCTTGGTGCCACAGGCTTCTTTTATAGTGTCCAGGAGGACTGTCTTGAAGATGTCCCAAGCTTCCTCTACGCTTAGTAATGAAGGGTCACTACAGTCCAATTTTTCACTGATGGTGCACCTGATCTGAGTCTGCACCTCTTCGTCTTGAAGCTTGTGCATGTTGAGTCTTTCCGGCTGTTTCTTCTTTTTGGTGAACTTCCTTCTTCTTCTGAGTGACCAACGTCGTGATGATTGGCCTGTGGTCTGTGTCCAGGTCTGCATTGGGGATGGCTCTTGAGTCTCTGATGTTGTTCCGCATTCTAGATCTTGCTAGTGTGAAGTCGATTTGCGATGAGACGTCCATATCGTTCCATTTGTACCAGGTGTAGATCTGAGTGGCTCTGTGCTGGAAGAAGGTGTTGGTGATAATAAGATCCTGCTCTGCACACAGTTCCAATACATGGTTGCCGTTGTAGTTGCATGGTGTTCTGTGGTCACTGTGTGGACCAAGGTGTTTTGTCCATGGTGTTCTTCTCTCTCCGACTCTGCCATTGAAATCTCCCATGACGTACAGGTCTTCTTGGTCTGGGATGCTGTTGATGGTGTCCGAGAGTTTTTCGAAGAAGGAGTCCTTATCCTCATCTGAGTAGGAGTCATTACATGGTGCATACACTTGAATGTAGTTGTTGATCTTGTTGTCGTCTCTAATGCCAATCTTCAAGAGCTTCTCTGAAATGAACTTCGTACTCACTAGGTCTTTTGCCTTGTCATGGTGTACGGTGAATCCCACGCCATGTGCTGCTCTCTGTTCCTTGCTTACACCGCTCCAAATGAGAACATAGTTGGCGTCTATTTCCTTTGTTCCTTTCTTTCTGGTGTCTGCAATGCCCAGTATGGAGATCTTGCGCTGGGTCATGAACTCTACTATCTCCGGTTCTTTGTTCGTCAAACCGCAAATGTTCCAGGTCCCAACCTTTTCATTTTTCTTTAATCGTTGTCCGTTTTCCTCGCTGCGTCGTTTTCCATTGTAATCAGTCCGTTTGTATCTCCTTGTATTTTCTTGAGCAATTTGTTTATCCAC
The DNA here is from genome assembly GCA_030674185.1 of Monoplex corrugatus. Taxonomy (NCBI): domain Eukaryota; kingdom Metazoa; phylum Mollusca; class Gastropoda; order Littorinimorpha; family Ranellidae; genus Monoplex; species Monoplex corrugatus. The sequence continues at coordinate 92,796,790 of CM060312.1, forward strand.
TGCCGGCCTGCTAAGCCAGTCGCAGCTTCACCAGTGCCCCGTTGGCCAGCATTACCTGTTTCCACCTCCCACAACGAGGACGAGGGGATGTATACGTTCACGTCATATCAAGAATTTTCCTACCTCCATTTTCAAGCTGGGGTATCCCAATTCACATAAATCAGAAGGCTCTGTCAATCTACATGAATTATGTATGAGGTCAGCAGCCAGTCACACTTTGCTATGGTCACTGCACTGCACTGCAGCATTTGTAACTACCCCCTCAGAGATGTTGACTTTCTTCCACAATGGCTGATGACGATGCTTTGACTGGGCTAAGTGTTGTGAGAAAGACAGCATGTTGTATAAGGTTTTAGCAATTTCATCACAGCACATTTTGAGACACGCTTTAGGTGAACTCTGACCCACCCACATTTCAAACTGGGTAACTAGTCCAAGGGGGAAGGGAGAGAGCGATGATGAGATGGAAGTTTTGTTTACAGCTTTCAGCTATTGGCAATGTGCCAGCACATTTAATCAGTAAAGCCTGCTTATAGTTATAAATACCATGTGTTACATGGCCAGCTCAAACATGAGAGTCCAGTGCAACACGTGGTTATCAAAATTGCTGAGTTTTTGTCTTCTGTCAGTGTTTCTGTCTGTTTGGGGGAAATGAAAAGAAAACGGTGGGCATGGCAGTGAGAGAGTGAGAGAGTGAGAGGTGTGTGTGTGTGTGTGTGTGTGTGTGTGTGTGTGTGTGTGTGTGTGTGTGTGTGTGTGTATTGTGTGTGTGTGTGTGTGTATGTGTGTATGTATGTGTGTTTGTGTTACTATTCAGTACTTTATATGCACATAGGGTTTGGAGACATATATGTCCAATACATAGGGTTTGGAGACATGCATGTATATAATATTTTTATATGTAGGCCTAGGCCTACATATGTTTTCTTAAAATGTTTTGTTTTTTAAAGTACTAATCCATAATGTATAACACTAAATTGTGTGAAATTTATTCGTGTCCATTTTATGGCCCACTCTTCAATAACCAAAGAGTCAAGTACAGTTAAAACTATCATACATGGATAGGCCTAGTCTGTTCATTTCCCTTTCAGAATAAAAGGTTATGATTAGCCTACTTTCATGCAATAATTTACATGCTAGGATTTTTTGTTAATTAATACCCTACCCATGTAAAAATTACTTGGCAAATCACATGCACTAGCAAAACAATGTACTTGGCACTGAAGCAGTTAACAAAGCCAATCACCACCATGGATTCAGCGACGTATCGGGGCCAGACATCACATTTACGATCGAAACCAAAGCATCAAAACAAAGAAAGTCAATCTACAGAAGACACTCCATCACAGTATCATTGGTTTCGATCAATACCAAAGCATCAAAACAAGGAAACTTTATCAACAGAAGACAGTCCATCACAGTGAAGATACTCGATCATAGTATACTAAGTATCAGTACTATCACTGATCATTTACTCCACCATGACCATCACCGTAGATCGTAGAATCCACGGCTCATGTGTATGAGCTATCTTTTTACGAAAAACACGAAACAACAAAATAACACGTTACCAGACTGTCTTATTTTTTCAAAGATGTCTAGTTTTACTATTTTATTCATGACATACCAGAAGAACATTTGCTGAATGACGCTGAAAATTTTGTCAAAGTCGGAAACTTGCACAAATCAGTCGTCCATCTTGGTTTTAGCTAAGCATGCCGTATGCCGGAAAAGGGGATTTAAGCCTAAGTGACAGGAAGATAACATTTGTCTGCCCCTGAACTTTTTTCTCTCCATCCGGGCCTTTTCTCACATCATTTGGAAACATGGCAGCCGTCTGGAGGCAGAACGCCAAATTGACGATACCTGCCGCAGTATAGATCTACGCATTGAATTGAAATGAAATTCATTTGATTCATTACATAGTAAGGTAATAATTTGAATGAAAATGTTTAGTTCTTTACACGATTTGAAATGACGTTCAAAACGTCTATTGTAGACTTAGGTCGGAGAAAAAAACGCAGTTTGCCATGATGATGATCATCATGATCGTGTCAACTCCCAAATTTCGTTGATTCATTGTTACACCAATAGTGTATTTCGCCGATTTGTTTCCCGCATTGGAACAGTTCAGTAACTGATGAGTTATTCGTGTGGGTTTTGTGTATTGTTAGTGATTTTGACGTGTGTTACATAAATGTTTAAGTGTTTTGAGGAACGCGTGCGTTTGGCCTAATACTGTACAGCAGTAGACACCTGTCGCGCTGAATAGGCCTTGTGAGGGTCGTCTTTGTTGTACCGACGATCACTTTTTTGGCTGAGTGTGGTAGCAAAGGCCAGTGTGAATCAACTGTGTCCAGATGATGGAAGACACGAGCTATGATATTATGGTTTATGAAATAAGGAAATATTCAAGTAGGCCTACACGTTAAGTTAACGCGCGTTGTGATGAGCATGGTTACGGTAGCAGTCTGAAGTGCACAATTTCATTTTGGACAACAGAAATTTTGTTTTGACAGCTTACGGTTCACAGGTGGAAATAATGTAAAGAAAATTTGAAAATTGATCCATGAATTAATTGCTATTCAAAGTTTCTGCAGACGGTAATGTGTGAGTCAGGTATCGTGGTTCTTTTGATAGAGCCATGGACTCGAAATCTGATTAGGGCCTATATATATCTCAAGTTAACCTTGGCTCACACTCATAGTATAAAAACTGATCATGTTCACTGCCCATCTTAATGCTTCAGTGATTCTGGTTGGGTCAACTCTTTCCCCCCTTCCCCATTTCAAGATCTTACAATGCATTTATTCTATATAGGGTTTTGTGCAGACACAAGGACTATGCGAGATAACTGCTGGCAAATTTCAGTGGAGCACATCATATAGGCCTAGCCTAGAACGGAGATCGACTAATCTGTCTCGAACAAGTTTGTTGAATCTCTTGAAGAAATTCTGAACTCTTCAATCAGACTGAAAATATTTGACATGTTCCGACTTGTGGACAGTTGATATTTCAAGTGGTTTTAGTATTAAGACTATAAAACAGGCGTACTGGTGTACTGGTATTTTTTACCTATACGAACCAAATTTGACCTTTGTTTCAAAGACAACGCAAGTTAGAGGCTGGTTGTAGAACTAGTACAGCTTTATAAAGACTGTATAATTCAAATAGTACTGTACTGACATGTAACAATCAGCTTGATGAGTCGTATAACAAAGATCCTATTAGAATAATCATGATGAGGACAAAGAGTAGAATCAAAAGTGAAATGGCAGAAGAATGGTGTGGATTTGTTGAAGGGAAAGAAAAGTTCTATTAATGCCATATGTTCATCTTAAGAACTATCAGAGAGAGGTCAGTCGAGATGAATAAGGATTTATGTTTATGCTTTGTTTTTTATACCAAGGCTTTCGATCGGGTAAGACATGAAGAATTGATCAACCAACTAGAAAGACTCAATATTGATGGAAAAGATCTACGAATAATCAGAAATATGTATTGAAAACAAACGGCTGCAATGAGAATAGAAAACGATGTAAGCTCTTTCCAAAATATCAAAAAAGGAGTCGACAAGGTTGTGTTTTGTCACCAGATCTGTTTTAACTTTGCAGCGACAACATCATGAGAAACCTGATGGAATACTCTGGATTAAAGGTTGGAGGAAAAATGATAACATTTGATAGGCAAATGACACCGTGCTAATTGCAGAAAATAAAACGAACCCACAAAACCTTGTGAATATACTAGAAATAGAAAGCAAAGGTAAGTTGTGGTTGGAGCTAAACAGTAAGAAAGTCCTGGTAATCAGTGAAAAACATGAAATCCCCTCATGCAAAACAACAGCAAGCAGCACAACCTTGAGACAGGTTGATAAGTTTAAATATCTTGGAACGATCGTTTCACCAGATGGCAGATGCACATCAGAAATAGCCAGCAGAATCGGCCAAGCCAAAACAACATTCAAGATGATGAAAAGCATTCTTAACAACAAATGCCTATCAACATCAGAAAGAGAGTTCTTGAATGTTATAGTTATACAGAACCAATAATGTTATATGGTTGTGAGGCGTGGACAGTCAACAAGCAAAGCCGGAACAAGATTGAGGCAGCCGAGATGTGGTTTCTAAGAAGAATGTTGAGAGTTCCATGGACAGCAAAGAAAACAAACGAGACAGTCTTGATGGAGGCAGACACAAGATCATTCTTAAGGAAGATTAGGAAAAGACAGGCAACATTTATAGGCCATTTTCTGAGGAAAGGGGAATTGGAGCACCTGGTCACAACAGGAAATCTGGAGGGAAAGAGAGCACCAGGTAGACCCAGGGAAAAATATTGGACGGACTTGCAGAGTGGCTGAGGACAGAGAGGGTGGAAGATGTGCTTGCGGCAACAAGGGACAGATGCATGTGGAGGGCCATGATCACAAACGCCATGTGGCAAGGCACTTGATAATGATGATGATGATGACATGTATCTTAAGAGCAAATCAGAAGGCCATATTACAGGGAAAGGATTAGCTTTATTCATGAAGATAAAATGATAATACACTGAACTGATGCACTATACATTGGGTCATACAAGTCATAATAAGTGTATACTTGACAACATGTGATAAAAAAAGCAGCAGCAGCAACAACAATTCCTAGCTGCCTCAGTCTGCAAACTGTGCATTTGACTGCAATACAGAGAACAGGATGAGGATGGGTTTTCAAGGAACAAGTTTAGCCTGTTTTCCTGTTCTGTTTCATAACTAGGCATGCCAGTTTTCCTCTTTTCCACAGATTTTAACCACTTACATTCCAGGTCCTGTCAAAAATAATGTGGTTTTTTACCAGGGGAAATTTCAGAAGAAAAATGATGAATGGTGAAAATGAGTTTTGAATTATTCCTTTACAGGTGCATTTGTAGTTGTGTTAATCCTTTCACCGCCAGATGTTCTGGAATACAGAAACTACCAGCACCAGGTGTTTTCTGCAGTAGCAACAATGACAACAGTCACTGCCTTTAAATTTTTGTAATGTCCATATTTATTAACCAATGTTTTTGCTGCTTTTGGTGAATTGAAGGAAAATGTCTGCATTTTTGCCATACTTTTTGTTAAATTCAAGTGGCTTTTTTTGTGTGTGTGTTCATGAATATTTCATTGAAAAATATTAGATGGAAAGTTTACACATTATTTCAACAGAAAACATAGGCAGGGGCAGAAGACACACAAATACTTGTTAACTTGTCGATAAAAAGGCAGACTCACCAAATAAAATGCAGAGAACAGCTATGTTCACCTTCTCTGCATGGCAAAAGCTTCAGTTTCTTCAAAACATCCTCAGTTCTGAATGTAGAGCCCTGGGGTGATTCTATGCCATGGCGGTGACGGAGCAGTTCAAAAGTAGGCCTATTGAAAAAAAAACAAACTATCAAAATCGATCAAGAAGTACTAAAAAAAAAACAACAACAAAAACCCAACAACAAAATCAATCAATATTTACTTGATAAGGTCAAATAAAGGACAGACTGTGAAGTTAGAGGAATCCCCGTGTCGTGTGCAAAATACGACCTCTTTTCTCTCCCAAACGAAAGAGCGATCGCCACAAGAGAAACATCACATGTACTCATTGCAAAAATGCAAGATCAGTGGTGAGCCAAGCGGTCGCAAAAATGTGACATTGGCGCTGAAAGGGTTAACCGGATAGTGGAATAACGCAGCAGTGTAAAGTCCAGATTCTTTGCTGTTCTTTGAGTGCAACTGTGAACAGTTTGTCTTAGCTGAAGAAATATTGCAGTTTTCCTGTCACATGAGGGAAATAAAGAAGCTGCTGCGGAAGTCAAAATCACTGGTGACAAATCCCTGAAAATCCGGGGGGGATTTTTGCTTTTCCTCAGTAATTTCACTTTCTCCTGCAGACAGGCATTTATTTTACTTTTATTGTGCAGTTCAGGATTTCTCCTTTCTAAATATATATGTATACCCAACTTTTCTAGGAAATGTTTACATGAGAACAGTGAAAATTAAAAACAGTACCTGTTGACAAGTTGGCTCCCATAAGTTTACGCCATTATCTTTGAATACATTTTTAATTATGAGAGCCTATCTTGTCAAGGGGGTTAAAATAAGCAGGCATCATGTGTAGAGCAGCGGATATGTCACAGGAATGCAGCAGTAACCTTGACACATTTTATGGACAGTGTATACATGTATCAGTCTTTTTCCCAATTTTTTCCAGGTCTCTTTATTATGACTTTGTGTATGCATGTGTGTGTCCATGCGTATGCATGTATGCGTGGTTGTATGTTAAGGACCACACCCCCCCCCCAAACACACACACACACCACACACACATACACACACACACACACACAACATACACACACACACACACACACACACACACACACACACACACACACACACACACAACACACACACACACACACACACACACACTATTTAAGAATACAGCCTAATGTTCAACTGCATGACAACAGTGTTGTCAGTTATTTTACATACAAAATTACCAATGATAATTCATGCATGCTATGATGATATCAGAATGGGCACATCTGCCAGTGTTTAACCAAACATTGGCAGATGAAACCATTTCATGTACAAAAATGGGCACATCTGCCAATGCTTAACCAAACATTGGCAGATGAAACCATTTCATGTACAAAATTGAAATTATTAATCATAAATGCTATGATATCAAAACAGACTTATTAACCATACATGTATTCAATGATATAAATACATTTGGTATTCATTAGTGTGTGCAACAATCCACATGTATCTATGTGTGTACAGTCGTAAACAGAAATAGGGAGGAGTGAAATAAAGCACAGTGATTTTGGTAGAAGCGCTTGATTATGGGCATTGGTATCCATATTACGATTAAGGTTGATTTAAATATTATCACTGATAGTGATAGTGATCTTTTCAGGCTTTTTGGTAATGTTTTAAACAGGTTGTAAAAGAATATGTATGTGTGCTAGGGTGCATTCATAAAGATTCAAGCCTTGTTTTCAGAGAGAGAGAGAGATATGATATTGACAAATTTACAGATCATGTAGGTCTATGTGTTATGTCTAGGACACCGATTCAGCAAATTGATGATACAAACATTTCATGTATACAGTAACACACACACATGCATGCACACACACGCACGCGCGTGCACATACGCACACACACATACACACACACACACACACACACACACACACACACACACACACACACACACACACACACACACACACTCTCTCTCTCTCTCTCACACACACACACACACACACACACACACACACACACACACACACACACACACACACACACACACACACACACACACACACACACACACACACACACATACAAGTTCATATTCAAATTATTCGCATGTCATGCCATTAGACTTAGTCAAAATTGTTACATTTGCATGCATAAAAAGTTGTTTGCACAGGTTGTGTTTTCTGTACAAAGATAGAGTCTAACTTAAAATACCGGTACAGCAATGAACAAAAACAACAGCAATGTCTTCAACAACAACAACAACAACAACAAAACACAGAGATGGAAGTAAATTCATTTTAAACATGTCAAGCCACATGCCAAAACGGCATTCAAGAAGATGAAAAGTGTTCTTACCAACAAATGCCAATCAGTTAATATCAGAAGAGAGGTCTTGACTGTTATATAGAACCGATACTCTGCTGTACGGTTGTGAGGCAAGAACGGTCAACACGCAAAGTCGGAACAAAATCGAGGTAACTGAAATTGGTTTCTGAGAAGAATGTTGAGAGTTCCATAGACAGCAAAGAAAACAAACCAGACAGTTTTGAAGGAGGCAGACGCAAGAAGATCATTAATAAACAAGATTAGAAAAAGACAACAATTACAGGACATTTTATGAGGAAAGAGAAATTAGAGCACCTGGTCGCAACTGGAATGGATGGAAGAAGAACACCAGGTAGATCCAGGGAGAAAATATTGGAATGGACTTGCAGGATGGCTGACGTCGGAGAGGGTGGGAGATACATGTAGGCCTACTTTGTTGCAGTGATAAGGGATAGATTTGTATGGAGGGCTATGATCCCCAACTCCATGTGGCAGGGCACATGATGATGATGATGATGACCCAGACTAAAAAAATGCGTATCTCTACATGCATGAAAGATTGTTTTGCATGTGATGTGTGTGTGTTAACAATCTAAGATAACATTAAATGTTATACTGACCACCACCACCACCAACACATTCACTCACACACATGGGGAGGTAGGGGTGAGAGAGAGAGGGGTAAATTTGTGTATAAATTATGCACATATCGTGTCAAAGACCCAGACAAGAATGATGCACATATTTGCTTATATGTAAAAGGTTGTTTTGCATGTGATGTGTTCTCTTTACAAAGATAACATTTATAGTTGTTTTGCTGCAGTTTGCATGTGATGTATTCTCTTTACAAAGATATTATTTATAGTTGTTATGCATGTGTTGTGTCCTCTTTACAAAGAAAACATACAAAGCAGCAATGAACAACCACAACAACAGCACACACAGTGACACACATCGAACAAGAACAGTGACACACATACACATACATGTACACACACATACAGTGATACATGACCAACAACAACAACATAAATAGGTTACTCACATGGTGGCCAGCTTCAGGTGTGTGATACTTCATACAGTAATTCCAACTGCCTAGGTGTTTATATGAGGTCACGCTTTATAACACACACCAGACTCAATACTTTTCCAGCCTACTTCCTACTGCTGAGTAGCCTACATTGTGATTTGGTTTTGTATGATATTGTAACATTGTGATTTGTTTTTGTATTTGTACATTGTGATTTGTTTTTGCATTTGTACATTGTGATTTGTTTTTGTATTTTAATGTAATAAGTTGACTTGTGTGCATGTGTGTATGTGTGAAGGAACAAATCAGCACAAACTGTCACAAATCCAAAGTTGTTAATGAAAGCATATTAGAGCTAGATCTACCAGTACTGTAACTACCATTGTAAATAATTATCAAATCTACCATTTTATCCTCTAGTATGAAAGACGTTTTTCTCAGTAGCTTTACTCTTAGATGATGGAGCGTGTTTTTTTCATTTTCCCCTGTGACTGCCCTACAAATTCAGCATGTTGAAGACAGGCCTACAGAGAAGAGAATCATCAACTACGTGACATGTCCGACAATGCTGGTGGGTGTTTCCAGTTCTGCCGCGCTAAATATAGCTGGCACTCAATTGTCTTATCTTTCACACTTTCGTTGAACTAGAAGTTTTTATGAGGCTCACAGTTTTGCAAACATGGGCTCCACACGTATCAAAGAATTATACCTGGTGCTATTTACCCAAAACTTACATATATACAAGAAAAGTTTACACTTTTATAGTATCACTAAATTGTGAAAGCTCCAAGCATTCTCCATGTTACACAGAAAACAGTGGTTTTATAGAAGCTGGGCCTGGCATTTGCGATGTCAGAACAATACAAGGCATTGGTGGGGTTCTGTGGTTGACACCGCAGAACGCTGAAGATAACATAGCAATGACTAAATAGGCAGAGTTGGAGAAAGGCAAACAGCCATGCGGTGGGAATGCGTTCCTATATGCATGATGCCACTTGTGCCTTGTGGCAGAGAAAATCCAAATGATCATGGCATAAGCCTTATGCCTGCACATAAGCTCGACATGTTGACTAGGTTGTGAGGGCCCACATTGTGTGTGGGTTTTGTAGCATATTTGTATCATTCTTTCATTAGAACAGTCATGGCTGCATTGAAATGACGTAGGCCTATCTACATCTGTAATGTTAAGAAGAAGGAAAACAAAATACTCCGGCAGTCTTGGCTACATTGAAATGGCATGTATGTAGGTCCTACTACATCTTTAATGTTAAAAAAAAAGTGAAAACAGAATACACCAGAAATGGATAAAAACACAACCAGCTGCCTAGTATAAACCAATGTCATATATAATACTGCATCAATCATCTGCAACTGATACAGTGCATGGCCTCATCTACCCACCAACATGATTAAAATAATATCATCATTATTGTAGCTCCTCCAGTCAGTCTTCCACCCCCCAAAAAATGAGCAACAGTGAACAGCCCCTCTGTCCTTGACACACACACAACACACACGCACACACACGTGTCATGACCTCAGAAAACAGTATTTACAAAGAATTAAGCTAGTGTGTGTGTGTGCGCGTGCGCGCGCGCACTACACATGCATGCACACAAACCCAAAGCAAAAGAAAATGGGAAAAAAAACCAGGCACATAAACACAGACAAAACAGACACATAAACACACAGATCAACAACAAACAAACAAGAAGACAATCTGTACCCTTCCTCCAACTGTCTTTTACATTTCTTTAAATTTGTTTTGTCTTTGATTCAAGAAAAGCTCAAATTTGTTCCATTTTGTGTATAGGATTTTGTGCTTCATTACTTTTTTAAAATGATATCTGTGTTTGCTTGATTGATGACAGATGACAGCACTTGTTCCGGTTTTTCCTTTCTTTTTGGTCAGATCAGGTAGAGGGTAGTGAGCATGTCAGTTTATATGTTGAGAACTGAGATTGAACTGGGAACATCAAGCCCTCTTTCCCAGGTAAAAGAGATCATGGGTGAGTCACCAAGAGTTGGCCCATCTGCTCATTTGGTTCAGGTGCCATGTGGGAAGTTAGACCTTTATGTGGACAAGTCCATTCAGTGGAGTACCGGTATTGGTCCAGTGATTAACACACTCGCCTACAGCATTGCCTGCCATTCATATTTCAAGAAAATTCTTTTTTTCTTGTTGGGACTTTTTTTTTTTAACTGATCCAGACAAAAATACCAAATGAGAGTGAAAAAAGAGGCTGTGCATTTGGCTTGTTAACCGTGATCGCAAGTCTGCTAGTGGAAGTCATTTAGTGGCATATATAGGCTTGTTTTGGTCAAAATGAATTAATGGACCTGCTGTAGTCTTTGTGCAGTGAGCATTTGCATTGCAAAGAAATTTGGGAGATAATGGCCAGTCACAGTTTTTGTTTTATGCCACACTCACTCCACACAAGATGCGATTAAAAGTTTGACCCAGCTGGTTGAGTCAAAGGGTTTGAAATGGTTGGTTGACACTTGTCTGCAGACAGTTTGACTTTGTTGGAAGTAATGGTGTCATTTCTCCTTCATACCTTCCATATAAGGTCAACATCTGATCTTCCGTTTGTTGATTTCTCACTATTTTAATCATATGGATGATGTATTCGTTGTCTGATCAATCTGAAAGTGATGCAGAATTTGAGTTTCAGATAGGAATAGTGGCATTGGTGGCTGCCTGCATGAGGTCTTATACTTACTAAAGGAAAAAGGATGCTGGACAAGACAGTGGGTCTGTAGGAGGAACAAGATGGATGCTTATTCGGCTTTTTGATTTACAGACTGATTGATCAAAGATTGCAACTGATAGTAATAACAGCGAAACTTGAGAAAAACACTGCATGTAATACTGTTTTCCCCATTTCCCAGACAATGTGTGGGAGATTTTTCCTCTTCTTGTCTCATTGACGTAATTCTAGTGAGAAGTGTCCCATAAATGTTCTTATTGTTGGTACAGTTTCAGCTTGTGTCCATTTGTATCCAGTTTGATGGCTAGATCACCTTGATAAAAAACACAATGCTTGTTTCTTCTTTTGACATAGTCGTATATGATCAGTTGAACGAAAATGGTGGATGCAGCGAAATCCGTAACCAGTTATGTGTCGTTGAACAGAAACTTGTTTGAGCAGAATCTTGATTTTCAGATGATTAAATAATTGTTTATGACTGGTTTTCATTCGAATACTTGCATTGTGTGATGTGCTCATTAGCTTCAGTCACCGCCCTGTCGAAGCAGAAACAAGATATGCATGTAACAGTGAAACAAAAAAGAGACTCCAGTGAAAGAAAAGCAGAGAAGTATGAAGTGTCATGAATAGTAGGCTACACATTTTTAACTGTTGTAAACTCAGTTATTGGGTTACAGTTGGACCGGTTTCATTACAGCCTGCGTAGTCATTACTCAAAACCGATTTTTTAGATAAATGTCTGTAATGCCTTCCTCCTCCCCTTGTATTTAAAAACAAAAAGAGATCAAATTATTATTTGTTTTCAGATATCAGTGCAGGAGAAATGAAGATTGACAGATCAAAACTGAAAAAATCCTCATCAGAGGTGGTAAGTTCTTTACATTCTTGTGTTGATATTAGAGTGATTCATCAATTGTGACATTGTTACTGTGTGTTTGATCTGTGGTACATTGTATTCTTTTGTTTGTTTTGTTTTAATGTGAGATATTTTAATGTTTGTGTCTCATTGTCTGGTCTCATTTGTGATCTTTGTCTCACCCTTTTACTTTTGCTCTTTGTTGGATCATTTGGTTTGTATAGTATTTGTTTTTGCCTGCTTTGCCATTTCTCAGTTTGAGTATACAGTAGGGGGCCTTCAGTTTTACTGGAGTTTTTCTTACAGGAATAAGAGGTGTAAGAGAAGAGATGGAAATGTGAAATTTGTGTCTAAATTAGAGAAAAGGATGATTGATGTAGAGTTGGAAAAATTGTCAAGAAGATAGTGAAGTGTAAAGATTATAGGTCTACTGTGTAGAAACTTGAATTATTGAATATGCTAGAGAGAGATATTAAAGTTATTTTATATGATTTGTAATTTTTACATTCACATATGGTTTCAAAGTTTGACTTTCAACAGCCGGCGGATTGCAAGACGCTAATCGAGAGAATCAAGTCATGTGCGGAGTCCGACCTTCTGCAAGTTCTCAAGGATGTGAAATCATGGACGTTTGGAAAGGTCTGTCTGCTGATATAATTTTTTAAAACTTGTCACTGCCTTTAATAAAAAAGGGTAAAATGAAATTTGATTGAAAATGGATAATTGAAATTGCTTGAAAATAGGACTATCCTATGAGTAGAAAGCGTTTCCAGCTGTAAATAGATTCTAGAAACCTTCCTCTTTCTAAAACTGTCATGAGTTTTGGTGATGTACCGAATATGAATTATATATGGATTATTATTATGGGTTATCATTATGGATGTATCGGTGATAAGATCTTGGTTGCGGCAGTGAAATGACTGAATTTTGTGTCACTATAAAATTGTGAAAAAGTACCCAGTAAAAAATGCAAAATACCACAGAAATTTATAGACATTTCTTAATCAATACAAACAGTTGAGTTTGGTCGAAGATTTTGAGTTTCAACCAGTTGGTTGTATTGAAAGCGCATGCATTCTGTTTCATTGGAGACAGTGACTTGTGTTGCAAGTACATACAGTGGGTAGTATTGCAAGTGCTTGTGTTCTGTTTCAGTGCGAACTGTATCACTGGGCTGATGTGCTGGACCAGTTTGATGGTGTGTTGGAGAAGGGATGTGCGCACCAGTGCAACAAGTCGTGGACCATGGCTTGCGACCTCCCTGACAATGCTCAGGTCAGAAAAAAGGACACTGGTGACCTTTTGATTCTGATGTCATGACTACTAATTGTTGTGTTCAAAATGAGTGTTAATTGATTTTTAAGTTATTTTCATGAAGTGTACATAAAAGCTCCACCCTTTCCCCTTCCTCCCTGGAAAAAAGGGTTTGAAAAACAAAATCCTACCCTGCACATGCAGACATGCATTTCGGTAGGGGGGAGGGAGAAAAATGAGGAAAGAATATGTTGAAAAAAAAAAGATGTATGTTTAATTTTTTTGCACTTTAGAATTATGGAAAAAACAATGTAAATGAAAGCGTCTTAAGACTTATTATCGGAAACAAAAATAGCGTTGTATGATACAGTTTGAATAATGAGCAGTAGAAGAAAGACTTCATTTTAGTACAGACTCTTTTTAGATAAAGCTTAAAACGATCCTGCATACAAATATTTCAAGTAATGAAAAGTAGAAATGACACTAGCAGATAAAGTTAATTGATACATATCAAGAGTCGGAATTTGGTATAGTTTGCGTCTAACTTTATGCCTGTGTGAGACCCTTCATCGGAATGGGTGTTGGCCATGCATAGTAAGGATCAAATCATTAGCAGGAGTATGGTAGAGTTGGCTGTCAATCTGAGTGCTAATAAGATTAACAGTGGCAATGCTGACTATTGCAGCTGAAGCAACTGCTGCTGGAGGTGGTGCGGTTTACAGCCCTGCTGATCGAGCACAGCTTTTCACGCCACCTGTACAGCTCCATGGAGCATCTCACCACTCTCCTTGCCTCTTGTGACATGTACGTCGTGCTGGCCGTCCTCAACCTTCTCTACGTCTTCAGGTACAGAACCCTTCTTTGAATTGTATATTCTGTACTGTGTCTCACATGTGCTGGTTGTAGCAACTGTTCGTGGAGGCCTGAGCCTGTACAAAATTATTCGTTTGTAGCAAGAGGCACCAAGAAAGGTTTAGCTGACTGTTGCCAGTCAACACTCATAAGGCATGTATATTTGTTTATTGGAATTTTACACCCTTCCTTTCTGTGTTAAAAAAAGGACTTTTTGATACCAGTCCTCACTTTCTCCTCCTTTCAGTAGTGCCCCCCTCTGCTGTCATAAAGTAAAGATAGTCATACTGAGAAGGGGTTCCAGTACCACATCTTTTTGTAGGAAGGGTGTTGGTGGCTGGGTGGATGAGTAGGCCTACATGGTGTGTGTGTGTGTGTTGTGTGTGTGTGTGTGTGTGTGTGTTGTGTGTGTGTGTGTGAGAGAGAGAAAGTTTTTTGCATTAGTTCCTGTAACTGTTTGACTAAATGAGTTTATAGTGTTGGATGACAGTTATTTCAGCATATTTATTTTTCCCCTTTGTTTTTTAAAGCATCAGAGCTTAGTATTGTTGGTGTTCATTGTTTGTCTCTTATCCTTTATCTAGTAAGGGGAGTGCATTGTATAAGTACTTTCTTTTGTCTTCTTTTCTTGTAGGCTACTTATTTATAGAAAATACAACTTTGGGTGTGGTGGAATGTTTCTTACACATGTGTGTCATATTAAAAGGTGTACATGTATGTATTTCTGGTTATTTTTGCAGTAAAAGGTCCAATTTCATCACCCGCATGAACCCAGAGAAACGCCAGGCCTTGATTGTTCGCCTGACTCACTTAGCAGAGGTCAGTTTGATCAGTGTGGATCACGCTAGATAAAATAGTTTGGATCACGCTAGGTAAAATTGTTTGGATCAGGCTAGGTAAAATTGTTTGGATCAGGCTAGGTAAAATTGTTTGGATCAGGCTAGGTAAAATTGTTTGGATCAGGCTAGGTGAAATTGTTTGGATCACGCTAGGTAAATTGTTTGGATCAGGCATAGTTTGGATCAGGTTAGGTGAAATGTTTGGATCAGGCTAGGTGAAATTGTTTGGATCAGGTTAGGTAAAATTGTTTGGATCAGGCTAGGTGAAATTGTTTGGATCAGGCTAGGTAAATTGTTTGGATCAGGCTAGGTGAAATTGTTTGGATCAGGCTAGGTAAAATTGTTTGGATCAGGCTAGGTGAAATTGTTTGGATCAGGCTAGGTAAAATTGTTTGGATCACGCTAGGTAAATTGTTTGGATCAGGCATAGTTTGGATCAGGTTAGGTAAAATTGTTTGGATCAGGCTAGGTGAAATTGTTTGGATCAGGCTAGGTAAAATTGTTTGGATCAGGCTAGGTGAAATTGTTTGGATCAGGCTAGGTAAAATTGTTTGGACCAGGCTAGGTGAAATTGTTTGGATCAGGCTAGGTAAAATAGTTTGGATCAGGCTAGGTGAAATAGTTTGGATCAGGTTAGGTAAAATAGTTTGGATCAGGTTAGGTGAAATTGTTTGGATCAGGCTAGGTGAAATTGTTTGGATCAGGCTAGGTGAAATTGTTTGGATCAGGCTAGGTGAAATTGTTTGGATCAGGCTAGGTGAAATTGTTTGGATCAGGCTAGGTAAAATTGTTTGGATCAGGCTAGGTAAAATAGTTTGGATCAGGCTAGGTGAAATTGTTTGGATCAGGTTAGGTAAAATAGTTTGGATCAGGCTAGGTGAAATTGTTTGGATCAGGCTAGGTGAAATTGTTTGGATCAGGCTAGGTGAAATTGTTTGGATCAGGCTAGGTGAAATTGTTTGGATCAAGCTAGGTGAAATTGTTTGGATCAGGCTAGGTAAAATTGTTTGGATCAGGCTAGGTGAAATTGTTTGGATCAGGCTAGGTAAAATTGTTTGGATCAGGCTAGGTGAAATTGTTTGGATCAGGCTAGGTAAAATAGTTTGGATCAGGCTAGGTAAAATTGTTTGGATCAGGCTAGGTGAAATTGTTTGGATCAGGCTAGGTGAAATAGTTTGGATCAGGCTAGGTGAAATTGTTTGGATCAGGCTAGGTAAAATTGTTTGGATCAGGCTAGGTGAAATAGTTTGGATGAGGTTAGGTGAAATTGTTTGGATCAGGCTAGGTAAAATATGTAGTTTGGATCAGGCTAGGTGAAATAGTTTGGATCAGGCTAGGTGAAATAGTTTGGATCAGGCTAGGTGAAATGTAGTCAGGGGATTGCATGAGGGAAGCATTACTCACTCTCCTTTAGCAGAGGTCAGTGGTGTTAGGCTTTTCGAGGCCTTTGTTTAAATTTAATAGGAGATGGAAGGAGTGATAGGGTGGGAAATGACATGTAGAGCTCAATGACATATACAGTCACACTGAAATGGAAAGACAGGTAGGCCTGAAGGTGGAGCCCCATGTTAATATCTTCCTGCACGCAGTGGCACAGGTTTGAAAAAGAGGCCTGCCAATCTGACTGCTTGAGTTCGTTCCTGAATGGGAACATTTGTCCATATGGCTTCCAGTGTACCAGTTATGAATGGGTACTATACCTTATTCAGTGTTGGTGACAATTGAGAAGGGAGAAGAGTGGGACCTGCCCTCAAACAACTGACCAGAGAGAGTGAGAACTGAGGCCTCTGCTGCCTCACTTTCTTATGACTCGGGGTTTATAATATTACCTTAACCAACCTGTTACATTGCAACAGTGAAGGTTGATGTCATTAAATGTGACTCGGTTGCAACAGTGAGGGTTGGACGACATAAAGTACGACTCAGCTAAGGGTTATGGTATTACCTTTACCATCCTGTTTTATTGAAACGGTGACAGATGTCATAATGTAGTGAGCACTGTCAGTATAAATCTGGATTGAAAGAATGGTTATCTACCACTTCGCTTTAACTCATCCCCAAGAACGATCTGTTAGTTACTGTGTAAGTTGCCGTATCCTTTTGGGATACTAATGGAATAAATTGGTTTTAATTTTAAAACTTTGCTTTGAAATTACTTACTGAATTTTGGTCAAACTATAATTATGTCTGTCTGTTATTTTGATGCATTTTTGTTGTTGTTGTTTTCGGGTTTTTTTTTTTTTTTTTGTGTATGCGCATCTGTTTGAAAGCTCAAAATGAGTTGTTATGTGTGTGTTGTTCTGTCTTTCAGAGTTGGGGAGGAAAAGAAAACGGTTTTGGATTGGCAGAATGTTGTAAAAATCTACCCTGCACTGTGAGTACTATGCACTTCCCATGAATTTGTAGGATTTATAAGTTTTGATTGTTATGTATAGGTCTGTTACGTTTTTTATGCTTTTTGTAATATTCAAGTCTCAGAAAGTTTTTTTCATAGTAAATGGAACTTTGGAAATATGAATTGTGATTGACATTTTTTTGTAAAGTTGTTGGCACTTTTCTAACACCACCCTCTCCCCAGCAACCTCTGAATAATTTTTTTTCGTAAGTTGTCAGTATCGCACTCACAGGGATGTGAGTATAAGTTGTTAATGTTGCATTCATGGGGATGTGTTATAAGTTGTTAGTATTGCATTTATGGGGTGTGTGTATGTATGATAAGTTAATATTGCATTCATGGGGTGTGTGTATAGGTTATTGACATTGTACTCATTGTGTGGGGGGGGGGGGGGGGGGGGTTGTGTGTAGAAAAAGTTATTCACTCTTACGGATGTGAATAAGTTATTAATATTGCACTTGTGGGGATGTATGGTATTGATTGCAGTTGTATGTTTATTTTAGTACCACATAACGTAACCATATCTTACAAAGTTCATTCAGCTAATGCGATACCTCATGCTACTGCAAAATATTTGACCGGATGGATATTTTGCAGTTAGTATGGTGTTTTTCATTGGTTGAGCTTATGCACTTGTAAGATATGGTAAGTATGTTTATTCAGAGGGAATTGATAGGAAAAAAAAATGTTTAGGTATATGTTTCTGTTATTAATAGATTTATTTTCAATAAGCAGGTCTAAAATCATGGAATGGTTATTAAAAAGTATTTTGCCTTGAAGTGGATTAAATGCATCCTGGTGAAATGGCACTAAACCAGAAAAGTAAAAAACGAAAAAGAAAATGACAGTGGTAAGTTTTTTTTAAATTGAATGGTTGTTTTGTTATGATTATTTATGTATTTAATAAATGTTGGTGATAATTTATAAAGTCAAGTAAGTGTGTTCATTTATTTTATGAATGTGTATTTATTTCTTTGTTCCAACAGAGTTATCCTGGCAGTGCAACCACGCTTCACTTTGAGTTTTACACAGAAAGCAAGGATGACAAATCCAATAAAAAGGTGTGTGTGTGTGTGTGTGGAAGCCTGCTGGTTTGTCAATATCCATGTTTTAGTAGCACATAGGAACCAGATAAAAAAAAAATCACGAAAATAGAATCAGCATGCATATTTAATACTACCAAACAAGACAGATGCAAATTTTCGGCCAACTGGCCTTTTCAAGCATACACGTAAGATCACAAACGAACAAACACCAAACACAAAATCTAGAGGGAAAAGTCTAAAACTTTACTGCTGCTTTGTCTAGTTCAGGTGATGCTTTTCCTCTGCTAGCGAAGTACGTCTTAAGTGTCAACACTCTGCTTTCTGCGCTTCGCTCAGCCTTCTTAGTGTACCTGCTGTGTTCTCCCAGCTAAGCTTCTCGGTATTCTTCACCTGTTTTAATTGGTCTTTACCTTTCTTTCTTCACTGGCACTGTATTTGGAGCTCCCTTTTTTTCCAGTGTCTTTAACCCTTTCTTCAGTATCTTATAGTATACTTTCTCTTGTCAACTGTTGTCAACTTCGGCAGGAGGGGAGTAAGTCTGGATCTTTAGATCCTTAGTCTTAGCATTTACTGGTTTCTCCACATAACCCACTTTGATACTCTCTTGAGCAGCTCTTTTTTCCTCTTTCAGGGGAAAACTATTGTTTCTGTTCCCGAACGACCTGTGATCGTTCAACCATTGTTTTTCTTGCACTCTTGAGTTTTTATGTTTCTGTAAAAGCATCACTCGAACTGGAACTGGAGAATGGATGGGCTTGACAGGGACACTTGGTGGTGGACATCTTTTCACCGATTGCTCGACCACCCAGTTGAATATTTTACAGTTGATTTGGTGTTTCACATTAGTTGAGCTTATGCACTTGTAATTTATGGTAAGTATGCTTATTAAAAAGGGATTCAAATAAAATCCCCTGATTATTTTTAATTGATTCAGAGTACCACATTGATTTCACTGTATCATGCATTCCAGATTAATAGGCATTGAATTGTCTGATAAATTGCTGACAGATAATAGAAATTTTTCTTGTGACTATTCTCATAGCTTGGAGTGGATTCTGTTTCCAGTTGTGTAAACTGATTATTGTTGCATGTTCAATGAGGAAGGTCTTGTAAGTGAATAGTTTTAGGGGATCACAAGAACAGTATAGCAACATACACTCTACCATATCCACCATCTCTTGCAGTAGGCTCAGGATTGCTCTCTTTCAGCCAGAACCCACCCAAGATCACAAAAAAATCAGGACAGGGGTGGAAATTCTTCTTCGATCCATAGATTTCTGCAGCAGAAAGAATAAATTTCCTGGGATTACATGTGCCCTTTCCATAGAAAATCAGTATCTTGCTTTTTTTTTTCCAAAGTAGAGCAAGTTTAGAAAACAATGAGTAGGCCTACAATTAGTGATTTTAATATGTGCTTGTATATGAAATTAATAGTGCAGAAAATGCCTTTTCTGAGTACTCTGAATGTGATCTGATGACTGAAAAAAGCACCAGATTGCGCAGATGTTAATCCCTTGAAATGTTTTTCTGGGGGAGCATGCCCCCAGATCACCCTAGATTTTAGCTTTTTTCCAGCAGTTTTCATCGCTGATAGTAAGTAGACGCCTCCCAACATATGTTCCCTACCCACAGTAGCAAGTCATGTATAAGTTATTTCCTCTTCTCTTTTCCAGCCATGACAGTAATCAAGCAGGTCGCTTTTGTCTCTGTTCGAGCTAAACATTTTCTTGTGAACTGTACCCTTTTTGGTTCATCTTTAGCTCAGTCATCAAGTTCCTAATGCTGTCTCGCTTCAAGTAAGATGTAATTTTTCTTTTGTTTCTTCCCAGTTAGGTGGTTGACACATTTTGATGTTCAACCCTGGGAATCCCATAAGAGGGATTGCACACAGTGTGATAATTGCTGGAGCACCAACACCCTCAGAACTCAGAGGCCATGGATTTGGTAGGGTGCATGACACCAGGGAAGAAATTTTTTTCACGTAAATTCCTCTTTACTTAGTACACTTTCCATAAGCAGTTCTTAGCTCCATGCAGCTATCCCCTCTTCCAGCACTTCTAGTGGTCTTCCCATAAAGCCGTGACAAAGAGGAAGAGGAAGTGTATGTGCGACCTGGCATTGTGGGTGGGAACATTTGTTTGGAGATATCCCCTTACCAATTTCTCATGTGTTTTTGTTTTGTTGGGTTCCATTGAAACACAGTGCAATCATTGCCATATTACATAAATTGGATATGTAATTGTACTAGCCATGGCAATGTACATGAAAAAATCCTTTGTTGAAAACTAAAATTGTTTGAAATTCATGAAGGATTAGCACTGAGTAACGAGTCTTTTGTTCAGGAAGATTGTGAGTGGTCAGATCATGTGCTGTATCTGAACCGTTTGTGCTATATCTCATCTGTGTGCTTGGTCTGGATAAAATGTGAGAGCGTGCACACGTGTACTTGTCACCTGTGAACATTTACAAATTTGTTTAGGCAGTTTGACTTGTAGTATATCTGTGATCAAGACAGCTGTATGTATATGTTTTCAGTGATTGAGGCAGCTGTGCGTTTGTGTGTACATGTGTGTGCATTTAGTGTGCATGTGTTTGTATGTGTGTTCAGGGTTCAAATGCGGTACAGAGTATACACATGGAGAATGTAGACCGCTGTGAGAAACTGCCGACACAGATCATGGAGGAGCTGTTGGAGACTTTCTCCATTCCTTCCAACAAACAGGTGGGTCATCCAGGTGATTCCTCTCACTTATGCTAATGTGGCTTGTGTTTCGTAATGTTATGGATGACATCAACACAATGCAGGAAGTCTTGTAATTCATATTTCAAGTTTATTGGAAAAAAATCTCCCATTTACCATAGTGTACTCTCATTTCTTAAATAACTTGGTAGAGAAATATTATGTATACTCTAAAATCCTTGAAGGTGTGGGTGGGTTGGAAAATTATTAAATGTTGAGGACAAATGCAGTGAGGACATCTCAGGAACATTGAAAACAGCTGTGTGTGTTATGAAGTTTAAGTTTCTCTATACAGCTTTTTTATGTGCATTTTAGGTTTAGTTTTTTTTTACTATAACTTTAAAATTGGTTAATGAAATTTCCCAAGAAAATAGTGCCCAGTCCTGTCTGTGATCTTTTTTTTTAATTATCATAGTTAATTCAGTTTGTGTTGTTGATTTTTGCAGACAGGCACAAGGTGTTATTCATAAATTGCCCGGACAGAGGAATGAAATAAGTGACATGTGTGGTGTTAAAAGAGGACCAGTATAGAGACATAGTTGTGTGTGAATGTGCAGGTGCTGCTGTACACACACATACGTCTGGCTCACCTTTTCCCCTGCTACAGTGCCAGACTACAGTGTGTCCAAGCTCGACTACAGGCCATTTCTATTTTAGGTCAGTGTTTTGGCCAAGTCTGTTTTTTGCCATTCTGTGTTATGATAATGGTGTTTTGAATGAGTGTATGCATATTTGTTGTTTGGCCCACACTGTAGCAGGCATTGCGTTGCTGCAAAGTGTCCATACTCTGTTTACAGATCGTAGTCGGTGTAGGCAAGCTCAGTCAATTTTTTTGTCATTATTGCTGCATGGGAGTGTGTGTATATATTTGTTTTGTTTTGTTTATATGTTGAGGTGTTTTATTTTGTGTGTGTGCCATAGACAGCCTTTTTGGTACTGTGAGATTTTCATTTTCAACTGCCTTGGGGAAAAAAAAAAAGATTGTTTCAGATTGACTTGATGGTATGTGTGTGCGTGTGCATGTGTGTATGAGTGTGTGTGTGTGTTGTGCGTGCATGCGTGCGTGTGTGTGTGTGTGTGTGTGAGAGAGAGAGAGGATAGTGAAACCCTATGTGATGGAAACTTTTTAGGGTAATAGATACATCTACATGGAGAATATTTGTGAAAATCCTAACATTTATGGTGGTTTTGACTGCAGTTTACGCTAATGCCATACAAGACAACCTGAATGTGATACTGTACCCTGGTCTGATTGAGGAACTGGTGGACATCATTGAGATTTCTGACAACTGCCTTGTAGTGAGTGGCTTGACTATCAGCCTCTGAGTGTGCAGGTTTATTTGCACCTAGCAAATTGTGTTGTGGTATACTTAGTTTAATGCTGATTTCTGTTACTTGGTTTGATAACATTTGTGGTATTTTCTCCTTTTCCAGAACTGATGATGAGCGAAAAGCTTGAAAATTTCAGAAGTATTTCAGAATAATTTCAAACATGGTTTGCCAATAAAAAATGAAGTATATAGTGTTACACTTATTGATATGTGTGAGTAAAACACATTCTCCTGAGATATTTTCTTATAAAGATACTATAATGTTGCTCAGCCAGCTTACTTCAGATTTTAATTCTGTTGTAACTTGTTTTAGGGCTGGACTTGTTTGTCGTAGATATGTCTTGGCTCATGGACAAAGGTAGACTAATTACTTTTCTTTTTTTAGTATTTTTTCTTAGAAAATCTGAAAATTAAAGAATGAGAAGTGATGGCAGATGAGGTGTGAAAGAGATATAAAACTGGCACCTTACTGAAACCACATCAGGCCAGTCCAGAGTAATATGGAACAGGTGATAGTACAGACAGTGACGTGTTTTCTCTTGGTTTTTTTTTGCTAACAAGAAGTAGACAAATACACAAATGCTCTTCAGTTCTTTTTGTGCTTATGTTGTGTATGTATATGTGTGTATGCTGTGCAGGATATTAAAGCAGCAGCTCTCAGGACTCTGACATCCATCATTCACATGAGAGGAATCCAAAGTATGTTGTGCTTTTATTTTGTATTTGTGTTTACTTATTTATTTCATAGGTTTACTTTATTGACAAATTCTGTTGGCTTTCTATAGATTTTCTGTGGGTAAAAATTTGACAATATAAACCCTTATATGATTTCATATTGATATTTTAAAAATTTCTAACAAATAGAAACAGAAACACATGAAAAGAGAATGAGAAGTCTTGAACAAGACAGATGCAGAGTTTTGGTCATTTGGCTGTTGTTAGGCATATGCAAAAGACAAAAAGAAACCAATTCACTAGGTGTAGGACTAAAAAGAAAAAAGTCAGACAAGCTCTCTGATATGAACAGAATTTGCTTGTCAGGGAAAGTTATCTGGGCTGTTGGTTTTGTCCTAATATAGTGATTTTGCTTCTTTGTTGTCTTTTTGTGCAAGGGTGACAAATATTGTATTTCGTAGTCTCAGCAAGCACGCATTCTCAGTCTATTGTCATTCTGTTTTCATACGTTACTGTTTTGATCAGTGTTATAGTGTTTTTTAAAAAAAAGTGCTTCAAAATCAGAAGGCTTACGTTTTCCATGGCTAAACAATATTTTTAACAAGAACAGTGTTTTGGGGACTACTGATGTGAAAAGCAGTTTTTCTGGAATGGAAGTATTTCATAAGACATGAAAAAGCCAGTTTCTGTATTGGGAGGTGTTTTTCATTCACTGTCATCCTTACTTAATTTTAATTTAATTTTTTGATCATTGCACTTAAGGAGACACTGTCTTTTTTTGCCCCATTTTCTGTGCCACCATAATGGCCAGAGAAGTGGCACAGTTTTTACAATGTGATGATGATGAT
Organism: Monoplex corrugatus; assembly: GCA_030674185.1. NCBI lineage: Eukaryota > Metazoa > Mollusca > Gastropoda > Littorinimorpha > Ranellidae > Monoplex > Monoplex corrugatus. The sequence continues at coordinate 92,820,982 of CM060312.1, forward strand.
GGTGTGGTGGTTAAGATGATGATCATGATGCTCTAGAGTTCCATCTAGGATTGAGACTGCGTGACAGGGCTATTTGATTACTATCATGATATATCCTGGCGTCAACTAGGCTCAGGAGATACAGACACCTGTGGTGTTGGTCAGAAGATCTGAGCAACACCCTCAATGATGCATCCATAAAGTGGACGAGACTGGATTGTGTGGTCCCAGTCTTCCCAATGAACCCATAGCATGCTCAGCTGTGGGTAGGAGCTGGTTGGGGCTGAAAAATCCCACAGTGATTTTTGAAGATCTGATGGGGATTCAAACCCACAACCTTCCAGTTGGTAGTCCATTGCACTAACCACTCCATTACAGCGATTGGTATCTTGTTTGTAAGTTAGTCTGTGAACAATTATGTAAGTATAATTTCTTGAATGAAGTAAAATTTAGTGAAATATTACTTTATTTTTCCTTTTTCTCAGTGGCAATGGTGCATGTGTGTGTGAATACTGCAAAACTTTAAAGAGGACTTTATACAAACTTATTCCTGACCCATCAGCTCGCTTGTACAGATTTCAGTATCAAAAATGAAATGCCCTTTTTTTTGCATTTTTTTTTTTTTTTTTTTGTATTTTGTTCAGTATTCAATTTTTTTTTTAATTGAAGAAAAAAACAGAAACCTCATTTTATTAGTATTGTGCCATATCCATGATTATCCTGTGCACTGTGACATGTATGTAGTAATTGTGTCTGCAGAAACAAATATTTATTCGTAAGAATGGTCTCAGTGTCTCAAAAAATAAATCCAGGTTGAACAACATCATCGACTCCACGGGGGCGGCCTCCTACCATGGATTCTTGCCTGTGCTTGTCAGAACTTGCATCCAGCACATGATTGGTCAGTCCTTGTTTTGATTCGCTGTCTGTCTCTTGTCACTTTCACTTTACTAACTGTTGCTTCTCTCTCTCTGTCTGTCTGTCTGTCTCTTTTTTATTTCTCCCCCTCTGTGTACCTGTTTCTCTGTCTGTTTGTCTTTCTTTCTCTCTCTCTCTCATATGTATTTTCTATCGAGACCCTTTTTGCCCTTTACTTTCCCCCATGTCTCTTCTTCACTTTCATCCTCATCTGCATGTTGCTCTTCAATTTGTTTTTATCTTATGTTGATGCTTTGTGGATGCAGAAATCTGTTTTTCTTTTGTAGTTATAAGCAGGTATATGTAGAGTAAGCAAAGACATGCATTTCTTTCTCTTGTACTTGTAGCTTTTAGCAGATGTAACATCACTTTCTCTTGTACTTGTAGCTTTTAGCAGATGTAACATCACTTTCTCTTGTACTTGTAGCTTTTAGCAGATGTAAAGTGAATTAGCTATGGTGAGTTTGCAAAGTAGCGTTTAATCAATCACTTCTGCTGTTGAAAGAGAAAACATTGTTATTGTCATGTCATTATATTTTTCTACCTTTCTTTGTCAGTTACTCTGATGACTTGTCTGTAAAATGGAAATGTAGAAAAAGTCAATTTATGACAGAAAAGAAAGGAAATCCATAAAATAAGCACCAAGAAGCTTTAGTTTTCTGTCAAGACAATGTGTTTACAATCTCTCAGTTTAAGATTGTCTTGATAGAAGATAGTAATCTTTATGTACTTGAGAAGTAGACTAAGTTTCAGGAATTTTAACCCTTTGACTCCTGCACCCTGTACACCAGCATCCTGCATTCTCAGCCATGCTAGCAAAGCAAAAACTTAACCCTTTGACTCTTTCATATTTATCATCTTTGGAAGACACTTGTGTAAAGTTAGAAGGTGTTGTAGAAACAGGAATGATGCTGACACATGCATACATGCTGTTCTTGATGATTGAATTTGATGGAGTCAAAGGGTTAAGTTTTTGCTGTTGGTGGATATGATGTGATAGCCAAAGGGTTAAGCTGTAAAAGAGAATGAGGGTTGGAGGTACAGAAAAATACATATTTATCATCTTTGGAAGACACTTGTGTAAAGTTAGAAGGTGTTGTAGAAACAGGAATGATGCTGACACATGCATACATGCTGTTCTTGATGATTGAATTTACCTTTTGTTCTCTACCTTTCACTTCTCTTATTCCACTACAAAAGATAATCCTTTCATCACCCAGCAGGAAGCTGGTGGACCAGGTGGTGGAGTAAAAGGCTTAGTTAACTCTGGAGCTGGTGGGTAGGGAGAGGGGTTGAATGGGTTGATTATAAAATCACAACAAACCTTACGTCATTATGATGTGTCATTCTAGTTCATCTCCACAATTGAGAGAGGAGAGATATTATATGCGATCTAGTATTTTTCACATTTATATGCAATATTTTTCAAACGAGTAATGGAATGAATGAAATGGTAACAATTTATCAGGTCAGGTGGTTACCCAAAACAAAATCATCACCCATGGTAAAAGCATCAGGTGTGATCGACAAATGGCAGCACATGCTGCAACCGTTTCTTATTGAACAAAAATATTTGTGAAGTTCTAAATAAAAGTATACCCCCACTTGTAGTAATATTCATGTTACATATTTTAAAACAATGGATAATATGATGGTCCATTAAAATAGATGTAGAACTTCATGTTTGATTGCTGTTGATGTGTAGTATGTCCTGTTCTGATGGAACCCAAGCCCCATGTGACAAACCCGTACTTCATCTCTTATGTCATCTTGTTCCACTCTTGATTCTGAGTCTTTTTCCCCATGTGTTTTTCTCAGATTTATGTATGCACATTATTTTGCCCAAACTATGCAAATGTTATGTTGCTGCACATTCTGCATATTCCATCTTTGGTAGGGGTGCATTTTGGATGTTCCCATATTTCAGTAAGCCAGTGAACACCAGCATGACTTTACAGATCTTTAACTCACTTATTTGATGGTCATGTGTGTACACATGAAAGGCTTTGGCAAGTCTGCCCACATATTGACCTGGGAGATCAGAAAAATCTCCACTCTTTACCCACCAACTTTTCTTCTCATGTATAACATGTTTATGAATTTTTCTTACTGTTGTTGTATGCATTCAGTGTCAGTAGGTTGCAAACTTTTTATATAGAAATGTCGTTAACATAACAGGCAAGTACTGTTTTTGACCTGTATGAAATAGCTTTTATGCAGTTATGTTGGCACAGTTGTTCAGTATATGCAAGTTATAGTAGTAGTTTGTGTGTGTGTGTGTGCATGCATATGTGTGTGTGTGTGCGTGCATGTGTGTGAGTGTGTGTATCTCTGTGTGTGTGTGTATATGTATGTGTATGTGTATTACTCTTAATTGAGTGTGTATAAACATATTTTCAGATCCCGATCTGGAACCCTTCCCCCAGCAGTACGCCACGGCTCTGTTCTCCTTCCTGTACCACCTGGCCAGCTATGAAAATGGTAAGAGCGTGATGTGTGCCTCTGGTTGGGAAAGATTACAGGAGTTTGTGATAAACTCTGAGCTGATTTTATGTGTATATGTGTGACTGTGCACACACGCATGAAATGATGGGCCCTGGCCACTTCTTCAGCCCTTGCATATTTTACTCCATTTAAGGATATCCTGGCAGCGGCATATAGGCATTCAGAAAACCCCTTCATTAATCACTACCTTGGTGGAACATCTTCCTGTTAAAATTCAGCTGTGGTTTCTGATTTGGTGTATATAGAGTTAAAATGAGCGTTTGTGTCTCAAATCCATATTTAACTAGTATACTTCATGAGGTAAAAACCCAGATTCCTGCCTGTCCAGCCCTACTCATATCGCTCTGGTAAAAGATCCCTGTGATGGCCAGAAGAATTAGGCTTGATGGGAATTAGCCAGTCCTCACTGAGTGGAAGGATCGCTGACTGATCAGGGTGGATCACACGGGAGCCATAGACAGGTACATGAATTTTGGCCAGTGATAGAGATTGATACTAGTCAGGTTAGTTGTGGATTTTGAAGGTTACTCAAGGATTTGAGAAAAAAATCCTCATTTAAATGAAAAATGGATAGTGAAAAATGGATGAAAGATCTTTATAATGGTTGTCCAGATTTCAACTCTTTAAGTTTGGACTTTTAATAGCACATAACTGAATCATGTCTTATAAGTTCATAAGCTCAGCAGGTGTGAAAGACCTGTTGAAGCCTCTTGGTAAGAATGTTCCTTTATTTTTGATCTCCCAGCTTTGGTAGCCATTTACTCAAAATGATTGCTTCAGCATTTCTTAAAATATCTGTAAATCATGTTGGGGTAGAAAGCTAGAACAGTACATGATATTTCAAGTGAAATCTACAAACAGTAGTTTTCAGTAACGTCAAATTCACCCAACATCCACATAAGGCTTATTATTAATCCTTTGGTCAGATGGAGTCAATGTTGCGATTTTTAATGTAATATGTGTACGTTTGTGTGTGTTTAACAGGGGTGGAAGCTTTGGTGGCCTGTGGCATGATGGAAGCTCTCCTCAAAGTTATCAACTGGTATTCTGAGGGTCAGGAGCATATAACAGTAAGTGTGTGTGTGTGTTTGCACGTGCTTATGCATAAGAGAGAGAGAGAGAGAGTGTGTGTGTGTGTATGTGTGTGCATGCATGTGCAGATGAAAGATGCATTTAAAGTAGTGTTTTACCAATATTTCTAAGAGAAAAGATACACCTGAGATACAGAAAAGACATGATGTATACAAATGTCTTCAGTATTAGTGTAATACTATGAATTGATATTAGTGTGATACAAGAAATTGCTACTTGTTTCTTGATGATATCTACCAGTATTAAAATAATAAGACAGTGTTACTCATAAAAGTTTTTATGGTACGCATAAAAGATGAACACAAATTTTCACAGTCAATTCTTTATCACATGATTGATTGGAAACTACCATATAGTGCGTCATATGTGTGTTGTTTGATTTCAGTTTGTGACACGAGCAGTTCGTGTGATTGATTTGATCACCAACATGGACATGGCAGCTTTTCAGGCCCATGGTGGTCTGCAGGCCTTCATCAACCGGTTGGAAGTAAGTTACACTGTTCTGACTAGGGGGGAAAATGGATTTTGTGTGTGTTTCCCTCTTTGTGTATGTGTGTGTCATTATGCATGCATGTGTGCGTGCTATTGATGATTAGTTCTACTAGAGTCTGTCTGTCATGACTGTCCTTTGATTTGAACAATAGATGAAAACGTTTTGGCAATTTTGAAACTTGTGAGCAGATGTATGCTTCATACAAGGTGAAAAAGCAGGATGCACAATTTTTTTCATGCTGAGATTTTAGCACATCTTGCTTTCTTTATCTAAAATTTGTTTTTTCATGCAGAGGTCTTGCATATATCCCTACTGTACTGTGAGGCCTTATTGACTTAGAGGTATGACCGAAATCTGTATGAGTTGAGATATGGCTCAGAGTTGTGGAGGGTAAAGCAGGAAGGGAAAGGGCCCATGGTTTTACAGACCTCAGTAAAGGTGAAGTCTCTGTCACCTCACATATTGTACTACCTCAGGATTTTTGTATCTGTTTCTGTAATAATTCGCATGTAGGCTGTTCAGAACTGTAGTGTACTGTAATGCTTCGCTTGTTCACATCGAGAGTCTTCAAAGTGGTTTGGTTTTATCTGTGACAGCATGAGGTAAGTTTGTGTCGGAGAGAGCAGCCGTTTGTGGTGCGACCCCAGAACCGTGTGTCGAGCATAGACTCGAACCCTGAGTCCCCCCCAGCCGCTGTGGACATGGACACCAGCCAGAGTGGGGATCGCCCCTCCACCACTGATCCTGTACCCTCCACCTCTTCCTCTACCGTTGGCTCCTCCGTTGACTGTGAAAAACCCAGACCTGGTATGTCCGCTTCAGTTTTGAATTGTGTGTGTTTCTAATATGTTATGTATGTGCGTGCGTATATATGTATGTACATACCTATGTATGGGTGTGTGTGTGTGTGTGTGTGTGTGTGTGTGTGTGTGTGTGTGTGTGTGTGTGTGTGTGTGTGTGTGTGTGTGTGTGTGTGTGAGAGAGAGAGAGAGAGGAGGTGGTGGTGAAAATGGCAGGTTTTGAGGAATACAAATGGATCATGTTATTTACTTAAGTGCTGACATCATAAAGATGATTTTTGTTGTTGTTGTTGTCATTCAGTGAATAAAACAAAGTGTGAGCAACTATACATGATCATATGAAATAGAGAAAACGGTTGGTGGGAGTAGCTGTATGATTTTGTGCAGTTTATCAGTAGACCTAGTTTGTTAGAATGTTATTTATGTGGTGGTTACTGCTGATGTTTCTTGTGTGCATTATCTTAATCCAGTCACAAATATTGAACAGTTTTGACCAAATGTAAAAGATAACAAAAATCGACAACAAACAGCACTGCCATGAAGCAAATGCCTCTGAAAAATAGAGGAAATTTGCTTCTTAAGTAATTTGATTTGAAGCGAATGTTGTAGGCAGTTTTGTTGTTATAAGTAATCAAAAAGGTATACATAGGCTGAAAAATAAAGTTTTCCTGGTACACTGTAATTTATCTCCATTACAAACATACTCCATTCTTCCACACTAGTTCAGTACCACATGTATTCGGTTTTACTGTTCTGTGGGAATTTGATTTTCGGAAAACAGAGAACAGCAACAAATTCACACTACAGTGTAAAACTTTTGCCTGTTAGTCATTGTATTGAAACACATGTGGTTCTGGCCAATTCAAAGTCGTCTAAAAGTGCTAATGTTATGGACTATTGTTCATAGCGAAAGAGATGATGCAAAAAGTGCTAATGTTATGGACTATTGTTCATAGCGAAAGAGATGATGCAAAAGCGTCTGAGAGTCGGTGGAACAGAATGATCCCCTTTGGTTGATTTCTGTACACATGTGAAAATATTTGTGAAAATCTTGTGCCAGAACATGGGCAGAACAGCTTTGAAGTGAAGGTGATGTGGTGTCAAACAGGTTGCGAAACAACTTGATTGAGTTAAGGTTAGTAGGAGTATCTGTATAATTTTGTGCTGTATATCAGCTGATTGAGTTAAGGTAGTAGGAGTATCTGTATGATTTTGTGCAGTATATAGCTGATTGAGTTAAGGTAGTAGGAGTATCTGTATGATTTTGTGCTGTATATCAGCTGATTGAGTTAAGGTAGTAGGAGTATCTGTATAATTTTGTGCAGTATATCAGATTGAGTTAAGGTTGTAGGAGTATCTGTATAATTTTGTGCAGTATATCAGGATTGAGTTAAGGTTGTAGGAGTATCTTATAATTTTGTGCAGTATATCAGCTGATTGAGTTAAGGTAGTAGGAGTATCTGTATAATTTTGTGCTGTATATCAGCTATGGTTAAGGTTAGTAGGAGAATCTGTAATAATTATTGTGCTGTACAGATGTTAAGGTTGTAGGGTATCATGCAAATTTGTCGTAATCAGTGATTGAGTTAGTAGTAGAGTATCTGTATAATTTTGTGCTGTTTTATCGTGATGGTAAGGTAGTGATATCTGTCATATTTTGTTGCAGTATGTCACTGATTGAAGTTTAAGGTAGTAGAGTATCTGTATATTTTGGCGTATTTGATTGAGTTAAGTATATGGAGTATTGTATAATTTTGTGCAGTATGTCAGTGATTGAGTAAGTAGTAGGAGTATTGTTAATCATGTGAACGTTATCACTGATTGAGAAGGATAGGACAACTGTTAATTGTGCTGTATCAGCTGATTGAGTAAGTTGTAGAATCATGTATAATTTTGTGCATATCAGATTAGTTAAGGTTGTGTAAAATTGTATAATTTTGTGCAGTATATCAGATTGGTAAGTGTAGTAGGAGTATTGTATAATTTGTCAGTATACAGCTGATTGAGTTAAGGTTGTAGGAGATTGTAAATTTTGTGCAGTATATCACTATTGATTAAGGTAGTAGAGTATTGTCAATTTGTGCAGTATGTCAGCTGATTGGTAACAGTTGTAAGTAGAGTATTGTATAATTTTGTGCAGTAATCAGCTGATTGGTTAAGGTGTAGAGTATCTGTAATTTTGTGCAGTTATCAGCTGATTGTAGTTAAGGTAGTAGAGTATCTGTAATTTGTGTGTATACAGCTGATTGTAGTTAAGTTAGTAAGATCTGTATAATTTTGTGCTGTAATATCAGTATTGATAAGGTGTAGTAAGATTGTAATTGTTGTGTATATCAGATTGAGTTAAGGTTAGGTGTAACATGTGTAATTTTGTGCAGTTATCAGCTGATTGAGTAAGGTAGTAGGAGTATTGTAAATTTGTGTGTAATCAGCTGATTGAGTTAAGGTTGTAGAGATATTGTAAATTGTGTGCTGTATATCAGCATTGAGTAAGGTAGTAGGAGTATCTGTATAATTTGTGTGTATATCAGCTGATTGGTTAAGGTAGTAGAGTATTGTTAATTGTGTGTATATCAGCTGATTGAGTTAAGGTGTAAGTATCTGTATAATTTGTGCTGAATCAGCTGATTAGTAAGGTAGTACAGTATCTGTATAATTGTGCAGTAATCAGCTGATTGAGTTAAGGTGTAGAGTATCTGTATAATTTTGTGCTGTATATCAGCTGATTGAGTTAAGTAGTAGGAGTACTGTATAATTTTGTGCTGTATATCAGCTGATTGAGTTAAGGTAGTAGGAGTATCTGTTAATTTGTGCTGTATATCAGCTGATTGAGTAAGGTAGTAGGAGTATCTGTATAATTTTGTGCTGTATATCAGCAGGCCTTGTTGGTTTGAGAATTGAATATCATTTATGTGGTGCGTACTGTCTCATGCTTCATGTACACAATTTACTAATTTGATGTATGTATATATATCTTTAAGTTGAATGTTCTTTATGTGGTGTGTACTGTCATGTTTCTTGTATGCAGTTTACTACTTTGATATTTTTAATGATTTTTTCCTGATTGGCGTTTTTTAATCATAGTTATTGCATTGTTGTTCCGATTTGATGACAGGGGTGCAGTGTTTCCCCCAGAGGGCAGCATTGTTGAAGTCCATGCTGAACTTCCTGAAGAAGGCCATTCCAGACAACGCTTTCACAGAAAGCATCAGGCATTGTAAGTTGTGTCACAGTATTGTAAGTTGTGTCACAGCATTGTAAGTTGTGTCACAGTATTGTAAGTTGTGTCACAGCATTGTAAGTTGTGTCACAGTATTGTAAGTTGTGTCACAGCATTGTAAGTTGTGTCACAGCATTGTAAGTTGTGTCACAGCATTGTAAGTTGTGTCACATCATTGTAAGTTATGTCACAGTATTGTAAGTTGTGTCACATCATTGTAAGTTGTGTCACAGCATTGTAAGTTGTGTCACAGCATTGTAAGTTGTGTCACAGCATTGTAAGTTTGTGTCACAGTATTGTAAGTTGTGTCACAGTATTGTAAGTTGTGTCACAGCATTGTAAGTTGTGTCACAGTATTGTAAGTTGTGTCACAGCATTGTAAGTTGTGTCACAGCATTGTAAGTTGTGTCACAGCATTGCAAGTTGTGTCACAGCATTGTAAGTTGTGTCACATCATTGTAAGTTGTGTCACATCATTGTAAGTTATGTCACAGTATTGTAAGTTGTGTCACATCATTGTAAGTTATGTCACAGTATTGTAAGTTGTGTCACATCATTGTAAGTTATGTCACAGTATTGTAAGTTGTGTCACATTGTAAGTTGTGTCACAGTATTGTAAGTTGTGTCACATCATTGTAAGTTGTGTCACAGTATTGTAAGTTGTGTCACATCATTGTAAGTTGTGTCACAGTATTGTAAGTTGTGTCACAGTATTGTAAGTTGTGTCACAGTATTGTAAATTGTGTCACAGTATTGTAAGTTGTGTCACAGCATTGTAAGTTATGTCACATCATTGTAAGTTGTGTCACAGTATTGTAAGTTGTGTCACATCATTGTAAGTTATGTCACAGCATTGTAAGTTGTGTCACAGCATTGTAAGTTGTGTCACATCATTGTAAGTTGTGTCACAGTATTGTAAGTTGTGTCACAGCATTGTAAGTTGTGTCACAGTATTGTAAGTTGTGTCACAGTATTGTAAGTTGTGTCACAGCATTGTAAGTTGTGTCACAGCATTGTAGGCTGTGTCACAGTGATATGTCATGCAGCACTGCCATTTCCATTGTATGTTATGTATCCATGACAAAAATATCTGCAAACAGTAAGGACAAGGCCGTTTACATCGTGATCAGAAAGTTTTGTAGACAGACCATGGAAAAGGGACAGTAGAAGATGTTTAGTTTGTCACATGTTGAAGAGCCATAGAAAAAAGGGAAAACAGGGGTGACAGGTGGATGTAGCCCAGCCCCCTTGGTGTGTTATAGTTAATGGGCAAAAACACTTGCTTAATGAAAGTTTCTCCTCGGAGGACTTTCGATTTGTCTGGCTGTCCCAAGAGTTTCTTGCTACTGAAAAAGGGGAGTAGTCAGGCCAAGTGATGTGAATCAGGGAATAGTCTGGCGACTTGACTTGAATCCATGACTTGTTATCTGTTTTGCAGTGATGGATGGCTCGCTACCTTGCTCCTTGACACATATCATTAGTAACGCCGAGTATTACGGGCCCTCCCTTTTCCTTCTGGGTGAGTATTTCTGTGTCTTGCTGTCATTGCATTCTGATGTGTTAGTGTCACCATGTGTGAAGGTGCATGATGTGAAAATGTGAGAAAAGAATGTGTGTGTGTGTGTGTTTGTGTGTGTGTGTGTGTATGTGTGTGTGTGTGTGTGTGTGTGTGTGTGTGTGTGTGTGTGTGTGTGTGTGTGCGTGTGTGTGTGTGTGTGTGTGTGTGTGTGTGTGTGAGCGTGTGTGTGTGTGTGTGTGTGTGAGCGTGTGTGTGTGAGCGAGAGAGAGAGAGAGAAATTGTGTGTGTGTGTAGATGTATCAGCAGAGAATGTATATATTGAAATGTGTGCTGTGGTATCTCTCCCAACTGTGACATTAACCCTTTCAGTGCCAGAGAAAAACGTAAACATGCACTTCCCCATTGCCGGGAATTTTGAGGATTCGAGGGTAATAATTAACAAAAAATTCTAGTGCAAAAACCGTAAGAGATACAACAAAGAAACATAAGTGATTTTTGAAGGAAAATGAACGAGGATTCTGAATCTGGGCTTATTTTTCTCTTAGCTTGATTGCAAAGACCTGTCCAGGCATTCCAAAGTGGAAATATTTTTTTTGTGTTGTCTAAAAAGTAAGTTTCCATCTCTACAGATTGATACCCAACACACTCACAAACAAAAAAACAGCTGAAAATAACTTGTTTGTTGTCAGTTTACATACATAAATGAAAACAAAACATATGACATCATAAAATGTTCATGAAACGATACTAAACCCATGCAGACAAATACATGGGTGAAAGTTGGCTGACGGATTGACGGATATCCGTCAATTCAAATGAGTGACTGACGGAAAATCCGTCAATTTTTTTCCCGGTTTTTTTTTTTTTTCCCCCGAAAAAAAAAATCAAAACTTTGGTCCGCGATCTGCACCCGATCCAAGTTATCGGTCCGCTCGGTTGTTTCCGGTCGCCATCTTGAAATTCATTCTCGTGGTTCGCTCGCTGCTGTGTGCCTCTCTCCTCTGTCTTTTGTTGTGATGGTGGTACAGTACCGAGATGAATTTCTTGAGCGACGGCGATAAGGAGGCGTTAGTGATTGACAAAAGCGTAAAGAATAAATGGTCATGGAAATGGCTAAGTGAAAAAGACAGCGAGGAGAGAGAATTTCGGACGTGGTGCAGGAAAACCAATAAACCGGAGCTCGCGTTTTGTGTGTTATGTAACACTCCTGATTGTGTTGGTAAATTAAAATATAATGTCTTTGGATTTGATGGTTGATAATGTCTTTGAATTTGATGGTCAAGATACTTAGGTTTGCCATATTCATGGTTGTTGACAAGATAAAAGGTAGCCTTATTTCTGGTCATGGTGATCCATGATGTTTTGTGTGTTATGTAACACTCCTGATTGTGTTGGTAAATTAAAATATAATGAATTTGAATTTAATGGTTTCATTTATCTGTCATGTTTCATTTCAAAATACAATAATGTTTTATCAAATGGATAACATGCAAACTCAGAAATTTCACACTCTAATTGTGGCTAGACTTAAAAGCACTGTTGAAAATAGTTTGTGCAATTTAGTCACAATAGAGTTATATGAATAATAATGCACTTTAGGAAGTGTTGCCTTTAAAAACAAGGTAGTGTTGCAGCAAAGAAAATTTTACTCTCAGGTTCAAGGAGAGACCTCGAAAATGCTTTGAAAATGCGATTTTTCGTTTTCGGCCGGGGGCTTCGCCCTGCACCCCACCAGGGGCCTCGGCGGCCCCTGGACCCTGGCCAGGTTTTCAGTCAAATCAAAATTCCAACTTTCACCCATGCAAATAAGTAAGTAACCATCCCATCAATGATAGACCTGGTTTCGGTAAACATAAAAGTGATTGTACTAGACACTGAACAGTCAAACTACATGACAGTCAGTGTACTCAGACACTCATGAATTGGTTCTCTCTGTTCTTCAGGTTCTGCAATCAAAACAAGAGAAAATAAGCCAGAATCAGAATCCTTATTCAAATAAGTCAATCAGCTCATGCTCATCAGTCAGAAACAGCTTGAAAAAGCATAGCACATGTCACCAGTTCCCACTTTCAATCCTGGATTTCATAAAAATTGAGGAATGTCTGACTGTTGTCCATTTGGAGGCCAACAGATTTTCAGTGAGCGAAACACTTCGCTGATCGCCACGCCCCCTGCCATGCCGTCTAACTGGGGCACAGCTCCTCTGCACCTCTCCTGTCCCTCTCCCCCTTCTCATCTTCCCCCCTTCCCACACCACGAACACGTGCGTGACCCACCTCACCATGTACCATCACGTTCACTGCTGTTGGGTCCAAAGTCCGAAGTGTCACGGCCTGCGCGCTCGCCACTCGCACTGACCACGGCAGTCGCGGTCTGACTCGTACTTGTTATCGTCTGCTTGCATCGATTCAGCCAGCAAGCGTTGAATGTCGGCGTGGTCATTGTTACTTTCTCCACCCTCATGTTGAAGCGAATCATCAGATAACAAATTCTCTCAATCGTCATCATGCTGTAAAATCATTTGAACGGCCTCTAGAGTCGTGAAAGTCCGCTGACGTGAGACACCGTTCGGCTTGTCGAAAGTTGCGTCGCCATTGTGCTCCACTTCACGTGGTCCAGTTACCAAATCATTAGCGACAATAAAGGTGTCTTCCCTATGACGTATCCTAATTTACATCCTATTTTTTATTGTAGACACATATAGCTCAGTGTGCAGCGTTCCTGTGTGCTGACTGGCTCACACAGTTGTGAACGAAATCGGAAAACTCCTGCAACGTCATGCGGACGGCTCTTAGGCAATAAGCAACACCTTTTGTGGCAACGTTCAGCTGACGGCTATATAAGGCACTGAACTGGTTAAAAAAAAGAAAAATGTCTGACAGTAAAATTCTGGTATAGGATATTAAGTAGCAAACAAGTTTATCAAAAAATGCCAGAAATAAGTGAATTGGGAATGATTTGGTATCTGTCTGTCTGAAAATTCAGGTATGGGTTGCACAGCAGTGCATGAACTCAAGAAGAAAATATCCGAAAGACAATAACAAAACTGTTTGCCTCAGCCTTTCAGTGCTTTGACAAATACCTATGTTGATGTTTATGTAGAACTTTATGTGTGGCTGAAACATTGTTGTTTTTGTATTGTTTGACGCAGAATGCCATAGACTGATTTGCTGTTGATTGCCATAGACTTATTTGCTGTTGTTTTCATGTCTTTGCAGCAACGGATGTGGTGACAGTGTATGTGTTCCAAGAACCGTCACTGCTGTCATCTCTACAGGACAAAGGCCTAACTGATGTTGTACTGAATGCCTTGCTCGTCAAAGATGTAAGAGTTTTTTTTGTTTGTTTCTCTTGCAGAAAAGTTTTTTCCTCTCTTGTACAAACATTAGTTACATGTAATATATCTTTTTTTTTAAAAAGAAAAATCATTGAATATGTGTTTAATCATTAAATGCTAAACGTAACTAATTAGAGTGATGTTGCACCCGTACAAGGATTTTCAATACATAAATTCATAATCTGTTGTGATTGTAATATTGAATTGTTAACCTCTGGTGGAACAAAGAAGTATTACGATGAAAAAAACGTTCTGAGAGTTTCTATTTTAATGTTATGAGAGTTTCTGAGAGTTCATATATTGTTTTATGTGGTGTGTGTGTGTGTGTGTGTGTGTGTGTGTGTGTGGGTGTGTGTGTGTGTGTGGGTGTTGTGTGTGTGTGTGTTTTTGACTTGTCCATATAGATAAGGCTTTGTGCTATTTAATTGCTGTAAGAATATATCACAGACACATGAATACAATATCTGGATTTTGTGTTTGTATATATTTTGATAAGCTTTTAGAGAAATGGTATGGTGTTAATGAAATTGTTGCTCATTAATTTTCATGACCTATTATTGCATGATTTTTATATGATTTTTGGCAGATTTCTGACTTTTTCATGTCAGTTTTGTGACAGATTTTTAAAAAAAAATACAAAATGTCGGAATCATCGAAACCATTTTATTCTCAAACAGATTCTTGTACCTTAAATGGTAGGAATTGCTTTTTCGCAGTGGCCGATATTGTGGCCTCTTTAGTTAGTTAAATGGCCTCAAGATGTTTCACTTTGCGCTGGTCAGTAAAATGAAGATATCAGATGGCATTGTCAACACAGGAGATGAATTCAGTGCAGACAATGAAGCAAATCAGTGGAGGTGAAAATGGCTGTCTCAGTAGCTGGAAAAGAACAGGTTGGAGAGTGAATTAGATAAATCTGTGTGGCTGGGCACACAGGATACTTGTTGTGCAGACATTACACCAAACAACGAGTTCCATGCCTGATGAACTATTTGTCAGTCAAGAAGCCAAGAAAAGTTTGGTGTGTATTCATATTGCTTAATGGTCTATAGTTTCTCTGCATCTGTGTGAGAAAGGTAGGGGACTGTTGGAGAGAAATGGAAAGACAAAGAGGAGCACTTTTCATGACAGTGACTGCCACAGTGTGTGTCTTAAGCCCGTCAGATAACTCCAGATGCACAGATTTTAACCTAACTTTTTTTTCAAAATTTTCTGGGTGAGCATGTTCCTGGACCTCGGAAAATTTTCAGACTTTTCATCTTGACCAGTCTCCATGCCTGCCAAGTGACTGTCTCTCAAAACTGCCGTTTTCAAGGTAAAAGTGGTTCTGATACCAGCTGTCACCTGTCATCATCGTCAAGTTCAGTGGTAGCCAACAAAGCAGACATCACAACTTTCTTCCATTTACTCACATCTTGACTTTTCTGTGCTACTTCATAGACTATCAATTTGCTGCTGTTGGTGATGTTGTTCATATAGGAGGTAGGTGGTTTGCCTGGGTTTCTGGTGACCTCAGCTTTACCGTTCAAAAGTCTTGTTGTTTGGATTGTGTTGGTATTGTGGTTTGCATGACTGATGTATTTCATTTTTCTGTTTTTGATTTCTGTCAGCATTTGATGTTGGACTGTTGAATTCATTCAGAATGCTTTCATTTGTTCTCTTATTGGTCCATTTGACTCTAAGGCTGCTTAAAGAACCACATCTCTACTGCTTCGATCTTATTTTTATCTGCTTTTCTGCATGTCCAGGTTTCACAGACATAGTGTTATGTGCCAGATTAAACATTGTGGAACTTGATTTAACCTTTAGCACGCTGTAGGCGCACTGTGGTGCCGTACGGAATTATTTCCTCTGCATCTGTAGGCGCACTGTGTTGCCGAGGGAAAGGTGTTCAAAATTCCTGGTTCATAAACACTATATCCGTTACTAATAGTAGAAAAACTGAGACTTTCGATTCAAAACGAGGCTAAACTCTGCTCTTCCATCCGCCATTTGCATTTCCTTCAATTCAACACGCAGTAATTAATTTTTGAATTGTGAACATTGATTTTGGGGATTTTCTCAACACCAAAATGGCGGAGGCTGATTTGGAAATGGTTGTACAAACTCTTCTATGATTCGGACTCTGAAAATGAGTATGAAGGCTTCATACAAGCTGAAATCGGCGGCGAAGTGATGGTAGATGATGTTGATGACAATGATCGTGTTTCAAGTGAAAGTGACACTGACAGTGATGGCGATGTTCCAAGTGGGTATGAACATTCATGGCTGACTGATTTCACCGAAACTTCTTGTGTTTGTTTATTTTTTTTCCAATGTCAAAACATGCATACAGAACATAATGCATTATATGAAAACATTCCTCATCCATTGTTTTATTAGTACACAAAAAATCAAGTCTCTGCATGCAGTACAAGCAAAGTTATAACAATTCTAAATGAGTAGGTGCTCAAGGTTTTTGCTCCCAGAGAAAGAATGCAGGGACAGAAAAGAAGTCCTGGAAAAATGTAGTGTGCTAAAGGTTAAAGGGGCTGTTGTTAGTAAATACAGCAAATACAAGATACATGAAAGTGCAGTCCATGTGTGTGCAGGTGCCAGCCACACGGGAAGTACTGGCCTCCTTACCCAATGTGTTCAGCGCCCTCTGTCTGAATGCACGAGGTCTGCAGGCGTTTGTAGAGTGCCAGCCCTTTAACCGACTGTTCAAGGTGCTGCTCTCCCCTGATTACCTGCCGGCCATGAGACGCCGCCGCAGTGCTGACCCTTTTGGTGAGTGGAATGCTTAGCTGTGCCATTTGTTGGTGTGATAAGGTATTTTTAAAGGTAGTCTTTTAACCTGTGATTCTAGTAGAGTGAGTTGGCGGAGACTTGAACTATTCTTGGGGTCAGTATAATGTGGACAGTGCCCATCTCCCCTCCCCACTGCTTTACCTTCCTCGAGCCTGAACAGTCAGAATCCAGCACTATTGTTTGCACTCTGTTATGTTATTGCAGAGACACGTTTATATTGAGTGGCTCATTGTGTTGTAACTCAGACCTTCAGTTATTTATTTATCTATACATTGTGTTGTAACACAGACCTTCAGTTATATTTATCTATACATTGTGTTGTAACTCAGACCTTCAGTTATTTATTTATCTATACATTGTGTTGTAACTCGACCTTCAGTTATTTATTTATCTATACATTGTGTTGTAACTCAGACCTTCAGTTACTTATTTATTTATCTATATCATTTTCATGTAACCAAGATTGTTCCAATGAGAGACTGATACAGTGCTTGTGAAAAGAAATGTAGGCTAAGTAAAACGTAGACTAGTTAGGACCACAGGACCTGGCCAGCTCATGGGCTTAACCTTTTCGCGACGCACCGGTTGCCGGGAGACGGTGCCAAAAAAGTTCCCTCCCGATGCCCCGTACCCCCATTGCTGGTAAGGCTTCTGTTCCCCACAGACGCACCGACCATACAGTGCCGGTCAAGTTTTGAAAAATTCTGGCAGCTTTCACTGTAAAAAATATCCAAAACAACTGCCAGTACTGTTTAGTAGACGGTTTCAGCAAAGGGACAGAGTCTGTTTAGTTGGTGTAGCTTTACAGTTGATGGTTTGACTGATAACGGAATAAAGTGACCCCCCTGACCAAGAAATTCCAATGCCATGTGTTAGGTCCACACTATCTTCCTTCATAAACTGTTTGCTGGCTATCAGGCGTGGGAATTCAGGAGTTATTATAAACTTTACCATCTAAGTTGACTGCTCTCTCTCTCTCTCTTTCTCTCTCTTTAAAACTTTACCATCTAAGTTGACTGCTCTCTCTCATCTCTTTCTCTCTCTACGTCTTCTCTCTCTCTCTCTCTCTTCTCTATATCTCTACTCTCTCTCTCTTAATCTCTCACACTCACTCTCTCTTTCTTGCTCGCTCTGTGTGTGTGTGTTTGAGAGAGAGAGAGAGAAGGAAAGAAAGAGAGAGAGAGAGTGGTTTCAAAGGTTCCTTTAGACTTCAGTACAGCACAGTACAGTTACTACTGGGACGTGAGCTTGCATCTGGGTTATTCTCTGTGACCTACGTTATTCTCTGTGACCTACGTTGTTCTTGTCCTAGCGATGCGTATAAGTATTGGATGTTCTTATTTGAAAATAGTATGCTTGCAAAGATCACGTTTTGAGCTTTCTGGTAATATCAAATACTTTGCCATCAATCATACTTTAGTAGCTGTAAAATAGAATAGAAAAGTAGTAAAAATGGTGCGTCAGCAGGGAAGAAAACAAACACCGACGGCCCGGCGGCTGGGAACTCGCCGGGGTGCGCACTGGCCGTCTTGAAAGAATTAAGGCTTGTGTCATGATCACCTTTACATGGTACCTGTGACATTAGTGCATATGGAATTCATTCCGAGTGTGGAGACGTCACCTTGCAAAATTGAAACTAAAACTGTGTTACTGCTGTTCTGCATCAGTGAGACATGGTAGAGTGTGCGTTAAAGGCCCCCCCCCCCCCCCCCAATTAATTTTGTTACCATATCTCACTCTAATGCTGCCCGTTCTCGCAGCCTTGGGGATAGTTTCTGTTATTGGCTGCCTTCATTGAGGAAGTTACAGGACATGAGCTTTGTGCCTATATGTGCGATTTCCGCACTTAGGGGGACAAGTATTGGTAAGGAGCAGGTAAACTAAACAATGTTGGTTATTGCATCATTGCGACATGGTGAATATGTTATAAATGCAGTTTTAACAACAACAACAAAACTATAATTTTTTTGTTTTGTATGGGATGAAAATAGAATGATTATGGGGTAAGGATAGAGAATATGATATTGCTGAGTTGTATGTATTCCAATATTACTGCCCAGCTGACTTGATTATCTGTAGACACAAATCAAAAAACAGGTGACACAGCCAGTAACCTGGGCAACGCCATGGATGAGTTGATGCGACACCAGCCATCTCTTCGAACTGACGCCACAAAAGCTATAATTGGGGTAAGTCAGTTTTCTTGTCGTCTTTATGTATTATTGAGCACTCTTTGATAATAAAGATAGCTACCTCTGCAAGAAAAGCTTGGTTCAGGAAATAGTTGGAACATGATGACTAGACTAGTCAGAATGTTAACTTTCCCAGGTACTGTTTGAAGGGACTGTTGGTATATGTAGACTATAGTAAGATTTGGAGGTGGGGGATTGGAATGTGGGCATTGCATTTTATTTGTTTTTTTATGTTTTTGCTGTTGCTATTGATGGTGGTGATGGTAACTTGTGGACAAAGGTACAGGTGGGTATGTACTGTGGATCTGGTCTGAAGTGCCATGGAATTCAGTTGTTACATTCTTTGTCCCATGTGTGCTTTGTATACTTTCTGACACCAATAATGTGACAGTGGCTGTTCTGTGATGACTGTTCAAGCATGTATCTGATTCTTATGACGAGGACACAGACTGAGAGAAAGCCTTCAGTAGTCTGCTTTTATCATAAGACTGAACTAAATGATCATGGTTAATGTCATTGTTATTTCATTTTATGTGACTGAACTTAACAGTTTTGAGTTGTAAGGTCTGATTTTGAGTTTGTGAATTGTCAGGGCTTGTTGCGAGTATGGCTTTTATTTCGAAAAGGGGTGGGACTCGTCCTGGAATTCACAGATTTCGGTAAAACCATAACCTTATTTCCTGGCTTTCTTCGTTTGCTTCCATGGGGGGGGGGGGGGGGGGGGGGGGGAGGGGATTGAAACACCAACAAAATATAGTGGACTACATGGAAAACCATTTTATCTACAGATCATTTTATCTGTAAACACTTCATTATTTATAGCTTCGAGTGAACATTTTGGGAACAAAATTGTGGTGATGAGGTCAAGCATTGTTGAGTTTGGACAAACTTTTGAGGACAGAGAAGTGAACAATTCTTGGAGTGGGATTGGACAGAAAAAGTTGTAGGAGAAGAGACCCTTGGTTGATTCATGAAAAAAAGTTATAAACTCCAGGCCTTGTTATTGCCTCCTCTGTCACCGGGACATAAACTACACAAGCAGAAGAAAAGTTGCACTTGATGTTCATCATGATCATGTGCAGTCAACAAAACACACCACTTTGATGAAACTTGGTAGGGAAAATTCAGTGTTGGAAGGTGTGTTTTCTGTTGTTGTTTTCATTTATAGGAGTGTAAGTGCATGACATGAAGCAAAAAAGAAAAGTAGTGACAAGTCATAAATTGTGGAATTACAGAATTATGCACATTTGTATGCCTCAAAATGTGCCAGATTTGAAGATTTTCAGTTCAAGTTGCATTTGAGTGAGCTCAGTCCCACTGCTGTACATATTTTGTCCAGTTGAAATAGTTTATTGTGTGGGAATGGAATGGAGTGGCTGGTTTATTTTCAGTCTTTCTAAAAATGGTTACACATACATGTAAATTAATGTTTGTAATTTTTTTAATGGACAGTTTGAAAACATGATGAAAAGTGTCACTGATTTTGTGGTTGTTATATGTACATCTCTGCATGAATTTTTTTTCTTGTGTATAACCATTTCTTTCCTCAGGTAGCCTCTCCCCTTTTTTTAAATGAATATTTTGACATGAGTAAAAAAATTGTTTTAGGATCATTGCACTCAGGGAAGTTATCTTTGTACTCTCCTTTTTTTCCCCGTCCCATTTTCTATGCCACCCCAATGGCTACAGGAATTGCCACAGTTTTTACAATGCAATGATGATGTTGATATTCGTGATGATATGCAGTTCCATCTTGGATTGAGACTGCGTGACAGGGATGTACTCTACGCTTACTATCATAATATATCCTGGCATCAACCAAACCCGAGAGATACAGACGCCTGCAATGCTGGTCAGAAGATTTGAGCAACACCCTCAATAATGCATTCGTGAAGTGGATTAGTCTTGACTGTGTGCTCCCAGTCTTCCCATTGAGCCCATAGCATGCTCAAATCTGGGTAGAAGCTGGTTAGAGCCGAAAAATCCCACAATGATTTTTGTAAGGACTGATGGGGATCGAACCCACAACCTTCCAGTCGGTAGTTCTTTGCATTAACCGCGACACCATGACAACTGATATTACGACACATTATTATGTTCACATAGACATTAAGGGAGAGTTACTGTTCTAAATCAACTGTAGTGTGTACAGTGTTACGTCATATCTGTACACTTTGTTCCCCTTGTCTGGTACAGCTGTTGGAGCAGATATGCCAGATGGGTCAGGACCCCAAGTTTATCTGCCAGAAACAACAACCCAAGAATGAACAGTCCTCCACCTCTCCCCGTTCTCCCCAACCCGTGGATGGGGGATCGTCAGAGGAGGAGGAGGAAGAAGAGGACATGCCTGCGGCCTCTTCCTCCAACCAGGCAGCTGCCTCATCAGCTGGAGCGGCCTCTGCCCCTGCTGCTGCCGCCCCCGCTCCAACTGTCAGCAGTGCTGGTGCCAAGTCCACCTCCCAGGAGTCTATGCAGTAAGTGAACTGGTACCTCCAAGTTAGTGTGTATGTATATGTATACATGTGTGCAAATTTTGCTACCCTGAGTAGTGTGTCAGTACAGTCATTGTCATTGTCAAGGATCTTCTCCATGATGCCTTATCAAGCACGTATCAGACATGTTACCACTGTGGTGAAAACACAGACTGAGAGAAGATGGCTTGTTTTAATCAGTTAGGAGCTTGTGATAATAGACTGAACCTTTCTTTGCTTGTCTCATGCACAAAGACCCCAAAGTCTTAATCGCCAGCATATAAAGTGTTCAGATTTAGGACCTATGTTTCGTCCCACAGTTAATTTGTGGGGTTGGGGATGGGGATTGTGCTTAAAGGGTCGTGTTACCAGATGGGATTTGGGGACTATGTTTATCGATGTTACCAGCATGTTAGATTAGGGGTTATGTTTGTGTTCTGGTACCAATACGTTAGATTTAGGGTTATGTTTGTTTATGTTACAAGTTGGCTTTTGTAGTTTAGGAGCTATGTTTATGTTAACAGTTGGATTTGGGTCTATGTTAATGTGCTACTAGTTGGATTTAGGATTTATGAACTGTTTTATGTTGTGTTACAAGTATGTCAGGATTTTGGGGCTGTGTTTATGTTATTACCAATTGTTGGATACAAGGGCTGTTTATGTTGTATTACCAAAATGTTGGATTTATAGGTTATGTGTGCTGTTACCAACATATGAGGGACATCCAGTAAATAGTGAGAATGTCCTAATAACATAAAAACTAATCATCACACTGCTTTGAAACTTAACACACACCTGAACCAGTTATTCCACTGTCTAATCACAAAATTACTTGCAAATATTGTGACATTGATTGTCATGACATCAGTTGGGTACAGTCATTCACAGCATCATGGCCATGTTTTGTGTTGAAGAATTACATTGAAAATGTATTTCATAGAGGAAGATCTGGCCAGATGTGACCAAAACACCACAAAGTGTATGTGGGACACAATCTCTTCCGCATGCTGCAGTTTATATAGTTGGATGTTATTTTTTTAAAGATGGAGGAAATGACGTTAAAGGCAAGCGTAGTGCAGGGAGGCTAGTTGAAGCTACTGATAAGAAAAATATCAGAAGTTAACAGAAATTTTGACTGAAGACAAGGTTTATGATGCGCAAAGGGAGATCTCATAACATTGGTATTAGTCGCAGATCAGTTTGTGTGATTTTAACTTGTATATTTGGAATGAAGCCTGTTGCAGCAAGGTGGTCCTGCACTGCTACACTGAAGATAACTGGACAGTCTTCACTGTTGAAGAGACTGTTAAACAGGTTTTGTAACCAAAATGAGGGTGACAGCTTTTTAAAATGGATAGTTGCCATTGACACAGGTTAGAAGCTGTGAACCAGAATTAAAGAGAGAGGCACAGTGTCAGCTTGCAAGACCCTTAGACTTTAGGAGGAAACGAGGAAATTTCAAATTGAAGATGACACTGGCCTGTGATAACAAGGATGTATCAATGGCATATATTCCAGTGGGACAAAGTGTTAAGACTACTACAGGATGTGTCTGATGAAAGTACTAAAACTTGCAGTCTGAAAGAAACATAAGACCCTGTTAACTGATTCACCACTGACATTTCATGACTACACATCTTGCCACAAAACAGATAGTGTAATGACACATATGACATCATATCAGTGTGACTCTCTGCCTCACCCTGCCTGTTCTCCAAATATGAGCCCCCCTGACTTTGATCTTTTCCTCAGATTGAAAGAAATCTTTCATGGTGTACATTTTTACAACTCAAACGATTTGGAAGTGCAGGAATTCAAACAGGTACAACGTATCAACTCTGGTTGCCTATCTGCAGGCATTTCAGACCCTTCCCAACAGATAGGAATCGGTCATTGGGGAAAAGGGATGTCACATTGAAGGAATATAGAATGATACTGATCATTGTGAATGGAGAAGAGGAATTGTAACATCTTCTGCAAGGGCTACCATTTACTCGATAATGCTGATTATTATCTTTTTTTTTTTTTTTAACGTTTTTATAGACATCTTCTCATGATTTACTGGATGGCGCTTGTCCAGCTATGTTTACCTGTTTTAAGAGCTTTTGCATAAACCAAAGTTTTGAGTTTCATCAAACTTATGTTGGCAGGAAATTCACAGATTTTGGAAAATTATTCAAGAAATCTAAGAGTAGATTGAGAATCGTCACTGTTCGTATCAAATTAATCTCTTCATGTTAGTGTCTTTATTCCAAATTATTGAATGAATCACTATTTGTTATCATGTTATATCTCTTAATGTTAATGTCTTTGCCTCGCGCAGATCAAAAACAACACATGACCGACAGTCTATACCACTGATGGAGTACGTCCTGAATGTGGTAAGTAACCGTTCTTTTCTGTTTGGAGATTATGTAAGCTCCAGTATTGTTACCATTTTTAATTAGTTTTAGTAAGGGAGTTGATGGTTATTGGTGGGGGTGGGAATTGATAGAGGTAGATATTAAAATGCTGGACGGATTTGCAGAGTGGCTGGGGATGAAGAGGGTGGGGGAGATGCTGGGGGCAATGAGAGATAGAGATGGTTGGAAGTCCATGGTCGCCAACGCCATGCGGCAGGGCACCTGATGATGATGATGAGATATTAAAAATCCATGCTTTAATATATCCATGGATATAGGTATTAAAAATCTATGCTCAAATATACCCATGGAACAGTAATGTAGATTCGTGGTTATATCATGTGTATATCATGGTATAATGTTCGCACGCACCACGCACGCACGCACGCACGCACGCACACACACACACACACACACACACACACACACACACACACACACACACTCACACACACACACTCGCACGCACGCACGCACGCACGCACGCACGCACGCACTCACGCACACCACACACACACACACACACACACACACACACACACACACACACACACACACACACACACACACAATCAACGCCTTCTTCTCGTCACCCCCTTTATCATATGCATTAGGTCCCTCCACCTGTCAATCATTTTTGTGCTCCATTGCCCATTGTTCTGTATACTTGGCTACATTTTCTTTGTGTATGTGTGGATTGGAGTTTTTTGTGTGGGTGTGTTTTTGTACTCTTTCATGGACCTAAAGTTGAAAATGGTTGATATTGTCTGCTTATGTTTGTGTAAACAATGGTCCAGTTGTGTGATGAGTATAGTACATTGATATTGTCTGCCTTCATGTTTGTGTAAACAATGGTCCAGTTGTGTGATGAGTATAGTACATTGATATTGTCTGCCTTCATGTTTGTGTAAACAATGGTCCAGTTGTGTGATGAGTATAGTACATTGATATTGTCTGCCTTCATGTTTGTGAAAACAATGGTCCAGTTGTGTGATGAGTATAGTACATTGATATTGTCTGCCTTCATGTTTGTGTAAACAATGGTCCAGTCCTGTGATAACAATGGTCCAGTCCTGTGATGAGTATAGCACATTTCCTTTTCAAACCAATTTCTCATCTCGCCAGCAGTCGCTCTTCTTTTTCTTATTTTCTGAGTTTGACAGTAACACAGCACTACCAGAGAGTTGACAGTGACATGAAGGACGTAGGAAAAAGGAGTGAAATTTGACTATTGTTTGGCAGTCTTTGAAAAGAAATGCTGGTGTTAGGTGACTGAGCACTGTTTGAACCCTACATGGAATGTTTCCTGTCCCTGTGGGATAAACCAGTGCTACAGTAACGGTTGACAGACAGACAGTGGTGTGAGGTGTTCTCCTCTCTCCGTGTGTCCTGTCTGACCCACATACTCTGCTCTGTCTCTGTCTCTGATCATGTCATGCTATGGTCCATATGTAAGGGTTGATTTAACAAAAGGTGTATTTTTGATGCTTTCTGGAAAGTCCAACTCTGATTCAGCGGTTTACATTTTTGAAAGGTGATGGTTTTGGTGCTAGGTAGTAGAGACCTTGCTACACTCAAGCCAGCTTTCTGGGGGCAAGCTACAATATTCTCCCATAATGTTTTGCTTTTACTATCTGTTAACAGAGAGAGGTGCTCGTATACAACTGTGTGAGGCTATATACCCACTCTTACAATATTAGCCTTGATTAGATTATTTTCTTTCTCCTTCACATCGGAAAATTCCCATTTGTTATGACCAAACTGTAACTGGGTGTATGTTTTCGTGAATCACATGATCCCTTGCAATCAGAGACAATGGCAGAATCTAACTTTTTTTTTCGCAGCTTGCTGCAAGTAGAGCAATACATTGCTTAGCCAGGTGCTCCAAGACTGTTTTCAGTAGATGATCTGTCAGCTACCACAAGTTGCGAGTATAAAAGCAATACAGTATTTAGAAATTACTGAATGGGAACTTCCCACAGTCAGGTACGTGTTCCATCCTTCCTGTGCCATATGACATGAATTTTTACCTTGTAATGGCTGATTCCTACCCTGTGGCGATGCCAGGGGCTCTTTCAGTATAAATAGTATACCCATCATCTGGAAACTCTGTGCTAGACATTTCTTCTTTTCTGACACTCTTTGTTTCTGCCTTGTTCCTTTGCTGTCATTTCTTCCTATCATTTTCTGCTTTGCTGACCCATTCATCTGTATTGTTCAATAAAATCTTACTACTTTTTCTTAGGGTTGACAGTTGGGTACATATGTTGCATTTGTGGTTCTAGGGAAATGAGATATACAGAAGCAATAGGTAATTTAGGCCTGTTTTTATACATGTTTTAGTGTCCTTAGTTATGTTAAACTTCGTACTCGGGTTTGTTTTTTAAATCCCTGGTGTGATAAATTGGATGGAGTGGTCAATGCCATGGGCATCTCCTTAGATTATGTGCGCGAATGCATTGAAGATTACGAGGGTTGTTCAATTTAAGATGACACTAGGCTTGCCGTTTGAAAACGAAGCAACGCACAGAAAAATGTTTATACCAAACACAACTTTAAAGTTTACCTGATTAGCATGCAGAAAATAAAGTTGACATCATGACGCAACTCGGAGTATGACGTAATTACAAATGTGTTTCAAATAGCTGAGCCTGAAAAAAATGGACGTCACCAATGAGCAATTTCGTTTCTACACTTTCACAAGGCTACAACTTGGTGACGATTGTAGGAAGATACACGCAGATTTGCAAGCTGTTTACGGAACGGATTGTGTGTCTTACCGCACAGTTTGCAGGTGGGTCAAACAATTAGGAGCAGGTAGAGTGCCATCTGATTGGGGTAATCGTGCAGAGCGAGCTTTACCAGCTCGGAACGAACAAAACATTGCATATGTGAAAAGACTGATAGAGGAGGATCCACATTTGACTGTGCGGGAATTAAGCGAGGCATGTGAGCTTTCAATTGGCACCATTAACAACATTCTGCACAAAGACCTTCACATGAGAAAACTGGCTGCAAGATGGGTGCCACATCTCTTAAGTGATGATCAGAAGCAGCAGCGGGTGGCATGTTCACGCAAACTGCTCGATGAGTTTGAGCCCAACGGGCCAAAACGACTGTGTGACTTAGTGACGGGAGATGAGAGTTGGCTCACATTCTACGGCATCCCCAACAAACGCTGCAACCGCATGTGGGTTGGCCCTGACGGAGACCGACCAGTTGTTCTTCGCCCAGGATTCCAGAGTCGCAAGCGACTGTTTTCTATTTTTTTCAACACGCAAGGCCTTGTGGCAATTGACATTTTGCCTGAGAAATCAACAATCACTGCCTCCTACTATACCCAAGTTGTGCTCCCCAAAGTTGTAGGAAAAATCCATGAGCAGCGCCCAACCGTCGGCACCCAGAGGACCCTTCTTCTGCATGACAATGCCAGTGCCCATAAGGCGAAGGTCACCACAACCTTCCTGAGCGAGCAAGGGATCCAAGTTTTGGACCACCCACCCTACAGCCCCGACTTGGCCCCATGCGACTTCTGGCTGTTCCCTGTTCTGAAGGAAAAGCTCGCTGGGCGTAAGTTTGACCGGGTACAAGACCTCGCCAAAGCCGTAAGATCAGAGTTGTCTGGTCTGCCTAAAACCGACTATCAGAGGGCGCTTGAGAATTGGCGTAGGAGGCTTGAACTTTGCATCCTAGCCAACGGAGAATACTTCGAGGGGATGTAAAAGTTTCAAGTTGCTGAGATGAGAGGTACGTTTTTTAAGGGGGTGGTGACATCTTAAATTGAACAACCCTCGTATGTGCGTGAATGCATTGATATGTGTACTTAATTTTCTTTTCTTTTTTTCCTGTTTTAAGTATTGTATATGTTTTGAAATGGTTATAGCCTGATATGGCTCTTTGCAGTTGGCTGGGCTTAAACAAAACTAACAATATCAGTAACAGTGGATGATTTCGTTGGTTAATTTGAAGAGAGAGTAACCAAATCCTGCATGGTTTTGAGCACTTTTCACTGACTGACTGGTTAGATGACGGGTTTTTCAGCGTAGTTTAAGCTGAAGAACTTGTGCTAGCAAAAGGTACAGATGAGGAAAGAGGAGTTGATCATTACTCAGGTAGTAATGGTGCTGTTAAGGAGAAAGAATTTGTTACGGATAATTTGAAAAATGATGGAAATTGAGCCTTTGAAGAAGGGATTTCATCAAATATCAGAGAGAGAGAGAGAGTGTGTGTGTGTGTGTGTGTGTGTGCGTGTGCGTGTGCGTGTGTGTGTGTGTGTGTGTGTGTGTGTGTGTGTGTGTGGGGAGTGAGTGTGTGTGTGTGTGTGTGTGTGCATTGCTAGCTTTGGTTGTGCTCTGCTGTTTTTGTTTGTTACTCACCTGTGTCCAATGTGTGTGTGTAGGTAGGCGCACGTGTGTGTGTTTGTGTTTCTCACCTGTCTGTCTATCCATCTGTATTGAATGTCATTGGTAAAAATCATATTTTGTGTATTTACAGTTAGTTGAATGCATAGTATGTTCTGACCATGTGGGATAATCCATTGTAATGTTAGCAGTCTGACAGACACATACAGAAATACGAAGTATCCTCCTCACTCCTCAGGTCTGTTCATACCCAAAAAAGCCCTGGTCATTTTTCACTGTATCTTGTCTTGACCCCATATTCTTAAAGATTTGCAGTTATATGGGTTGTCCCATCTCATCTGAATGACAGCCCTTCCACTGTAGGAATGCTGGAGACTTTTTCAGTACAAATAATATCTCCACCATCTGAAAATATGTTGCAATTTTCCTCTTTTCTGTCACTCTGTTTCTGCATTGGTCCTTTGCTTTCTGTCATCTCTTATAATCTCGTTTTGTGCCTGGCTGGTTCGTTGGGTGTTATGTTTTGCATAAATTCTTCCATACCTGTTCTATTACGATTGGTTGGTGGGAACATCTAAATTGCTTAGTTGCAATTTCAGGTACTATAGGCCAGTTATTGTGTATGTTTTTGTATATGTACGTTTATGCATTTGTAAGCAGGTTTGTGTTTTAATCCCTTTGGTGATAATTCAGCAGAGTTGCCAATGCCAGGGGCAATCCTTAAATTATTTTCGTGAATGTATTTCATTTTCTTCTCCAGGTCTTCTTCTTCCCTGTTATTTTTTTAGTAGTGATGTAGTAATAATAATAATGATAATAATTGTAACACACGACAAAAAGACAGAAGCTATCCTCATTGGCACCCGTCAGAAACTTTCTCAGCTGCCTCCTCTTTCTCTCTCGTCATGTAATACATCAGTCTCAATTTCTGATTCAGCTAAGAACCTTGGTGTCTACCTTGACTCTACCCTCTCCATGAATAACTTTGTTTCTCAAACTGCCAGATCTTGCTACTATCACCTCCATCATATAAGCCTGATCAGGAAGTATCTTTCTGTCGAAACAGCTGCAAAACTTGGTTCTCTCCTCCATAATGTCTCGCATTGACTATTGCAATTCACTCCTGTCTGGTCTTCCTGCCTCCACCATTCATATCCTACAGCGCATTCAAAACAATGCTGCACGCCTTGTACTCAAAAAGAAAAAAAATGACCACATATCTCCTCTCCTGGCACAACTTCACTGGCTCCATGTATTAAAGCGCATACAATACAAACTAGACAACATGTGCTACAAAAGTCTCAATAACGCAGCCCCTGATTACCTGTCAAGCCTGCTTGAGATCTATGTTACTTCACGTACCCTCCGCTCTGCATCTGATCCTCTTACTTTTCGCTTTCCACCCATTAAGCTTAATACTTATGGTCCAGGTGCCTTCTCTGTTTCTGGTCCACTCTTCTGGAACAGACTTCCTCTCTCAGTCTGTCAGCAGCCTACTTTTGTCTCCTTCAAGTCCTCTCTCAAAACTCACCTTTTCTCCTCTGCATAAAATCCTGACCTCACTCAACCCCCTCTGCAACCTGTCTCCAGTCGGTGTGGAATCACATTGTCATATATATTTGTTTCTACTTGGAGTACACTTATATATAATTTTCCGTTGCTTTTCTTCTTTTTCCCCATTTATAATCATTGTGTGTGTGTGCATGTGTGTGTATGTGTATGTTCAGCGCTTAGATTTGATTTTTTTCAAGATTTTGCGGTATATAAATATTGTAATTATTATTATAACAATAATAACAACAACACTAGTAACAATACTACTACAAGTACTACTACTACTAATAATGACATGTCCTGGCGTCGTATTTTGTCTTTCTGTCCCACGTAACGTTTTAGGTTTGGTTGGCCAGAGGGGCAGAGCTCCTGGCTTTCAGTTTGATTGCATGAGTTTGAGTCAGCTTGTGAAGAAGTTTGTATGTGTAGCCTCCAGTTTGCCCAGTTATGAATGAGAACTTGACTGCCCCAGGTAGGGAAAGGTGAAGCAGCGAGGGGAATAATAAAACATTGTGATGCTGGCACCAAAAAAAGTTGATGCCACTGCTTTTTTTTGTTGTAACTCCTGTTTGATTTTGAGGTTTTGAGATAACCTTCAACTTTTTTAACCAGTCCAGTCTTGTCTGACCCTCATGTCAGCATCATTTCATGTTGTGGTTCATAGTGGGAATATTTTGTGTGTTGTTTATAGTTGTGATTGACAGTTGGTGAATTTTGTTTACATGATTTTATATACAAAATGAATGTGTTGCAGATGAAGTTTGTGGAGGCCATATTGAGCAACAATTCCACTGACGACCACTGTCACGAGTTTGTGACACAAAAGGGGTTGCTTCCATTGATGGGGATTTTGGGTCTGCCGAACCTGCCCATTGACTTCCCAGCCTCCCCAGCCTGCCAGGCTGTAGCCAGCGTCTGCAAGTCTATACTGGTAGGTGGCCCCTTCTTGGGCTCATTAATACTTAGGCCGCTCACACCTGCTGCCATAAATTGTATGTATCAGTTTGTCAACTTCTCCACAAATATATACTGTCATTTCTGACTAATGGTTTTGCTTCCCAGAATTCTGTCAGGATTTTGGATCATGTGCGAGAATGCTCGGTTCCTTCATACCTGCAAGAGTTCACAGTAGAGACTTGTGGCACTTACCTGTCTTTCTCTCTTATTTTGTGTTTAGTGACTATGATTTGTGCGAGTGCTTTTAGCATCTTTCTAGACTTTCTGATAAACTCTGATAAACTGGACAGTTTAGTATTAATTTCTGTTGACTGGCTGGTGGAAGTAATTCCATGTAAGCAAGTGTTTTGTTGAACTTACCCAGCGACTTCCTACCTAAAGCCTGTATCTTCCTGTCACTCTCTATCAGACTTCTTAAGTCTTATCAGCTACTTGTGTGGTATTGTGTAATCATTCATGTATGCATACATCTGTGGTCATAGATATGTGTATGTTTTTATTAAGATCCTGTGAAATTAATTTTGATACATGAGTGTGATATTGATGTTCGCTGTTTGTATTACACTTGTAAAGAGGTAATGTGCAGCAAGACCAAATAATATAAACATTTGTTAGTACTAGAAGTAGTATTGACCAACCCCATGCCTGGCAGCTAGCGCAGCAGAATTTTGTTGTAAAGATGGCTGTGATAATTAGATTCACTTAAAAAAACAAGAAATGGGTTGCGGGATGGAATAGTAGACTGTTTTTAGCCAGCCAGAAATTAGGTCATCACTGAATGTAACTGTGTGTATATGTTCAGTTTCTAAAAGCATTCTATGAAAACAGCTTCTCTTCATGATAATATTGACAGGTAAATTTTTCATTCACACTTTGTATATGACAGATAACTTAATCAGTTTCTGCCCACATGTATTTTTTCTGAGAAGTAGAAGGGGGGAAGGAGATGACCTGCATTTGATTGTGATTTAGAGAGCGTTGTATGCTTGATGTGTGCTTCATTCACCCATGTGTTTGCTTCATTTTTTTTTTCGTGCTTCCTCCTGATGTGTGTATGTTTTTTTCAGTCATTGTCGCGGGAGCCTCAGGTGATGAAACAAGGGCTGTTGCACCTGAACGAGGTCTTGCAGAAGTTGGAGCCTCTGCACCATCCTCTGTCTGATCCTGGGGGGTCCGTTTTGTTACATGAACTGGCGCTGGCCTCCAGTCAGTCCGATGCCACACTGTCTCCACAGGCTACACCCCTTCTGCATGCTCTGGCTGCTGCCCACGCCTACATCACCATGTTTGTGCATGTGTGTCGCATGGGGCAGGTCAGTGGCTGTGTGTATGTGTACCTTTGTAGGGTGTGTGTGTGTGTGTGTGTGTGTGTGTGTGTGTGTGTGTGTGTGTGTGTGTGTGTGTGTGTGTGTATGTGTGTGTGCTCATGTGCTGCAGCATGGGGGATTTTGGTGTCGGTGTATTTGCCCTATAAATGTGTGTTTTCATCTTTGTGCATGTCTGTGCTCACAGTGTGTTGTTATGGGATGTCTCCTGTTATGCATTTTTAATCGTAGTGCATGCGTATGGAATCGCTTGATACTGTAACTTCGTCTCGAGAAAGTCTGAAATCAGATGTTTTCTTGGTCCCTCCCTATGTCTCTATATTCTGTAGCTCTAGATAAATCACAAGAAGGAAAATGAATTCTATCCACAGACCTGCCAACCAGTACGATTTTGGCGTATTATTTTACGATCATAATTAAATAATACTAAATTACGATCGAGTAAAAAATGATACGATGCAAAAAAACAAAAACAAAAAAAAAAAACGATTATAGGTCTAGTAGTGACTTTGAGCCGAGAGCGCCACTGAGAAGACAATCACGATCGGTAAACAAGTGGACTATGGGCGCAGCCATGTTTGTTATTATAAATGAGAATCTCGTCAAACGAGAGTCTCGTACTGGGTCAAACGAAAGTCTCGTACCGACTGTGAGACTTCCGTTTTTGCAAAAAGAAAATGGCGACACGAGGTAGACCGCGTGGTAGTGGCAAAGGAAAACGTGGTGGTGAAGCTGCTTTGGGCACCGGCAGTGAAAGTGTACAGAAAAAGGCAAAAAGAGAACAAAAGTTCATCCAGTCGTACTCACAAGAGTACCCATGCATCACTGCATCGAAAGTGGGAAGCACATATGCAAGGTGCAGTGCTTGTGAGTTCGATTTTCTAGTTTCGCATGGCGGGATCGACGATGTAAAAAAGCACGTGACTTCGTTGAGGCACATTGCAAAGGCGTCAGCCTTAAGAAACACCTCTTCTCTTGTTGATTATATTCAAAGAACTGAAGATACTGATCTCCAGCCCATTCGTGCAGAGGCATATTTCACGGCGTTTTTGGTGGAACACAACGTGCCACTTTCAGCCTCTGACCATGCTGGACAGTTGTTTAAGAAGATGTTTCCTGACAGCAACATAGCAGATACCTACAGTTCTGCAAGAACAAAAACCACATCCATTGTGAAGGAATGTGCTGAAGATAGTAAGGCTGAACTTGTGCAGTGCATGAAGGGACCCTTTGTGTTAGGTACTGATGGTAGTCAGGAGGGGGAAGACAAGTTCTTTCCCATTGTTGTGAGAGCTGTGGATCCCCATGGAACTATCAAAACTGAACTGCTCAGTATCCCCTCATGTGAGACGTCAGCCACTGGAGAACACATCTTTCAGTTGTTGGACTCTGAGCTAAGGGCTTACCAGATAGACTGGAGGAACTGCCTGGCATTTGTAACCGACAATGCCAATGTCATGATTGGGGTCAACAAAGGTGTCATCTCGTTCATCAGAGACAAGCATCCAGAGACCTTCTTGGCCAGATGTGTATGCCATCTCCTTAGTCTGACTGTGAAGAAAGCCATGAAGGAGTCTAGCAAGTTTGACCTTGATGACACAATGCGTCAACTGGCCTGGTATTTCTCCAAGAGCACTGGCAGACAGCAACGCCTGAAGCAGATCCAGAAGGAACTAGGCTTGCCAGAGCACAAGGTTGTTGAGCATGTTCCCACCCGATGGCTCTCTCTTGGGGCTGCCTTGGACAGAGCAGTTGAGCAGTGGAACGCTTTGGACAAATTCTTCAAGGAAGAATGCAGTGTGAAGACATCACATGCTTCAAGTACATCTAGTTCTGACCCACCTATGAGGCAAAAACTCGGGGATTTCTTCCGGCGCAAGACCACCAAATTGTATGTCTTGTTCTATGCAACAGTCTTGGAGGTGTTCAACCAAGTCAACAAACTTGAACAGACCGACAGCGCCAGAATCCATCTGATCAAGAGAGACATGGAACGACTGTACAGACGCCTGCTTGTCAGTTATCTGAAGCCAGCTGCTCTGAACAATGGGGCCCTGATGGATGTGGACTTCAAATCCTCATACAACATGAAGCGTGATGAAGACATCTTCATTGGTAGCACCACCCGAGAACACCTGGACTGTGTGGAAAGTAAGCAGCAGCAGATCTTCATGGAGAATGTGAAGACATTCTACAAGGAGGCATGCAAGTACATGAAAGAGAAGCTGAACCCGGCCGAGGAAACTCTATGGAAACATGCAGAGCTTGCGGATGTGAACCTGCAGAAGTCAGTTCAAGCATCTTCTTTGAAATACTTCTTGAAGAAGTTCCCATGCACTCTGCCACCTAACACAACCCCTGATGAGCTGGAGGGAGAGTTTCTGGAGTACCAGGCAGCAGAACTTCCACCTGTGGTGTTGAACCAGCCATCAGCAGAACTGCAGTGGAAGGAGATTGGTGCCATGAAAGATCACAATGGTGCCACTAGACTGAAACATCTGTCCCAGTTCATGCTGTCAATTCTCCTCATCCCTGTGTCCAACTGTGGGTGTGAGAGAATCTTCAGTCAAGTGCGAAGAAACAAGACTGACTTTCGGGGATCCATAGGGGCAAAGACATTGGATGCTCTCATGGTTCTGAAGTCCAAGAAAGGGGGCCCATGCTACAAAGCAGTGTTCTCTGATGAGCTCTTGAAAAAGTGCAAGTCAGCTACCAAAAGGCAGCACACTGAGCACAGTGCAACAAGCTCTACCGACACAACTCAGTAACTTTCAAAGTGTGCCTTGTTGGCTTCAAATTGTCATTTTGACAATGCAGTTTGTAGCGAAGCAGACATTAGAATTTATGTTTTTTGAGTGAATCATATGTGATTGTGCCTCAGTGGAGACAGACACTGGAACTCATAGTGATCAATATATGTGGAAAACAGACACTTGAACTCAGAATTTGTGATGCATGTGAAAAAAGACATTAGAAGTGATACATGTGAAAATATGTGTTCCTGGAGCCACAAATGACGAGACGAATCTACTTTATAATGAGGTATATAATTCTTTGTATACTTGGAATACTACTGTTTTTGAAAAAATACTATAAAAAATTTATAAAGGTACTATTGCAGGCTTAGAGGGGTTGGCAGGTCTGGTTGTATTTCTGGTCTACAACACAACATGCTAATTCTTGGTCTACATCACAACATGCTAATTCTTGATCTACATCTCTCACCTGTCTCACCTGTCGGCGTCACCGGGAACAGTGTTGGCCGCTGCACATGATGTCCTCACAAGTTGCCTCCAGCACTCTCGATCTTGGCTAAGTCTGACCACCTCCTGGAGTTTCTTGCCACTGATGTTTGTGATGTTTCTAGCAAGTGATGCAGGTGGCCGTCCTCTGTTTCTCTTTCCTTCCACTTTACCTTGGAGGACAGTGGACATCAAGTCTGTTCTCTCATTACGGATTGCGTGTCCAACATATTTCAGTTTCCTCCGTTGTATGAGTACTAGAAGCTTGCGTGTAGTAGATCTACATCACAACATGCTAATTCTTGATCTACAACACAACATGCTAATTCTTGGTCTACATCACAACATGCTAATTCTTGATCTACATCACACATGCTAATTCTTGATCTGCATTACAGCATGCTAATTCTTGATCTACATCACAACATGCTAATTCTTGATCGACATCACAGCATGCTAATTCTTGATCGACATCACAACATGCTAATTCTTGATCTACATCACAGCATGCTAGTTCTTGATCTACATCACAACATGCTAATTCTTGATCTGCAACTTAACATGCTAATTCTTGATCGACATCACAGCATGCTAATTCTTGATCTACATCACAACATGCTAATTCTTGATCTACATCACAACATGCTAATTCTTGATCTGCATCACAACATGCTAATTCTTGATCTACATCACAACATGCTAATTCCTGATCTGTATCACAACATGCTAATTCCTGATCTGCATCACAACATGCTAATTCTTGATTTGCATCACAACATGCTAATTCCTGATCTACATCATATTTTTATGGCTAATTTCTGATCTATATCACAGTATGCTAATTCTTGATCTACATAACATCATGCTAGCTTCTCATCTACATAACAGCATGCAAATTTCTGATCTACATCACAACATGCTAATTTCTGATGTACATATAACATCATGCTTATTTCTGATCTACATCTCAACATGCTAATTTCTGATGTACATAACATGCTTATTTCTGATCTACATCACAACATGCAAATTTCTGATCTACATAACAACATGCTGAAAGAAAACAACTACTGAACAAACTGTCAAACCCAAACAGTTAAACCAGCTTACTTGCGATGTAGAATAAAATGTACAAATATTACTGTTTCAACTGCTCATACTCTGCCGTGTCTCATGAATGCTGATGTGCATGGATTAGCTAGATCCTTTCAGCTATTATTAAGATCGTCTAATCAGCAGTAACTTTGATCTCTGATAATGAGGCATGTAACGAGAGTGTAAGAGTATCTTAACATACCATTTCCTGCTGGATTACAGTGGTTATCAACAGACGGGTTAGTGCTTACAGGGGTCAGTCTTTGTACTTAAGTGTCACTGAGCACATGTTAGGGCAAGGCTTCCTGTTTAGTCTTTGCCCAATCTCTCTTTTTACAAGAGATCATGAACACAGTATACTGGGGTCTCTGTTACTAAGCTGATCTTAATCTCTGCATGGGGTTGCCGGGGGCTCATTCAGTATAAATAGTGTCCCCACCTTCTGGAAATTCTGTGCTAGAAATTTCTTCTTTTCTGTCACTCCCTTTGTTTCTGCCTTGTTCCTTTACTTTCTGTCATTTCTTCCTATCATTTTCTGCCTTGCTGGTCCATTCACCTGTATGTGTTCGATAAAGTCTTGCATACTTTCTCTTTGGATTGATAATTGGATACAAGTATTAAGTGCATTTTAGGCTTTAGAGTAATGAGATGTGCTGAAAAATTTTAGGTAATTTAGGCACATGTTTTAGTGCCCTTAGTTATGTTTAAACTTGTATTCAGGTATGTTTTTTTAAATCTGTGTGATAAATTGGACTGAGTGATCTACATGAGGGGCATCTCCTTAGATTATGTGTGCAAATGCACTGATATGTGTAGTTAATTTTTTTTCTTTTTTTCCTGTTGAAGTATTGTGTATGTTTTGAAATATAGTCATGATATGGGCGTACACAGTTGGCTGGGCTTTTAACAAAAACAGTAAGAGCTGATCTTAAATGAACTTCAAGGGAGGGGAGAGAATTGGCTCTCACGAGATGTGGAACGGCATGATAGAAAGCACTGTGTAGTATATTTCACTTTCATTTTCCCTAGAAGCCCTTTTTTTGGTACAGGGACAGGCTTA
The DNA here is from genome assembly GCA_030674185.1 of Monoplex corrugatus. Taxonomy (NCBI): domain Eukaryota; kingdom Metazoa; phylum Mollusca; class Gastropoda; order Littorinimorpha; family Ranellidae; genus Monoplex; species Monoplex corrugatus. Next base: position 92,858,294 of record CM060312.1, read on the forward strand.
GCCAATCCGTGCAAACAAATGTGTTGATATTAAAGCTTTATGGGTGGTCATATCAGGTATTGTTTCAAAATGTGCACTAATTAAGCCGGCTGTAGAGTCTGTCCCTGACTCTAACAGTGACATACGGTGCACACAGCAACGATCAGAAATAGACAACAGCTGTGTTTGGTCAGCTGGTGGTTGTATTTCTGATCTACATCATCATCATCATGTGCCCTGCCGCGTGGCATTGGCAATCATGGCCCTCCATACAATTACAAGTCTATCCCTTGTCACTGCAAGTACATCTTTCACCCACTTTGTCCTCGGCCACCATTCAAGTAAGTCCAATATTGTCTCCCTGGTGCACTCTTTCCCTCTAGCTTTCCTGTTGTGACCAGGTGCTTTAATTTCTACATCTACATCCCATGTTAAAGAGCCTTTCAGAAGTACATCATGTCTCAAGAGCTGTATGCAAATAAGACTTTTGCTACAATACAAAGTCACAGTAGTGATTGTTAATGTGTCGTGGTGCACTTGACCACAGACTGAAGTAGAAATTCAAGTAAATAACTCCTACTTGTTTTTGTAAGTAAGGGCCCTTGAACGTTAACATTTTTTTCTCAGCAACCACCCCTGCCTATATTTCTGATTTCCGCACTGTTTATACTACTTTTAGACAGGTTCTGTCATTGTCAAATAAGCACATTGTATTTGGCATGGTAAGACATAGACAGCCAGCATTCATTCTCTCTGTGCACCACAACAGTGAAATGCCCTTCCTTCAGATAATCATCATTTTCAGTTTTTGTATGCTTTTAAGAGAGCTTTAAAAACTTACTTCTTAAAGCAATTTTATTACTAGAATTAGTCTCAACTCTTTGTCCTCTTGGTCCAAATATGCATATTGTACATGCGTGATTGGTTGCATTAGATCATGCTGTTTGTGAATGGTTTCGTTGATTTGTTTGCAGGCCTGCATCATTGTGTATGTGTTTGCCTGTGTTGGTAGTTGTTTGTTTATATTTGTGCATACATGCCTGTGTATCAGTATGTGTTCGTCTGTCTGTTGGTGTATACATATGCCTTCATGTGGCAGAGTCTTTTATGTGTTCTGTCACATCATGCTTGTATGTGATGCAACAAAGGAATACCAGGCTGAAGTGCAGAATTTTCATTTCTGACTTTCTGACTCCTTTTGTTTCCCATGCTGCTTCTCATATTGTTATGTAGTGTTGATTTACTAATTTACAAACATAATTTTTCTGTAGAAAGTATTGTGCTTAAAAGTTTGCTTCTGGGGATGTTGCACTACAGAAATCTTATTATTATTACTAGATTTGCTAAAACTTTCTCCCTTCCTCCCTCCCTTCCTCCTTCCCTCCATCCCTGCCTCCCTTCCTCCCTTTCTCTCCCCCTCCACCACCGCATGCTCAGTTGTGCCTCTGCTTACACACTTGCACTCTGTTGGGTCTTGCTTCAAAATGTGCACTAATTAAGCCGGCTGTGGAGTCTGTCCCTGACTCTAGCAGTGACATACGGTGCACACAGCAACGATCAGAAATAGACAACAGCTGTGTTTGGTCAGCCGGTGGTTTTATTTCTAATCTACATCAGATGTAAATAAAAAAAAAAAAAAAAAAAATCAACAAAACTGAAAGAAAAAACGCCATAAGATGTAGAATGTTAACAGTTTTGCATTTCCAATAAACACTCCATCAAAGCTTCATTATTTAAAGAGTTTAATGAATGGGATATGAAATCACTCCTAATCAAACCTTTATGCATTAAGTGACCACTTGATTTTTTCTTTTGTAAACTGTGCACTAATTAAGCCGGCTGTAGAGTCTGTCCCTGACTCTAACAGTGACATACGGTGCGCACAGCAATGATTAGAAATAGACAACAGCTGTGTTTGGTCAGCTGGTGGTTGTATTTCTAATCTACATCAAAAGTAAAAAAAAAAATTTTTTTTAAATCAACAAAACTGAAAGAAAAAACACCATAAGATGTAGAGTGTTAACAGTTTTGCATTTCCAATAAACACTCCATCAAAGCTTCATTATTTAAAGAGTTTAATAAATGGGATATGAAATCACTCCTAATCAAACCTTTATGCATTAAGTGACCACTTGATTTTTTTCTTTTGTAAACTGTGCACTAATTAAGCCGGCTGTAGAGTCTGTCCCTGACTCTAACAGTGACATACGGTGCGCACAGCAATGATCAGAAATAGACAACAGCTGTGTTTGGTAGCTGGTGGTTTATTTCTAATCTACATCAGATGTTAAAAAAAAACCAACTACAACAACAAAACTGAAAGAAAAAACACTATAAGATGTAGAGTGTTAACAGTTTTGCATTTCCAATAAACACTCCATCAAAGCTTCGTTATTTAAAGAGTTTGATAAATGGGAGATGAAATCACTCCTTATCAAACCTTTGTGCATTAAGTGACCACTTGAGTTTTTCTTTTGTAAACTGTGCACTAATTAAGCCGGCTGTAGAGTCTGTCCCTGACTCTAACAGTGACATACGGTGCGCACAGCAACGATCAGAAATAGACAACAGCTGTGTTTGGTCAGCTGGTGGTTGTATTTCTGATCTACATCACAACATGTTAAAAGAAGTAGAATTTAAAAAATATCCCATTTAAACACATCAATTTTAAGCGTCTTTCTGTTGAATGTGCTCTAATTAAGCCAGCAGTGGAGTCCGTCTCCAACTCTTATCGGTGACATAATATGGTGCACTCAGCTATGAACAGAAATAGCTGCTGTATGTGGTCAGCTGGTGGTTATACATCATACAATATTTTTGATTTCCTTGCCCTTTCCTCCTAGTATTGCATGTACATTTATTTTACCTTCCATTGGTCCTAGAAGTGTACATCATTAACAAACAATGAGTGTGTTGTTGCAAGGGGTATTTTTTCTTATTATGAATAGTAGTCCATTTCTGGGTGTGGTATGCTACAAATACCTTTTCATTGTACTCTTGATTTTGTGTTTTGTGTTCGCTTTGTAACAAGACACCTTCCAGTCCATATTGCTTTTCTCTTATAGCATTTTTGCCATACTGTTGTATCCTGCTCCTTCTATTCATTCCATGGCCAAGACTAAGAAGTATGCTCAGATTTACAGACTTGTGTTAAAATTGTGTGTGTGTGTGTGTGTGTGTGTGTGTGTGTGTGTGTGTGTGTGTGTGTGTGTGTTGTGTGTGTTCAAAATGATTTTGCATGATCAATCTGAATCCAGGTGCATCAAAACTTGGTTAAAATGGTGTGATTTGTGATGTTTTCAGAATGACATTCGCACCATCTCTGTGAGTCACTGGGGATCAGAGCTGGGGCTGACAGTACTGCAAGGCCTGAGCCAGCTGTACACGTCACTGGTGTGGGAGAGCACTGTGCTTCTGGCCATGTGCAGCGATGATATTCTGCCCCCTGGCTGCCAGTTTGGCCGAGCAGATATGGACCGAATCATCCCCCTGGAGATGCGGGAGGCTCACCTTAAAGATGCCGTGTCTGGCAGTGGGGAAGGTGGTGCCCAGAAGGAGAAGGAGGAGGAAGGGGGCCCTCACAGCAATGGCATGAGCGCCGCCATGGAGTCCCTGACCACCTCGGAGACTGTGGACTCTCCCATGGAAGTGTCGGCTTCTGTGGACGCACCCAGCACCAGCGGGGATTTGATTGGTTCTGGAGTGAATGGCAGCGCTGCTGGCAACACCTCTGTGGGTGCTGGAGACAGGGACTCCATGCCTGGCTCCAGTGGAGCTGACACGGCTGCCACCGGTTCCTCAAGCGTCGACTCCAATGCCAGTTCAGGTCCACAACCAGGAAAGAAGTCCAAAGTGTCACCACAGTTGCAGGCGGCAATTCGTCAGTTGAAGCCTTTGCTGTCGGTGTCGTCACGGTTGGGCCGAGCGTTGGCGGAACTGTTTGGTTTGTTGGTGAAGCTGTGTGTGGGCTCCCCAGTGCGACAGAGACGCAGCCAGCAGCAGACCAACCAGGGAGGAAGCCCCTCGCCTGCTGCTCGCGCTGTTGCCTCTGCTCTCACTCGTCTTCTGGGCAACAGTTTGTCCTGGGAACCCCCTCCCTATGCCCCTGTGCCAAAACTTCGGTAAGTGAAGTCTGAATGCATGTGTGCCAAATTGTAGGTAGGAAGAATAAAAAGTGTTAATACAGTAAAGCTTGGATAAAGACAAGTCTGAATGCATCAGAACTGAGGAGAAAATTTGAATGCACATGTGCCAAAACTTATGCAAGGGGATAATTGAATGCACCTGTGCAAAAACATGGGCATGGAAAAGAAGTGTGAATGCTTATGGCCAAAACTTTGACAAGGTGAGAAGTGCAGATGCACCAGAATTTAGGGAGCAGAGAAATCTGGAGTGAGCCAGTGCCAAAAAAAAAGAAAACCAGGAGAGAAATACGTGCCAAGGTGCACAGTATGTTTCAGTCTTTCAGCCATGCATTCTAAGTCCGTAAATGTGAACACTGTTTCAGTTTTATATACATTCTGGCAAAAATACTGAAATAATTTTCCTGTTTAGAATGCTTCTCAGAGAGTGACACATGTTGTTGACCTGGCCCTGGTCATTTAGGAAGATCCATTTTAATTCATGTACTGGTTGTGTTTATTGTGATCAGAAAAATTGGGATGAGTCTAGAATTTGAGATGATAATTGTTAATCTTAACAGAAGTACACACATTTTGAATTTTGATGTGAACATATTTGTATTTTAAGTTTTTGAGCTTTGTAGTTTGTCGGGGCCTGGTTGGTGTCATGAAAATAATGACGACTTATATTTGAAGTGTCTTACCTATGGACTAGGAGCATACAAAAAATATTTTTGTCACATACATTCACAGTCACAGACCTGTTTACAATCGTACATTTAACACAGGAGCAGGCTACAAAACATGAAAATATTGTCTGAAGAGGTAAGTTTTGAGTTGAGTTGCCCTCACTTTGAGGAAAAAATTTGATCTTGTTTTTTTAGACACATCTTCTTGTTACAATGTGTTATCATGCGTTATGTGAATGAGATCTGGTTTCTGATTTTTAACAGATTAACATTCCTGGTGTGTTCTGTGGGGTTCACCTCCCCCATGTTGTTTGACGAGAAGAAACAGCCCTTCCACCTGATGCTGCAAAAGTTTGTCGCGTGTGGGGGGCAGTCTGCTCTCTTCCAGTAAGTTGGTTGATTGGATTTTGTTGTTGTTGTGTTTTTGTCACAAGACAGCAGGTTGGAAACTTTTTACTCAGTCTTGCCAGGGGACTTATGTGTTGCTTTGCATTCTTTTAGGTACGCAGAGTGCATGTTGGACATAATAAGACAGTTGATCATCTCACTCGAAGGCTTGTTGCCATAATTTTGGTGTGTAGAATTTTTTGTTTTCTTTGACTTCATGGAAATTTCTGTGTCTGTAAAATTTGTCTGTAGTGTTGTATTAATCATAGGTGCTGTATGGTTGATCTGACATCTCGTAATAGGGGGAAAGGTGGTAGGGCCAAGACAGGGGCTGTGCTACATGCTTATGTCATTTATGCACATACAGCTGCATGCACATATGAAGCATGCATTATGTTTTTTTCAAAGAGACAGTACATGTACAGGAGTTGCTGCTTGTGGTTTTATCATTTGTGTGTTTCTGACAACCTATGTTTTGTTAAAAAGGAAATCGTGAATAAATCTGTATTGGCTACAGGAATATTGATTTGTTAGTGACACTTTATCATAGTGACCTGTTGGTACTTAGTAACACTTTATCATAGTGGCCTGTTGGTACTTAGTAACACTTTATCATAGTGGCGTGTTGGTACTTATCATAGTGGCCTGTTGGTACTTAGTAACACTTTATCATAGTGGCGTGTTGGTACTTATCATAGTGGCCTGTTGGTACTTAGTAACACTTTATCATAGTGGCGTGTTGGTATTTAGTAACACTTTATCATAGTGGCATGTTGGTATTTAGTAACACTTTATCATAGTGGCCTGTTGGTACTTAGTAACACTTTATCATAGGGGCCTGTTGGTACTTAGTAACACTTTATCATAGTGGCCTGTTGGTACTTAGTAACACTTTATCATAGTGGCCTGTTGGTACTTAGTAACACTTTATCATAGTGGCCTGTTGGTACTTAGTAACACTTTATCATAGTGGCGTGTTGGCACTTATCATAGTGGCCTGTTGGTACTTTGTAAAACTTTATCATAATGGCCTGTTGGTACTTAGTAACACTTTATCATAATGGCCTGTTGGCACTTAGTAACACTTTATCATAATGGCCTGTTGGTACTTAGTAACACTTTATCATAATGGCCTGTTGGTACTTAGTAACACTTTATCATAATGGCCTGTTGGTACTTCAGTATTAACACTTTATCATAATGGCCTGTTGGTACTTAGTAACACTTTATCATAATGGCATGTTGGTACTTAGTAACACTTTATCATAATGGCCTGTTGGTACTTAGTAACACTTTATCATAATGGCCTGTTGGCACTTAGTAACACTTTATCATAATGGCCTGTTGGTACTTAGTAACACTTTATCATAATGGCCTGTTGGTACTTAGTAACACTTTATCATAATGGCCTGTTGGTACTTAGTAACACTTTATCATAATGGCCTGTTGGCACTTAGTAACACTTTATCATAATGGCCTGTTGGTACTTAGTAACACTTTATCATAATGGCCTGTTGGTACTTAGTAACACTTTATCATAATGGCCTGTTGGTACTTAGTAACACTTTATCATAGTGGCCTGTTGGTACTTCAGTATTAACACTTTATCATAGTGGCCTGTTGGTACTTAGTAACACTTTATCATAATGGCCTGTTGGTACTTAGTAACACTTTATCATAGTGGCCTGTTGGTACTTAGTAACACTTTATCATAATGGCCTGTTGGTACTTCAGTATTAACACTTTATCATAATGGCCTGTTGGTACTTAGTAACACTTTATCATAGTGGCCTGTTGGTACTTAGTAACACTTTATCATAATGGCCTGTTGGTACTTAGTAACACTTTATCATAGTGGCCTGTTGGTACTTCAGTATTAACACTTTATCATAGTGGCCTGTTGGTACTTAGTAACACTTTATCATAATGGCCTGTTGGTACTTAGTAACACTTTATCATAATGGCCTGTTGGTACTTAGTAACACTTTATCATAATGGCCTGTTGGTACTTAGTAACACTATCATAATGGCCTGTTGGTACTTAGTAACACTTTATCATAATGGCCTGTTGGTACTTAGTAACACTTTATCATAATGGCCTGTTGGTACTTAGTAACACTTTATCATAGTGGCCTGTTGGTACTTCAGTATTAACACTTTATCATAATGGCCTGTTGGTACTTAGTAACACTTTATCATAATGGCCTGTTGGTACTTAGTAACACTTTATCATAGTGGCCTGTTGGTACTTCAGTATTAACACTTTATCATAATGGCCTGTTGGTACTTAGTAACACTTTATCATAATGGCCTGTTGGTACTTAGTAACACTTTATCATAATGGCCTGTTGGTACTTAGTAACACTTTATCATAATGGCCTGTTGGTACTTCAGTATTAACACTTTATCATAGTGGCCTGTTGGTACTTAGTAACACTTTATCATAGTGGCCTGTTGGCACTAGGTGTGCACTCACACTGTTGCTGTGTAATGTTGACATTTACATTTGAAACGTGCACTGAAGGCAGTATCATTAGTCCAATGGATCTGGTCTCAAAAACAACCCTTCCTGTATATTTTCTGCTGTGCATATCTTATTGCCACTGCTTTACTACCCCTTTGTTTATTTATTTTGAAAACATTTTTTTTTTTAAATCAATTTTCTTGACATTGATTGTGATAATGAATGGCAGGAGTGTGTCTACACTACATTGGTATGAATTTGTTCCATTATGTAGACCCCTAAAGGCAGTGTGAAATGATCTCTATCTGCAGAATGACACTTACTTATGATAGAAAGTTACCTGCTTGCCTTTGTGTTCAGGATGATTTTTTTTAAAAACTTCATGTGTATGTGTATGCAAACTTTATGTGTATATGTATGTAAACTGTATGTGTATGTGTGTGCAGAGCATTTTTCTGGGCCTTGTCAATGAATGGTAAAGTGCCTTTAGAGGAGGGTCTGGAACACCCTGATTTGCCAGGTAAGGGACATTGCTGGAGTTGGTGCCTAATGATAGATGTAGAAGACTGGAGTTAGATGATGTGACCGAGGGAACATGAGAAGACATTTTTTGATCCCCCTGTAATCTTTCCAGATTGAATGTGGCTGCTGGAGTTGGAGTTCAAAGTTCATTAAAGAGTTGATTCATTGCACGTGGACAGTTTCTTGTGCTCTCCACCAAAATCTGCCAACAGTTATCTGGCAAGATACCGGACCTTGTGCAAAACTATGTGCTGGCAAGGTCTCTGAAATTGGGGTGGAGGCCGTAGGGAAGGAAACTATGAAACAATAGGAAACACCTGGTTTGTGCAGCCTAACAGAAGAAAATGGACTTGGATGAGTCCTGGAGATAATACCAAAAATCAGGTTGACTACATCCTGGTCAACAAAAGATTTAGAAATTCTTTACTGTCAGCAAAAACACTACCAGGCGCAGACTGCAACAGTGACCACAATCCTGTAGTGGGAAGGTTTAGGCTGAAATTGAGGAAAAGGAAACAGACCAAAAGCAACATCAAACTAAACCTTGGACTCTTAAAGACATGAAATGATACGTCAAAAATTTAATGTACATGTTCAAAACAAATTCAGTGCTCTGGAAGACGTTGGTGACAGTGAGGAACAATGGACACAGTTGAGAAATTCGATAAATGAAGCTTGTGAAGAAATCCCTAAGGCAGATACAAAAGCATAAAAGAGCTGGATGACTAATGAAATTTTGGGCTTGATGGAGGAAAGGAGGAAGGCAAAGAGAAACAAGGAGATATACAGGAAGATAAACAAAGAAATCAAGCTTGGCTGAACACAAAATGCAAAGAGATAGAAGACAAAACACAAAATGGATCCTCAGGGTATGTACAGACGAATTGAAGAAATTGTCCACAGGAAAAATACATGCACATCAACTGGTTGCTTAAAATCGAAAGATGGCACGCTTATCATGGAAAAAGACAAAATACTGGACAGATGGGGAGAGTACATTAAAGACCTTTTTGAGGATGACAGAAACGAAGAACACATAAAAAAGAACGTTGAAGGACCACCCATAATGAAAGATGAAGTTAGAGCAGCACTGAAAAAGATGAAACCAGGAAAAGCCCTGGGACCAGACAACATTACTACAGAGATGATTGAAGCCCTGGAGGAATTTGGCATAGAGAAAATAACAGTCCTCCTAAATGAAATTTACGACACTGGAAAAATCCCCAAAGATATGTCAAAATCAATTTTCATTGCACTTCCAAAGAAGACAGAGGCTATAGAATGCCAACTCCATCACACAATCAGTTTGATGAGTCATGTAACAAAATTCCTGTTAAGAATAATCATGATGAAGACAAGGAATAGAATCAAAAGAGAAATAAGAAGAACAGTGTGGATTTGTGGAAGGGAAGGGAATTATTAATGCCATATACATCCTAAGAACTATCATAGAGAGGTCAATTGAGATGAATAAGGATTTGTATTTATGCTTTGTTGACTGTACCAAGGCTTTCGATCGGTTACGACATGAAGAATTGATCAGCCAACTGGAGAGACTCAGTGTTGATGGAAAAGATCTACGAATAATCAGGAATATGTACTGGGAACAAACAGCTGCAATGAGAATAGAAAACGATATAAGCTCTTTCCAAAACATCAAAAGAGGAGTCAGACAGGGTTGTGTTTTGTCACCAGATCTGTTTTCACTTTACAGTGAAAACATGAGAAACCTAGAAGAAGACCCTGGATTAAAGGTTGGAGGGAAGATTATAAACAACATTTGATACGCGGATGACACCGTGCTGGTTGCGGAGAATGAAAGGGACCTACAAAACCTTGTAAATATACTAGAAATAGAAAGCAAAGGTAAGGGGTTGGAACTAAACAGCAAGAAGACTGAAGTCATGGTGATCAGTAAAAATCATGAAATCCCCTCATGCAAAATAACAGCAGATGGCACAACCTTGACACAGGTTAATAAGTTCAGATACCTGGGAACGGTCGTTTCATCAGACGGCAGATGCACATCGGAGGTGGCCGGCGGAATCTGCCAAGCCAAAACAGCATTCAAGAAGATAAGCATTCTTACCAACAAATGTCTATGAGTTAACATTAGAAAGAGAATCCTTGAATGTTATATAGAACCAATACTGTTGTATGGATGCGAGGCGTGGACAGTCAGCAAGCAAAGCCAGAGCAGGATTGGGGCAGCCGAGATGTGGTTTCTAAGAAGAATGTTGAGAGTTCCGTGGACAGCAAAGAAAACAAACGAGACGGTCTTGATGGAAGCAGACACAAGTAGATCATTCATAAGGAAGATTAGGAAAAGACAGGCAACATTTATAGGCCATTTTATGAGGAAGGGGGATTTGGAGCACCTAGTCACAACGGGAAAGCTGGAGGGAAAGAGCACCGGGTAGACCCAGGGAGAGAATGCTGGACAGGACTTGCAGAGTGGCTGGGGACGAGGAGGGTGGGGGAGATGCTAGGGGCAACGAGAGAGAGAGATAGATGGAAGTCCATGGTCGCCAACGCCATGATGATAAACGTGATGATAAATCAGAGGGTTCCTGTTGATGATGATGGTGATGCGTATAATTCAGATGATCCCTGGTGATAATGTGTATTGATCAAAGGTTCCAGTTGCTGCTGATATGTATAAATCAGAGGGTTCCTGTTGGTGATGTGATTCAAAGAATGTGCCTGCGCGCGTGGTGCGTGCGTGTGTGTGTGTGTGAGAGATTCAAGTTCCTGTTGATGATGTGTGTATGAATCATAGGGTTCCTGTTGATGTGTGTGTGCTTGTGTGCAATTCAGAGGGTTCTGGAGAGTTCTTGGATGCATGGCTGATGTTGGTTGAGAAGATGGTGAACCCTAAGGCGGTGTTGGAGTCGCCCCACTCTGTGCCCAGCAAGGCCAAGCCTCCGGCGCAACCACTACACTTTAACCCCACCAGATACCTCATCACCACACAGAAGGTCTGTCTACGGTTGTTTCTGGTTTGCTCCCTCACACAATTGTGTATTTCTGTGTTCTGCCTGTACACGTTACAAATTGTCATTTGTGATGCTGTGTACATGAAACCAGGCGAAAGTGCAAAATGTTTGTTTAGTATTCACAGTTTGGCTTCATGCACTGTGCCATGTCAGACTGTAAGCAGTATGGTACCAGTAAGTCGCCCTGTCTTTAATGATTTTAGCAGCTTATATCAAGATGAAGTGGAAGTAGCACTTGGCGCCAGCACCTTATGGACCAGCGTTTAGCGCTCCTTATGTGCGCCCATGAGCTGGAGAAAGCCATGCTTGTACTATTTTTTGCAGCCATTATTAAAAATAGATGTGTTTCTGCAAACCATTAGGTTTTTGTTCAAGTTTATGCTCTGTCTGTGTCTTTTCTGCTCTGTGTGTAAGCATGGCCACATACAGCCTTGCATCTTTCATTGAGCAACAAGACCAAATACAAAAATTAGGGAAAAAAGATTGAAACTTTCCTGCTGCTTCGTCGTTTTTAGTCCTTTTTCTCCCACTGGAGGAAGCAGCTGGGAAGTTGTAGTCTTTTTCTCCTAATTTTTGTATTTGGTGTTTGTTTGTTTGTGATCTTACGTTTACGCTTGACAAAGGCCGGTTGACCGAAAATTTGCACCTGTCTTGTCTGGTTTTGTTAGATATACATGCCTATTCTATTTTCGTGTTTTTCTGGTTCCTGTGTGCTTGAACGCAGGTGGTCACACTTGTTTTGGATTTGAGGGTATAGGTGAATGCCTTTTCTGTTTAAAACTATCAGGCATTGTTGTTTCTCTAGAGGTTACTTTCCTCCCAGTGACATGTGAAAACTGGCTGTTGTGGTGCAGTGTTAATCATAATTTCATCAGTAAAAAATAACTTTATTGTTTTTTTGTTTGTAATATAGTAATTGACTTTTTTTGTTGTTGTAATATAGTAATTGATTCTTATCAGTGATTTTATAGATTTTGTGACAATTATTGTCAAAACTCAAATCAAAGAAAGAAAGAAAGACAAAACTGTTATTTTATGTTGGTTATGTAGGCGGCGTTCCATGCAGTGATGAAGCTGTGGAACAAGAAGCCCCTGAAGGTGTACGGCAGTCGTATGTGTGAGTCTCTGCTGGCCATCCTGTCGCACATCATCCGTGGGGAGGGCATCATCAAGGTCAGTCCTCAGTGAACAGTGTCTGCAGACAGCGATAGACGTTTTGTTTTATATTTTCGCTATTCCTCTGTTGCTGGAAAAGGGGGGATGCTTGCTGGATATTTTTGTTTGTTTCCATAAGCCACTGAATGTTGATGTCCTGCCCACTTGAACACATGACAGGGATTTAGGCACAAGCAGGTCTGGACATATTGTGACCTGAGAGAATGGAAAAAAATCGACCCTTTACCCACCAGGTGAAAACATATTGTGACCTGAGAGAATGGAAAAAACTCCACCCTTTACCCACCAGGTGAAAAAACTCCACCCTATACCCACCAGGTGAAAACATATTGTGACTTGAGAGAATGGAAAAAACTCCACCCTTTATCCACCAGGCTAAAAAAAACAAAAACTTCCACCCTTTATCCACCAGGTGAAAAAACTCCACCCTTTACCCACCAGGTGAAAAAACTCCACCCTTTATCCACCAGGCTAAAAAAAACAAAAACTTCCACCCTTTACCCACCAGGTGAAAAAACTCCACCCTTTACCCACCAGGTGAAAAAACTCCACCCTATACCCACCAGGCAGAAAAAACTCCACCCTTTATCCACCAGGTGAAAAAACTCCACCCTTTACCCACCAGGTGAAAAAACTCCACCCTATACCCACCAGGCAGAAAAAACTCCACCCTTTATCCACCAGGCTAAAAAAAAAAAAAACTTCCACCCTTTATCCACCAAGCAAACAAAAAAAAAAAACCCTCCACCCTTTATCCAACAAGCAAACAAGAAAAGGCCCTCCACCCTTATCCACCAAGTAGAAAAAACTCCACCCTTTATCCACCAGGCTAAAAAAAAAACCTGCACCCTTTATCCAACAAGCAAACAACAAAAAAACCTGCACCCTTTATCCAACAAGCAAACAAAAAAAAAACCTCCATCCTTTATCCAACAAGCAAACAAAGCAAAAAAACCCTCCATCCTTTATCCAACAAGCAAACAAAGCAAAAAACCCTCCATCCTTTATCCAACAAGCAAACAAAGCAAAAAAACCCTCCATCCTTTATCCAACAAGCAAACAAAGCAAAAAAAACCCTCCACCCTTTATCCAACAAGCAAACAAAACAAAAAACCCTCCACCCTTTACCCACCAAGCAAACAAACAAACAAAACTTCATCCTTTACCCACCAAGCAAACAAACAAAAAAACACCACCCTTTATCCACCAAGCAAACAAAACAAAAAAAACTCCACCCTTTATCCACCAAGCAAACAACAAAAACCTCCACCCTTTATCCACCAAGCAAACAAACAAAAAACACCACCCTTTATCCACCAAGCAAAACAAAAAACCTCCACCCTTTATCCACCAAGCAAACAACAAAAAACTCCACCCTTTATCCACCAAGCAAACAAACAAAAAACACCACCCTTTATCCACCAAGCAAACAACAAAAACCTCCACCCTTTATCCACCAAGCAAACAACAAAAACCTCCACCCTTTATCCACCAAGCAAACAACAAAAAAACTCCACCCTTTATCCACCAAGCAAACAACAAAAACCTCCACCCTTTAGCCACCAAGCAAACAACAAAAACTCCACCCTTTAGCCACCAAGCAAACAACAAAAACCTCCACCCTTTAGCCACCAAGCAAACAAACAAACAAACAAAAAATACCACCCTTTATCCACCAAGCAAACAAACAAACAAAAAACACCACCCTTTATCCACCAAGCAAACAAACAAACAAAAAACACCACCCTTTATCCACCAAGCAAACAAACAAACAAAAAACACCACCCTTTATCCACCAAGCAAACAAGCAAACAAAAAAAAACACCACCCTTTATCCACCAAGCAAACAAACAAACAAAAAACACCACCCTTTATCCACCAAGCAACAAACAAACAAACAAAAAACACCACCCTTTATCCACCAAGCAAACAAACAAACAAACAAAAAACACCACCCTTTATCCACCAAGCAAACAAACAAACAAAAAACACCACCCTTTATCCACCAAGCAAACAAACAAAAAACACCACCCTTTATCCACCAAGCAAACAACAAAAAACACCACCCTTTATCCACCAAGCAAACAAACAAAAAACACCACCCTTTATCCACCAAGCAAACAAACAAACAAAAAACACCACCCTTTATCCACCAAGCAAACAAACAAACAAAAACACCACCCTTTATCCACCAAGCAAGCAAACAAACAAAAAACACCACCCTTTATCCACCAAGCAAACAAACAAAAAACACCACCCTTTATCCACCAAGCAAACAAACAAACAAAAAACACCACCCTTTATCCACCAAGCAAACAAACAAACAAAAACACCACCCTTTATCCACCAAGCAGCAAACAAACACCACCCTTTATCCACCAAGCAAGCAAACAAACAAAAAACACCACCCTTTATCCACCAAGCAAGCAAACAAACAAAAACACACCCTTTATCCACCAAGCAAACAAACAAAAAACACCACCCTTTATCCACCAAGCAAACAAACAAAAAACACCACCCTTTATCCACCAAGCAAACAAACAAACAAAAACACCACCCTTTATCCACCAAGCAAGCAAACAAACAAAAACACCACCCTTTATCCACCAAGCAAGCAAACAAACAAAAAACCCCCTTTATCCACCAAGCAAACAAACAAAAAACACCACCCTTTATCCACCAGGCAAACAAAAAAACACCACCCTTTATTCACCAAGCAAGCAAATAAAAAACACCACCCTTTATCCACCAGGCCCCCCCCCCCCCCCCCCTCCAAAAACCCACCCTTTATCCACCAAGCAAACAAACAAACAAAAAACACCACCCTTTATCCACCAAGCAAACAAACAAAAAACACCACCCTTTATCCACCAAGCAAACAAACAAAAAACACCACCCTTTATCCACCAGGCAAACAAAAAAACACCACCCTTTATCCACCAAGCAAGCAAATAAAAAACACCACCCTTTATCCACCAGGCAAACCCCCCCCCCCCCCTCCAAAAAAACCCACCCTTTATCCACTGGGCAAAAAAATAACTCCAGCCTTTATCCACAAAGCAAAAACAACTCCACACTTTATCCACCAAGCAAAAAAACAAACTCACTCCACCCTTTATCCACCAGGCGGGAAAAATTCCACTTTCACCCGTCAGATGGTAGTCCTACAGAGTCAGACTCAAACCTTGTGGTTGGAAGTCCAAGTCCTAAACAATGTCCTGTCCATCGGATAGTAGTGTGAAAATGAGTGGAGAACTGGGTTGTCTGGTGATAGTGTGTCTCAGCTTGCACTGTGAGTCTGCTGGCCATCCTGTCCCATGTCATGTTGTGGCAAAAGCATCTACAGGTCAGTCTGCTGTGTTCAGTGTTCAATACACAGTAAATCAATGAGACAAAGAGGAGATGGGCATTGCTATTATAATGTAGGCTTGTAGAAAAGATGAAAGTCTTTACCACCCAGCTCTTTTCAACTAGGGTTAGTGGTGCAGGGTTAGAAGGCCCTTATAATGCAGGCCTGTAGAAAAGTTGTTTACCACCTGGCTCCCTTACAACTTAGGGTCAGTGGCACCTTTTTAATGCAGCACCCTTATAATGCAGGCTTATAGAAGAGTTGAGTCTTCACTGCCTGGCTCCCATACAACTTAGGGTTTGTGGCACCTTTTTAATGCAGCACCCTTATAATGCAGGCCTATAGAAAAGTTGAGTCTTCACTGCCTGGCTCCCTTATAACTTGGGGTTTGTGGCACCTTTTTAATGCAGCACCCTTATAATGCAGGCCTGTAGAAAAGTTGAGTCTTCACTGCCTAGCTCCCTTATAACTTGGGGTTTGTGGCACCTTTTTAATGCAGCACCCTTATAATGCAGGCCTGTAGAAAAGTTGAAGTCTTGAGATCACCTCACTCCATAACAACTTCTGGATTATAGGACAACATGTACCTTATGAGACATTTTGCACATGAAGAAGTGAAATTGCCTAGTGTTAAGAGTACTTTTAATGTCGTTTTGACAAGGTCCATGAGACATTTTGCACATGAAGAAGTGAAATTGCCTAGTGTTAAGAGTACTTTTAGTGTCGTTTTGACAAGGTCCATGAGACATTTTGTACATGAAGAAATGAAATCGCCTAGTGTTAAAGAGTACTTTTAGTGTAGTTATCTTGACAAGGTCCATGACAGAAGTCTTCATGAATTAGAAAACGGACATGTATGTGTTGTAATATCCAGCCTTAAATGATGCAGTGTGTAATGACAGCTTTGATTTAAGCTGATACACGTTGAATAATACAACAACAATATTTTATTTATATAGCGCAAAATCTTGATAAAATCAAATCTAAGCGCTAAAACAGACACACACGCACACGCATGCACGCACGCACGCACACATACACACACGCACACACGCACACGCACACAGCTATAAATGGGGAGAAAGAATAAAGGCAATGGAAAATTATAGAGAGCATATTTTATACAATTATATATTACAATGTGATTTCCCTCCGAGTGGAGACAGGCTGCTGTTAAATGTCACAATATTTAGGTACATTCATGCAGCTTCGAGAACTGCGCTTGTTGTGTGTGGTGACAGGTGAAGGGTTAATGGCTGCTACAGTAACATTGACATCTTGTCTGTTGTATGGTGTTCCATGGGAACGCTGACAAACAAGATGTCATACATGTCCACTTCTTTTGAAAATTACTGTGATTTACAAGTGTAAAAACTGGGTAGGCTTGATCATGTATTAGTCTGCATCTGCTTAACGAAGTGTTTTTGTGTGTGAGGTGGTGGTGGTGGGATTCCATGTCTCATTTATGAAGGAAATGAATTCTTGAAGAGATAGGAATGTTGTTGTGATACACTAAAGAAGGGGAAAAGTAGAAGTGGAAATACACACCAAGTTTAAGCAGTCAGAGAAGAGGAAAAAATGCCAAAGCCTCTAGAGAAAAAAACTTAACCCACTTCCTCTGTCTCAGATGGCCAATTCAACAGCAACAACAATTTTTCCTCATAATTTGATTCAGAGCCCCAGATCAATCTATCATCATTGTCATGTGCCATGCCACATGGCATTGGTGACCATGGCCCTCCATGTGAATCTTATCTTTTGTCACTGCAAGTATATCTCTGTCACCATCTACTCAGCAAAACTGCCTAATATTTTCTCCATGGGTCTGCCTGATGCCTTTTTTCCCTCTAGCTTTTCTGTTGTGATGAGATACTCAAATTTGTCATAAAATATCCTATAAATGTTGCTTGTCTTTTCCTGATCTTCATTAATGTTTGTTTTGTGTTTGCTTCTTTCAAGACTGTCATGTTTGTTTTATTTGCTGTCCATGAAACTCTGAACATTCTTCATAACATTGATCCATAGCCACTATAAAACCAGAGCCATCATTGATTTCGGCAATATTTAAGATACGTTGGCAAGCCATTGTTTGATGGTTATGGTCAAACATCATAGCTTGGCAAGTGAAACTGTTGCCTTACCAGTCAGCGGCCTGTTTGTACAACATGTGCTGGACATTAACTTTTAACAGGGTGCAGACTTGATCAGTCTGTGATGTGTGGTCCACCCTCTATGTAATTTTGTCTGGGTGATAATGATTATTATAGTGCACCATGAGAACTGCGCCTGTTGTGTGTGGTGACAGGTGAAGGGTTAATGGCTGCTACAGTAACACTGACTCTTGTCTTTGTATGGTGTTCCATGGGAACGCTGACAAACAAGATGTTATACATGTCCACTTCTTTTGAACATTCTCGAAACCCGAGTCAAATTACTGTGATTTACAAGTGTAAAAACTGGGTAGGCTTGATCACGTATTAGTCTGCATCTGCTTAACGAAGTGTTTTTGTGTGTGCGGTGGTGGTGGTGGGATTCCATGTCTCATTTATGAAGAAAATGAATTCTTGAAGAGATAGGAATGTTGTTGTGATACACTAAAGAAGGGGAAAAGGAAAAGTAGAAGTGGAAATACACACCAAGTTTAAGCAGTCAGAGAAGAGGAAAAAATGCCAAAGCCTCCAGAGAAAACAAACTTAACTCACTTCCTCTGTCTCAGATGGCCAATTCAACAGCAACAACAATTTTTCCTCATTTGATTCAGAGCCCCAGATCAATCTATCATCATTGTCATGTGCCATGCCACATGGCATTGGTGACCGTGGCCCTCCATGTGAATCTTATCTTTTGTCACTGCAAGTATATCTCTGTCACCATCTACTCAGCAAAACTGCCTAATATTTTCTCCATGGGTCTGCCTGATGCCTTTTTTCCCTCTAGCTTTTCTGTTGTGATGAGATACTCAAATTTGTCATAAAATATCCTATAAATGTTGCTTGTCTTTTCCTGATCTTCATTAATGTTTGTTTTGTGTTTGCTTCTTTCAAGACTGTCATGTTTGTTTTATTTGCTGTCCATGAAACTCTGAACATTCTTCATAACATTGATCCATAGCCACTATAAAACCAGAGCCATCATTGATTTCGGCAATATTTAAGATACGTTGGCAAGCCATTGTTTGATGGTTATGGTCAAACATCATAGCTTGGCAAGTGAAACTGTTGGCCTTACCAGTCAGCGGCCTGTTTGTACAACATGTGCTGGACATTAACTTTTAACAGGGTGCAGACTTGATCAGTCTGTGATGTGTGGTCCACCCTCTATGTAATTTTGTCTGGGTGATAATGATTATTATAGTGCACCATGAGAACTGCGCCTGTTGTGTGTGGTGACAGGTGAAGGGTTAATGGCTGCTACAGTAACACTGACTCTTGTCTTTGTATGGTGTTCCATGGGAACGCTGACAAACAAGATGTTATACATGTCCACTTCTTTTGAACATTCTCGAAATCCGAGTCAAATTACTGTGATTTACAAGTGTAAAAACTGGGTAGGCTTGATCACGTATTAGTCTGCATCTGCTTAACGAAGTGTTTTTGTGTGTGCGGTGGTGGTGGTGGGATTCCATGTCTCATTGATGAAGAAAATGAATTCTTGAAGAGATAGGAATGTTGTTGTGATACACTAAAGAAGGGGAAAAGGAAAAGTAGAAGTGGAAATACACACCAAGTTTAAGCAGTCAGAGAAGAGGAAAAAATGCCAAAGCCTCCAGAGAAAACAAACTTAACTCACTTCCTCTGTCTCAGATGGCCAATTCAACAGCAACAACAATTTTTCCTCATTTGATTCAGAGCCCCAGATCAATCTATCATCATTGTCATGTGCCATGCCACATGGCATTGGTGACCGTGGCCCTCCATGTGAATCTTATCTTTTGTCACTGCAAGTATATCTCTGTCACCATCTACTCAGCAAAACTGCCTAATATTTTCTCCATGGGTCTGCCTGATGCCTTTTTTCCCTCTAGCTTTTCTGTTGTGATGAGATACTCAAATTTGTCATAAAATATCCTATAAATGTTGCTTGTCTTTTCCTGATCTTCATTAATGTTTTTGTGTTTGCTTCTTCAACTGTCATGTTGTTATTTGCTGTCCTGAAACTCTGACATTCTTCATACATGATTTTGTTATTTGCTGTCCATGAAACTCTGAACATTCTTCATAACATTGATCCATAGCCACTATAAAACCAGAGCCATCATTGATTTCGGCAATATTTAAGATACGCTGGCAAGCCATCATTTGACGGTTATGGTCAAACATCATAGCTTGGCAAGTGAAACTGTTGGCCTTACCAGTCAGCGGCCTGTTTGTACAACATGTGCTGGACATTAACTTTTAACAGGGTGCAGACTTGATCAGTCTGTGATGTGTGGTCCACCCTCTATGTAATTTTGTCTGGGTGATAATGATTATTATAGTGCATCCATGAGAACTGCGCCTGTTGTGTGTGGTGACAGGTGAAGGGTTAATGGCTGCTACAGTAACACTGACCTCTTGTCTTCTGTCTGGTGTTCTGTGGGAACATTCACAGCACAAGATGTCATACACATCCACTGTTCTTTCACTGTGACAGTCATATTACTTTGGCTATTAGAAGCAGATCTTTGATTGAGAGAAAAAGAAAAAGATTGAAAGAGGTCAGACTTGGTGTGGATTTGAGCACACAGATTACTTGGCCAGAAGGAAAAAGTCAGAGAAACGCAGAAAAATTGGTATGTTGGCATTCTTGGGGGTAACATTTTTTTTTTGAAAGAAACCAAATTGATATGGCAGCATATTGAGTGGCATGGTGTGCTGATTTTCAGGTTAAACTTACACTTCACCGCACGCATAAAGTAACGATATATTCAAGTCGTCTCAGCAGTAAGATTTCTGCATCTTATAAATTTTGTTTTTTGATTTTTTTTCCTTTTTTGGAATTAAATGGACCCTAAATGATGTGAAGACATGCAATAACACAAGAAAAAATGTAATACCAGAACAATAACACAGAACACATGTAATAACAGAACAAATTTAGTGACATAAAAAAACGTATTAACACAGAACACATGTAATAACACAGAACATGTTTAATAACACAGAACACATAACACAGAACACCTGTCATAACAACAGATTTAATGACAGAACACATGTAATGACAGAACACTTGTAATAACACAGAACACATGTAATAACAGAACACATGATTTATCAGCAACAAATGTAATATCACAGAACAATAACATAGAACAAATGTAATAACAGAACAATAATACAGAACAAATGTATTAATCGGAACAAATATGCAAGCAATGTATTGTCATAGATGATGTGTAATGACAGACCAACAAATATACAAGCAACGCATCTTCACAGTTTTGTGTTGCTTTTGGTATGGAAATTTTTCAGCTGGCTTGGAAAAGGTTGTGAAAATTGTATGGAATTTCCTTTGATCAGACCTGTACAATGTGCGGTTAAAGCCAGTTTTGGCAGAAAAATTAACGGTTTTATTGCACATGTTTCTCAGGACCAGTTGGCAAAGGAAAAAGACGACGAGACAGGAGGTTCTGCAGAGCCAGGTCCTTCAGACGGTGGTTCTTTACGACGTGCAGGTGAACGACGTCAGCCAGAGACAGAAATCAATCAGCAACATATGCAGCAGGTAAATCTGACAAGTTACGTCTCTTTTAGAATGTGCACAAAGTAAAGGGAGGCTACTTGGTTCTCCTCCAACCCCCATCATTTTTTAATTTGACGAAAGATGAACTTCAAGTTCGGTGAAAGAGTTTCTGTTCTAGTAAAAGATCATTCATAAGAAAAAGGAAACAGAGACTACATTTGGGTATGAGAATCATTTCTGTTTTTTTTGTTTTTTTTTTAAAGTTACAAATAAGCTACCTTGAATGTAAACGTGGACAAAATCTTTGTGAGAATGAAGACAAATGCTGAACTTTGCCATGTTTGATATGAAAGATTTTTTTTTACAAGAAAAGGGGAAGGTGAAGAAGAGGATAATACTAACTGAAACTATCAGTTTCAGAAGTTTTTATTTTTGAAGGTTTGTCATGAAAAGTGTGTGGATTGCACAAGATGAAATGGCACGGTCACATATATTTGTGTGTCCCCTAAAAAGCTGATGACATGGACAGATGGTGAAGATTATGGTATATGCATATGTGTGTGTTTGTGCCCCCGTACAGTTTGACTCGCTCACCCTATCTGACTGCATCTTGCATTGTCAGCCACGATAGCAAAGCAAAAACTAAACCTTTCCATTCTATTACCCTATCTACCAGCTTCCTGCAGGAAGCTGGTGGATTAGGTAAGGTAGTGGAAAGGTTTTAAGGTTTTGCAGCTGGTGGATAGGGTGCAAGAGTGAAAAGGGTTACTGTATAATTATGTGTGTCCTTCACAGCTGATGGACATGGGCTTCACACGGGAACATGCCATTGATGCTCTGCAAAACACCAGCACCCTGGAACAGGCCACCGACTACATCCTCTCCCACCCCCCACCTGCACCTGCCAGTAGTGTGGCCACCAGGGTATGTATCATATCATTGTCATTAACACATGGGATAGGTCGTTATGCTCTTCCACATATATTTTTGTAGAAACTTGGTCGTTTTGTGCCATCACAGATGTGTAGTCTGAGGTCAGTACATATGCAATAGATGGACTTTATTCTTTTACATTTTCTTTTATTTATTTTGTTGGTCTTTTGTTATAAACATGTTCATTCAGATTTTGTAGAGCTCTGTGAACTGCCATACATTCTGTCTCTCACTCATATGTTAAATATTACAATATATTACACATTTGTTTGAGTCGTCATGGATTTTTCATGTACAATTCTGGTTGTTCTGCATGCTGCACATGGAACCTCAGTATGTTATATAAACCACAACAAAGCCTAGTGGAGGGGTGGGTGGGATAAGACTTCCTGTTGAATGGGGCAGTTAATTGTAAAAGACAGCTGTAAAGAGACAGGAAATTTACCGATATATCATAAAAGACAACTGTAAAAAGATAATGAATTTACTGATATGAATGAGATTGGAGCAGGCTGTAAAGTGACTTGTGTAGCACGGGACCTTTCGAGTGTAGAACTGAGTGTACGTGTGTGTTCCTTCCTGTTTTTGATTTTCCTTGTCAAGTTTTTGATGAAGATGATTGATGTTGGTGCCAGGCTCTGGGTGATGTGGAGATGTCGGATGAGGAACAGATGATGAGAGCTATCGCCATGTCCCTGGGGGAGAATGTCATCATGTCCACTGACCAGGTAACATCTCACACACACACACACACTTGGTTGTTTCCCATCTTCTGCCTTGTTCATCCTGTCACTCTCTGCATTTAATGAATGGAACCTGTAACCCATTACCACACCAACCCACCCATTAGAAATTTTTTTAATGATCTGTTATGAAATGAAGTGCAGCAAGCATAATTTTTCGCACAATATGGATACTGTTATTATCACACAGCCACTGTCACAGTTAAAACTATACTGCACAGTGTAATGAGTGTGTTTTGAAAAGTCATTTTCTTTCTGCACATTTTGTTTGGAACAGAAGTCATTTGAAAATTTTGGTACATAACATGTGTTTGTGTGCTCGCGCTTGTGTGCAAACATTCATGCACATGTACATACTTGAACATGTTTGTAAACATGCATGCACATTGATGACTGTATGCAGAAACACACTGATTGTGTATGTAGAAACACACTGATTGTGTACATAGAAACATATATACACCCCTATGTGCACAGCACACGCACACACACACACACACACACACACACACACACACACACACACACACACACACACACACACACACACACACACACACACACACACACACACAAGCAGATACACACAAGCAGATACACACACATGCACACAGACCCACGTGCCACACACACATTGATCATATGAATCAGTCCTGACAGAGTACTATATGTGTGGCAGGCGGACCAGTCATCATCAGAGAAGAAGGAGGAGGAAGAGGAACAGGAGAAACAGGAACAGGAGGACCCACTGGACAAATCTGTGCTGGACGACTTCACAGAAGAAATGCTGGAAGGTAAGGCAGCGCCGTCATGGAACTTTGTAAAGTTACTGGAAAAGATTTGGGTTGTCCTGTAATCCTGAGATTATAGGGAAATATGGTGGTAAAGATTTCTTGTTGGGCTGCATTATGGAGCCTACCTCTCTGTCTCTGAATTTTGTCTTATATGAGTTTATGTACAGGAATGATGTTGTTTTTTTTAATGCATTTTAGACTTGAAGGGCTTGTTAGTGCTTGTTCTTTTAACATTTTTAAAATTTTTTTTATACTGGATATGGAGTTGATTTTAACATTAATGGTTGGCTGAACTATAATAAACATGATTTCAATTTTGTTTTTCCTTTCTCTCTCTGCTGCTTTATCTTCCTCAATCCACTGCAAATACTGGATATAGAAAAACACAAAAATGGCCTCAAATCAACACTGCACAATGAAAGTTTTGCTTGTAAGTCCCTGTGTTGACTTGCATGTGATGCTGGTAGCTCTGTTGCAGTGAGTCAATCCCAGTATATGTAAAAGATAGTATAAAATGATATAACACTGGTCATCAGGAAAGAACAGCTATGAAACTGTTTGAGGGTCACAAGAACAGGTATATTTCCCTTAATTGATACTGGTACAATGAAGAAAAATCAGTTACATCTGTCCGACACATGAGTCCATCACACTCTCAAGCGAAAATTGCAGTGTAGGAAATCCATATCCAACAAAGCTCCATTGAGTCAGGTGTGTTCTGGGACTTATAGTTACTGTGTGTGTGTGTGTCAGGCTGTCTCAACTTGCTGGACATGCTGCCAGAGACAGTGTACCGTGTGTGTGACCTGCTGACCGTGGTCACTCAGCGTAACGGCAGTCAGTGGAGAGACAAAACCCTGGCCACCATTGTAGAAGAGGTGAGTATTTACATCTGAACTTCTCTTTTCTTACTGACCTGTTCACTGCTTCCGACCGAATATTCGGTTGGAAGAAACAGTGCCATCGACTGAATATTCGGTCAGCGACCTTTCCTATTTTTAGCCAGAAAACCCCAACACTTCCAGTGACGTGTGAGATATCAATGGAAACTTCAGGATTCCCTCTATAAGTAGATGCTAATTATGTATGCGTGATGTTTTACGGTCTTCTTTGCCCGTGTGGTTGAAAATGTGACCCCCGTACTATTCAGCTACTGTAAACAATGGCGGACAAACTTGCTTTAACACTGAGCATCAGTCGGGCCCGAAAAACGTTATACAGCAAAAGAAGTTGCAGAAATCATTACTTGTGGAGCTGATTCTGATTTGCAGTCTGTTGATTCACTCGATAAGAGTGAAAATGATGATTATTTGGCGCCAGCAGGCCGATATTTCAATGTTGATGTCCGAAGTCGGACTTTACCCAGATAAGAGTCGGAGTGACATTACTAGCACTGGCGATCATAAAAACGAAAGTACTGCTGCTCCTGGTGTGTTGTAAAGTATACTGATCAAGAAAATATATACTGTTGTGGGGTTTTCTGGGCTTGATGAAGAAATATGAATTTTTATTATTTCAAGTCAAGACGTTTAATAAAACTCTGTGGCACAGGCAATTTACTTCTTTCTTTACACTTTGGCATTGAAAGGGTTAATGACAGTGACTAGGAAAATGTACCCAAATGCAACAGCCCCCACTCTTATATCCTTGAAAACTAATAGCAAACCAGGAAAAAGCAAATGGAAAAAATAAACGGGAGGAAAGTGAAAGGATTGAGGGAAATGCTACATGAAGGCACATGCATGCAATTTCACTCGCATTGGAAAAAGAATATCTCTGCTTTTTACCACTTACCTTGGTAGATAGCCTGATCAGTGTGTGATTTGTGTGCGAAGGTACTCAGACTTAATGGTTGAATTTGTCAGTAAATGACAATGTGTTTGAATGGTGTGTGTGTGTGTGTGTTGTGTGTGTGTGTGTGTGTGTGTGTGTGTGTGTGTGTGTGTGTGTGTGTGTGTGTGTGTGTGTGTGTGCTTGTGCGTGTGTGCGCGCGCACATTCGTGTGTGTGTGCATGCATGCGCACATGTACTTGGGCGTGTGCTTGTGTGTGCATGTGTGTGTATACGCACAGGTGCGCGTGTGCTGTGAACACATGTTGAACATCACAACCAACAGCACCAACCTCAGCAATCAGGACATCACCCAGCAGCTGACCACCTCCGACCACGCCCTCAAGTTTAGTGTCCGCCTACATTTGTTGAGTCTTCTGCTAGAGGCAAGTCACTTTGGATTTAGAATTATTTTGTTATGTTTTTTACCTTATTCCATTGGTTTTGTTGTTGTTTTGGTTTCATTATTTTCTTGTGTCACATACAGACAGAAGTCTGGGCTGTGTTGAAGGACCTGAATATGCCTCAGTGTAACTAGATGTATGGGTGCAAGTGTTGAAGATATATAGGTGTGTGTGTTGAAAGATATGAACTTTTGGGTATGTGTTGAAAGATACGAACTTTTGGGTATGTGTTGAAATATAAGAGCTTTTGGTATGTGTTGAAAGATATGAACTTTTGGGTATGTGTTGAAAGATAAGAGCTTTTGGGTATGTGTTGAAATATAAGAGCTTTTGGGTATGTGTTGAAAGATAAGAACTTTTGGGTATGTGTTGAAAGATAAGAACTTTTGGGTATGTGTTGAAATATAAGAACTTTTGGGTATGTGTTGAAATATAAGAGCTTTTGGTATGTGTTGATATATTAGTGACAAGATGAAAAGAAAGGCCTGTTAGTGACAAGATATGTGTATGCCTGTGTTGCAGGACATGAACGTGCCTTGTGCGGAGGCAATACAGAAGGGCCAGTTGCTAGAGCTGTTGGTCATGGTGCTGCAGTCCACCCACACTCTCACACCTGGCTGTTCTACCCCAAAGTAATTCTTGTGGTTGCTCTAACATTATCACCATTGTCCACATTCCCATGTATCATTGGAACTTTGTGTTTATGTTGTCGAAAACTGTCCTGATTGAAGCAGTGTGGAAGCTGGTACAGCAAAAAAAACAAACAGATACAGGAAACAAAAAGTCTTGTTGCTGTCTGCATAACAGCCAGGGTGTGTCTTAGCTGCACTGTTCTGCCATTTTGCATTATTTAGCTGCCATTTTTCCAGCATCAACTCAGGCTGCTACAACTTAAACTTACAGTCAAAATGACTTAAAACAATTGATTTTTTTGCCACCTTTTGAAGAGTTCCTGTCTTCCTGTATGTAGAGTTCCTGTCTTCATGTATGTAGAGTTCCTGTCTTCATGTATGTAGAGTTTGTGTCTTCATGTATGTAGAGTTTGTGTCTTCATGTATGTAGAGTTCTTGTCTTCATGTATGTAGAGTTTGTGTCTTCATGTATGTAGAGTTCTTGTCTTCATGTGTGTAGAGTTCCTGTCTTCATGTATGTAGAGTTTGTGTCTTCATGTATGTAGAGTTCTTGTCTTCATGTATGTAGAGTTTGTGTCTTCATGTATGTAGAGTTCTTGTCTTCATGTGTGTAGAGTTCCTGTCTTCATGTATGTAGAGTTTGTGTCTTCATGTATGTAGAGTTCTTGTCTTCATGTATGTAGAGTTTGTGTCTTCATGTATGTAGAGTTTGTGTCTTCATGTATGTAGAGTTCTTGTCTTCATGTATGTAGAGTTTGTGTCTTCATGTATGTAGAGTTTGTGTCTTCATGTATGTAGAGTTTGTGTCTTCATGTATGTAGAGTTTGTGTCTTCATGTATGTAGAGTTTGTGTCTTCATGTATGTAGAGTTTGTGTCTTCATGTATGTAGAGTTCCTGTCTTCATGTATGTAGAGTTTGTGTCTTCATGTATGTAGAGTTCCTGTCTTCCTGTATGCAGAGTTTGTGTCTTCATGTGTGTAGAGTTCCTGTCTTCATGTATGTAGAGTTCTTGTCTTCCTGTATGTAGAGTTCCTGTCTTCATGTATGTAGAGTTCCTGTCTTCATGTGTGTAGAGTTTGTGTCTTCATGTGTGTAGAGTTTGTGTCTTCCTGTATGTAGAGTTCCTGTCTTCATGTGTGTAGAGTTTGTGTCTTCATGTGTGTAGTTTGTGTCTTCATGTGTGTAGAGTTTGTGTCTTCATGTGTGTAGAGTTTGTGTCTTCATGTGTGTAGAGTTTGTGTCTTCATGTATGTAGAGTTTGTGTCTTCATGTATGTAGAGTTTGTGTCTTCATGTATGTAGAGTTTGTGTCTTCATGTATGTAGAGTTCCTGTCTTCATGTGTGTAGAGTTTGTGTCTTCATGTGTGTAGAGTTCCTGTCTTCATGTATGTAGAGTTCCTGTCTTCATGTGTGTAGAGTTTGTGTCTTCATGTGTGTAGAGTTTGTGTCTTCATATATATAGAGTTCTTGTCTTCATGTGTGTAGAGTTCCTGTCTTCATGTATGTAGAGTTCTTGTCTTCATGTATGTAGAGTTCTTGTCTTCATGTATGTAGAGTTCCTGTCTTCATGTGGTGTAGAGTTCCTGTCTTCATGTATGTAGAGTTCTTGTCTTCATGTATGTAGAGTTTGTGTCTTCATGTGTGTAGAGTTTGTGTCTTCATGTGTGTAGAGTTCTTGTCTTCATGTATGTAGAGTTTGTGTCTTCATGTATATAGAGTTCTTGTCTTCATGTATGTAGAGTTTGTGTCTTCATGTATGTAGAGTTTGTGTCTTCATGTATGTAGAGTTCTTGTCTTCATGTATGTAGAGTTCCTGTCTTCATGTGTGTAGAGTTCCTGTCTTCATGTATGTAGAGTTCCTGTCTTCATGTGTGTAGAGTTCCTGTCTTCATGTATGTAGAGTTTGTGTCTTCATGTATGTAGAGTTCCTGTCTTCCTGTATGTAGAGTTCCTGTATGTAGATTTCCTGTATGTAGAGTTCCTGTGTGTAGAGTTCCTGTGTGTAGAGTTCCTGTCTTCCTGTGTGTAAAGTTCTGTTTTCCTGTATATAGAAGAGTTCCTGTCTTCCTGTGTGTGTAGAGTTCCTGTCTTCCTGTGTGTAGAGTTCCTGTACGAAGAGTTCCTGTCTTGTGTGTAGAGTTCCTGTCTTCCTGTATGTAGAGTTCCTGTCTTCCTGTGTTTAGAGTTTTTGTCTTCCTATATGTAGAGTTCCTGTCTTCCTTTGTGTAGACTTCCTGTGTGTAGAGTTCTTGTCTTCCTGTGTGTAGAGTTCCTGTCTTCCTGTGTGTAGTTCCTGCCTTCCTGTATGTAGAGTTCCTGTCTTCCTGTATGTAGAGTTCTTGTCTTCCTGTATGTAAAGTTCCTGTACGAAGAGTTCCTGACTTCCTGTATGTAGAGTTCCTGTCTTCCTGTATGTAGAGTTCCTGTACGAAGAGTTCCTGACTTCCTGTATGTAGAGTTCCTGTCTTCCTGTTTGTAGAGTTCCTGTCTTCCTGTTTGTAGAGTTCCTGTCTTCCTGTATGTAGAGTTCCTGTCTTCCTGTGTGTAGAGTTCCTGTCATCCTGTACAGAGTTCCTGTCTTCCTGTATGTAGAGTTCCTGTACGAAGAGTTCCTGACTTCCTGTATGTAGAGTTCCAGTACGAAGAGTTCCTGACTTCCTGTATGTAGAGTTCCTGTACGAAGAGTTCCTGACTTCCTGTATGTAGAGTTCCAGTACGAAGAGTTCCTGACTTCCTGTATGTAGAGTTCCTGTACGAAGAGTTCCTGACTTCCTGTATGTAGAGTTCCTGTACGAAGAGTTCCTGACTTCCTGTATGTAGACTTAGTGTATGTAGAGTTCCTGTCTTTGTGACTGGACTTCCTTTTGTCCAGTATGACTGAGAAAACTTTGTGGCATGCTATGCATCCTGCTGTGGTTGGCATTTTTATGTTCACATTTTGGATACTGTGTGTGTGTTTTTTTCTGTATAAAAGGATACTAGAATGGCATGATTGTCTTATTTCAGATGGATGGCTCCTCTGTTGCTGCTTTTGGACTTGTTTGAAAAGATTGCTGTGATATCGCAACGCAAGGCAGAAGCCACTGCTCTCAGGGTAAGATACACAGTCCATGGTCTTTGTGGAATCAGAAACTGTGTTTGTTTTGAGTATGTGCGTCTGTGTGTGTGTGTATGTGCGTGTGTGTGTGTGTGTGTGTGTGCATATGTAGTGTGTGTGTGTGCGTGTGTGTGTGTTTAGTGCAGACTTTCTCTTTTATTGATAGCCAACATAAAAATGCCCTTGATTGGTATAGTGAATAATTTGAGACTTTTGTGCCTGTGTATTGTGCAGGGGGGCAGCACAACATGGAAGTGGTTTGATGACAGCACAGGGCGATGGTGTAAATACAGCATCGGCAATAACAAGACCATTCATGATGCTTACATGGCAGGGGAGACTTCTGTCAGGTATATTGATTAGGAAAGTGGAATTTGGGGGAGTGTGTGTATGCGCGTGTGTAAGGGGAGGGGAGGGACTTGTTTGTCAGGTAATTTTACCAGGAAGTGGAACTTCTTGGTTGAGAGGGGGAAACCATTATGTTTGAAAATAGATTGCTGGCCAGACAGGCAAGTTGCCCACAGAGGCTGGCCACATGTGGCCAGCAGTCGGCCATGTGTTTCCCACCACTGGAATCCCAGCTGTCACTGGTGTTGCTGTCAGAATGGTATGCTTGGATGCTGCTCACTGCATGTGTTGTTACATTAACATTTGCCTGGAATCGTAATAAATGTACTCGGGATTGGAATTAGAGAAAGAGCACACATGCGCACTTGCACACATACACACACACGCACACACACACACACACAGCACATGCGTACACACACGCGTGCACACAACACACACGACGCGCGCACAGAGCATCTGTTTGCATGCCTTAATGGGGGGACCAGTGGTCAAGTAACAAGTTTGAGTTACTGTTAAGTTTACCTTTGGGGTTAAAGGACTCTGTGAAGTCAGGTGTTCAGTTTTACCTGTGGGGTTAGATGTGTGGTTTACCTATGGGATGAGATGTTTGATTTACTTTTGGTGTTAATGTTTGTCGCCTATGGGGTTAGATGTTTGTTACTTCTGGGGTTAGGTGTTTGTTACCTTTGGTGTGAGATGTTTGTTACCTATGGGGTTAGATGTTTGTTACCTATGGGGTTAGGTGTTTATTACCTATGGGGTTAGATGTTTGATTTACCTGTGGGTTAGATGTTTGTTACCTTTGGTGTGAGATGTTTGTTACCTATGGGGTTAGATGTTTGATTTACCTGTGGGGTTATATGTTTGGTTTCCTGTAAGGCTAGATGTTTGATTTACCTATTGGGTAAGATGTTTGGTTTACCTGTGGGATGAAATGTTTAGTTAACTTATGGGGTTAGGTGTTTGGTTTGTAGTAGGGTTAGACGTTTGGTTCACCTGTGGGGTTAGATGTTTTGTTTACCTGTAGAGTTAGACGTTTGGTTCACCTGTGGGGTTAGGTGTTTGGTTTTCCTGTATAGTATGTGGTTTACCTTTCGAGGTAGTTTATCTACCTGTTGAGTTGGATGTATGGTATACCTGTGGGGTTACTGTAGGATGACTAAGCAGCCAGTAGCTTATAAACAATGTGTGATGTGCTGTCCTCTGTGGTGTGTGTTGGTCATGTTGTTCTCACCTCACTCCCCACCCCACCCCCCACCCCCACTTTCCTCTGCTTTCATTCGTTTAACTTTCTGCACAAAAGTATTAGATGACTAAAGATCTGAAAAGACGGAAGGCTTCATCACTTAGGTATTTTTCGGGGTGTATTTTGTTGAATGACTTGTATGGTGTTATATGCTGCCAGGTCCTGATAGCACATAGTAACAGATTGTTATGTCAGGTATTATTGTTCACGCAGGTTCCAAGCAGGACGAAGGAAGTACTGTGTACATTTTACCAACATGGTACAGGTACGTTACTTTTGGTTTTTGTTTTCTTTGATTTTTTTTTTGGTTTGTGTTTGTTTGTTTGTTGTTGTTATTGTTGAATGGAAGGTATTTAAAACTGACGTTAGGATTTTGTCTTAACAGAATTTTTGTAGTGTCTTTTTGAGACCACCTTCAGGTTTGCTTGGCTGCTGCTTTTTTCTTTTACCATCTGATTGCCAGTCAGGGTTGGACAGTGGAAGTAGAACCAGCCATGAAGCTGGCCACTTGGGCCAAAGGTCTCTATATGACAACCACAATACTTTTTTTTGTATCTGAGCATTTCTTTCTGCAGGCATAATGTTGCTGCACAGTCTGCATGTTCCATCTTTGGTGGGTGTGCATGCTGGATATTTTATGATTCATAAACCACTGAACACTGATAGGGCTTAGAGGATCTTTATTGTGTGTAATTGATGTTCATTTTGTGTGTGTGTGTGTGTGTGTGTGTGTGTGTGGTGTGTGTGTGTGTGGTGTGTGTGTGTGTGTTGTGTGTGTGTGTGTGTGTGGAGAGAGAGAGAGAAATACACAGTACATACAAAGGGTAGGTAGGCATGCCTTAGCAGTTCTGCACATAATACTGACACAGGAAATGGGGAAAATCACCACCCATTACCACCAGGCATCGCCCAAACTGGTTCAAACTCAGACCACCCAACTGGATTTCCAACATCCCAACAACTTAGCAATTGCACCTGTCTGAGACAAAAATTTACCCAGAAGAAAATGGTTTGTTGATTTTGGTTAGTGTCCTTTGTGAAACAAACACTGGGAGAACTAAGTAATGATCTACTTTCACAGTTTATTATTAACATCATTATAATACTGATATTCCTTTGTGACAGTTGTGATCAGTACCAAGAACAGAGAATATGGGTTAGAGAGAAAGGCATCACATTTCAAGTAAAGTTCATGACAGTGTTTAGTGAGTTTTGTGTGCGCTACCTCAGTCCACCCAGTTGTGAATAGGTACCTAGCCACAGTCTGGATTGGGGAAGGTGAAGCTGTAACAGGAGATGGGCACCGTCCTCATTTTGGTGGTCCTGAGAATAGTAGAGGTTTCTGACACCTTCCTGCTGTTTGACGTGAGGGTTAGGGGACAACCAAGTTTTTCGCAGCATAACACAAAAATTCTCACTCTGCTTATTTGTGCCTGCCACACACATAGTGAACAGGCTCAGCACATAAGAAATAACCTATTCACATGCCTCACTATGCCTGTTCAAAATGAATTGCATCAGTACATTGTTTAGAATCCCCTCACAAAGTACATATACTACACAATTACACCCTTCTACATCATCTGACACATGGTAAGTTTCATTGGTTAATCTGTGACCAAAGCAAGCAAACCAACACTTTCATTACTTCGCCTGCCTGCATTGTTTAGACTGTCAACTCATAGTGAGATGAAGTTTTTCATTTCCGTTAAGTAGCAGAATAAATCTTGCAGGCTGATTCTCATGACGACACAGACAATGACCATTATGAAAGAAGCAGTGAAAGTATTGAATGATTAATGTGCCAGAAAGTGATGATGATCATACAGATTCTTCTGGTTAAGATAGGGAAGGAGTTTAGCAAACATTGAATGACACTGACAGTAACATCATGTCAACCAGGCGATGGATCACCCAGATCCAGGTTTTGAGCCTCAACAGAACAGCTGGTAGGAACCAGAAAAAAATGCCTACAATCATGGCCAGGTGTGGTCTAACAGTGAACAAAAGAAGTGTAGACTGTTTTATATATATATATTTAACGCTCAGTAAATTAGAGTGAACCAATCAACTGTGAAAATTGGATGCTGTTCATATTCATGACAGTTGCTGGGGAAACGCCGAGGAGGTCAAGATCATTCATAGCATCAGCCTTCAGAGTCAGGGTTCTGCCTTGTCCACGGCGAAGGTTGACACGGTCGCTGATTTTGGCAGACAATATGTCACCCAGGGGAGTGGGACACCTCGTCTGCATTCGAAGGCTGTGCCCATCAGTCTCAGTCGGCGTTTCGAAGCGTCTTGTTCAAGGATGAGAGCTTAGTCCGAGAGTAGAGCGCCTTGGTGGAGATTTTCTCTGGCCAGTAGATGCCGAGTGCCGAGCGGATCATACGCCGATGAGAAGAGTCGATCAACTTTGAGAGAGTTTCGGTCAGAGGTATGGACTCGAGACCGTAGCATATGATGCTGTCTACTGCTGCCTTGAAAAGTCTAATCTTGATCTGGTCATCGGCCTTCGAGCTGAAAATCGGCTTCAATTTGTTCATCGCTGCCCATGCTTTGGCGAATCGTTCGTCTACCACTGAAGTTGAAGATGTGGTGTCAATTCCGAGGTAACTGAACTGCTCGCATGTCTGAACCACCTCGCCGGACTGGAAAAAGATTCGACGGGGAATGGTGTCGTGGCCGACATGCATGACTTTCGTTTTGCTGTGGTTGATTTTGAGACGAACAGCTGACGCATTCCTTTCGAGATTTTGAAGAACTCTGTCTACAGTGTTGGCCGATTCGCAGATCAGAGCGATATCGTCGGCGTAAGCCAAGGCGCTGATCTTTATTGCTGGATGTCGAGAGCTCCGTCTCTGTTTGCACTAGGACAGCTAAAGGATGAGACACACGGTCATGAGCTTCTCATGTTGTCCATGTCCCCATGATGTGTGTGTGTGTTTTGGGTGTGTGCATGTGCGTGCATGCATGACTGCATGCTTCTGTGTATATGTATGGGACTCTGTACAGACAAGTGTGTTGCATTTTGACAGCTGAACGAGGAGACAGGCAATCGCAGACCTGTCATGTTGTCCATCCCCACAGCCGAAGAGAAGTCGGCTGCTGCCAGAGAGGAGAGAGACAAAATGGCAGCCACTGCTGCTGCTTCCACCACAGCTACTTCACCAGCTGCTGCCTCTACCACACCCAAAGGTAGGATGAACAGCTGGAATGTGCTTGTGGAAAACACAGACATCTTGTGAGTTGTGAATGTGGTGTGTCATAGAATGATCTTGTGATTTGTGAATGTAGTGTGTCATAGAATGATCTTGTGATTTGTGAATGTGGTGTGTCATAGAATGATCTTGTGATTTGTGAATGTGGTGTGTCATAGAATGATCTTGTGATTTGTGAATGTAGTGTGTCAGAATGATGTGATTTGTGAATGTAGTGTGTCATAGAATGATCTTGTGATTTGTGAATGTAGTGTGTCATAGAATGATCTTGTGATTTGTGAGTGTAGTGTGTCATAGAATGATCTTGTGATTTGTGAGTGTAGTGTGTCAAAATGATTTTGTGATTTGTGAGTATATTGTGTCTGTCATGGAATGTGGTATAGAGCAATAGACTTGTGAGTGTAGGTCTGTCATGGAACGTGATATAAAATAGAACGATAGACTTGTGAGTGTAGGTCTATCATGGAATGTGGTATAGAGCAATAGACTTGTGAGTGTAGGTCTGTCATCGAACGTGGTATAAAATAGAGCGATAGACTTGTGAGTGTAGGTCTATCATGGAATGTGGTATAGAGCAATAGACTTGTGAGTGTAGGTCTGTCGTGGAACGTGGTATAAAATAGAGCAATAGACTTGTGAGTGTAGGTCTGTCATGGAATGTGGTATAGAGTAATAGACTTGTGAGTATAGGTCTGTCATGAAATGTGGTATAGAGTAATAGACTTGTGAGTGTAGGTCTGTCATCGAACGTGGTATAAAATAGAGCGATAGACTTGTGAGTGTAGGTCTGTCGTGGAATGTGGTATAGAGCAATAGACTTGTGAGTGTAACAGAATGTGGTGTAGGTAGAGCAGCTGGTGGCTGATTGTAGTGTTTACTTTTGAATAGATATTTTATTCTTTTTTGGGCACATCTGAACAGTTAACCCTTAGTTGATCAGACCGTCTGTGTGCTTCCCGCATTCTTATGAACCACATACCATTCTTCAGCTGTTGGTGAAGTAATTGTGTGAACAGCAGAGGCTAACATGATACCATGAACAGCACTAATTTGATGATTGACGTAGGTCTTTCATGAATATTTGAGCAGAGTGGATGCTATATAGCAGTGTGACTTGGTTTTGAGTCAGACTTACGAAAACTGCATGTGGCCTCTAGTCCACCCAGCTGTGAATGGGCACCTGATACCGTTGAAAGGTGAAGCAGGGAGGCAGTGGAGATGGCTGTGCTGCTCTGATAATGTTAGCCGTGGAAAAAGTTGAGATCTGTACCACCTCACTTTCCTAAATCCTTGGAAGTTATGGGACAGTCTGAATTCTTTTTATTTTATTTCAAGAAGATTATGACTGTTAATGTCTCTGGTAATAGTGTAAATGGAATAGGTGTGATATACGTGTCAGTTGTAAGTATTAATTGAGTTGCAGTTAAAGGGGTGCTACTGTTCCCTGAAATTGCACAATTTTTACCCAAGTATAAAAATTTACCAAAAAATCAACCACCACCATCGCAGACATGAAAAAATAAATCTCATAAAAATACAAGAAATGAAATTTTTAAATAGTTTCATTTGAAGTGAGTATTCCTGGCTTTTTTGTTATATTTAATCCAAAAAGGTATGCATAGACTGAAAAAAAAAAATTTCCTGGCACACTGTACTTCACTACCATAGCAATACTGTGTCCGTCCATACTGGTCCAGTGCCACATTTATTCAATTTTTCTGCTCCACTGGCATTACTGGTTGTGGAGAAACACAAAAACTGCAACAGATCCACGCTGTATTGCAAACAATTTGCCTGTTGGTCATGTATTGACGCAAAAGTAATTCTGGGATCTCGGTTCTAATGAGTCAGTTCAAACTTGTATAATTAGAGAAGAATTGCTACATAACTGAAGGTCCCCAAAAATGGATTAATTTCCTGCGATTGATTTAGACACACACGAAAAAATTGCTAGTCTTCTGCCAAAATGTAGGCAGAATGGCGTTAACTTAGAGGTCATACTGTTCCTAAATCTAGGCGGAACAGCTTGATTGAGTTAGTATTGTTGTAATATGTATGTGTGGTCCTTGTATCAGCAGACGCATCGTCAGGGCAGTCACAAAAGACGGATGAAGGCAAGATGGAAACAGAGCCAGCCCCAGCCCCAGCGGAAGAAACCACGCCAGAGGCCGCCATCAGCTTGGTGGGACTGAGTGAAGACCAGATCTCCACTATCATCAGGTATTTGACACTTAAGTCTGGTTCCAAATAATTTTTCTGACTTTATGGTCTTTGTGGCTCATTACTATGTACTTCTGTAAATTCATGATTGCGCTTTCTTTTTTCTAGTTTGTGAGCATGATCAGTTGATTTATTATTTCTGTCTTTCCCCCAATTCTTCAGTGAGCTTGAGCTGTAAATTTATAACTTCAGTTCTTTTCAGTTCCTCAATGAGCCTGATCTTTATAGTATTTCATTTTTTCCCTGTCCCCCAGTCACCTTGATTAGTAAAAAAAAAAAAAATTCCTCCCTCCTGGCAGTTCCTCAGTGAGCCTGATTAGTAAATTGATTGTTTCATGGTTTCATGTTACTTTTTCTATAGTTCCTCAGTGAGCTGATCAGTAAATTGATTATTTCTTGTTTTCATGTGTGTGTGTTTTTTTTCTACAGTTCTTCATTTAGCTTGATCAGTAAATTGATTATTTTATGTTTTCATGTGTGTGTTTTTTTTTCTACAGTTCTTCATTGAGCTTGATCGTAAATTGATTATTTATGTTTCATGTGTGTGGGTTTTCTACATTCTTCAGTGAGCCTGATCAGCATTCCTGTGGAGTCGGAAACTCTGCATGCATTGCTGCGTCTGGTGCTGCGCCTCACTCGCGAACACCGCCATGCCATAGACTTTGCACGGCAGGGCGGCCCTCGCATGTTGCTGAACTTGACGCAGTCTGTCACCTTCCCAGGATTCCTGTCTCTGGTCACCCTGCTGTTCCGTCACGTGTTGGATGAACCCACTGCTCTGAGAAATTGTATGGAGAAGGTGAGACAAGTTGAACTTTCGATTGGAATGGAGATATTTTTTTTTAACTTTCCAACCTTCATTGATCATTTTATTTGCAAACCAGTGGAGCTTGAACTTAAGGTAAAACAAAACAAAAAAAGACCTATGTTTTTAATGGCAAAGTAAAAAATCCACCATTTACACATGTTGGGAGTAGGTTTGTTTGAATTATGTAATATGATTTTGTTGGAGTTTTGGTTAAATTCAGTGCAGATTTGCTGGAAGTTGTATTGGATTTTTTTAGTTTTAGTTCAGTAGTTAGGGCCTGTCAAATGATTTCAGTTTGGGTTAATTTAACAAGTTAACAAGAAAGACCTGCATGTGCTGGATGGGCCCTGAGTAACAATGCCTCACATTGGCCAGTCATCTCCCAGCTCCTGACGCCACACCATAGTCATTTTGCCAACCAAAGGGGGCTGTCCATGCATGCATGACTCGTATGGACCCAGTCATCAGTTACCTTCTTCGCAAGCCAAATGGCAATGGGGAGATAACAAATCCCAGGACATAGGCACAGAACACACTTCACCCAGGTCCAGCCCAGTTACCTGACCAAGAGAGAATGAAAGAGCCCTCCTTTGTCTTACTCTGGGCCTTCATCTTTCTATTGGGCAGCTTGCCCAGCTGCCAGCTTCATAGCTACCAGCTCTTGTCCCTGTAATCTTGACGCTTAGTAGACTGAATCTCCCAGTTTCATTACTCACCCACAGGAAGCGTTCATTCACTTGCAAAAATGGTCAGAAATGATGCTCCGATAGAGTTAGGATTATATGTACAAGTGGATCCATGTTATTTCTTATTCATTCAGTGAGGATATACATTTGTTCTCTGTCTTGGTGTGGTTTTTTTTAACTTCATCATTACTGTAGTTATGGTTTTTCTTAACCTCATCATTACTGTAGTTATGCTGTATCTTGGACATTACAAGAAAGGAAATGAGAGGACATGGAGTTGGTAATGTTTTGACGGCCTTGTGTCTCATTGGCCTTCCCTGCATCAAAAAACGTGGTCTGTTTCAGGTGATGCGCAGTGCCTGTGCAGGTATAGGGTCTAATGCCAGTGGCGTGGGAAACGGCAGTGTGGGATCCAAGGAGATGCACTATGTATTGCGTGTCTTGGGGCCGGCTGCCTGTCGATGTCCCAAATTCTTCACCAATGTTGCCCGTGATTCTCTCCAAATCTCTCTGACCCAGCTGTCCAAGATCCAGAGGGGTGAGTAGAGCAGACGTTTGGCTCTGGCCAGAGGTAATGGGCAGAGAAAGATCTGCAATTAATTTAGTTTCGTTGATTATCACAATCTCACATGACTGCCAGCTTTGTCTTGCCTGTGTGTTTTGACTTCCCACACAGTGATCCTGTACAGCTCTGTATGGCAAACCGAGAGTGTGCTGTGAGACACTGGTAGAGAGATCTAGTTCGAGTCGTAGTGTGATGTATATATGTATGTATGTATTCTAATACACATTGGTGTATATAAGGTATAGTGTGTGCGTGCATGCGTGCATTTGCACACGTGTGTGTGTGTGTGTGTGTGTGTGTGCGTGCTCTAACACAGGTAGGTGCATATCAGATCTAGTCAAGTCTTACTTTGTGTACAATGTATGTATGCTATGTGTCTGTATTGTAACACGAGTAGATATGTCTCAGATCTGGTTAGAGTCTCATTGTGTACGTGTAAGGCCTGTATTAAACTCGGTCATGGTTGTGTGTGTGTGTGTGTGTGTGTGTGTGTGTGTGTGTGTGTGTGCGTGCGTGTGTGCGTGTGCATGGGCACCGCTTGCTTGTGTTTTTCCACAGATGAGGACGAGTTGCGTTACACAGGACCCAACGCTCCCCAGTTGCTGAAATGTTCCAGTCTGAAAATGGTGGATCTGATGATGGACTCAAGTGTCAAGGAGTTCCTCTGTGATTTACTAAATGCCCTGGCCTTCAAGCAAGAAGAAGGTAGGCCAGTTGTGCTTGATGGTGACTGTTAATTTTAATTCTATGCAACAGCTTTTTTGTCTTTTTAAATTTCCACCTGTACTGATTTGTGTTTGATGGAGTAAGTAAAATTTCAAGGAGGTGCATGTGTGTCAGTGTCAGTCTGTGTGTTGTGTCACGGGTAGTGTCAGTAATTCAGTTCAAATTGTCATGGTGAGTGTGTGTGTGTGTGTACGTGCGTGTCTCTCTCTGTGTGTGTGTGTGTGTGTGTGTGTGTGTGTGTGTGTGTGTGAATCCATGGCGACAGCCTGTCACGACCACCCATTTTTACTCTGTGTACGTGCTTGTGTGTGTGTATGTGTGTGTGACCATGGCTGACAGCCTGTCATCATCACCCATTTTTACTCTGTGTGCGTGTGTGTGTGTGTGTGTTGCTCCATAGTTGTTATTTCCTCCACTTTTGTGTTAATTTGTTTATACGTGTCAAATGTAAACAGCCCAGACATCGGAGACACAGCCATCACAGACGATGGTGGAAGCGATCCAAGAAGCGGTGTCGGAGGCCACAAGAACTCTCAGTGAGCAGAGTGCTGCCATGTCTGCACAGAACAGTTCTTCAGACATCCATGCTGAGGAGGAACAACTAGTGAGTGGGAATACCCGAGTGTCACCACTCTGGAGAGGAAAATCCTTATTCTATAGGGAATCAAAACTAAACTCAGGACCTGTCCCATTCTAGGCATATGTGTTCATCACTAGGCCACCACTCCACTGAAATTTGAATGATTTAGTTGATTTCTCATTCATTCAACTTATTGTAGAGCAAAATGCACCTCTCTTTGTGTTGTTTCATTGAGCCCTACATCAACTTGAGCAGAGGGGTATTTTAGTTATCATGAGGAAATATAGCTACCATGAGGACATTTCAGAATGGTAAAGTCTCTGGAGGCAAATATGAGCATATAGGAACTGAAGTGTCCATTGGAGTTGTTGGTCATCCAGATCACTTCAGATTGGACTGGTCCTGGGTTTGATTCACACTTGGACAGGGATCTTTTATTTCCCTCCCCTCTCTCCCTGCCTTCCTCTAGACACCTCTGCTGGGTGCTAGTCATTTGAATAAGATGATAGAGATTCAGTGTGTGACATGTACTTCACCTGCAGGAATAGTGGAGTTGTTCCTGGCAAAATTCTTTGCGTAAGCCCAGCGAGCTGGCAAAGTCTTGGAAAAAGTTCACTTGCATCAGCTTGGAATTGAACCGAAGTCCCCCATGGGGCAGGCAAGTATTCTACCACTGGACCACTGATGCTACATTGAAAAAAAACTGAAGACACTGTCTGCTACACCCCAAACTACGAGTGTAATCACTCAGTCAAGGAGCCAGATCAGGTGAGAGACCCCACAGTAAGGAGACCCCATCACGGCCCTCCAATAACAGTCCCCTGAGCCACTGACATCACAGACCCCACAGTAAGGAGACCACCATCATGGCCCTCCAATAACGGTCCCCTGAGCCACTGACATCACAGACCCCACAGTAAGGAGACCACCATCATGGCCCTCCAATAACAGTCCCCTGAGCCACTGACATCACAGACCCCACAGTAAGGAGACCACCATCATGGCCCTCCAATAACAGTCCCCTGAGCCATTGACATCACATACCCCACAGTAAGGAGACCACCATCAAGGCCCTCCAATAACAGTCCCCTGAGCCACTGACATCACAGACCCCACAGTAAGGAGACCACCATCATGGCCCTCCAATAACAGTCCCCTGAGCCACTGACATCACAGACCCCACAGTAAGGAGACCACCATCAAGGCCCTCCAATAACAGTCCCCTGAGCCATTGACATCACAGACCCCACAGTAAGGAGACCACCATCATGGCCCTCCAATAACTCCCCTGAGCCACTGACATCACAGACCCCACAGTAAGGAGACCACCATCACGGCCCTCCAATAACAGTCCCGTGAGCCACTGACATCACAGACCCCACAGTAAGGAGACCACCATCACGGCCCTCCAATAACAGTCCCCTGAGCCATTGACATCACAGACCCCACAGTAAGGAGACCACCATCATGGCCCTCCAATAACAGTCCCCTGAGCCATTGACATCACAGACCCCACAGTAAGGAGACCACCATCACGGCCCTCCAATAACAGTCCCGTGAGCACTGACTTCGAAGACCCAGACTAGAATGCACCTCAGGCATGGAAGCAGCAGAAGAAATGAAAACAGATCATTATGAGATATCTGCATTAAGGACCTAAGAATGTGGGACAAATATCATGAAGCTATCATGGCTGATGATTTCATGATAATGGGAATAATGTTCTTGATGTTATGGGATACCATCTAGGATTCAGACAATACGGCATTGCTGTACTCTTCACTATTTTCATAATATATCCTGTTATCAAGTAGGTTTGAGAGATGCAAACATCTGCAGAGTTAGGATGTTTGAGCAACACTTTCAGTGATGCATGCGTAAATTGGATGGGACATGACTGGTGGTTCCAGTCTTCCCAATGAGTCCATCACATGCTGAGCTTTGGGTAGGAGCTGATTAGGACAGAAATATCCCACACTTCTGACCTACATCCTCCCTGTTAATTGTTGTCTCCCAGTTCACTATTTTGACTGATCTGTGTTTTGTTTTATAGCATACAATTGTTTTTCTGGTCAGCATGGAACATTTTGTTGTGAAAAATTTAATGGAAGTGTTCTTTAAAATTTGTGTCTGCATGTAAGTAATTAGAAACATGAGTGTTAATGGGTACACTCTTTACCATGAGTTTGTGAACCAAAGTAAGTATCCGGATTTATAAGAAGAAAATGTAAGATTCATAACATAGCGATGATAAGAAACCTGCTACCATGCAAGATGCATCCTTTACCATGAGTTTTTGAACAGACTAGATTTACAGATGTACATGTATAAAAAGCAAAAAGTCAAATGTAAGATTCATAAAATGAAGATAAGAAACCTGCTGCCATGGAGCATGTGTGTCCTTTTAAGCTTTGAAGTCTCAAGAATGGCATATTAATGAAAGTCAGCTAGTTTTTTTTTTTTTTTGATCTGCATTTGTACAACTTTTTATTTGGTATCTTCAGAGCTTGTCAGACACAGCAGCCAATCAGGAGGCAGGAGACAAAGAGAGTAAAGAGAAACAGCCAGTGGATGACAAGAAGGCTCGGCCTCTCTTCCCCAAGTCGGCCATCTTGCGTCTGTTGTCGGAAGTGATCAAATCATATGGCAACTGCACACAGCTTATCACCCAATACACTTTTGAGGCCTCACAGTCTGAC
The DNA here is from genome assembly GCA_030674185.1 of Monoplex corrugatus. Taxonomy (NCBI): domain Eukaryota; kingdom Metazoa; phylum Mollusca; class Gastropoda; order Littorinimorpha; family Ranellidae; genus Monoplex; species Monoplex corrugatus. Next base: position 92,901,174 of record CM060312.1, read on the forward strand.
TTACTGGGAGAGGTGAGACTACCTTTTTTCCCTTTGTTTATTTCTTCCTTTGTTTTGTGTAACCTCTTTCAACAAAGTTTTGTTCCTTTACAGTCAATCAGTATATTGTTTGTGTATGTATGGTATTGTTGGATAAGTTTAACTTTTTGCAACATGTTGCAAAAATAATCACAATGAGCAACACACTGTTTTAACCACATGCTGCAAGAACGTTTACACAGCCCATACACTCTGCTAGTACAATCACAGTAGACACTATAAAGATAATTGAACGGGAACTCTCAGTAGGACTCTTGAACAGTGTGTTTCAGATATACATTCCATCCTTCCAACATCACAATGATATGAACTGTAACTTTGCAATAGTCAGTTTGATTGGTTGAATTGATGAGAGAACAAGTAGCCCCTGCCTGATTTGAACCATGTGCTGTGTTTTCAATGACTGACTGACAAATGGAGATTCCGTGCATAGCTAGCATTTTATCGCAGGTTTAAAATTCCATGGGAACAAGAGAATTGATCCTGGCAGAATTCTTTAGAAAAGTCCACTTTCATAGCTAAAAGAAAAATAGTTTACTGGGCTAGAATGATAAGATAGCAGGTTTTCGGTGGTGTTAGCCCCTGATATGGCTCTAATAGTTATCTTGGCTCTGAGCAATGTGAACTTGAACACAGCTCAAACTGTAGAACTTGCAGTGGAACTAATAGAACTAATGGAAAGCTCAGGTAAGAAACAAAAAAAAAAGTTGACTGTTACTGTAGTAGCAATTGAGAGTATTGAGGACTTAGATTTTGTTACTGATATTAGTGAAAATTTGGAAAATTGAGCTTTGAAGATAATAAAGAGGCATTGTCAAGTGTCTGGTGAATAGACTAGTAAAACCTCACTTTTGTGGATAAGTACCATGTTTTCTTCTCTGACCATTACATCAAAAACTTTGAACCCAGAAAATGAATATGCATTTGTGTTGTGTGTGTGGTGTTTGTGTGTTTTGTGTGTGTGTGTGTGTGTGTGTGTGGTGTGTGTGTGTGTGTGTGTGTTGTGTTGAACTGTAACTTCACATGTGTGTCTTACCTGTCTGATGTCTGTCTACATTGACTGGCATTGATAAAATTAAGTATTTTGTGTATTCATAGTTGAATAGGTGTTCTGTCATGTCTGAATGCTGCGCACACATTACCCCTGTAACACATTCCAGGCAGGTAAAGTTTTGATTTTCACCCTTAATATTTCATGTTTATGTGCAGTACACCATTTTCAAGAGTGCAAGACAAAGAAGAAAAAAGTATTTTGATATTTCAAATATATATCAATGGGAAGATAAAAAGTCTGTTCTCTGTGAAAGTGTAAAAACATATCCACTGTATTTCGAAATAGGAAAAAATTTAAATAAATAAATATCCTCAGGTAGTTTCTTTGCTGTGGTTGCAGTAGTATCAGTGCACAATGAGGCATTTGTGGGTTTGTGTTGACAATATAAAATGAAATAGGGAAACAGTGGTATCAGTGTGCACTGAGGCATATGTGAGTTGGTGTTGACATTGTTAAATGAAATAGGGGAACAGTGGTATCAGTGTGCAGTGAGGCATATGTGGGTTTGTGTTGACAATATAAAATGAAATAGGGAAACAGTGATATCAGTGTGCAGTGTGGCGCATGTGGGTGTGTGTTGACAGTGTTGAATGAAATAGAAAATTGTGTTCAGCAAACAATATTCATTCACAAGCAAGTATGAAAAAGAGACGTGTTAAGATTGGGCTCCACTTGCCAATCTGGCATGCTTGTTCATCTGTGACTAGACAGCCTTTCTGTTGAGAGACCAATCCACACCCAGTTGTGGATGCATACTGAACACCTTCCTGGTTAGGGAAGGTACAGCAGTGAGGGAGGGAAGATAGGGACAGCTGTCGTTGTGCTGGTACCTAAAAGATGAGGTTTCTATCATCTCACAACTTTCTGGGTGATAGAAAACCTTCACTTGTATGAAGAAGAGAATTGTATTCAGCACAAGATGATGATAATACAAAAATAACCAAATACTCCCTGAACAATATGCTGAGTAGTCACATCCTTGGTTTTAATGGTGGATGTGTCTGGTGTGTGTGTTAGCAATATGCTGGGTAATTACACCTTTGGTTGTAAAGATGGAATGTGTCTGGTGTGTGTGTAAGTGTGTATATGTTTGTGTGTGTGATGATCATCAGTCTTCAGCTCTGGTGTACAGTAGTGACAAGATGTGTGCATGTGTTTTTGTGTGTGTGATGTTCAGTGTTTCATCCCTTCAAGTTATTGCATACAGTGATTACCAAGTATGTGTAAATCATCTTTTTTTTTCAGAATGTATGTGTGTGATCATCAGTGTTTCAGCACAGGAAGCTGTGGTGCACAGTAATGTCCAGAACAAGTGTGTTTTGAATTTGAGTGTTATGACTGTCCACAGTATGTTATGAATCTTGTATCTCTTGTGAATACTTGATGTAAAACCCTCGCTTAAAATAATTTAAATAATAAATATATATATATATATATATTATATATTTAACTTTCTGGCAGTTGATGTAAGCCAACAGTGCACATTTCTCTTGTCCTCAGTACCCCAGTTGGGGTGAAAGGATTAAATTTACATGTTCATATGAGAGCTTGGATGAAACTAAAAACTGATGGTGAACCATCACCAGTGTGGTTCCTTTTTGCAGCCCTGTTCGTTGCTGGCCTTCGTGCTGGACCAGCTGTTGCCGCAGTGTCAGACTGCCGGGGACAAGGACTGCCCTGCCCTTGCCCGTGTCTTTCTTGCCAGCATAGCTTCCTGCAACCACTGCCCCGAAGCCCAGACCACCTTGGTGTCGGAGGTCAAGGCTGCCCTGCAGCGTGCCTTGAGCTTGCCAGAGAGTGGGGAGAAACACTCACGGGTACAGGCCCTGATGGGCATCATCAGCACTATCATCGAGGCCTGCCCCATGCCACATGGCTCTGTTCCCAGTTCTGTGAGTATTCAGACATGCAGGGACACATCTCTTGGAACTGTCTACATGAAACATGCACATGCCGGAACTCTGTGCTCTGCGTAAGTCAAAACACGCATGCATGCATGCACATATGTGCGCACGCACCACACACACACACACACACACACACACACACACACACACACACACACACACACACACACACACACACACACACACACACACACACACCACACACACACACATAACACCCCCCCACACATCTCTCTCTCTCTCTCTCTCTCTCTTTTTTTCTCTCTTTCTCCCTTCAGATGTCTTTAACTAAAAGTATCCCACTCACAACCGTTGATGATATCCAGAGATGGTTCTGAATGTGAAGAAATCTGTGCATAATAGACATGCATGTGTGAAAGTATGTAAGGATAGGTGCACACACATACACGTTCAGAACAAACATGCTGCCGCACACACCACCCACACACACAACACACACACACACACTCTCTCTCTCTCTCTCTCTCTCTCTCCTCTCTCTCTCTCTCTCTCTCTCTCTTTTCTTTGCCTGCTTCTTTTTGACACATACTCAATCTGAGGCATCTTTCATATATACACTTGGCTCTGACAGCACTCATATCATTTGACAATACCCCATTCAGACCTGTGTGTAGATCTCCTAATTCCCAGCCTCATGCTGCATTCTCTTTTTCCAACACAAGGAATGGAATGCTTACTTCAAATCTGTTTACCTGAAAATTGCAATATGTGACACAGTGGATAAAGCACTCCCTCACGACGTGAGAAACCCAAGTTAAGTTCCTGGTCAGACGATTTTTCTCCCATGTCATGACCAGTAGAATGGTAGGGTGAAGACTAGTCTTTCAGATGATTGGACAAATGGAGATTCCACGCATAGCTAGCGTTTTATCACAGGTTTTAATTCCATGGGAACAAAAGAATCGACCCTGGCAGAATTCTTTAGAGAAATCCACTTTCATAGCTGAAAGAAAATTTGCGCATACAGGGAAAAAGAGGGAAAAAAGAAGGGGTTGCAGTGTACTGTGGTAACACATTTCCCACAGGAAAACAGTCTTCATTTCACATTGAAAAACTCTTGTGATAAAAACCTCATCCAGTTCAGTCCAGTGGAAGGTGTGTTCAACCTCGTTAGGTCTGTTCCTGTTATCCATGAACCACAAGAGTAAGGATGAAAACAGTGGGCTACTGTCTGCTCTTCTTGTGAACACCTGTTTTCATCTTTTGTCTGTTATCTGAGAAAATTACCAGCACCTTCCCCCATGGGGATGCCAGGATCTCTTTTGGTATAATTAGTATCCTCACCTTCTGGAAATTCTGTGCTAGAAATTTCTTCTTTTTTGTCACTCTCTTTGTTTCTGCCTTATTCCTTTGCTTTCTGTCATTTCTTTCTCTCATTTTCTGCCTCGCTGGTCCATTCACCTGTATGTGTTCGATAAAGTCTTGCATACTTTCTCTTAGGATTAGTAATTGGGTACATGTATTAAGTGCATTTTTTGGCTCCAGGGAAATGAGATATGTAGAGGCAATTTTAGGTAATTTAGATCTATTTTTATATGTTTTAATGTCCTTAGTAATGTTTAAATTTGTGTTCGGGTTTGTTTTTTTAATCCCCTGTGTGATAGATTGGATGGAGTGGCTAATGCCAGGGGCATCTCCTTAGATTATGTGCACAAATGCATTGATATGTGTACTTGAATTTTCTTTTCCTTTTTTTTTTTTTCATGTTGAAGTATTGTGTGTGTGTTGAAATGGTTATTGCCCTGATATGGCTGTATGCAGTCGGCTGGGCTTTAAATGAAAATAACAGCAACAATAAGCAGCATCTAGGGCTTACGCACTTGTGTACGGCTCATGGCATGATCATTTTAGATCTTATCGATCACATGGCATCTGTGACATTGGTGCATATTGAATTTGTTCTAAGCACAGAGACGTTATATTGAGAGAGAAACTGAAACAAAGGATTGCACTACACTGATATGATTTATTATCACTAATATCATTCACATGGTTTATTAATCAAATCGGTTTCTGACAGTACCTGTTCACAGACTACTTTGTGCTTGTTTGTTAGCAAGGCCTGGTTGAACAGGTTTGTAGTATGCTGTTTCTTGTCTACCCAGTTGTGAATGTAGTACCTTAACCTTTAAGGTTTGGAAAAGGTAAAGCATTAAGGGAGAGATGTACTGCTTTCAGAGTACTGGATCTCAAGGAAAGGGAAGGTTTTTTTTCATGTTTTTGTTGCCCTACACCCTGAAGGTATGTTGGACAGCTTTTACCTCTTAGCTGTATCATTTTATGTTTTTTCTCCTCCAGGTGTTCAAGAACCAGCAGTCACAGGCCAACGTGATGGTGAAACTTTTGATCCGCAAAGGTCTGGTTGTGGACCTGGCCCGTGTTCCACATAGCCTTGACCTTTCCTCTCCTTATATGGCCGCCACTGTCAATGCAACCTTGAAGCCACTGGAGACGCTGTCTCGTGCCCACAACATGCCCAGCAGTGCGCTGACCAAGACCAAGGCTGGGGGTGACGGCTCCACTCCCCTTGTCCACGAGGACCAAGGGGGTACCACTCACCCTGCCTCTGCCAGTGAGACCACCATGAGGAATATGAGTTAGTGCTCATGTAGTTCTCTTGTGTTTGAGACTATCATGAGGATATGAGTTAGTGCTCATGTAGTTCTCTTGTGTTTTGAGACTATCATGAGGAATATGAGTTAGTGCTCCTGTAGTTCTCTTGTGTTTTGAGACCACCATGAGGAATACGAGTTAGTGCTTATGTAGTTCTCTTGTGTTTTGAGACCATCATGAGGAATATGAGTTAGTGCTCATGTAGTTCTCTTTTGTTTTGAGACCACTATGAAGAATACGAGTTTTGCTTCCAGTAATTCCATCAGGAGTCTAGATCATGCGAGAGAATGGGAGGTTTTATAATTTGTTAGAGAGTACCGTGAATGTTTGATGTTCTTTGTGTATGTATGCAGAAGAAGGGAGTTGAGGCACTGACAGGTTGACTCACCTTGGTGATCAAAAGCTTTACCTACATCTTTCAGCTGCCAGGCAGGATCGAACTGAAACCTTCTAATTGGACATGCAGCATCCTAACTCCTTGGCTGTGGCATCTGTCTGTGATATTTAGACACGTGCATTACTCTGTTGTTCTGTATGAGGTAAACCTTTCTCTCACAGCTTGGTGGTGGTGGTGCATCTTGTCTCACGATGGTGGTCTGATGGAGTAGTGGCACTAGTTTCACTTGTTTTGCTCTTTTAAGGCCAGCTTGTTAGGTGATTTTTAATAATTTGTCTTTATTTTTTGTAATTTTTCAATATTTGGCATAATACTACTTTATTATGTATATTTCAAATATTTAGCACTAAAAAGACAAAATAAAGATGATAAAATTATTTAGTTGCATGTTTTCTAACCTATATGCAATGTTCTTTACAAAATTATCCAAAAAAAGAAAAAGAAAAAAAAGCAAAGCCTGAAATGAAGGCTGCAAGGAGGAAAAGAATTTTTGAAGCTGCTGAGTTAGAAGAATCTGAGGAATTCTACTTGGCAGATGCCCATGAATAGCCTTGGTGAGTTACACATGCTAAAGTCAAGTTTTACTTATTTTTGCTTGTTTTTAAACTTTAAATGCTGTTTTCTGGGTTGCAACATTTTTGGACAGTGTAGCTACTAATGTCGGCGTAAAATCCACAGTTTTGATCAGAATGACTTGACATTTTCTGCACAGACTCAGGACATGTTTGGCTTAAAAATGGACTATTATTAAAGGTGTCTGATATGTGGAAAGAGTGTTGACAGATTTTCACTTTTCATTTATTCACATTTGCACTGTGGTCCTATGAAATGAGATAGAGACTTGATTTTAGTCTGTTCTGTGCATCTGTTTGTGCTTAATCACTGTGCAAAGTTTTAAATCGTAGGATTAAAAACTGAAAAAAATTATGGTGACATGGGATAATACACCTATTTCGCGACAGCGCTTACACTTATCCAATATAATTTTTTTTTTTAAATATTTAGGTACATGTTACAAGTTGATAGTTCATTGCACCTAAAAGTGTGATAATCAAACTATGACATAACCAAAAATCAACAAAATCATAAGTATTTAGAATTTAAAGACTTAAAAGCAAAATGAAGAAAAATCACTGAAAATCACCTAGCAAGCTGGCCTTAAGTTGACTAGCATCACAGCTCATGTGCTAAGTGCGTTTGCTGATTTCAGTGCAAGAAGAGGAGGTGGGCCAAGGGGAGGACAACTTGGCCATTCAGGATGTGACGGACAACCCGGCCGCCCAGGCTGACCTGGACAACACGCACCAGGACAGTATTGTAGAGCCAGACCCTGACAGCCTGGTGAGTATTAAAAAAAAAAAAAGAACGGGGCAGGGGGAGGGTTTGGGAAAGGAGCACAGACTTGTGTGTTTAATGTATTTGTTTTGTGTTTGGAGTTTGAAGGATTTATTGCACCGGACAATTCCATATGTGCTCTACCCAAATCTGCCAGCATTTATCTGGCAGACTTCTATGCCTGCACAAAACACACCCATTGCACAAAGTTTTGGAATGGGGAGGGGTGTGTGTGTGTGCGAAGGAACCCATGAACCATTAAGCTGACCCACCAAAATGATGGAATCATTAAGATAGCAAGAAACTGGCCAGGTGTTTTTTTTTTCTTTCTTTTGGGCTGGGATTGAACTATACAATACAATACAATATTTTATTTATATAGCGCAAAATCTTGATAAAATCAAATCTAAGCGCTAAGGTAACAGATCATAAGTCAATGGCTCTATCAAAAGAGCCAAGCAGACCATGCTTGGGCGCGGTGGAGTTGATGTGCAGCACATTTATCTTGTGGAATTTCATCAGGGATTTGAGAAAAAATCTGTTTTTACTTGACAGAATAAACGGTCTTGTCTGAAACTCAGAACAAAACCTTATAGGAAGACAGTGCCAAAACCCACGCCAAACACATAGACACAAAACAAAAACTTAGAAAAAAAGAAAGAACACAGCTGGTGGCTTGGTAGGTAGCCATACACCAGCTTTTTTTTTTTTTTTTTTAAACTTTGTCTTCCTTAACCCTCTAGAGCCTGAAAGTACTTTTAGACTAGGGAAAATTATTTCGTATGAAAAAACACCATTAGATAGAACAAAGAAACACATTTTCGGTGTTATTTTTAATTAAAATGAAAAAATGACGAAGTTAGAAAAATTATCATATATGATAAGAGCAGATTTATTCAGCTAACTGTTTTCAAATTTCTAAGCAGTGCAGTTCATTTCTGTTCAAGCATTTTTTGTGCTACATTTCATAGTTATTTGAGCAGATGGAACTCCACAAAGCAGTTTCTGTCCTTGTTGAAGCAAAGGTTCACTTTGCACTTTGGGCAGAAGACGTAGGTCAGGCTCTGGTAGTTTCTGTTTTTGCACGATGTCCTGGCGCTGTTCCATTGGGCCAGGTGGGCAACACCATCCAGATGGACATCAGGGGTGGGAACAGACTGTCTGGCAGTCTTGGCTGGAGGTGGTGACGTCACATAGCCGCTCGGGCGACCAACTGCAGTCTTCATCAGCACCAGGGCATCAGCAATCTGGCTCTGAAAGATGCTGAGCTTTACTGACTTGAGGTTCAGCAGCGTGCAGTCCCTCTTGTACCACAGCCAGCTGTTAACAACAGCAATTGCGATGGTGTGATAGAAAATGTACATGTAGAAACGCCTCGACTTTAGCGGGAACTTGTGGAGGCTTGTGAGGTTGTCAAGCAGATCCACCCCACCCATAAATTTGTTGTACTCTTTGATGATGGCAGGCTGGGGAATGGTGACTTTCTGTTTCTGCTTTTGTCGTATCGTGATGCCTCACCTTGAGGTTCCACACTCATAGGTAGAGACAGTGTCCAGAGTCTTGTTGTCAAACCAGCGCACACCTACAACATTCGACATCAGTTCTATCTTGACATCACAGGCTCCCCTTCCTTCCTGCTTCAGCTCCTTCTCAGAATTCAGGCTGAGGCCTTTGAACCTTTTGGCTCGAAAGGTTCCGACAAAGTAAATGGATTTGGCTTTCAAGGCTTGAATAAGAGGCAAGTTGGAAAAGAAGTTGTCAGCGAAGACTGTATAGTTTAAATCTCTCTGAAGACCTCGTGTCATCTTCATGACTACTTCCCCTCCAAGACCAAGACCACCAGGTGTTCTTCTCTGTCCATCCACTGATCCTTGATAAACCTCAAAGTCATCTCCTGGCCTCCACTCATCTCCACTGCTGTCAGAAGGGTCAATATTACTCTGATCACCAGCAACAAACCGGCAAACGTTTGTCACTGGAACTCATGTTGTCATGCTGAAAACAGATAAAAGATCCAAACTTTACTGACTTTTCTTTACAGATTACATATAATATGCAACATTTTAACAGACAAACACTAAAAAAAATCATTTCTGAATCAAAGGAATCATTCAAAGCAACAATCTGTGTTAGCTTTTCTACAGCTAGAAAAGGGCACTTGCGACCTTTAACGCCGCTCTTATCATTTCTGATAAATGGGGGACGAGTTGTCTTTTCCTGAAGTTTCCACAAAGGCCGTTCTTATCACATATGATAAACCGTTTTTATGTCATTTTTATGACTAACATTAATCTGCTTCATACAAAATTATCATATGCTTGAAATCTACATACTACTGTGCATTTATTAAGCCCAATTGAAAATAAATGTGTACTCACGTGTTTGTGTACCAGAGGCTCAAAAACAGAGGATTGTAAGGAAGCTGGTAACTGCTAGCGGTCACTGTAGAAAAGGAAGTGTGAGGAATAACAGACACGGCGCCAGGGTGTGGGGGCATCGTGTTAGTGTAGTCCTTGCCTGTCTGGAACCGGATATACCAGGCGGATACATCAGGTTATCACTAAAGTTGCGCTACAGACGCTTGATTTTGGATTTATCATATCTGTAGTGGTCGGCGCTAGAGGGTTAACTCACTTGCTACGTACGATTATGCCCCTTGCCGTTCCCCTGGTATGCACCATGTGTATAGGTCACATGGGTGAAAGTAGTTCCGGAGTGTTCCGGAATTCCGGAATGAACCGATTGACAAAAGTTCTTTTCCGGAATGGCAAACTTGACTTCAGGAAAATGCCAATGCAAAAAAAAACAACAAAAAGAACGAGAGAGAGAGAGTCTTTCACACTGTCAGCTCGGCTTATCTGCATAATTCAATTATCTATATTATTTTTCCATTAGTCTTCGTTTGTATCGAACGGCGATTCTTCACTGGTGCTTGGCAACACAGAAACTGAGAAAGGGTTTAAAGTTACTTCCCTTCCTTTTCATTCTTGCTCATGCGCATTCCGAGTCTAAACCGGGGGAAAAAAAAGTTTGCGAGCGAAGATTTGTATCGACAGCAAATTTGGGCCTAACACATGCGATAGCAACAATGAAGGACCTGCCTGTTAATGCAGATGTTTCTGCAATAGGCAAATCAGTAAAAAAAACAAGTGGCGATGGCTCTGGCTAGAAGAAGAAGAAGATGACGATTGTTTCGAAGTGTTTCCATTGCTTCAGGAATGGACGCAGGTTTTCAGGAATGGGAACATTTAGAGGACATGGAAATTTAAGGTTTCAGGATTGGGAGATTTTTTCACTTTCACCCATGAGGTCATGAGAAAAATTCCCATACAAACAAATGAAATCAGAGAGTTTTGAACTTTGGCATGTCATATGTTAAAAGATTGGTGTACAAAATGCTGAAATTTCAACTGTCTAACCCTCATGGTTGGTGAGTAATGGTACAAGTAAAATTAGAGACATTTTCAGGTGAAAAATGTCACAAAATACACAGTCAGGTCAATACATCAGTTCCTACAGTCACATTTTGAATGAAATTTGATAAAATCCAACGTGCACACACTGCACGTACACTGAAGGAAGAGATTGTGTTGAACAGCGCCAAGTTGTTGGGTATTGTTCAGCCATTTGCTTTTCCATCGTCTGCTTCGCTGCGGAGATAGTGTGTTGTAAACTTTGCACTGTCCACTCACCAACTGTGTAGTACAGTGACCTCAAGGCCTGAAACGAGGCTAGGAATGACCAAAGAATCTATTTCTGGCTATTAGTTTCAGTTAACGGAAATACTGAAAGCCCCGCAAATTTTCAAAACTGAAGTCGGATTTCTCCGATGCTCGTAGACAAGCGACATGATCGGGAAATCCCTTCGCTCGTAGACAAGCAACATGATCGCGAAATCCCGACGCTCGTAGCGAGAGAGTTAAAGGGACAGCAGGAGTATAAAAGGGGAGAAGCAGTAGGGAAGTCAGTTGAATTCAAACTGTTAATGAGGTGACATGGGCTCTGATCTTCTTAAATCACAAGCTTCTGTAACTACAGGGAATTCACTTTGATCATGTTTGTCACACGTTGAAATCTCACCTGTTGTTTTTAGCAGTTACAGTCTTTTTAACAAGAAGTGTGGTTGTGTGCTTTTATTTGGAAAATAATCGGAATCTAAGGAATTAGGGCGTAGCTATGGTAACTTGATTGGCACATCCACCAAAAATAGAAAAGCACATGGAAGCAAGCAAAGCAGAAGAGTCATACTACCTGAAGACAGGAAAACACACACACACACACACACACACACACTAAAATAATCGGAATCTAAGGAATTAGGGCGTAGCTATGGTAACTTGATTGGCACATACACCAAAAATAGAAAAGCACATGGAAGTAAGCAAAGCAGAAGAGTCATACTACCTGAAGACAGAAAGACAACACACACACAACACACACACACACACACACACACACACACACACACACACACACACACTGCACATGATTTGCACATATTGTACTGTGTTTCTCATATACCACTGTTCATAAACTGCATCCAGTACTGTGTCCCACTGGCATAGAATGCACATTGGACAGTTATCACAAGTACTACTGCATAAATTGATACTGGACGTGTCTCACAAGTACTCACTGGCATATAAATGTACATACGGACAGTGTCTTACAAATACTGGCATAAAATTGCACATATGGACAGTGTCTCACAAGTACTCACTGGCATATAAATTGCACATACTGGACAGTGTCACTACAAGTACTCACTGGCATATAAATTGTACATACTGGACAGTGTCTCACAAGTACTCCGTGGCATATAAATTGTACATACTGGACAGTGTCTCACAAGTACTACGTGGCATATAAATTGCACATACTGGACAGTGTCTCACAAGTACTCACTGGCATATAAATTGCACATACTGGACAAGTGTCTCACAAGTACTCACTGGCATATAAATTGTACATACTGGACAGTGTCTCACAAATACTCGGGCATATAAATTGCACATACTGGACAGTGTCTCACAAGTACTCACTGGCATTAAATTGTACATACTGGACAGTGTCTCACAAGTACTCACTGGCATATAAATTGTACATACTGGACAGTGTCTCACAAGTACTCACTGGCATATAAATTGTACATACTGGACAGTGTCTCACAAGTACTCGGTGGCATATAAATTGCACATACTGGACATGTCTCACAAGTACTCACTGGCATATAAATTGCACATACTGGACAGTATCTCACAAGTACTCACTGGATATAAATTGTACATACTGGACAGTGTCTCACAAGTACTCAGTGGCATATAAATTGCACATACTGGACAGTGTCTCACAAAGTACTCACTGGCATATAAATTGTACATACTGGACAGTGTCTCACAAGTACTCACTGGCATATAAATTGTACATACTGGACATGTCTCACAATACTCACTGGCATATAAATTGACATACTGGACAATGTCTCACAAGCACTCGCTGGTATATAAATTGTACATACTGGACAATGTCTCACAAATACTCACTGGCATATAAATTGTACATACTGGAAAAGTGTCTCACAAGTACTCACTGGCATATAAATTGTACATACTGGACAATGTCTCACAGATACTCACTGGTATATAAATTGACATACTGGACAATGTCTCACAATACTCACTGGCATATAATTACAATACTGGACATGTCTCACAAATTACTGGCATATAATTGTACATACTGGACAATGTCTCACAAGTACTCACTGGTATATAAATTACACATACTGGACAATGTCTCACAAATACTGGCATATAAATTGTACATACTGGACAATGTCTCACAAATACTGGCATATAAATTGTACATACTGGACAGTGTCTCACAATACTCACTGGCATATAAATTGTACATACTGGACAATGTCTCCACAATACTCACTGGCTTATAAATTGTACATACTGGACATGTCTCACAAATACTCACTGGCATATAAATTGTACATACTGGACAATGTCTCACAAATACTCACTGGCATATAAATTGTACATACTGGACAATGTCTCACAAATACTCACTGGATATAAATTGTACATACTGGACAATGTCTCACAAGACTACCTGGTATATAAATTGTACATACTGGACAATGTCTCACAAGTACTCGTGGTATATAAATTGTACATACTGGACATGTCTCACAAGTACTCGTGGTATAAAATTGCACATACTGGACAGATGTCTCACAAGTACTGGCATATAAATTGTACATACTGGACAGTGTCTCACAAGTACTTGGTGCATATAAATTGTACATACTGGACAATGTCTCACAAATACTCACTGGCATATAAATTGTACATACTGGACAATGTCTCACAATCACTCACTGGCATATAAATTGTACATACTGGACAATGTCTCACAAATACTGGTATATAAATTGTACATACTGGACATGTTCTCACAATACTCACTGGCATATAAATTGTACATACTGGACAATGTCTCACAATACTCGGTGGCATATAAATTGCACATACTGGACAATGTCTCACAAGTACTCACTGGATATAAATTGTACATACTGGACAGTGTCTCACAAGTACTCACTGGCATATAAATTGTACATACTGGACAGTGTCTCACAAGTACTCGGTGGCATATGAATTGCACATACTGGCCAGTGTCTCACAAGTACTCGGTGGCATATAAATTGCACATACTGGATAGTGTCTCACAAATACTGGATATAAATTGACATACTGGCAGTGTCTCACAAGTACTCGTTGGCATATAAATTGCACATACTGGATAGTGTCTCACAAATACTGGCATATAAATTGTACATACTGGCCAGTGTCTCACAAGTACTCGGTGGCATATAAATTGCACATACTGGACAGTGTCTCACAAGTACTGGCATATAAATTGTACATACTGGACAGTGTCTCACAAGTACTCGGTGGCATATAAATTGACATACTGGACAGTGTCTCACAAGTACTGGCATATAAATTGTACATACTGGACAGTGTCTCAAGTACTCACTGGCATATAAATTGCACATACTGGACAGTGTCTCACAAATACTCAGCGGCATATAAATTGCACATACTGGACAATGTCTCACAAATACTCTGGCATATAAATTGTACATACTGGACAGTGTCTCACAAGTACTCACTGGCATATAAATTGTACATACTGGACATGTCTCAAAAATACTTGGCATATAAATTGTACATACTGGACAGTGTCTCACAAGTACTCTGGCATATAAATTGCACATACTGGACAATGTCTCACAAATACTCTGGCATATAAATTGTACATACTGGACAATGTCTCACTATCACTCAGTGGCATATAAATTGTACATACTGGACAGTGTCTCACTATTGCTCAGTGGCATATAAATTGCACATTCTGTACTACATCTGGCAAGTACTCACAGGCATATAAATTGTACACACTGTACTATGTTTCAGAGGCACTTACAAGCATAGGTAGCTAAGCTTTGTCTTGGTGTTCCTGTACAAGGTAGTATGCAGAAGAAGAAAGTTATCATGATTTCCTGACCTGACTCAGTTTCTGATAACCCAAGGTATTTTCATGGGCAAGTGCATTGTGTTGTGTCATGTAGCAGTGAAACAGTCTCAGTCTCAGACCCATGTGTTTTCATGGATAAGGATTTTTTCTTCAGTTGTGCAGCAGTAAAACAGACTAAACAGACTGAACAGACTAAAACAATCCTTAAGCATTTTTCCATTTGCCCTTGCCTGCAGTGCCAACAATATGTCATACATTTGCTGTGCAGATGTATGCTGTGCTGTATGTCCGGAGTACCAATCAATTATTTGCTGTTTCTTTTTTTTATGAAATGATACTGTTGGACAAAACTTGATTTAAGTTTTTCCCTCTTTTGGTGGGTGGGTGGGTGGGGTGGGGGCTTCTCAAAATTCTGTGCTAGAAATTTCCTCTTTTCTGTCTTTCCTTTGTTTCTGCCGTGTTCCTGTGCTTTCCATCATTTCTTCCTTTAATTTTCTGCCTTGTTGGTCCATTTATCTGTATGTTTTTAATAAAGTCTTACATACATTTTCTTAGGATTGATCATTGGGGGGTACACGTATTAAGTGCATTTTTGGCTCTAAGGAAATGTGATGCACAAAAGCAAATTTCAGTTAATTTAGGCCCATCTTTATGTGTATGTTCTAGTGTCCTTAGTTATATTTACAATTGTATTCAGGTGTATTTTGCCTAAATCTCGTAGTGATAAATTGCACGGGGTGGTCATCGCCAGAGGCATAGACTTAGATTATGTGCACAAATGAATTGATATACGTACTTAATGTTTCTTTTCCAGACATTTTTTTATCATCTCCTGTGAGGTATGGTGTACTTTTTGAGATTGTTATAGCCCAGTCAGCTGGGCTTTAAGCAACAATAACAGTAACAATGATTTCAGTTTTATGCTATGTATACATGTATGGTGCTTTATCCAGTAGCCCTTGAGATATATATATATATATACAAAATGATAGAGTAAATATGATTTTTCAAGTTTTTTGGTGGAAATTTTCTAAGCACACTTTTTCCAGTTATGTCTTTGATTAAAACTGGAACAAAATTTGCTGGTGCAGAATTCGGACACAGAACTGGATCAGATTGTGCAACAGATTTTCCAAGGAGAGTCGCGATCTGGAGGGGGTGTCCTTGCTGAATACACCATGGTCACAGGTAAATTGTGTGATGTTTGTGTGTATGCGCTGCTTGCTTCTGTATGTGTACTGTGAAATTGTTCTTTCTTCTGTTTTGTAGACCTCTCGTCAAAATCTGTTCTGCACTTTCAGTTAAGTTTTTTAAAAAACATATCAAAAAGAATTATTTACTCAGTTTGAAAAGGACACGTTTTTAACAATTGCTGTGGTAGAAAATGGATCATATAGCAGATTACTCAGTTGACGCCAGTCTTGTTTAATTCAGATAAGTATATTTAATGCACATATTGAAGTTGAATGAATTTCTCATTGTTTGGAACGGACACAGACTTGATCAGTGTTACTGTAATTTGTTGCAGACCAAGCACCAGGCCAGGAAGAGTCGCAAGATGTGATGATTGATGTGATGGCTGCTGAGGGTGATGATGAAATGGAACAAGACAACTCTCAGCTGGTCAATCAGGATGCTTCTGATGGCGAGGACGATGCTCTACATCATCATTCGCATCGCACAGGTGGGTTTTACAAGTTTCATGGGGCAGGATTTTGTTGAAGGTTTTCTTTTGTTTTGTTCTTTTTTGATAAAAACATAATATGGCATGGCATTTTGAGTGTCAGTTTTGTCGGTGCATAGCATTTATCCTCAGGGGTATCTTTTGCCATGATCCTTTGGGATACTTTTTCAGCACCTAACAGTAATGGTGTAAATGCATATGGAATTGGTTCTGAACGCATTTGTGACAGTGGTGCATATGGAATTGGTTCTGAACGCATTTGTGACAGTGGTGCATGTGGAATTGGTTCTGAACGCGTTTGTGACAGTGGTGCATATGGAATTGGTTCTGAATGTGGAGGTACTGTTCTGTGAAAACAGGGAAACAAGGAGTTACATTGGTTTGAGAGACAAAACAGAAATTATGTATTCAACTTTATTCTTTCTGTGACTTTTTTTAAATGTAAATGATATTATAGATAACTGACAGGAAGAGTGGGCTGTTTGAAGGTTTAACCCTTTGACTTCTGCACCCTATCCACCAACTGCAAAAACTTAACCCTTTGACTCCCTCACCCTTTCCATCAACTTCCTGAAGGAAGCTGGTGGAAAGGGTGAGGGAGTCAAAGGTTTAAGTTTTTGCTTTGCAATAATGGTAGACAATGCAGAATGCCAGTGGACAGGATGCGAGAGTCAAAGGGTTGAGCTGTCATTGTGTAACTAACCCTTGTTCAGTGCACATGTGTATTTGGCCTGTATCTGTTTTCTGGTGTTTTTTGGTTTCTTGTTTGCCTTGATTTGTATTTCTCTTTATTGTTTTGTAAATAGTCTTTTCATCCCTGTAGTTTTGTACTTTTCCAAATGTTTTCAAATTTGGCTGGTGATCCTCTGATGTAGTGATCATTTTTGACTTAATGAGCGACGGTGATAATTGATTTTTTTTCACATTCAGGGTTTTTTGGGGGGGATGTTTTTTGAGGTTTTTTTTTGTTTGTGTTTGGTTTTTTTTTTTTTGGGTGTGTTTGTGTTCAGGACAAACATAAGTAAAGTGTTACCATGTTCATCCTCAGATCACAATCTGGATGAGTCTCCCGACAGCCCTTCTGAGGGGGAAGACGAGGAGGACTATCGTGAACTCGAGCAGGATGAGGATGGTGACGATGAAGATGATGATGATGAGGATGATGATGATGGAGATGAAGATGATGTGAGTGAATCTTATGGTCCAGAAGAGTGAGCAGATTGTGTTGTATTGTATTGTATTGTGTGCTGTGATGTGCTGTGCTGTATCATATTCATTGAACAGAAGGCCGCTCACTAAAGATTTTGTCTGGAGAAGGAGGGAATGATCTGGAGCTACTTGAGTTTCTTTTCATATTTCTGGTTGTCTTTCCGTGAGTAAAGTCTCAAAACATGATCTACTTTTTTATGTAAAAGAATATGATGTGTCTGTTCAGTATACTGAAGACTGTTCTGATATTGATGAGTTGTGTGTAGTTCACCCTCAGCCCCTTATCCTGTCCACCAGCTTTGATACTGAACTGTTCTGATGTTGGTAGTGGTGTTTGCGGTTCATCCTGTGAACAATATGAGGGAGTGAAATGGAGAAAATCAAGACACCAAAAATAGTTCTAACAATGACATTTGATATATTGCTTCAGTAGAGCCACATTTTGTTTGGGTTGTAAGGTTTTTGTTGTTTTGGGTACCATTTTATGGTATAATACATTTCTCTAAACTTGATACAGCAGTGTTGCATAATTAGAGATGTGATTTCTGAAAAGTTTTGGTAGAATGCTAAACTTCTCATGTCTTTGGAAACACAGTCATGCATAGATAAGGCCCTTGTGTGTGCTGATAGTGGACTGTCTGCTAGTAGGGGAACACAGGGAACAGGTCTGTGCAGTCAGACCATAGCCACACATAGGTAAGGCCCTTGTGTGTGCTGATAGCAGACTGTCTGCTAGTAGGGGAACACAGGGAACAGGTCTGTGCAGTCAGACCATAGCCACACATAGGTAAGGCCCTTGTGTGTGCTGATAGCAGACTGTCTGCTAGTAGGGGAACACAGGGAACAGGTCTGTGCAGTCAGACCATAGCCACACATAGGTAAGGCCCTTGTGTGTGCTGATAGCAGACTGTCTGCTAGTAGGGGAACACAGGGAACAGGTCTGTGCAGTCAGACCATAGCCACACATAGGTAAGGCCCTTGTGTGTGCTGATAGCAGACTGTCTGCTAGTAGGGGAACACAGGGAACAGGTCTGTGCAGTCAGACCATAGCCACACATAGATAAGGCCCTTGTGTGTGCTGATAGCAGACTGTCTGCTAGTAGGGGAACACAGGGAACAGGTCTGTGCAGTCAGACCATAGCCACACATAGATAAGGCCCTTGTGTGTGCTGATAGCGGTCTGCTAGTAGGGGAACACAGGGAACAGGTCTGTGCAGTCAGACCATAGCCACACATAGGTAAGGCTTTTGTGTGTGCTGATAGCAGACTTCGTCATCAAAGCTGTGGTTTTACCGAAGACTGCTGAGGGTCAAATGGACGGATAGGCGCTCAAATGAAAGCATACTGAATGAGTTGGGTACTACACGCAAGCTTCTAGTACTCATACAACGGAGGAAACGGAAATATGTTGGACACGCAATCCGTAATGAGAGAACAGACTTGATGTCCACTGTCCTCCAAGGTAAAGTGGAAGGAAAGAGAAACAGAGGACGGCCACCTGCATCACTTGCTAGAAACATCACAAACATCAGTGGCAAGAAACTCCAGGAGGTGGTCAGACTTAGCCAAGATCGAGAGTGCTGGAGGCAACTTGTGAGGACATCATGTGCAGCGGCCAACACTGTTCCCGGTGACGCCGACAGGTGAGACAGGTGAGATAGCAGACTGTCTGCTAGTAGGGGAACACAGGGAACAGTCTGATGTTACTACTGAGTAGTCAACTGGCTCTAATGAATATTTAGATGTGACTAATGAATAGCAAGACGTGACTGTAATGAATAATCAAATGTGGCTCTAATGCAGTCAGATATGGATCTAATGACTAATCAGATGTGGGTCTGATGAGTAATCAGATGTTCTTGATGTGGTACTAATGAATATTCAATTGTGACTGATCTAATAACAAGTGGTGAATCATGTGATGTGTTCAGGGTTCAGACATGGAGGGTGATGACGATGACTACCAGGAGATGGACAACTCTGCTGCCAACAACCAGGATGATGACTTTCTTCTGCAGCTGGAGGACATGCAGACTGCTACAAGTGAGTAGGGGGTACTTAGAAAATATGAAACTGTCCTAAAGTTAAACTGAAAATCCAGTTCATACTAAGACTGTCTAAAATTGATGCAGATGTGGTGAACTGACCAGCTGATCAGAATTGACTGAGATCAAGTTGAATGTATTGTCAGTGGATATAAAGTGTGAGACTGACAGAGACTGACTGATTTTGAGTGTGAAAAAATGAAATTGACTGAAATCACTGTTTGATCATGATTGTGAAACACGAAACAGTAAGGCTGTGCATATACTAAGCACAGATGGCCATCGATGTTGTCCAACTTCATGAAGGAAAAAATGTGTGCATCACAAGGTGTGCTTTGTTCCTATTTTCATCATGAAGACCATTCCTACTGTGCTGTGTTAAACATGCTCTTTACTTTGTTTGAATACAAAGGGTATTCATACTGTGCTATGTTAAACATGCGCTTTTTTTCTATTTGCATCATAAATGCTATTCATGCTATTATTGTAAGGTGTGTTAAGCATTTAGTCACAACTTTTATATTGCATGTAAAAATGAAGTGTCACTCACCTTGAACATTTGTTTTGGGGTTTCTTTTTTCTACATGGTACTGGAAAACAGTTAGTAGACATACATGGTTTATATGCACATAGCCTTACAGATACTCAGCCAAATTAATCTGAGCAGATGACAGAGTATCAGCAATATGCAAAGAAATGGAAATGCATCATCTGCTTTAACACGTATGTTTTATGCTGTCGTGGCTAAAATGTCCTTCTGCAAACTGTTTTCTTTTCAATGAAAATGTGTTCTGTGTTCTGTTTGACGTCTTAGGTCAAACATGAGACATAGACCTGATAGATAATAGTCATTGTAGTGTATAGAAAACAAGTCAAATCTCTACACATTGCCAGCATGTAGAGATTATGTGCAGACTTACGGCATATGCCATGATTGTTATAGGTCAGTTTCCATGACATGAAATTTGTGGCATAGGTGCATATAGTGCATGTGGAACTACTCTGAGCGTAGAGATGCTGGGGTGAAAATCGGAAATTGAAACTTAGTCTATGGTTGGAACCAAAGAGACCATGGGTGGGTGTCAGTCAGTGTCATGTTGTTTGTGTTCTCTGGCTTGCAAGTACCCTACCTTGAGAAGAGAGAGACTGGGGATTTCAGAAGGGGAGAAATGTTTCATATTAGTCAGAGGTACAATGCTATACCTGCCTGGTGATGATGTCATGGTTCTAGGGTGGGAAACAAGGCATTTGTCCCGTATCCATTAGGGCAAGGGAGGTGCAGACCTTCTTTTGTCAGGGCCAATATTATAATGGTATTGCCATTCTCGTCTCCTTACCTGCTTTATTTTCCCTGATGCTGAACAGGGTCAGATTTTTGTGGAGCAAGACTTGAACCTGTGCAGTTAGATTAGATGGGAGGTCCATCTGTATGCCAAACTCTGTGCCAACCAGGGTTCTCATACAAACATGCACACACACATAAGTGGACATGTATGTTATTGCTCTGGTGGTGTAAGGTGGAGCTCCAATCTGCTTGACTGACTACTTGGATGTGCGTCTGGCAAGAAAAAGAAATTCATGCCTGTGTCCTCTAGTCTGTCTAGCTGTGGAAAGATACACAACCGTCTTCAGTGAAGAGATAGCAGAGAGTACGAAAAGATGAGCACCACCCTCATAATGCTGGCCCTAAGAAAAGTTGAGGCATGTATCACCTCACTCCCTGCAACCCAAAGATTGTAGGACAACCTTGACTTTCTGAACTTTGTTCCTGCAGGTGGTGGAGGCCACATCATCTTCAGTGAGAATGCTCAGATCTGTTCTTACCAGCTGCCAGTGTCCATACATGATTCTGACAATGCCAACGAGGCCTCAGGTAAAGCGCTGCCATTCCAGCTTCATGGTTATTACATGAAATGATCATTACCAGAGTCGGTCGACTGTCCAGTTGGTTATTTTGCAACTTCTCCTGAAGTAGTTGGGTAGAGTGGTTGGTTTGTGGCTGACCCAGTCTTTGCTGAGAGAGTTGCAGTCACTTGGTGTGAGAGAATCTGTCTGTAGGTGACTGGAAGTTCAAGTCCAGTGTCATTGTTATATGATGTTCAGAGACTTCGGATTTGAACTTCATTTGCCAATTTTATAAACAGTTCTGCTTATGAGGGATGTTGGATTTGAACTTCCTGCCATCAGCAAACAGATTCTACTAAACTGACTTGAGATGTGAACGTCCATCTACGGACAAGTTCACCATGAGCCTAACATGATTGCCATGTATCCAGTAAAGACAAGGCCAGCCACACAGCTAGCCACCTAACCTGATGAAGACCTCAAAGAGAGATTTGAATCTGATCAACAGACCGACTGTGGCAAGGATCCATTTTATTTTTGAAATGTGGTGGAGTCGGGCATCATGCTACATTCCTGTTTCATGTTGTGTCTGTGTTGAGCAGTGGTCACCAGGTGGTAAGGCATCAAATAAACCTGATATGTTCAGTGTGATTTTGGTCAACACTGAGTAGTTTAGAAAGAGGTGAGTCAAGAACTGATGTCTTTTGTTCAATCCCAGCCTAAAAAATAAAAACTGGTCTGTTCCTTGTCTGTCCTACTGCTCCAGTCATTCTGGTGATATCAGTGCCTCATGTGTGCCATGCCCCCCCCTTTCACCATTTTAACTTTAAAGACCTTGCCACCATGTCAGATTTAACACAGTCTGAGGGGTTCTGCCAGATAATTTCTTGCAAAATTTGGAAAAGGTCATGTGGAATAGTGCAAGTGTGATAAATCCCTTTAGAACAAATTACAACGATATTCTAGCTGTATTGGGCTCCTTTCTCACCCCTCACTGCCTGCCACCCCCTTTCCCTGCCAAACAAATCAGGTATTCTGGAATCTGTCTTTACTGACACAGAAATTACCCCCCACATATTTGGCTCTTCTTTAACATACTATAACCAGTAGATGATTCTCTCTGGCAAAGCAGGAAGCAGAAGCAGTTGGCACTTACGGGCAACAAAAGGACTGATTTGTAGAAGCAGAGAATATAGCTTGGGGATACTGTTGTACCACAAGAGCTAAGAAATAAGAGAATAACTGAGAGTACCTGCTGTTTGTAATAGGTTACAGTTTGAGTCAACATGAATACGTGGCTAAACAGAGATTGGGAGGGAAGTCTTCATATCTCTCACTACTAGTAGTACTACAAACTGAAAATCTCACCTAACTTTTCTATGTTCATGGCAGTCTATTTTTGTAGGCTGACTTTGCTGGATCAGAAAGGTGTCTATGCCTTGGTCTTGGATGATGCTGGCACAAAAGAAGAGTACAGCCTTTGCACCATCATTATCATCCCCATTCTTGTGTGTGCTTTTCACACTGTGAGCTTTTTGTCCAGATTCTTTTTTGTACCAAGAATTTGCTTTGCTGGGTTTGAAGGCATGTTGGTGAACCAAAATAAACAGTGTGGAGGCTGTGACACGGAGCCAGTGCATAAGATGGGGCACAGAAAGAAAGGAGGTGGGGGGGGGGGGGGGCAGGTTTCAGGAACAATTATGGTGGCCTGTTTCTTCTGAATGAATATATATCTGAAACATTCTTAGAGATGTAGTCTTTTTTGTTATTGTTTTTGGGTTTTGTAAGTTGTGGTTTGTTTGCTGTCTTATCTGATATACTACGTCTGTTTCACAACCCCCACACCCCTCTTTTTGGTGCTCCAACACACCTTCAAATCCACTGAATGAGGTCTGTATGAGAGCAGGGCTGAAAGGACCACAGAACCAGGGACAATGTTTTCACAATGTGTTGATGATACCTAATAGAACCAGGGACAGTGTTTTCACAATGTGTTCATGATACCTTATAGTGGGGATGAAAGTAGAGGTAATGTGGATTGAGATGCTTGACGAAACTTTACGCTTCTGGTCATGATTAGCTTGGTTGTTAGAACGCCATGCTCATAATGCACAGGTCATAGGTTTGATCCTTGGGCAGGCCAGTTTTGCTCCATCACATGGCAACAGTGATGTCACTACATATGGAACTTCTGAGTATAGAGACGTTATCTTGAGAATTTGAAGCTGGTGTTGGCCATGTGAAAGAGGTAAAGGCCTTGATGGTGATCATGAAGAAATTTGAGCCAAACCTTCAGTGATACATCTGATGTGGATGAGACTCTACTGTTTGGACTAAGTCATCCTAATAAGCCCTGGTAAGTTTAGATAGAAGCCTGTTAAGGCGGAAAAATCTTACAGCAATCTGGACTGCTGGGATTTGAACCCACATCCTCCCAGTCACTAATCTGTTGCATTAACATCTTCACCACAGTCATTGACATGAAGACCTGTTTTTGTACTCAGCCTTTCTGGAACATTCATGGTTACCTGTTTGTCTTCAGTACCCTCCTTGCCCCCAGCCCCTTCAGGAGTGACGGCCGCTCATCCGCTGCTGGTTCGTCAGTCAGAGAACTTGATGAACGTACGGGTGCCACGGTCAAGACACCGGGCATCTTACAGGTTCACCCCCAGCACCCACACGTTTCACGTCAACATGCACAGTGCCGGCAGCTCTTCCCGGCCCAACCCACCCGTTATTTTGCAGAGGTAAGGCCCTGCATGTGGCATTTGGTGTTGTGTGAATGATGCCAAGAAAGTGTGGTGTAATTATTTCCCAGTTTTAATAGTATGTTCCTGTTGTATGTAGGCGTAAAAATTCGTGACTGTTACTTTCTGCACATACTAGATAGGTACATAATTGCACTGTGCGGTTCATTTTGCAGAATTGAGGCGGCAGAGGTGTGGTTTTGTCAGACAACTATATGTCAAATGGACAGATAGAACTATTGAAAGTGTCCTGGAAGAACTTGATACCACCAGAAATCTGCTAGCAGACATCAACAAGAGAAGACTAAAATACGCTGACCATGTGTCTCACAGCAAGAACACGGACCATGTGTTAACCAGTTTTCAAGGAAAAATAGTGGCTTAAAGGAAAAAAGGCAGACCCCCAATTTCATATATCTAGAATATAACCAACATCAGTGGCCTGAATGTTCAAGAAATTGTCCACAAAAGTCAAGACAGAGTGGTTTGGAGGGTTCGGGTTGTGTCAAAGAGTGCAGCAACCAGCACTGAACCTGGTGACTCAGACAAAACAGGTCACAGGTCATTGTGCATATCTGTGTATTTGCTTTTTGTTGTGGGTGTGTTCTGAATTTTTTTTTTACAAAATGACAAAATATGAAGAAAAAGTCTTGTTTGTTGAATCTGACAAAAGATTCAAGCATATTTATACTGAAAGACTGACAAACAGTGAAGTTTTTACTGTTTTGTGGCTTTAAATAGCAACATATATGTGTTTTTTTGTTCAGATTGCTGGGACCCAATGCAACAGCGGATATTCTGCAGCTGACTCACAACATCCCTCAGGCAAGTGTTCCCATGCGCACACACCTCCTAGCCAATGAGGACCTGCGCATCATTTCCCGTCCTGACGAGGACTTGTTTGAGGAACTGTTCCAGGTGGTGCTCCTCCTTCCTTTACTCCCCCTTGTTATTCCCTTTTTTCTTCCTCTTCGGTCCTTTGACGCCATTCCGCTTGCTGGCATCTTCTTGTTTTGTGTTTGCTGGTGTCGCACTAGGTGGCTTGATCATGTGTATCCCTCTGGCTGTTGTTAGTCTGCTCACATATTGGGTACAGATTCTCATTCACTTGTGGATAGTTGATGTGTACCCCTTTTCATTTTACTTGTGGGTATATCTGGTGTATGTCCCCTTGCTTCACTTGTGAAAAGATCCTTGACCATCCCACTTGTGCTCTGTACTAAGAATTGTAACCAGTATATATAGCTGCTTGTTGTGGTTTGCCTGAGTTTTGGGTAAAACCGTTTTGATCCTGCCTTTCGTTCGCTTGTGGCAGATGCTGGGTAGATGCTGTTTATAATGACATCGCTTTTGTTTTGCACTAAGACAGGAATGTGTACCTGCTTTGTTTTGCACTTAGGCAACAAATTGTGCTTGCTTTGTTTTGCACTAAGACAAGAACATATACTTGCCTACTGTTGTCAGTGGAAGTTTTGTGTAGAGCTGTTGTGTAACTCATTTTCATTGACTGGTGAGTAGAGTCAGTCTGTTCTTTTGCATTCGCTTTTGGGTAGAGTTGGTGTGTACACCTTATCTTTCACCTATGGGTATGTCTGATGTGTGCCCCGCTGCTTCCTTTGTGAATGGTTCCTTGACCTCTTGTGTTCTGCACTAAGAATGTAACCTGTGTGGCATTGCCTGTTGCAGTCTGCTTGAGTCCTGGGTAAAATCGTTATATGACCATTTTTGTTTCCTTGTGGGTAGAAATCGTGTGTACCCCTTTTTGATTCATTTTTGAGGCATTTTGTACCCCTTTCTCACTCATTTGTGGATAGCTTCATTGTATACCCTGTTTTGATACACATGTTGGCAAAGCTGTTGTTACGCACCATTTTTCATTCCTTGTCCGTTTCCCACTTCTTTTCTGTTGTGTACAAAGAATTGTAACCAGTATATACCCGGCTTGTGATCTGCCTGAGTTTTGGGTAAAACTGTCGTGTTCCTGCATTCCATTCACTACTTGGTAGAGATGGTATTTACCCTTGTCATCTGTGGGTAAAGACTTTGTGCACCCCTTTTGATTCCTCTGTGGGTAGAAGCATTGTGTACCCATTTTTGGCTCATCTGTGGGTAGAGGCTTTGTGTACTCTGTTTTAATCCATTTGTAGGTAGTGCCATTATACACCCCTTTCTGATTCAATTGCGGATAGCGGTAATGCATACCCTGATTTTAATTCGCTTGTCGTTAGAGCTGATGTGCAATACCTCTTCACATTTCATTTGTGGGTGGATCCCTTGCATAACCAATCTACTTTTGTTCTGTACTAAGATTGCATGCAGATATGGTCTTCTTGAGATTTAGGTGATCATTGGGTACATTGTTTCATTCACTTGTGGGTAGAGCCGCACTAGAATGTACACGGGTTTTCTTCTATTGTGAAAATAAGAGTGTTAAGAAACACAGTGCTACAGTACAAAAATAATATGGGGTTTTGAGATAGCCTGCTGACTAAATTTCTTGTTCTTTTTATAAATGGAAGAAAGCTGTAGTACTTTGCTTTAATGTTGCATTCTGTAATTGTCAGGTATCTGAAAATTTGCATTGTGTGGCAACAAAAGTACACAAGAATACAAAATTGTCTTCCATTTGAGAAATTGGATTACAGTAAGCTATTGTGAATTTTTGAAGGAGAGAAATGAGATTTGAATGATTTATGAACAAAGAGAAAATGAGTTTGGATTACGGTAAGCCATTATGAATTATCAAGGAGGAGAAAATGAGATTGGATCATAGAAAACTACTATGGATTATCCAAATAAAATAAGATTGTATCACAGAAAGCTGCTGTGAATTATCAAGGAGGAGAAAATGAGATTGGATTATTACTTTAAGCCACTGAATCATTAAAGAGGAGAAAAGGAAGGAGGAGGACAACACGACTGCACACTGACAAGTGAGGATTGCACCATGCTATCTATATCATGGCTATGCTAAGCTTTGAAGGTGAAAAGTATCCATCCTGAAGTGTATGTGTTCTTTGTTTTGTGTGTGTGTGAGATTGTTGTTGTGTACAACCACATTCTTCATCCAGATCACCAGACTGACCATTTGAAGCATGACCATGCTCATACTCCAAGAGAGTGTGTAAAATATAAAAAAAAGTGTTCATTGGGTGTTGCATGCATGGAGATGTTGTCTTTTAGTTTGCTTTGAACGTACATGTAGAGCTGTGACTTGATTGTGTGAGCCTATTGCCCTGTGCCATGTTTGCTCTTACCTAGCTTGTACACTGTATCCAGCCACCTTCTGTACAGTCTGACAGCCATGCATAGCTATAATGCATTCGCTCTGTCTTTGCCACATACTGTTTTTCTTTTTTTCTCTTCTTTAATTTAGTTGTTTGCTCATTTACAGATTTTACTGTTTCTCTTCTTTAATTTCATTTTTTTTTTTTTTAATTTTTTTTTTTATAAGGTACAGATTT
Organism: Monoplex corrugatus; assembly: GCA_030674185.1. NCBI lineage: Eukaryota > Metazoa > Mollusca > Gastropoda > Littorinimorpha > Ranellidae > Monoplex > Monoplex corrugatus. Next base: position 92,929,085 of record CM060312.1, read on the forward strand.
TCTTTTTAGGTTTGTTGAGTTGAAGAAATGCATTGTACTGTAAGAGTGTAGCAGAAAAGGAAAAGGATGGAGAGTGTCTTGGGGAGTAAAAAGACTGTATAGATCATAGCGTAACCCTGAGATTGTAGGGGAGTGAAATGGTAGAGACCTTAAATTGTTTTAAGGTCAAAATTACCAGGATGATGTCCATTTCCTCTTCCTCATAGCTTTACCTTCCCTAACTTTGAAGAAAGTCAGAAGCCATTCACAGCTGGATAGACTGGAGGTCGCATGTACACAGTTTTGCTCAAATGAGATTCACACCTGTGCAAACTTATGTGGTCAGTTCGGAAGGTGAGTGCTCTGTCTCTGTGCCAGCCAGGGTTTTTGGAATAGAGGTGGCAAAAACTGACATTGTTCTGGAGGTGGGGGTAGGAGAGAAAGATGGGTGCAGAGATGTTCACTGTATTGAGGGACAGGGGAGAGGGACAGGAGCAGTAAAGAAAAATGTGTGGGGAAGGAAAGAGATGTCAATGAAAGTTGGTAGCTAGTGAGTTGGGAGGGATAGACATGTCCGACCCTTTACTTATAGGTGTGGGAAGATGAGATTAAGAAAGATGTTTGCAGAGGTGCAGGTTCTTGATGTTACTATTTTTTCAGGCTTGTGGCTTTGAAATGTCTATCCAGCTTTGCAATACCTTCATTCTTAGAACTGGAGGAGACCAAAATAACAGATGTAGGGAGGGTAGATGACAAAGATGATGAATGTTACATGTGAGAGTGATGAGATGGCAAGAGTGATTATGAAAATACCAACCCAGCCTAGTGAAGGGAAAAGGTGATTTTTTTTCCCCAGTCTCCCAAGTCAACATACGTACAGTCCTGCTAGCTTGAACCCCCTTCATGGTCTGTGTGATTGAAAAACATTACTATTTGTGTTAAAGATCCTGTAAGCCATATGTGTTCACTGGCTTATGGAAACGAACTCAATCAATGTAATACCTGCATAATGTGGGCTAAATATTATACAAGCATCTTTGAGAACATGGCTTTGAATCGACACCATCCCTCCCCACTCCTCCCCCCCCCCACACACACACACACAACAAACATCAGAAAATGAAAAGGTAATGAATAAGGTACTGCAATGACTAAAAAAAAGATACCAAGTGTGTTTACAAAACAGATGTTGCCTATGTGTGTGCTAGTGGGAAGAAGGGAGGGGTAGGTGAAAAATGCTGCAGATGACAGACATTTGCTGTGTGTAGGGGTAGTGATGAAAAACTAGAGATGACAAATTAAAAACTGTGAGGGGTGTTGGAAAATGAGAAATAACAAAGACAGACGTTTTCTGCACAGGATCAGTATGCTGATACCCTCTCTGGTGGCTCTGGTGTCCTCTCAAGCATTCCCTCCACCCTCACACGCTGGACAGAGGAGGCCCGTGTGCTGGATGGAGACAGCATCCATGACTGTGTCAATGGTGAGTTCACTGTGGCTACGTGTCTGGTCTGGGGACCAGTGATAATGTAGCAAGATTGTTCTGTGGGCTGGTGATAATGTAGCAAGACTGGTGTGTGGGCTGGTGATAATTTAGTAAGACTGGTCTGTGGGCTGGTGATAATGTAGCAAGATTGTTCTGTGGGCTGGTGATAATGTAGCAAGACTGGTCTGTGGGCTGGTGATAATGTAGCAAGACTGGTGTGTGGGCTGGTGATAATGTAGCAAGACTGGTTGTGGGCTGGTGATAATGTAGCAAGATTGTTCTGTGGGCTGGTGATAATGTAGCAAGACTGGTCTGTGGGACTGGTGATAATGTAGTAAGACTGGTGTGTGGGCTGGTGATAATGTAGCAAGACTGGTGTGTGGGCTGGTGATAATGTAGCAAGACTGGTGTGTGGGCCAGTGATAATGTAGCAAGACTGGTCTGTGGGCCAATGATAATGTAGCAAGATTGTTCTGTGGGCCAGTGATAATGTAGCAAGACTGGTCTGTTGATCAGTGATAATGTAGCAAGACTGGTCTGTTGATCAGTGATAATGTAGCAAGACTGGTCTGTTGAGTCAGTGTGATAATGTAGCAAGACTGGTCTGTGGGCTGGTGATAATGTAGCAAGACTGGTCGTGTGGGCTGGTGATAATGTAGCAAGACTGGTCTGTGGGCTGGTGATAATGTAGCAAGACTGGTCTGTGGGCTGGTGATAATGTAGCAAGATTGTTCTGTGGGCTGGTGATAATGTAGCAAGACTGGTCTGTGGGCTGGTGATAATGTAGCAAGACGGGGCGTGATAATTAGCAAGACTGGTCTGTGGGCTGGTGATAATGTAGCAAGACTGGTGTGTGGGCTGGTGATAATGTAGCAAGACTGGTCTGTGGGCTGGTGATAATGTAGTAAGACTGGTCTGTGGGCTGGTGATAATGTAGCAAGACTGGTCTGTGGGCTGGTGATAATGTAGCAAGACTGGTGTGTGGGCTGGTGATAATGTAGTAAGACTGGTCTGTGGGCTGGTGATAATGTAGTAAGACTGGTCTGTGGGCTGGTGATAATGTAGCAATGCCAATGATAGCTGGTCTGTGGGCTGGTGATAATGTAAGACGAAACAAGACTGGTGTGTGGGCTGGTGATAATGTAGCAAGACTGGTCTGTGGACTGGTGATAATGTAGTAAGACTGGCATGTTTGCCATTTAGTCAGGCTCCTTTGTTCCAGAGTATGTCAGTTCCATGTTCCAGAGTGTTGAGCAGCTTATTAACTAGGAAAACGGAAATCTGCACATTTGTGAAAATTATGTCAAAAGAAGCATTAGATACAAAGTTTTGTCTCTTGATATTGAAACTGTCTCCACTTTCATCTTGTGTGATCTGTGCTTTTCAACAACTGCTGTATGAGTTTGTGCCATTTTCTTACGTTTACGAATGTAACTGGTGTGTACCACTCATCAACAGAACCATGTCAGTCTGTTGTTTGACACACAGTATTGGTTGCCTATCATGTTAATGTTTCATCTCACAGTGGTCAAGCCAGAGGTGATCGATACCTTGGTGAAGAAGAGGGACGCAGAGCTGGCCGAGCTGCGAGAGAAGCGCAAAAAGCAAGCCGTTGAAAACGCTGCCAAAGAGAAGGTCAAGGAGACATCAAATGGTGCCGCAAGGACCACCTTGGGCAGTGCACCATCCTCCACTCCCATGGAGTCCAGCATGTTGGTTGCACCAGCCTCCACCACCACAGTGAGTATACTGCAAGGCTGGGCTTGGTAGTATAAATAAGTTGTACGTGCTGGGTAGCACTAGGACATGTACCAAATCGAAGCAAATTGATCTAAATGTATATTAAAAATAAGGAAAATACTCTCCAGAAATGCAAACCATAACTGATTGAATCAATGAAAAAATAAATGGATAAGATCATGATATCAACTAAGGAAGGAGAGGAGATGTGCATCACCCTTAAGTTGCTGGCCCTGAGGAATGATAGGGTCTCTACCAAGCCTCCCTGCAGCATCAGGGACAGTCCTGTTTATACCATCAGATAGTGATAAAGCAACAGGACATATGTCGATCATCAGTAAGTGATAAAACAACAGGACATATGTCGATCATCAGTAAGTGATAAAACAACAGGACATACGTCGATCATGAGATAGTGATAAAACGACAGGACATATGTCAATCATCAGTAAGTGATAAAACAACAGGACATATGTCAATCATCAGTAAGTGATAAAACAACAGGACATATGTCGATCATCAGTAAGTGATAAAACAACAGGACGTATGTCAATCATCAGTAAGTGATAAAACAACAGGACATATGTCGATCATCAGTAAGTGATAAAACAACAGGACATATGTCAATCATCAGTAAGTGATAAAAACAACAGGACATATGTCAATCATCAGTAAGTGATAAAACAACAGGACATATGTCAATCATCAGATAGTGATAAAACAACAGGACATATGTCGATCATCAGTAAGTGATAAAACAACAGGACATATGTCAATCATCAGTAAGTGATAAAACAACAGGACATATGTCAATCATCAGTAAGTGATAAAACAACAGGACATATGTCAATCATCAGTAAGTGATAAAACAACAGGACATATGTCAATCATCAGTAAGTGATAAAACAACAGGACATATGTCAATCATCAGTAAGTGATAAAACAACAGGACATATGTCAATCATCAGTAAGTGATAAAACAACAGGACATATGTTGATCATCAGGAAGTGATAAAACAACAGGACATATGTCAATCATCAGTAAGTGATAAAACAACAGGACATATGTTGATCATCAGGAAGTGATAAAACAACAGGACATATGTTGATCATCAGGAAGTGATAAAACGACAGGACATATGTCGATCATCAGTAAGTGATAAAACAACAGGACATATGTCAGTAAGTGATAAAACAACAGGACATATGTCGATCATCAGTAAGTGATAAAACAACAGGACATATGTTGATCATCAGGAAGTGATAAAACGACAGGACATATGTCGATCATCAGTAAGTGATAAAACAGCAGGACGTATGTCGATCAAAGTAACTGATGTTACAACCAACTGCCTTGTTTGTGGGATGTTTACTGCTACACTGTGTATGTTCATCATATGTTTAATCTTGATAGATGATAAATTCAGGGTGGATGATTGTATACTGGATCATGGTAGGTAATGAATCAGGGTGGATGATTGTGTACTGAATATGTATATATATGGTGAATGTTGACAACAGGAGATGGTGCTGATGATAATACTTCTGTGTTTTATGATCAGTTTTGCCAGCAGATGTCCAGGGAATTTGCCAGTTATTTTAGTCAGTTTTTTTTTAATATTTATCAAGGTCTTCCTCAGATTTTGATAATTTTGAGCAGTAAGGTCTGGAAATAAGCATTATTCTATGATACGTAAACATATTAACATTGTGTTTGTGATCAGACTGTTTTGTTTCAGCTGCTTGGATGGGATTGTTATTACTGTTGATTAAAAAATTCTGACATTGTGTTTATGAGCAGACTGTGGCAGACGTGAGCGTGGCTCAGCCAGCAGGCCAACAACCAGCTGACAACATGGCTGCCCAGGTCCCTGACTCAAGTAAGTCTCCATGCTTGCCCTTGTCTGTGGATATTGCGTCTAGTATATACCATTTATACTTTGTACATATCGTTATTAGGCTAGTTGGTATTGAGATAGCTCCTCTACCTTCCATTCTGATGTTGTCGCTTCATGTGTGGCTTACGAAAACCTGTGAGTCTTGCCTCCAGTGAGCCCAGCTGTTAATGGTAACCTTTCCCTTTTAAGGACAGGGAAAGTAAATTGGTGAAAGAGAGGAGATGGGCAGTGCCCTCATAACATTGGCCAGAGAGAGGTTGAGATCCGTTTCCTCCGTGTCCAATGTATCTCTTTCCCAACCTTCCCACCTCTAACCCAGTTGAACAGGAATTTCTCTACCTACCACTACCCTCCACAGAGTAACACTTGATGTGGTCTAGGTACTACTAGTATTTTCAATGAGATGATAAGGTAAGATCCCAAGGCAGCATGCACTTTGTGCATGTCAAAGAACCCATAATGTTCAGAGATTATCAGTGGCAAAATTCCATGAAAATATGCAGATAGGTTAACTTAATATGTTCAGGAGCTAAAAGAATGGATAGTAGCATAGCCTAGCAGCATCCTTTCCCTGTGAGAACAACTTCCATCTTATATGACAATTTTCTTTTGAGTAAAGAAATGTGTCCAGTCCAATGCCACCTTTAGCTCTGTTCTGTGCCCATCTCACATGTCATTCTGTGTGGCCCACACAGGTGTGGTGGATCAGTCCACAGTCGAGTCTATGGCAGAGACCATGGCAGAGACCATGGCAGAGTCTGCAGAGAGACTGGCCCAGCGACTTGTTAATGAGGCCCTGCAAGCAGGACCCTCTTCCACTGGGCTTTTCACTGCCACCACCATCTCCACCCCTGCTGCTGCTACATTTGGTGCCATGCCCTCCACCACCACCACCCTCACAACAAGTGCTGGCTCTGCTCTGCCTTCCAGTCCCCCCACCATGTTGACTGTGAGGCGTGAGTTGAACCCAGCTGTGTCTATTACTGACACCCCCACAGGTACATGTGGTTCTTTTTTAGATATGCATGTGTGCATGCGTGGTTGTGAGAGCGCGCACATTGTATGTGTGCGTGTGTGTCTGTGCATGCGTGTGTGTGTGCTGACACTGCCAGTGTGGGAATCACCTTCATGTGTATACACACGCCCTTATTTAAATCATGTCATTGGCTGGCTTATGAAAACATAAAAACACCTATTATACCCACACGCACCAAGATATCCATCCCCTATACATAGCTGCCAACCCTCCCGAATTTTTCGGGAATGTCCCGAAATGTGTGAGCTGCCCGGAAAATCCGGTAAATCGATGAAAATTCCCGAATTTTAAATTTTCGATTTTGATATTAATTTTTATCCGGTTAGCTCTGTTTTCGTCAGAACGCGGTAAAAAGACAGCTGCGTGAAAGCGAAACTTCCGTCACACATGCGCGTGCGCAGAGGGCCATGTAAACAGCTCCTGCGCGCCAGCTTTCTTGCACAATGGCTTCGAAGAAGACAGACGCGAAAGCTGTAAAAGCGAAAGCAAAAGTGAAGTTTTCGAAACATTATGCGGAAACGTACGACTTCATCACAGCCTCGGACAAAGGAGACACCTTTGCTTTCTGTAAATCGTGCCGATGCGACATAAACATCGGTCATGGTGGCAAGAAAGACATCGACCTGCATGCCTCCTCAGTGAAGCACCGAAACTATCGGCAGAGTACAGCAGTGCAACAGACTCTGAACCTTTTACACAAGAGATTTAGACTAGCAGAATTTGAAGGAAAGCTTACAATACATGCTTTGTTACATTTTTCAGTTTGAAATGCATGGAAATACCAGTTTAGCATCTTCATTTGATAGAAAATCTTCAGCTTCTGGGGGCGATGCCCCTGGACCCCACCGGGGGCCTTCCGCGGACCCCCGCCTCTTGTCAGGAATTTTTTTTCAGGAAAGTTGGCAGCTATGCCTATATTGCTATATTTAGTGCCACCAGACCTGTTTCAAGTGCTACAGTGTTCAGGAAGTTTAAGGAATATTTTTAAATGATAAGTATAGTGGTGATGAAGACTTTTGGTTAAATGGTATGAATGATTACTGCAGTCTGATTTTTTAATATGGCAGAAGTGGAACTGAGCAACATAATTCTGATGTTGCCAACAGACCACACTGTTATGGTATCACGTCATAGCCAAAGGCACAAGAAACAAAAACATAAAAAAAACATAAGAACTACCTCAGCCAATGAATGAGCAATGAACAGATTAGTTTACATTCCGAAGAAAGCAAAAATTTACCATAGCAGACAGCAGTGCCAAAATGCTGTTACGCTGTGTCAAGGAAGGGGTTAACGCTTCCTGTACGTTAAGGGTTTTCAGACTGGACGCAGGGTTCATCTATGACCTATTTTGGATCAGAGGGTAAGGTCAGTAAAACACTTGCAGATATGTTTGTATTCAACATAGAACAAAAAGGTTATTATTGGGTTGTGCAGAATTGAATTCTAAATGACATACAGGTAATAACATCATGATAATGTTCATTGTATAAAACTTGACCTGTGAGTTTTGCATACATACTATTTGATGCAGATAATTTTTCATGCATACAGTTAGTACTAACTAAACTCCAGCCGACCAGGTAATCCATGTAGCTGCAAAGTCAAAGAAAAAAAAATGTTCCTCAACATCCATTAAATGAACATAGCACCAAAAAAAGGTTCATTTTTCATACAATATGAAGTTACATAACACTGATCATTGTCAGGTCACGCACCTAAAACATCACAAAACTACTATTACACCACTGTCCATCCTGGGCTTGCACTGGTGTTGGGCCTACTTTGAGCAGGCCTGCCTCTATCCTTGTCACTCTCCCCCCTACAACCCACATCACCACTGTCACCAGGAGAATCAGCTGATCTGCCTTGTTCCTGCCCCAGTGTGTCTGTAGATGATGTAAAAGAAACAGAACGGGAGAGGCGTGGTCTCTTTGCAGAACAAGAAGGCCCTTCACGATCGTCAACACTCGCTTCTTCTGACTGCACTTGATGCACTCTCAACAAAGCTATCATCACTGTCACTGGCAGCTATTTCATCATCACTTTTGTCAAAAATTTCTGAAAAAGCGCGAAAGCCTGAGCAGCAGTGAGCCTAACAGGACGCCGACTGCCTGACGCCATGGCAACTCAACTTACAAAAGTGAAAACATATCAACAAACGAGGCGCACACACAAAGAAAACACATGGAATGACAAAGCAAAATGGCTGAAAAGGAAGTATCCGACTGTCGTTATCTGCCGTCATGCAGTTGTATGTCGTTAAATGGGGAAGAAACGAAAGTACAAAGTGACAAACCGTGCTGAGCCACTGTGAGCAGCTCGCTGGCCATTTTGAAAGTCGGCCAAGCCCCTCACAGCAGCTTGTCGGACAGGAAGAGTTAAGGACTGATGGCACAGAGGTAGAACTTTTGCCTTCCATTTAACTGCGTGGGTTTGAGTCTGGCTCGAAAAACCATTTTTTTCATGGGTGGCCTACAGTCCACCGAGCTGTGCAAGTCCAAGAAAGTAGACCAGGAAGGGATAGGAAATGAACACTGCTCTGGGAAGGCTGCTCATGAGAAAATTAATTCTGCTCTCAGAATGCTGCTCCTGAGAAAATTAACAGAATGCTGCTCCAGGGAAAATGTACACTGCTGTGGGAATGCTGACCCAGATCGCCCTTACTTCCCTTGATTTAGGGGTTATGTTAATCTTGTTTTTACTGCCTTGCTCCTGTTTTCTTTGTCGTGTCATTATGTGTTTGATGTCTGTTCAGGTGCTGTCTCAATGCTGGATGTAGGAGCTGCTGCCACACCGTTGTCCACCTCCACACCCTCTTCCTCCCTCCCTGACCCTCACCCCATGACCTCCACTATCCTGACCTCTGATCCCACCTGGTCTGACTCGCCCTTTGGAATTTCCACCCCTGCAGGCCTGGCCACACCGTCCGGGGTAATCATCCCCTCCTCTAGCGCATTGGCTACAGCCGCTGCCATGTTTGCTTCACCCCAAGCTGTTGGGACATCACCCAGTTCAGGCATGATGGGCCAGCCCCCCAGCTCCGCCATACAGACTCCTATGATGTCTCAGCTGCTGGAGCGTGAGGAACAGGACACCCCAGCAGCCATGATGTCCCACAGGTACACACCTTCTTCCTGGATGCAGCAACAACCAGCTTTGGGTGCATCCAGGTGTGTATATGTGATGATGAGGAGAGTGTATTTTTTGTGCGTCTGTCTGTGTAAGCATGCACATAATGTGTGAGAGAGTGTTGCATGTTTGCATTGATGTGTGCATGTCTTGGGTGTGTGGAGTGTATATAGATGTGTCAGTGTGTATTGTGAATTTAGTGTCATACACTGCTATATCCAGCTGTGCTATATATATTATAGCACTTGATTGCTGTTTTTGGCCAGTATTTACCCAAGATTACTGAGATTGCCATGCAAAGTTGCCTTCAATAGCACATAACCATATGCTACAAGTGCATAAATTCAGGTAATGCAAGACACTGTAGTAACTGCTAATTACTTGACAGGGTGATAGAGAAGTTGGTGAAAAGACATCCACCACCAGATGCCATTGTCAAGTCCACCCCTAGCGCGATACCCAGCTCCAGCCTGAGTGACACTTATCCTCTTTGTCTCAGTACACCAAAGCAACATGACCATATTCTCTGTGCTCTCTTCAGCTTTCAGTCAGCACCCTGTAAGCCTACCCACAATGCCCAGATTAAGTGTAAACGCTGTTCCTTTTTCTTTTATGGCTACAAGCCAAGCAAGCAGGTCACATCATCTTTGAGCCCCTGGTTAGTGTGGGAAAATGAAAAATACAGATTCCAAACTTAATCGGGGAGTAGGTGACTGGGCAGCCTCTGTTGACCTAAGTATATCTATTCTAGGCTGTTCCTTGTAGACTCTCCCCAACACCCCAAGTCTTCACGAGGATGGTCAGGGAACTAGTATCACTGGCACAGTTGTGCCCATCCACCTAGCCTGTTATGTGGATAAGTGGGTCATGCTAGCAGACCCCAGCAACCTCTGCCATCAACAGACCCAGAGAATTTTCCTGGAACTCTCCTGAGTTTCAAACCAGTCCCCAAAAGTGAACTTGCTTCCATTCATTTGAATTCTTGGGCTTGAGATTCGACACGCTGTCCTGCAAGTTTCTATAACTCCAGCCAAACTCCAGAAGTTGGCTGAAGCTAGACTCCCTGGTTCCTGCCCTCGGCCAGTGCAAGGGAAATCTCATTCCTACTTAAGCATCATGGAATCCATAGTCCTGGTCCTCCCCTGGGCAGGTACACAAGCATCCCCTTCAGAGTGTTTTCTGGGATCGTAGGTACCAGTTTACAGACAGGTGGGACCAGATTATCCCCTTGGGACACTGGTTTTGGGAAGAGACCCAAGAATGGGTAATAGCTTATGACCTAGAAAGGAGACCCAATAACCCGTCCTCCCTCCCAACTAGCCCAATGCACAAACACTTCATGCATGGACATAGGGGCTCATGTTTGACTCTGGCCCATGCTGCCCAGACATGGTCTCCAGATGAAGCATGTCTCCACATCAACATGCTCAAAAAAGAGGAGTTTTTTCTTGCTGTACTCAAGCTCACTCACATTGTTCATGGCAAACCAGTCAGGTTGTTCACAGGGGGTGGAAGTGGGGGTTGACTTATTCATCAGCACTGTCCTTGCGAGCCAAAATACTTCTGAAATGGTGCTGAGATAACTTTTATCTCTATTCGCTGTCCATGTTAAGGGAAGGCAAACGTTATCAGTAACCCTCAGCAGAGGCCATCCATCATTCAGATGGAATGGACCCACAAACATTAACATGTAGTTAACGATCTGTCTCTGGTTCAAGACGTAGACACCTTAGCATCAGAGATCATCTTCTTGGAGTGCGACTCTCCTGATCACTACACCTCCCTGTGTCCCCATTCCCGATCAGGAAAATAGAAAAGAAAAGGCACACGTGATCCTCATTGTGACAATCTTGCACTCTCAACTGGTTTCTGGACTTATTATCCCTATCCCATGAACCTTAGCTGGAACTAACCACATACCGTAACCTTCTCAGGCATTCTTGCTTAGGGATCCTCCATGCCAACGCAGTCGTGGTTTGCCCACATGCCTGGCTGTTCTGTGGCAGATCCTACCACCCTTCATGCCTGGCTGTTCTGTGGCAGATCCTACCACCCTTCATGCCTGGCTGTTCTGTGGCAGATACTACCACCCTTCATGCCTGGCTGTTCTGTGGCAGATCCTACCACCCTTGATGGAATCAGCATCCTTGGTCTCAAAGCCTCCTACTTTTTCCTGTTTGCAAGCCAGATAGTCTCTGTTGCCATGTCCGCAGCAGGGGCTGTCCCTGCTACACACTCACTTGCACCCTCTCTCGAAAAAAAGAGCATAGTATCAGTTTACAACACTTTTTAAGTAGAAGAAATGCAGGTCTAACCAGGTCTCACCACATTCGGCCTCCTGTGTAGAGCTAGCCAATTTCTTTGCACTCCTCACCAATTCAGAGGGTCTTGTCTTCCAGCACTGTCAGGGTTTACAGATTGATGATCTACACTACTTTCCAACAACTAGGGGGTCCCACACTCTTAGTTGACTTCCTTCTCCAGGAAATTTCGAGAAGATGAGAGGCTCAAGAGAGCTCAAGAGACTAGGACCCCCAAATAAGACATAACCTTTGTCCTCAATGGGCTCCCTTCAAATCTTAAGAAGTGGTTCCATTTTGATTCATTTATATAAGACATGGTTCCATTTTTGATTCATTTATATAAGATGGTTGTCCTGCTGGCGTTTGCTACTTACAGCTGCTGCAGTGAAATTCATGCCATTATTGGAGTAAATGTAGATGTTGATTTTCATTCCAGTGGAGGCCTAGCCCTCACAGTCTTGCCAGAATTCCTAGCAAAAACCCAAGAACCTGGTTCCCACCCTCAGTCCTTCAGGATTCCCTCCTTTAAGTCTTCTTGCGGACTCATTGCATCAAGCACAATCTACAATGTTCAGCCAAGAGGCGCTCCTTCCAAAAGAGACTCCTCATTTTCATAACAAGGGCTAGTCAAATACATCACAGCAACAACCATATCGTGCTGGCTGTTGGAAACAGTCATCAGGGTACACAAAGAATCCGGTGCTTTCTCCCTTTCTGAGAAGCTTGGAGTTCATGAACTCAGAGTTCTGTCTCTCCATCAGGGATGTTCTCCAAGCAGCCCACCAGGAATCGACTTTCATTGGCCATTACTTAATGGACCTTAAGGTCTCAATTCTTAGATGGTCTGTCTGGCACCTCCTTTGTTGCATCCAGTGCTGTCTTCAGTGCATCCAGATGGAGGTCAGATCAGGACAGGAGACCTCTCTCTCCATCCAGTTGTAAATTTTGCATAAGTGGATATGTTGGAGTGAATACCGCTAAAAGAGGAATTTTTAAAATGTAAATTACATTTCCGTATACCCTAGTGGTCTTCCCAAAAAGCTGCGAAAAAAGAGGAAAAGGAAGTGTGTTTGCGCATGGCAGTGTGGGTAGGGTTTATTTGGTGTGACTTTTGCACTGCAGTCTCGGCAATTTAGGGCAGATACAACCAAAAATAGAGGACATGTGTGCTGTTCTGCATAAATTGCTTAAGTTTTTTTATTATTTTTCTCAAGAGTTGAATGTATTTGGGAATGACAGGTGAGGTTGTATTGTGAGTCTGTGTAGAGCTGTTGTAGATAAAAAATCATGAAGGGGGGATGGTAGAAGATAACGTTTATTTTGAGATCTAACTGATCTTGTTTCCAAGACTTGATGAAAGGAGTAAAGGGGCATCTTTTTGTAATTTTGCTGTTTGTTGACAGATGGTTCTCTGCACCTGGAGATCATTCCTCTTCCTTCATGCAGCCTGCTCCCTCTGCCACTCCCCCTGCATCTCACCTGCAAACTCCCCAACCCCCAGCACCTATGGCACAACCTCTGTCCATATCACAGCAACAGCAGCTCCCCATGGGCCAGCAGCCACAACCTCAGCAAGAGATGGATACTTCCAGCTCAGGAACTGCAGGACTTCCTGCTGCATTCAACCCTGCCAGTATCGGACTCACTGCACCCTACAGCTCAGGTAACATGGGGGCCCCCGTGGCTTACAGTGCGGGAGGTGTAGGAGCTCCCACCACATTCAGCTCAGGAAGCACAGGACCTCAGGCTGTGCCATACAGTTCCGCCCAACCCATCCTCAACCTGCAGGAGTTTTTGTCTGGCTTGGCCCCCACTGACGACTCAGCCCCATTCATGTTTCCCTTTGGGGGTGGGGGTCTGCTGGGCCGAGAGGCGTCCCTGGACGACCCCTTCCTAGCAGGCATCCCTGGAATCGCTGGTATGGAGGCAGCTCTGGATCCTGCTCGATCAGGGACCATGCCCCGTGAGTGAACAGGTGTTTCACTTTCCCTGTGGGGATACCAGGGGCTCTTTCAATGTAGCTTAGTATCCTGTCCTGTTGGAAACAGTCTGCTAGATGTGATATCCACTTTCCTGTGTTTTTTGTTTCTTGAGGCCTGGTTGAACAGAGATAGAGCGCTCCTCTTACAATCTGATTGCTGGTCTGAACAAAACTTTGTGCATGCAGCCTCCAGTGTACCCAGCTGTGGATGAGTACCCGACCTACTTGAAAGTTAGGGTAGATGAAATCGTAAGGGAGAGGAAGGGACATGGCTTCAAGAAAAGGTCTTTACCACACCATTGCCCTATCAATTCAAGGTTGTGGATCTGCCTGTACCTTTACGTGTGTTTCTTGCATTGTTCTTCCTCCTTTGTTTCGTTCTGCCTTACTGGTTCATTCGCCTGTATCTTGTCAAGAATTTCGGGCTTATTTTGGGGTCTCTCTGTCCTACCCACCAGAGTGGGAGTATGGCCAGTATGGGTTAGTGGCTCAACAACAGTTATGTGAACCAGCATGAGCCAACATGCCTCTGTGGGATATTATTACTATTCCAGGCAGGACCATTTTGTTGGACCTTGTGATTCCAGTGTAGAACACATGTGTAGATTGCAAAGGAATTTCGGATGTCAGGGAAAATCCAGAGAGTACCTGACTTCACAGTTTTGTAACTTGCATGTTTTGTTTTCTAAATAGCGATTTCCCCTTTTAAGGCTTGATAAAATGAAATAAGTCTTTTCCCAGTATACTCAGGAGCTTGTGATTGACTGTGAGAGGTGTTTGAAGAGTTCTGTGTCGTGTGATGTTAGCACTTAGTAATGTTGTTGTTGTTGTTTTTTGGCTGTGAGAAGTGTATGTGTATCGAGAGTTGTGTGTGATGTTAGCATTAGTAATGTTTGTTTGTTTTTTTTACTGTGACATATATTTGTGTATCAAGTGTTCTGTGTTGTGTAAGGTCAGCATTGTGTTGTGTGATTTTAGCATTTCAGAATGTTGATTTTTATGCAGAGCACTTAAACCCATTAACATTGTTTTTTATGTAGAGCTCTTCTAATCTTGCTTTTTATGCAGTCAAATCATTTTTTATGTAGAGCACTTAAAACATAATGTTGTTTCTAAATTATCTAATGCAGAGTCCGTAAAATAGTAATGTTTTTTATGCAGAGCACTTAAAATGGTAATTTTTTATGCAGAACTCTTAAAACAGTAATGATGTTAATTTTGCAAAGGACTGGATGGTGTAGAGATACAACTCCCACCTGTCAGACTGACTGCATGGGTGTGAATCTCAACCGAGAAAAATTTTGTTCATGCAGTTGTCAGTCCACCCAGCTGTGAAAGGGTACCTGACCCTGTTCAGGGTTGGGAAAGGTAAAAGAGTGAAGAGAGATGGACAGCGCCCTCATAATGCTGGCTTCAAGAAAATTTTGAGGTCTCAGTCACCCCATTCCCCTTCAACCTCGAGGTTATGGGACAATTTTACCAAAGCTTTATAATGTCGAGGACTAGTTCAGTAACTACAGTATAGTGAAGTGTATTGTAAGTCTGATTTGATAAGATGGTTTGTCTTTTCTGACTAGGGATTGACTGCTATATACCAGTACTGTGTTTGTTTGTCTGCATAACTTTTGGGTGTATATATGCTCAAAATACTTGGGTATATACATGCTCAGAACACTTGGGTTTATACATGCTCATTGCTCAGACATTGGGTTTATATACGCTTAGTTCACTTGGGTGTATTTACTCTCAGAACATTGGGGGTATTCATGCTCAAAACACATGGATGTGTTCAGGCTCAAAACACTTGGGTGTGTTCATGCTCAGAACACTTGGGTGTGTTCACGCTCAGAACACTTGGGTGTGTTCATGCTCAAAATGTTTGGGTGTGTTCATGCTCAAAATGTTTGGGTTTGTTCATGCTCACAACACTTGCATGTGTTCATGCTCGAAACATGGATGTGTTCATGCTCTAAACACTTGGGTGTGTTCATGCTAAAACACTTGGGTGTATACGTGCTCAAAACACTTGGGTGTATACGTGCTCAAAACATTGGGTGTAAACATACTCAAAACACTTGAGTATGAACATGTTCCAGGGGCCAAGGCCCAGTTAGCATGGAAGTAGAACTCCTGCTCTGCGGTCTGATTGCACAAGTGTAAATCTAGGTAATAAAAATGAATACAGTTTCCTTCTTCCATCCAGCTGTAAATAGGTAACTAATCCTGTTAAAGGTTGGGAAGGTAAAAGCAGTGAAAGAGAGCAGATTGCTCTGTTATTGTAATGCTGGCCCAGAGAAAAGTTGGACTCAGCACCTCACTCCTCTATGATATCATGGTTATGGTTTACTTGTTTCCTTTAACATTTCAGTATTTAAAACTAGCTGAGCAACTATATTCAAGCACAATGCAGTTCTGATAAGATAAGGTGTACTGTTGTCTTTGTGACTATTATGTAATGGCATTGTGTTCAGTTGTTTCTAGAAGACTTTGATATATGCTCAAGTTGTAAATTATCTTTACATGTTGACCTTTTTTTTTCCAGCATCAACGAGTTCAGAGGGGTTGTCCATAGCTCCAGAGCCCACCCCTGTCTTCTCTGGCCTTGACTTGTCTAGTATTGTCGTCTCCCAGAGCACAAGGTCAGTAGGTCATGGTTTTATGCCTCCTTTACCCCTCTCCCCCTCAGTGGTGTAAATTGCTTCCATGTTATTCTACAGTCTTGTAGTTTTTCTGTCTGAAGTCACCCTGTGGGGATGTCGGGGGCTCTTTCAGTATAAATAGTAAGCCGCCTTCTGGAAGTTTTGTGCTATAAATTTCCTCTTTTCTGTAACTATCTTTGTTTCTTTCTTTCTTCTTTGCTGTTTGTCATTTCTTCCTATCATTTTCTGTCTTGCTGGTCCATTCACCTGTGTGTGTTCAATAAAGTCTGAAGTACTGTCTCTTAGGATTGATAATTAGGTACATGTATTAAGTACATTTTTGGGCTCTAGGGAAATTAGATATGCAGAAACAATTTTATAGTTTAGATCCATTTTTATGTTTTAGTGTCCTTAGGTATGTTAAAATTTGTATTCAGGTATGTTTTTTAATCCCCTGTGCGATGAATTGGACAGAGTGGTCAATGCCAGGGGCATCGCTTTTATTATGTGTGCATTCATTGATATGCTTACTTTACCTGCATAGCTTGATGAGCCACGATTATGGCTTTACCATCTGAACACGATGAGCCACGATTATGGCTTTACCATCTGAACATGATAGGCCCACGATCATGGCTTCATTCATTTCTCCCGCTGAATATTGTTATTAGCATTATTAGCATGGCACTCTGTCAGCTGAATTAATCATGTAAACAGTGACCTAACTGAGGGTTGAACCCTTAACCCCTGCATTATTAACATGGCACTCTATCAGCTAAACTAATCATGTAAACAGTGACCTACCTGAGGGTTGAACCCACAACCCCTGCATTGTTAGCATGGCGCTGTATCAGCTGAACTAATCATGTAAACAGTAACCTACCTGAGGGTTGAACCACAACTTCTGCATTGTTAGCATGGCGCTCTATCAGCTGAACTAATCATGTAAACAGTAACCTACCTGAGGGTTGAACCCACAACTTCTGCATTATGAGTGTGACACTTCACTGGCAGCAAATATTTGGCAGACTCCATGAGCCAGCATGTAACTTGTGTTTGAAAGGTAATGAAATGGGGGAAGGGGGCACAGGAACTGTGAACTGCTGACACTACCAAAACGAATGTAGAATTGATTTAAGGTGGGCTGTGAACAGACCAGGGATTGAACTGAAGACATCAGATTTCGAATCTGCTAGAGCTCTGTCAAATGAACCAACCAGTTCATGTATAGTGACAGTTAATGAACTAAAGTGAAAAGTATGGCTTCATACACTGTATCGCGTCAGACTGTAAGAATCTAATACCACCAGCAGGCTCACTGTTTGGTCAGTTTTTGCTGGTGACACAATATACAGTCAGTCATCCAGATCACACCATTTACACTTTACATAATATGTTGACTATCAGCATGACCATACAGTCATGCAATTTAAAACAACTTTAAGCTATCTGAAGAAATGGATATAACAACAATCACAACTACAACTGTGAAGGGGTCAGCTGAAGATATGGGTACAACGACAGTTTTGAATACAGCTGCAGTGGAGTCAGGTGAAGAAATTGGTACTGACAGTTATGAATACAGCTGCGATGGAGTCAGCTGAAGAAATTGGCACTGACAATTACGAATACAGCTACAATGGTGCTAGCTGAAGAAATTGTTCTGACACTTATAAGTACAGCTGTAATGGAGTAAGTGAAGAAATGGTACTGACAGTTGTGAATACTGCTTGAAGGAGTCAGGTGAAGAAATTGTTCTGACACTTATAAGTACAGCTGTGATGGAGTAAGCTGAAGAAATCGGTACTGACAGTTGTGAATACTGCTTTGAAGGAGTCAGGTGAAGAAATCGGTACTGAAGTTATAAATACAGCTGTGATGGAGTAAGCTGAAGAAATCGGTACTGACAGTTGTGAATACTGCTTGAAGAGTCAGGTGAAGAATCGGTATGACAGTTATAAATACAGCTGTGATGGAGTAAGCTGAAGAAATCGGTACTGACAGTTGTGATACTGCTTTGAGGAGTCAGGTGAAGAAATCGTACTGACAGTTATAAATACAGCTGCGATGGAGTCAGCTGAGAAATCGGTACGTCAGTTGTGAATACGCTGTGATGGAGTCAGCTGACGGTACAGGCACAGTGACGGTTACAAATGCAAAACTCTGTGATGGATTCGAAGTTTGCATATGTCTTTGAGGCTTGACTGAAAGTCAGTGATTTGCTGGACTTACCATTCATGGTTTTTACAGACTGCACACACACACACACACACACACACACACACACACACACACACACACACACACACACACACACACACACACACCACACACATACACCACATACACACACACACAACATTCTTGATATACACAGACTGCACACACGTGCGCACACACGCACACACACACACACGCACACACACACACACACACACACACACACACACACAACACACACACACACAAAACACATACATTCTTGATATACACAGACTGCACACATGTGCGCACACATGTGCGCACACGCCACAACACACACACACACACACACACACACACACACACACACACACACACACACACACACACACATACACACACATATACACACACACTCACTCACTCACACTATACATATGTAGATAGATAGTGTACCTTCCTGTCCTACCATCATATCAAATTGCTGTACATCATTCTGACTTTTCTGTCTTCCTGCAGTGCTCCAGCCCCCACTCCCAGCAGCAGTGGCAGCAGTGCTGAACCATCTCCAACCACCACTACTGCCACCCTGACCACGTCAACTCTGCCATCAGCCACTCTCACCACCACCGTCACCAGCACCACCGCCACCAGCTCAGCTACCGCCTCTACCACGGCCCCTCAGGAAGGACCATCTTCCAGCGGTGGGACCACTTCATCCGGTGGACCCATCACCATGTTTGGTCAGTTGCTCATCCAGTGTACTATTTTCTTTTTTCCTGTTGAAGTTTTGTATGTTTTGAAGTGGTTATAGCCTTGATATGGCTCTACACAGTCAGCTGGGCTTTAAACAATGACAATAACAATAACATGACTGATGGACATGTGGCAGTAGATATGTATTGTTTCTTTGTCATAGCTTCTTTAACTCAATCGCTTCGTGCCGGAAGAAAATCTCCGTCACTTCTGTTTACTGCTTGGATACGCGACGTTGATTTATCGACGGCGGACATTTGTTGTTTTTTTACGTCAGAAGCATCAGTTATAGGGAAAACTCACTGGGAACCTAAACTAGGGTATGTTTACAGCAGTTATTTACCTTAGACCATTTGTGGCAATGTGAAACAAAGACAACAGTAGCCTTTTTCAGCGCTACCCGCGACATGCGAATTTCGCAAATGGCGTCAAGGAAAGCAAGTCGAACCTCACAATTCTGTAAATATTTTGTGCTCTGGAGCAACTGTACGCAAAAAGTGACAACTACCAGTAATCTTGTGATTTGAAACATCCATGGCATGGAAATCATGATCTGGACTTCATCTAAAACTGTTTCACAGTGTGTGTTCATATCCATTAAAACAAAAAAATTACCCCCCTTTGGATACCTTTTTGGATACCTCATCATTTACAACTACACGGAATACCATAAATAAAGTAAGGTTATTTGTAAAGATCTAATCCTGGTCTTTCTGTATCACTTTACTTTGTTTGTCTACTTTATTTGGTTGTTTTTCTATATTTTTTTTAAAATGTGTTAAAAATCCTCCGAATTGTGGGGGCAGAATGACCCTGAAGACTGCGACTCGATTGAGTTAACACTGTGTCTTGTAGTTCACTCATTTCACTGGTGGTACAATTAATTGATTTATGAATATCCCTTGTAGCACTTTGCTTTTGTGAATGATGATGATGATGATTGTCATTAGTATTACTTGTGGTATTCATAGTCATATTTTCTAAAATTTGTAGGCCTTTCTACAATTTGTAGGCCTGTTTTCTGCTGTACAAGGGTCATGTTATGACCACATTTGAATGCGGTTCGATGTGTAACAAAAGTCATGGTTTGGAGATTTGTGTTTCGTGTCGTTTCTGTTTTTGTGGTATCTGTCACTTTTTGTTTTGCATTTTCAGTTGTTGGTGATCCAGAAAGTCTGGTCATTGCCTTAGTGTGTTCATTGTTTGTTTTGTAAGCTTGATTTTATTGTACTTTGTTTTTTGTTCGGTTTTATGTGTTCGATTGTAATTTCTTTTTGATGGTGGTTCTTTTGGCACTGATGGATGGGTTGGTGTTCAGTGCAAGACAAAATAACCATCAGAAATGGCCTGAAAAAGACAAGGTAACCATCAGAAATGGCCTGAAAAAGACATAGTTAACATCAGAAATGGCCTGAAAAAGACAAAGTAACCATCAGAAATGGCCTGAAAAAGACATAGTAAATATCAGAAATGGCCTGAAAAAGATGAGGTAACCATCAGAAATGGCCTGAAAAAGACAAAGTAACCATCAGAATGGCCTGAAAAAGGACATAGTTAACATCAGAAATGGCCTGAAAAAGACAAAGTAACCATCAGAAATGGCCTGAAAAAGACAAGGTAACCATCAGAAATGGCCTGAAAAAGACAAAGTAACCATCAGAAATGGCCTGAAAAAGACAGTAAACATCAGAAATGGCCTGAAAAGACAAAGTAAACATCAGAAATGGCCTGAAAAAGACAAAGTAACCATCAGAAATGGCCTGAAAAAGACAGTAAACATCAGAAATGGCCTGAAAAAAGACAGTAAACATCAGAAATGGCCTGAAAAAGACAAGGTAACCATCAGAAATGGCCTGAAAAAGACAGTAAACATCAGAAATGGCCTGAAAAAGACAGTAAACATCAGAAATGGCCTGAAAAAGACAAAGTAACCATCAGAAATGGCCTGAAAAAGACAAAATAACCATCAGAAATGGCCTGAAAAAGACAGTAAACATCAGAAATGGCCTGAAAAAGACAAAATAACCATCAGAAATGGCCTGAGAAAGACAGTAAACATCAGAAATGGCCTGAAAAAGACAAAGTAACCATCAGAAATGGCCTGAAAAGACAAAGTAACCATCAGAAATGACCTGAAAAAAGACAAGGTAACCATCAGAAAATGACCTGGAAAAAAACAAGGTAACCATCAAAAATTGCCTGAAAAAGACAAAGTAACCATCAGAAATGGCCTGAAAAAGACAAAGTAACCATCAGAAATGGCCTGAAAAAGACAAAGTAACCATCAGAAATGGCCTGAAAAAAGACAAGGTAACCATCAGAAATGACCTGAAAAAAAAGACAAGGTAACCATCAGAAATGACCTGAAAAAAGACAAAGGGAAACATCAGAAATGGCCTGAAAAAGACAAGGTAACATCAGAAATGGCCTGAAAAAGACAAGTAACCATTAGAAATGGCTTGACGAAGACAAAGTAACCATAAATCGCCTAAAAAAGACAAAGTAACCATCGGAAATGGCCTGAAAAAGACAAAGTAACCATCGGAAATGGCCTGAAAAAGACAAGGTAGCCATCAGAAATGGCCTGAAAAAGTAATGTAACCATCAGAAATGGCCTGAAAAAGTAATGTAACCATCAGAAATTGGCCTGAAAAAGAACATGTATTTGTTGTGGCCTCCCTATTTTTTAACTTGCTACGTACGATTATGCCCCTTGCCATTCCCCTGATACGCACCATTCGTATAGGTCATGAGAAAAATTCTCATACAAACAAATGAAAACAAAGAGTTTTGAAATTTAGCAGGTCATATATTAAAAGATTGGTGTACAAGATGCTGAAATTTCAACTGTCTAACCCTTATGGTTGCTGAGTAATGGTACAAGTAAAATTAGACATTTTCAGGTGAAAAATGTCTTACAAAATACAGTCAGGTCAATACATCAGTTTCTACAGTCACATTTTGAATGAAATTTCATAAAATCCAATTGTGCACACACTCCACGTGCACTGAAGGAAGAGATCGTGTTGATCAGCGCCGAGTTGTTGAGCATTGTTCAGCCATTTGCTTTTCCGTTGTCTGCTTCGCTGCGGAGATAGTGGATCGTGAACTTTGCTCTGTCCACTCACCAACTGCGTAGTACAGTGACCTCATGGCTAGGAATGACCAAAGAATCTATTTCTGGCTATTAGTTTTGGTTAATGGAAATACTGAAAGCCCCGCGAATTTTCAAAACTCAAGTCGGATTTCTCCGTCGCTCGTAGACAAGCATTGTTGAGACATGATTGGGAAATCCCGACGCTCTTAGCAAGAGATTTAAACGGCTGTATGTTTGGTAAGTATGATCACATTTGATAGAAAAATTAGTACAAAGGACTTTTTGTTTACCACACATCTCCAGACTCATTTGGACTCACTGCACAGTGCACATAATCAGACTTTTGATAGCACATAACTTGACCATATCTTAAAAGTGCATAAGTTCAGCTAATATGAGGCACCATACTAACTGCAGAATCTTTGACTAGGTGGTCAACAAATTGGTTAAAAGACATCTGCCGCCACCAGTTATTGGAGTTCAGAGAACTTGGGCTGTTAGACAAGCTGACCACACTCCACTACGTTGTTGTACAGTCAGCATCTTTAGTGGGCATGTATGTTGGCTGTTTCCATGTTTCCGTATGTCATACACTGACATGATATATAGGATCTTTGAGTGGTGCCCACCTTGCTCCACTTATTGAACAGTTGTTAACAAACGTGAGGCAGTTGGTTATGTATGTTATTTATTTTGCTTTACATCAAATACATATTTGATTTTAAATAGTCTATTCAACAAATATTGATCAGCAACGATTTGCCTGGCCTGGCTTATGGCTTTGTGAAAGAAAAACTGTTCTGATTGTTAAAGGTGATGAGTTACCAGAAGGAGTGGACCCATCGTTCCTGGCAGCACTTCCTGAGAACATCCGTCAAGAGGTGATTGCCGACCAGCTGCGTCTGCAGCGCATCCAGCAGAGGGCTCAGCAACAGCAGCAGCAGTCAGCAGAGACGCCTGGTGCCATGGAGGTGAACCCTGAATTCCTAGCAGCCTTGCCTCCCAACATACAGGAGGAGGTAAGAGAAAGTAAAATCTTTTTAGGGGGGAAGGTCAGTGGTCACATACTTCACCTTTTCGAGGCCAATTTGATGTCGAGATAGAGCTCCTGCCCTCTCGTCTGTCTGCGTGGACTTGAGTCTGAAACATAGATAAAAGGTACAGTTTGGTGGGGAGGAGGCTAATCTTCACACCCTCTGCCCGGCTGTAAACTACTTGTAATACTGTTGTAAAAAAGGTACAGTTGGGTGGGGAGGAGGCTAATCTTCACACCCTCTGCCCGGCTGTAAACTACTTGTAATACTGTTGTAAAAAAGGTACAGTTTGGTGGGGAGGAGGCTAATCTTCACACCCTCTGCCCGGCTGTAAACTACTTGTAATACTGTTGTAAAAAAGGTACAGTTTGGTGGGGAGGAGGCTAATCTTCACACCCTCTGCCCGGCTGTAAACTACTTGTAATACTGTTGTAAAAAAGGTACAGTTTGGTGGGGAGGAGGCTAATCTTCACACCCTCTGCCCGGCTGTAAACTACTTGTAATACTGTTGTAAAAAAGGTACAGTTTGGTGGGGAGGAGGCTAATCTTCACACCCTCTGCCCGGCTGTAAACTACTTGTAATACTGTTGTAAAAAAGGTACAGTTTGATGGGGAGGGGGCTAATCTTCATACCCTCTGCCCGGCTGTAAACCACATGTAATACTGTTGTAAAAAAGGTACAGTTGGGTGGGGAGGGGGCTAATCTTCACACCCTCTGCCCGGCTGTAAACTACTTGTAATACTGTTGTAAAAAAGATACAGTTGGGTGGGGAGGGGGCTAATCTTCACACCCTCTGCCCGGCTGTAAACTACTTGTAATACTGTTGTAAAAAAGGTACAGTTGGGTGGGGAGGGGGCTAATCTTCACACCCTCTGCCCGGCTGTAAACTACTTGTAATACTGTTGTAAAAAAGGTACAGTTGGGTGGGGAGGGGCTAATCTTCACACCCTCTGCCCGGCTGTAAACTACTTGTAATACTGTTGTAAAAAAGGTACAGTTTGGTGGGGAGGAGGCTAATCTTCACACCCTCTGCCCGGCTGTAAACTACTTGTAATACTGTTGTAAAAAAGGTACAGTTTGGTGGGGAGGGGGCTAATCTTCACACCCTCTGCCCGGCTGTAAACTACTTGTAATACTGTTGTAAAAAAGGTACAGTTTGGTGGGGAGGGGGCTAATCTTCACACCCTCTGCCCGGCTGTAAACTACTTGTAATACTGTTGTAAAAAAAGGTACAGTTGGGTGGGGAGGAGGCTAATCTTCACACCCTCTGCCCGGCTGTAAACTACTTGTAATACTGTTGTAAAAAAGGTACAGTTTGGTGGGGAGGAGGCTAATCTTCACACCCTCTGCCCGGCTGTAAACTACTTGTAATACTGTTGTAAAAAAGATACAGTTTGGTGGGGAGGAGGCTAATCTTCACACCCTCTGCCCGGCTGTAAACTACTTGTAATACTGTTGTAAAAAAGGTACAGTTGGGTGGGGAGGAGGTTAATCTTCACACTCTCTGCCCGGCTGTAAACTACTTGTAATACTGTTGTAAAAAAGGTACAGTTGGGTGGGGAGGAGGTTAATCTTCACACCCTCTGCCCGGCTGTAAACTACTTGTAATACATGTACTGTTGTAAACTGCTGTTCTACATTCAAGCAACATTCTCTGAAACATGTATGTACATTGATTTAAAGATTTAACTGAATCTTGCTGGCAACATGCTGCTGCACAGTCTGCATACTGTCTTAGATGATTAATAGAAGTCGATTTAGATGATTAACAGAAGTCGATGAGAGAGACAAAAAAGAAAGTACTAGAAATTTAAAGTGAATGAATTGATGAGGAATGGAAAAAAAAAACCACTACCAAATGGAGCAAAACGTTTGAGGAAAAAATACAGAGCAAGAGAAAAAAAAAAGGAAAAATATTAGTTAAGAATTTCCAGGTGGGGATATAAATTGTTTTGAAGGAGTGCTGGTATTGCTACAGAAGTGTTCACTTTCCATATTCCAGATGCAATAGTATAGTGGTGTTACCTGTCTCACAGGTGCTGGCTCAGCAGAGAGCTGAGCAGGCGCGTATTCAGGCCCAGCAGCGGGGAGGGACAGCCACCGAGGACAACTTCAGCTTCATTGATACACTGTCTCCTCAGCTGCGGCAGTCTGTCTTATGTGACCTGGATGACAACAGCATCTCAGCGCTCCCCGAACATGTGGCAGCTGAGGCTCGTGAGCTGCGTCAGGAACTCGAAGACCGCCACCGCCGCATAATGCAGGAGAGATTGTTTCAGGGTGGAGCTGCTTCACTTTCTGCCATCCTCAGAAATCCTAGTAAGTGTCATAGTAGTGAACTCTATCGATAGACTTTTTCATTCATTATTTGATATCTTGAGTTCATTTCCAGCCTGCTGTAGAAGATGGCCTTTTAACATCATTCACTCAACCATATCAAACTTATGCAATACAGCACATATTTGGTCTGTTTTTGGCCAACCCTACTCAGTATCATGGAGATTTTAGTACCAAAGTTTTATTCCTTCCTGTTTTTCTTGGCCACATCTTCACAAGTAGTTACATTTTTAAGAGGTCTCACTTGAGTGATTTTTATGTGTGCTTTTGCAAAATATTTTTGGTCTGCGTCCTGTCTCTTTCTTGTTCTTGGTGCTGTCTCATTCCTAGAACTCTAGTCAGACTTTTTTCCCTCGTCTCGCCCCAGCTTTGGTGTTTCATGTGCTCCTGTTCAAATCGTCAAAAAAGAAAACAAAAATGAAACATCATATGAAGACAAAAGGCACTCTGCTTTGGTGTTTGATGCCATTATGGCATCCAGTTCTGGATCTCTATCAAAATCTGGGCATGGCACGGCTGATCCTTCTTAGGGATCATTTAGACTCGCTGTTGTGAGATCTCTTCGGGCACCTGAGGGCAAGTTCACAAGTTCACACACTACCCTTTTGAATTAACCAGCCCCCACCCCCTGCACACATCCATGCCAGGAGCTTTTATATAAATTTAGGACAAAATTTATGATGTGACCTTGCCATTTTTATATTGTATTCAGTCAGAAGGAAAAAGGCAGTGACAGTTTAAATAAACTTACATGTATATGTTTATAATTTCCACTTGGGATTACTTTATTTCACAAATCATTCTGACCTGTCTCACCTGTCGGCGTCTGGCATCACAGGGTTCGGTGTTAGTCGCTGCAGGGCATAGAGTGTCTTGAGTGTTATTGTCGCTAAAAAGGGATGCTCCATATTCATTCCATCTGTTTGTAATACGCTCTGGTGTTCAGTCAGTGTGGTGCCTTCCTTGCTGTTGATGCACTCACTTCTGGGCTGGAATTTAGTGGCTTGAACTTTCTTTATCTGTTGGAATAGATCCCTGGATCTTCAGCATTCATTAGGCTCATTTATTTTTTGCACATTCTTCCTCCAGCCAATTTTTCTTATCTCTTCTAATTTTGCTCTTGATTTTTTTGTATTCTTTTCTTCCAGATCTGCAAGCTTTGCTTTTCTATTTGGCTAATGGCTAGATCCATAACTTGATCCATAACTTCCTCACTGTGTAGGGCTTAGTTGTTTTCTTTTTTTCCTGCCTAACTTTTCTTCTGCTACTGCAGTGTAGGTCTTCTTCATATCTGCCCAAATTTCCTCTGGATACTGATCGTTTGATGTCCAGTCTTGGATTAAAGCCTTGAAATGATTGCTGACTTTGATCTCAAAATCAGATGCAGTGTCATGATCTTCCTGTAGGGGCCTGCGTGGCTTTGTTTTGTTTGTAAGCTTTGAGTGGAATTTTTGTTGCGACTAGGTGGTGATCAAGTGGTTTTGTTTTCGAGCTTAGGACAGTAGTTGTCCATGACCTCTCTATCATGATGTAATTTATCTGATTTCTGATTTTTATTTTCTTGTTGTCATTGTCTGTTTTTTCGAGTTTTCAGATATATCGTCTATGATAGTGCTGTTTAAAGAGGGTGTTAGGGATGCCCTTTTTTTTTTTTTTTTTTTTTTAAACGACTGAACTTCATCTTCAGTGGATAACTGACATAAATAACATCTTAGGTTTTGCACCTCAGGGAGACATCTTTTAAATGTACTTCAGTACCCAAAATGCTGAATCTTGATTTTACGTGAGCCTGAAAAATATGTCTAGGAACTTTATTGAAGTAAACTACCCTGTTGAAAAAAAACACACACATCAACACATCACTATTGGATATATATATACACACACACACAACACTCACACAACAATACATATTACATATATATATATATATAATATATATATATATATATAATATATAATTATATATATATATATATATATATATATATATATATGTATGTATGTATGTATATATATGTATGTATATATATGTGTGTGTGAGAGAGACTGTCCCATGCCAGAGACAGCTAAACAGCTAACAACAAGGGTCAGTTAATGCTTCAAACAATGTATCATTCTAAACAATCCACACCCTGATTTCCCCAAACATAACCAAAACCATGTGTATATTACAAGCTGGATATATGAAGCACACAACAGTGTCCATCTGTAATCTACATCATACATAGTTTTTTATAAGCTTTGGCAGTAACATGTCTTCAGCTGTTCTGCTTATTTCTAACAGATATCTGATGCATCACATACGTTATTTTTTACCAAAAGGATACTTCTTAGCTCACCATGTACATCCGTAACCCTTTGACTCTTGCACCCTATCTACCAACTGCAAATAACCCTTTGATTCCCTCATCCTTTCCACCAGCTTCCAGGAAGCTGGTGGGAAGGGTGAGGGAATCAAAGGGTTAAGTTTTTGCTTTGGTAGCATCGTTGGCAATGCAGGATGCTGGTGGACAGGGTGCGAGAGTCAAAGGGTTAAGTGTTCAGATTTTCCTTGGATGCACATGTTTTTGCAGAGCAGAATATTTTTGCATGATCTGCATATTTCTTTGTAGGTGGGTATGCATGCTGTGTGTTTTCATGTTTCCATAAAGGTCACTGGAGATTGACATGACTTAAAAGATCTTTTAACATGCATATTTGATGATGTGTGTAGGCGTAGACTCAAAAAGAGGTTTAAGTACTTGCTGTTCTGCACATATATTAACATGGGAGATTACTGTTTTTACATACACACACACACCCAGATTTCTGCACCATACTGTCATATGCGCTACTGTTCAAATCATCACAAAGACCAAAGAGAAAAAAAAGAACCATCATATGAAAACAAAAGGCATTCCACAAGTCTTCTTAAATCTGTTTACCATGGGCAGTGTCAATACAAACAGTACATGTGCATGGTGCAGTGCTTGTAAAAATACTGAGTAATAGACACATTATATGTAATATTTTTAGATTATTTTCACACATATATCTTAAGTAAAGTAAAGATGTGATTTTAGGTCTGTATGGACGCCTGGGAACGCGGTATGCCATCCGAGCCACTGGAGTGCCTGCGCTGCCTCGCTCTCGCTGGACCTTCGGCCTGAGCAGTCAGAATCGTGGTGCTGGCAACAGTGGCAATTTACCAGTTGCCCGGCTAAGAGGACGCCACCTGTTGGACCATGAGGCATTGACTTGCCTGCTAGTGCTACTCTTCATGGATGAACCGAAACTGAACACGGTGCGCCTGTGTCGTGTGCTGCGCAACCTGTGTTACCATGCCCCCACACGAACCTGGATCCTGCGTGCTCTACTCTCTATCCTGCAGAGGACATCCGAGTGCCACTCTGACATGGATGACCCCTCTCTTCACCGCCTTTCTCAGAGCGGGAGTGTGTTGGTTTCAGACAAAGGGACCAAAGGGCGTAAAGGACAGCAACAGCCCCCAGTGATAGCTAGTCCCGTTGACCCAGGGTCAGGTTGGTCCCGTGGGGACACTGCACGATGCCCCGGGTCCTGGCTGTCCATTAGTCTGGAGGCCGCACTAGGTTGCCGTGCCAACGTCTTTCAAGTGCAACGTGTTTCTGGGGGCAAAAAGTCGGTGTCGTCCGCACCTCAGGGAAGCTCAGTGAACATTCACCCCCAGGCTGCTCCTGTGGTGTGTCGGCACGTGCTGGACACTCTCATCTCCTTGGCCAAGATCTTTCCCTCGCACTTCCTGCCCACGCCTAAAGTCAAGGAAGTGCCCTCTTGCGACCTCCGCGAAGAGAAAGACCTAGATCAGGGAACCACCTCAGCCTCCTCCCAACAACCCCCCTCAGGAGGTGCCAAACCCAAGTCCCAGACATGCACCAGTAGCGGCGCTGTCAGCCCTCGCCTGGCTCGCTCAGACCGGTCCACTGCAGCCTCTTCCTCCACGGCAACAGATTCTGGTCGACAGGAATCAGACTTCTGGTCTCTGCTGCTGAAGCTGGATGGAGCGGGGCAGTCTCGGCGTGGCAAGGGAGTTCAGAAGGCTCACAGCAGTGTTGGAGGGATGCAGACTGAGTCAGAGGCCCTGGGTAGCGATTACAAGAGCTCAGCACTGGGTCAGCTGATGGCAATGCTGAGTCATCCTGTGGTGCGGCGCAGCCAGCTTCTCACTGACAAACTCCTGCGACTGCTGGGTCACATTGCCATGGGTGTGCAGGACAACGCCAACTTGTCACTCTTGGCACGTGCTGCCTCTGCCTCTGCCTCTGCCTCTGCCACTGCCACCACAACTACTACCACCACCACCACCACTTCGGCCTCCTCAACTATCACCTCGCAGGCAGCCGTCACAGTGTCATCGGTGACACCGGCAGTATGTTTGTCTGTGACCTCAGAAGCTGCTGCCCCTGTCAGCGTGGCGAGTGGTGACACCACCACCATCACCACGGCCACCATGGCTGAGAGTGACACCACTGCTCCACCTGTTGAAAGCAAGCCGTCTGAAGGTAGGTTGTCATCAAACGTGTGTGAATTCTCAAATTCATCTAAGCACTTCAGGTTTACTGTATGCCATGTTGCCTTGAAGAAAGGAGGAAGGTAATGAAAGCAAGAAGCCAGGGTTTTGGTTAGTGTGTGTTATCAGCCCCTTGATTGCTAACACATTTCTACTTTGTGTATTCTGAGGGAATTCAAGAAATCATTCGTACTGAGTTACTTCAATCATATCTCTGAAATCTTTGAAGGTGAAAGAATCAAAAGTTATCTGAAGTAAAAGAAATATGAACATGATTTTGTCTCTAAGAGCATTATGCCAAACTGTAAAACGAAGAAATGTGAACATGATTTTGTCTCTAAGAGCATTATGCCAAACTGTAAAACGAAGAAATGTGAACATGATTTTGTCTCTAAGAGCATTATGCCAAACTGTAAAACGAAGAAATGTGAACATGATTTTGTCTCTAAGAGCATTATGCCAAACTGTAAAACGAAGAAATGTGAACATGATTTTGTCTCTAAGAGCATTATGCCAAACTGTAAAACGAAGAAATGTGAACATGATTTTGTCTCTAAGAGCATTATGCCAAACTGTAAAACGAAGAAATGTGAACATGATTTTGTCTCTAAGAGCATTATGCCAAACTGTAAAACGAAGAAATGTGAACATGATTTTGTCTCTAAGAGCATTATGCCAAACTGTAAAATGAAAAGTGAATGTGTACAGAACAATGGTGATGATGAATTTATGCTAACCAATAGCAGTTGAGACAAGTGATTATTGTGATTTTGATAGTACATAACTCGACCATGTTTTATAACATAACCATATATCTTACAAGCGCACAAGAAATCATGTCTCACAAGTGCATAAGCTCAGCTAATGCGAGACACCACTTTAACTGCAAAATACTTGACATGGTGATCGCGAAATTGGTGAAAAGATGTCCATGGGCAGGTGCCGCTGTCAAGCCCATTGCTATCCCAATACGTGGTTGTAATGTAATTGGCAGTCATGATTAAATGAAGTGTTCACATGAGGACATAGAAGTAAGAAATGTAGGGTGGGGTGGGGGCTGTTATAATAATTATGTTACATGTGTTTTCATAGCACATCGTGGGAGTTATAGTAATAATATGTTATGTGTGTTGTGATGACATGTTAAGTGATGTGTATGTTGTAGTAACTAGCATTGTAGTAATATGTTGTTGTAACAAGTTGTGTGTTGTTGTTGTAACAAGTTGTGTACGTTATAACATGTGTATGTTGTAGTAACTAGCATTGTAGTAATATGTTGTGTGTGTTGTTGTAACAAGTTGTGTGTGTTGTAACAAGTTGTGTACGTTATAACATGTGTATGTTGTAGTAACTAGCATTGTAGTAATATGTTGTGTGTGTTGTTGTAACAAGTTGTGTGTGTTGTAACAAGTTGTGTATAACATGTTGTAACACGTGTGTGTGTTGCTATAACAAGTTGTGTGTGTTGTAACAAGTTGTGTATGTTGTAACATGTTGTGTGTGTTGTAACAAGTTGTGTGTGTGTTGTTGTAACAAGTTGTGTATGTTGTTGTAACAAGTTGTGTGTGTTGTTGTAACAAGTTGTGTATGTTGTTGTAACATGTGTGATGTAGTGACATGTTGTGTGTGTTGTAATTACATGTGTGTTGTAGTAATGAATTGCATGTTTGTAGTAACTTGCATCATAGTAATGTGTGCATGTTGTAGTAACGTTTGATGTTGTAACGTAAAGTGTGGGTTGTAGTAACTGTGTGTTGTAATATGTTGTTTTTGTTGTAATAACAAGTGGTGTGTAGTGACATGTTGTGTGAGTTGTAGTAACGTTTGATGTTGTAACGTAATATGTGGGTTGTAGTAACTGTATGTTGTATAATAAGTGGTGTGTATAGTGACGTTGTGTGTGTTGTGTGGTGTAATAAGTTATCTGTTGTAATAACCTCTGTTGTCGTAATATGTTAAGTGTGTTGGAATAGTATCTGTTGTCGTAACATGTTATGTGTTGTAATATGTTGTGTATGTTGTAATAATGTGTTGTCATAACATGTTATGTATTTTGTCATAACATCTCTCGTTGTGACATGTGCTGTGTGTGGTAGTAAACATGTTTCGTTTGTTATAGTAATGTGTTGTGATAACAAGTTGTGTGCTATAGTCATGTGTTTTGTGTGTTGTAGTAACAAGTTGTGTATTGAAGTTATGTGTTGTAACATGATGTGTGGTGTATGGTAAAATGTAATATGTTGCGTTGTAGTAACGTGTCATGTTGAGTGTGGTACTGATTGTGTTGTGTGGCATGTAGCAATATGATGTGTGGTGTGTAGTAACAATTACTAAACATGTTGTGTGGCGTGTTTGCAGAAATGAGGGAAGAGGAGGAGAGTGGAGGAGAAGAGGAAGCCATCCTGATGAAAGAGCTGAGGATGGCTGTACAGGTATGTTGCGTTTCAAGACTGTACAGGTAATGAGATGTTAAATTACACTATACGGGTAATCAGATGTGACATGACACTGTACAGGTAATCAGATGTGACATGACACTATACAGGTAATAAAATGTGACATGACACTATACAGTAACGAAATGTGACATGACACTGTACAGGTAATCAGATGTGATATTGCACTATACAGGTAATGAAATGTGACATGATTCTATACAGTAATGAAATGTGACATAACACTATACAGATAATGAGATGTGACATGACACTATACAGGTAATAAGGTGTGACATGACACAACTCAGGTAATAAGGTGTGACATTACACCACACAGGTTATAAGGTTTGACATGACATGGCTCAGGTAGTGAAATGTGACATTACACTATACAGGTAATGAGATAGTATGTGTGACATGACATTACGCAGATAATGAGATATGTCATGACATGACACAGGTAATGAGATGTGATTCAAAACTAAACAGGTAATGAGATGTGACACATGACACTACACAGGTAATAAGATGTGACACGTGACACTACACAGGTAATAAGATGTGACACTACACACGTAATGAGGTGTGACACATGACACTACACAGGTAATAAGATGTGACACTACACAGGTAATGAGATGACACTACACAGGTAATGAGATATGACACTACACAGGTAATAAGATGTGGCAATGACACTACACAGGTACTAAGATGTGACATGACATTACACAAGTAATAAGATGTGACGCATGATACTACACAGGAATAAGATGTGACACATGACACTGCACAGGTAATGTGACATGACATTAACCAGGTAGTAAGATGTGACATGACACTACACAGGTAATAAGATGACATGGCACTACACAGGTAATAAGATGACACTACACAGGTAATGAGATGTGACATGACATTAAACAGGTAGTAACATGTGACACATGACACTACACAGGTAATCAGATGTGACATGACATTACACAGGTAGTAAGATGTGACACATGACACTACACAGGTAATAGGATATGACACTACACAGCATGACTTCTAGACGTGACACCATTGAATCTATTAAGCTGGTGTGTGTGTGTTTGCTATTGTTGTTATTGTCCATTTTATTTTGTTTCTGTTTTTAATTTTATTATAATTCAAGAACCATTCTTATGCTGTAAATACTTGTACAAAACTAAACAACAAGCTCCTCCTTCATTAAAACTAATCAGAAAAAAAATCTCTGAAAAGGATTTTTCATTTCATTTGAATGTTAAAATACCCATGTATATGAGTGAACTCCTCCAAACTGGAGTGTGGCTGTCATACTGGCAGGGTAAAAGTATTGCCTTAGATGTAAAATACCAACAGTATGATGTATTACATATGGGAGTTGTCATTCTGATAAGGTAAAACTGTCGCCATATATGGAAAATACCACTGGTATAATGTAGTGCAAATGAGAAAAGTTGCACAGTGACAGTTTGAGGGATGACTACTGATGCTTGCCTCAGCCGACTAGCACGTTGTAAAGGTCATGGATTGTAGGATTTTTTCCCCCCCGTTTCAAAAGCAGTAGATCATCAGCCCTGAACAGGGTCAGGCATTAGTTCATAGCTGGGTGGACTGAAGGCAGCACACACTTTTCATCAAGCCAGACTTGAGCTTGTACAGTCAGACTGAAATGTGAGAGGTCTATGTCAGTGCCAGCCAGAGCTCTATGTCAGTGCCAGCCAGACCAGGATATTGACAAAGACCATCATTACTACCGAGGTTATGTGTTTGTTATGCAGGTGTTAACATCCAAGGCATGCTCAGAGGAAGGTCTGGAGGATGCCACTAACTTGCTGCTGCATTTGTCATGTGCCAACAACGCCACACGACACACCATTCTTGGTCTGCTTCTGGAGGGGGCACGTACTCTGGGTCTGACTGTCCGGCAACATATCTGGTCTGTGCCCCCTTTTTTAATTCTTGTGTTGTTTGTTTTTGATCCTTGTCCTAGTTAAGGATACATATAAAATCTTAAGGTGAATATTAATTTGTCATGGTAAAAGCAGTAACTTTAGTCTGTGTGCTTCTCTTCACCAGCAATGTTTCATCTACATCTGTTGAATTGATTTATGAGAAGTAACATGTACCAGTTTTGTGTATACACCTCAGCTTTACTGATTTTACTCAAAATCCTCATTTTGGGATAAGGTACGTTGTTATATCAAACCCATGCAAGCTAAATTTATTTTGTTTGCTGGATATGGCAGGATTTATTTAAACAGCAAATAATTGTAAACATGCATCCAGTTGATAGCTTCCACATGTAATCCAGATGGAAAAGGAAAAGGTACGCCTAAGTGTTGTCTCTGCTTTGGATTGATCTCATAAAATTAAAGTGAGATTTCTTGTGTATATTCTGTACAGGTAACTTACTCTAGGTTATTTTTCAATGTTTACATATTTCTGACCATTTATACTGCCAGGTTTGCTGTCCCTGGATCAAGTAATTTTGACTTCCATTCATTGCAGTTGGTTGTGTCACATCAATCCTCTCACATGCTTGTTTTTGTATAGATTTGCTTAAAACTTTGTGAACTTGTTTGCGAAATAGTGTGAAAACAGTTGCTTGATATATTGCGCACCTGTCTATTACAAAACAGAAATTTGAATATTTGATTTCACCTTCCTACATTTAGGCCAATACTGGCACCATATAAGTTTCAATTGTTCTTTCTTGTGGTGTTCATAAACAGTAAATGTTGATCCATGTCATTGCCATTCAACACATCGCTGTCACTATTTTCAAAAATACTTTCATTGGGGGAACTATTGCCAAAATCAATGTCAGAATCATTGCATGAATCTTCGTCGTTGGCAGCGCCTAGTTCATTTAGGAAGATTTTTGTTAAGCATATGTTGATCAATTTGAATAATTTGCTTTGCCATAAGTTTGTATGAACAAAAGAATGTTACACATATCAGAGCCTGGAATTCGTCGCGGAAACGAGGATTTCCGCGGAAATCAAAATCGAAAATCGCGCAAAAAAAATATTTTTCGCGTTAAAAAAAAATCGATTGTCTGTGTATGAGCACACTGAAACGATCTGCTGTATATGATGGATCCTGATTTTGTGCCCAATGTTTATTAAATACTCTTTTGACTGATATTCATTGTGATTTTCAGTGTGTTAGATGCCTTTAAATTTGTCTCCAGAATGCACAGATTTTAGTCTTGATTTTAAAAATTTTCCGGGGGAGCATGCCCCCGGACCCCCTAGAAGTTTCCTCTTTTTTTTTTCTTAGCAATTCCAGGCTCTGACATATACAGGAAGTTCATAGAGTAGTTTCCCATTGAAACTTTTGCATTGCGAAGTCCTGTTTTCTCGTGTTGTCCCCAGCAACAGCCAAAGCCGAAAATGGTGGTCATGACCAGCAGCTTGTCAGTTATAGTGCCGCCAACAAATTGTCAGTTGCAGTCAGAAATGTGTTTAAGTACAGAGACTTTTTAAGGCCATTATACACAACTTCTGAAGTCATGGTAATTAGTAAAAAAAAAACCAAGAAATTCCCTCATAAAATAACAGCAATGGCACAACATTGAGACTAGTTGATAAGTTTAAACATCTGGGAACAGGCATCTCGCCAGACGGTAGATGCACATTAGAAATACCCAGCAGAATTGGCCGTTGAAGAAAATGAAAACCCGTTCTTATCAGTAAAAGCCTTTTAATAGCAACAAAGATAGACTTGTATGGAGGGCCAACGCAGTGCAGCAAGGCACAGGATGATGATCCACAACTTACTATAGAATTTTGCTATTTGTGTAATGTCATTGGCATCTCGGGTCTAGAGAGGCGATGCTGAATACTCCCCTGGAACATTGTCTATAGGTTGGCACCATCTGACATAGCTTTGCAGGCCAATGCTTGAGTGGCAGTCTGTTGCAGAAGGTGCAGATGAACTGGGAGGCCTGATTTGCAGGGGTTGCTGCAGCACGCTTCTTCTGATCTCTCCTCTCCACTGCGGTCTGACCTGTCCTCATGCCTCTGTGATGCCCTTGTATACAGTGTGACACCAGGCAGCGTGACCCATGGCCTGAGTTGCCCAGCTGTCTGTGCAGATGTTACAGGCCTTCAGGTCTTTTGAAGGCATCCTTGAAACGGAGTGAGGGGCAGTTCACTCTGCTCGTGTTCTGGACTAAGTGTCCATACAGGATGTCTTTTGTAGCCTCCAATCCTCCGTGTGACGAACATGCCCCAACTATCGTTGGTGGCATTGGCGCAGTGGGAGGTACATGCTGGGGATCTTGGCACACTCCAGATCGTCTTGGTGTAGGATGCAGTCTTGTGCAGATTAAGAGGATGGTGGCGAGCCTGGTCTCTTGAAGAAAAGCTGTGCTGATGTTCAGTCTGGTATGCTGTCTGTTGATGATGGCCGTCTTTCCATTGTCATCCACCATAGAGATCATCAGAGATTCCTGTGCACATGGTGCACACATTTCAGCTACCTGTGTGATGAGCTGGAATCTTGTAATTTGTTTTGTTTGCCTGGTGCGAGGGTTCCCTCTGCTTGTTGTGTTTGTAGCAGTACACAAAGCCCCAGGCACCCACTGGAGCAGGCAAATGTTGATGTGCCGACACCTGACTGACTGGGGGCTGTCCAACTTGAAGCTGGCAGGAGTGAATTGGTGGGATTTCGATGATCCCACTACTGTTAAAGCTGGCCTGTGGCATCCCTTCCCTACGCCAGTTAGGAGGGACTTTGAATCCAAAGACTGCCAGCTTCTGTGTTGGATGAGGCTGGAGTAGCCTTTCCTGGGCACGAGCCAGGGCTCAAAGTGTTAGAGATCTGGGTTGCACAGTCGTCCAGATGATGCTTGGCACCAAGCTGGGCTGAAGGAGCTGCTGGAGAGTGACGAGCATGTCATCTCATCACCTTAGGGGCTTCTGTCCAGATTATCAGTTGGGATGTACTCCCTTAGCCTTTGTGTCTTCCAAGACGACCTCAAGGCAGTGGTGATTTTCTTTCAGGGTTTATTCCTGTGATCTTGACTCTCCCCAAACAACCATAAGGCAGTGATGCTATTTACTCATAGCTGGGGGGTCTGATTCATAGGCATCAGGGTATGTCCACACACAGGTGAACTGGGTGCTGCACGTCTGGGGACCAGACCTTCTCTCAGTTCCTTGTGGATTCTGCCCGAGTTCGTGAGGTGCTCAGTTACCGTGTGTCACCATGGGGAGGCACCACTTAGGGCTTGATGGTGGAGAAGACTATGTTCTGATAGGGACATTTGCACTCTGCTTTCCTTTTCGCGAAGCTGATAGCAGCAATGTTAGTCAGTGATACAGGGTGAAAGCGAGAGGTGACAAGCACAGAGTCACTAGCCAGCACACTAGACATGCCGTACCAGTTATTAACCCTTTGACTCCTGCACCTGCCCAACACATCCTTCTTTGTCAACCATGCTGGAAGAGCAAAAACTAACCCTTTGACTCCCTCACCCTATCCACCAGCTTCCTGCAGGAAGCTGGTGGATAGGGTGAGGGATCAAAGGTTAAGTTTTTGCAGTTGGTAGATAGGGTGCAGTGGCAAAGGGTTAAGATGCAGAATATGTTAATGAATGCCCCTCTTTTTGCACACTTTGCTGCAGTTGTCTGTTACTGGTGACATCATACCTTCATATCACATTGCACTGTTATCATAGTACATTTTATGTAAAGTTGCACTTGCTATGATTGTGTCATTGGTCTACCTTGTTTCAGCTCTCTGTTGGTGGAATTAAAAGAGCTCAACGCTCGCAATCCCGATGATTTGGAAGATTCCCGGGACGGGGATGCGAATTCAGCCCAGCAGCAGGTGAAGGGCGTGCTGGCTGATAGGTAAGGACTCTTGACACTGAATACTCTGACAGTGTGATACCATTGTTTGTATACAGTGATAACATTATACCATTGTTTATATAAACTGTTTACATGATTGTTACAACACTACGCAATTGTACATGTTGATAAGGCTAAACAGTTGATTATTCACACTCGCTGATAACACTACACAAGTGTTCATTCACACTGATTACACTAAACGATTGACCATACACACTGATAATTCTGTACCACTGTTCATACATGCTGATAACTATACACAATTGTTCATACACATTGATACTCTATACAATTATGCAAACCTCATAGTACATTCGCATGCACAACAGTCTGTACATGTGCATACAAGACCACTGGCTGATTAGAAAAAAACTTTTATCTCACACACACACACACACACACACACACACACACACACACACACACACCTCTCTCTCTCTCTCTCTCTCTCTCTCTCTCTCTCCTCTCTCTCTCTTCTCTCTCTCTCTTGGGCACACAGGAAGTAGTGCTGGACGATATGTACAATGTTTTTACAGCATGAAACAGATTCACGACACAATACACATCTGACACATACACATACAAGAGTGCTGGTTGATGGCAAAGAGCTCTTAAGGCGTAACATATATACATCTCTCTCTCTCTCTCTCTCTCTCTCTCACAGTATGTGTGTGTGTGTGTATATATAATATGTATGTATGTGTGTGTGTGTTTGCACAGTACACTTGCACACACAAGATTTGAGTGGTAGTTGATAGATAAGAACTGCTGACACAGTACATACGACACACATGATAACATAACACATGCAGCACAGCAACACAGTATGTCTTATGCACACACAGCGTGCTCAAACAACATGGGCACTCATACATTCAGTACAGTATACACTCATAGTATATATTCAGGGGGAAAACAGGGCAGAATAGTGGTACCTACACTGATTTGTTGTGTTTTTTGTTTTTGTTTATTTTTGTTGTTGTTATTGTATGCAAAGATTGCGTACTCAGGCGCACTCAGTATTTCTCTCATTTCAAGCAGTATTTTCCTGTGTGTATGTTGTGTAGGCACACTGTGCTGGCATTATACTACTCCACAGTCTTCATAATCCTTCAGTGTTATGTGTGTGAGATATTTCCATGTTTCCATGAACAATCAGGCATAACCTTTCTTTGATGTTCTCTGTACGTATTGCGCATGGAGGGAGTTCAGACTCTTAAGAGGTCTGCATGTATGTTGACCTGGATTTTGAAGAAAAAAAACTCCACTCATTATCCACTGAGTGTTACCCTGGCAGGATCGAACCGGGACTTTCCAATTGAAAGTCTGGTCTTGTCACTTGGCTGTTTCAGCCAACACATTCTAATGCAAGACTGTGTGCAGGTTCACGGGTGGAAGCAGTGTTGTGGTGTCAGCCCCCAGCAAGATCAAGTCTGGTCGGGAACTACAACTGCCCTCCATGTGCCAGCTGACCAGCAAAACGTCCAGTCAGCATTTCTTCCTGCGTATCCTCAAGTCATCATCCAGCTACGTGACGCCGCTCGCTCTGCCAGTAAGGGCAAGAGTGTCAGGGGAAGTAAGTGTGTAGGGAATAAGAGAATTTTATTGCACATATTCTGTTACTCAACCATTTTCTAAGTATTGATCCACATTGATTAACCCTTTTAACCGTAGAGCGCCCGCTGTAAATCGTAATAGCGTTTACCCCAGAGCGCCCATCAGCGCCCGCTGCTGTACAAGTGGCCACTATGGACGCGGCCATCATTGTTTACATAAATGAGAATCCCGCGAGAGTGAGAGCCTCGTTTTGGCGACTTCCTGCCCCGCATTTAGAACTTTTTTACAGTGTCAAAATCGATCAAGTTTTCACGGCGCTACGAATTTTCAAAGTTTGGAAAATGAGTC
This sequence comes from Monoplex corrugatus, assembly GCA_030674185.1. Lineage (NCBI taxonomy): Eukaryota > Metazoa > Mollusca > Gastropoda > Littorinimorpha > Ranellidae > Monoplex > Monoplex corrugatus. Next base: position 92,969,453 of record CM060312.1, read on the forward strand.
TCATGACCAATGAGTTATGGCATTGAATGACGATGGAGAAGAATTTGAAGGTTTTACAGTTGAGGATCTTGTTAATAAAGTTGATCCATGTGATGTGGAAAGTGACCTAGATACCGACTTGGAAGCTGTTGCCGCCGAGTTTGACAATAGTGAGAGTGACAGCGAAGGTGGGTCGAGTATCGATCGATTGCCTGACCTTGAAACGGAAAATGGCAGGACGTTTTAGGCTCGGTTTCAGTAAAGGAATTTTCGGAAAATGTTTGTGTTGTGCATGATCTGCCTGTTGATCTGCATTTTCATAAGTATAAACCCCCCCCCCCCCCCCCCCCCCTTTGTGTGTGTGTGATTAAAAAATGATGTTATTGGTACGTGAGATTATTTGTTTATGTAACAGTGAGTCGAACTGAGAATAGTGCTATACAAAAGCTACTTATTATTATTATTATTGGTGCAAGCTTTGCAGTTTCATGCTCAGCTTCGGCAGTAGACTTTGTTCTGGGTCATTTGCAGGCCATTAAGAAGCATTTCTGGACTGCATCTTTGACTTTGAACTATCACACCAGTAAATTTTTGTTAACATTCACCATCAAATCCAACTTTATAATTTTTTCTGCAAGTAAAACCAGAGTGAACCTGGAAAAAAACTTTCTGTGAGTACTTCATTGTATGCACAATGCCAAAAAAATGATTCCTTGAAACAAAAAAAGGTAATTATACTATTAATTGATTTCTTTAGTTAGTAACTATCAAAAATTGCAAGTTACTTTCCTTGACATGGGATTTCATAGTATGGTTCACGTTGGGTGACATGGGGGTATATGGGTTAACCGGACCTAGTTAATTGTTGCCAATCAGCTGACCTGAGACATGGCATGCATGTTTATTGGAGAGTTTTGGCTTTATATGCTGTACCATGTGGACTGGAAGCATTACGGCGCCTGTAGGTTGCCCTCAGTTGATTTTCAGGGTGACCTACTGGCGCCATAATGTTTACAGTCCAACGTGGTATGTCTACTAGCCAAACACGTATACATATATTTTTTTGCGCTATATAAATATTGTAATTATTAATTATTAATTATTTTTTAATTGAAAACTTTCTGATAGAATGAGGGAGAGAAGGGATTCATCAGTAACGAATTTTGCAGACAGCAGGAACATAGATTGACTCAAGATTTTATTTTAATATTTGTAGTGAATTGACACTGATGGTAGTGAGTTCTGGTTTGATTGAGAGCGTACATAGAGGGTTTTTTTTTATGGGACTTGTTGGGGTTTTCTGATAGACACAGCAGATAGACTGATTTTGTTTAATTAAGGTAATGTACATAGGTTGATTTTGTTTAAGGTAATAAAAGACTGATTTTGTTTGATGGAATACACATAGGCTGATTGAGGTAATACTTATAGGCTGATTGTGTTTGAGGTAATACACATAAGCTGTTTGAGGTAATACTCATAGATTGTGTTTGAGGTAATACACATAGTCTGAGGCAATACTCATAGATTGTGTTTGAGGTAATACACATAGTCTGAGGCAATACTCATAGATTGTGTTTGAGGTAATACACATAAGCTGTTTGAGGTCATGCTCAAAGATTGTGTTTGAGGTAATACACATAGGCTGATTGTGTTTGAGGTAATAGAGGTATACACACAGGCTGATTGTGTTTGAGGTAATACACACAGGCTGATTGTGTTTGAAGTAATACACATAGGCTGATTGTGTTTGAGGTAATACACATAGGCTGATTGTGTTTGAGATAATACACATAGGCTGATTGTGTTTGAGGTAATACACATAGGCTGATTGTGTTTGAGATAATACACATAGGCTGATTGTGTTTGAGATAATACACATAGGCTGATTGTGTTTGAGATAATACACATAGGCTGATTGTGTTTGAGATAATACACATAGGCTGATTGTGTTTGAGGTAATACACATAGGCTGATTGTGTTTGAGGTAATACACATAGGCTGATTGTGTTTGAGGTAATAGAGGTAATACACACAGGCTGATTGTGTTTGAGGTAATACACACAGGCTGATTGTGTTTGAGGTAATACACATAGGCTGATTGTGTTTGAGGGAATACAGTGATCTTTCAGTAGGTGGTCATCGGAAGTCTGAATATTTGTAGAATTCGCATCAGGAGGTTCATATCTTCTACTTTTTCCTTTGCTTTTTTGTTTCTATTGTGAACAATTATGAGTTTTTTTATGGGAATTTCCACAACATATCACAGATATGTAGTAATTTCAAGAAATTAATTGAAAGTCATCTGAAAATACATTTTGTCATGCCTAACACATCATTCTTTGTAATTTCATGCATAGATTCCCACAAATGTGGAAGCAACAGTTGTTTTATTGAACATGGTAGTGATGCAACGTCTTTCCCCAGCACATGGAAAACACCGGATGTCAAAAAACGTCGGCACTCAAGGGGTTAAGACAGACTCAAGACCTTGACTGTGTATAATATTTGTGCATATCCTTATTGTTGCAGTGGATTCATTCCTGTCAGATACCTGCAGTATAAGTGCATATATGGAAGCTCAGGAAAACTGTCTTAATAAGGAATGAAACCTGACTGACCATCCAGTCATTCCGTGTGCTAACCACCACACCACAATAAGGGATATGCAACATATAGTTGTACTTAATACTCTGACCTGCCAGGTGCTCAAGAACTGGCCAGTATAATTGACATGGCTGTCGGTGACCTGGACCCTGATGCAGAATCGCTGATGGAGTTTGTACGACAACGCCCCTCATCACGACGCCTTCTGCGTCAACCTAGCGAAGCTCTAGCCACATTGGGTCTACGCTCAGCGCTGGAGTCTGCGATGGAAGGTGGGCAGCAGGCAGGGGCTCCAGCCTCGGGGGCTGACCAAGAGGAGGGAGCTGCCGGGGGTTCTGGGGCAGGGCAGGGAGGAGAGGTGCCAGCAGTGCCAGCAGATACCCCTATGGAGGTGGAACAGCCTGGTGAGTGTGGGATAAGAGATGAATCTCAGTGTGGACATTCCCCGCAGTGGATGTGAATGAAGAAGTAAAAAATAGATGAAAGAAGATGGAAAATGAAAGAGAAGGAAAATGAGTGTATGCAGAAGAAAAAATGACAGAAGAAAAAGAAAAGTGAAAAGAGAAGGGGGAAATGTGAAAGAGGATGATAAAATGACTGCAAGATGAAGAAAATGGAGTGGAGAAAAAAGAAATTTATGAAGGAAGAAAAATGCGCAAAAGAAGAAAAAACAAAAAACAAGACTGAGAAAACTGAAAAAAACTTCCAAGCATATGAAATTAAAAAAAAGGGAAAAAATCTGTTTCAAAAACAGAGTATTTGAATGTGAGTTGTCTTGTGTGGAATTCTGAGCAAGAGGAAGGAATGAAAGAAGAAAGACTGTGTATAGACTTAAGTTTGAAAATGTATACAGGTGACCTATCAGACCTATCAACTGGTCATTCTGAACAGGAGCAAAACGCAGATTGTGTTGGTTCCTGTGTGAGTGAGTCTGTGTGTTTGACGAAGACAGTGGAGCCATCCCTGATATTGATGTGATTGTGGCATAGAGTGATATTGAAGTCCTTCTAAATGAATACTATATACTTTGGAGAACTATGTTTATAAACCAAATTTGCCGTTTTTTATGCTGTGCAAAACTGTGTTTACAATTAAAAGTTGTTTTTTTATGCTGTGCAAAACAGTTTTTTTATGTTGTGGTGAACTATTTTGTATGATAAAGTACAGGTTGTGGAACACTTTGTTATAAAAAGTATATGCTCTGAAGCACTACAGTATAAATAAAAAGTATATGCTGTAGAGCACTGTATTATAAAATAAAAAGTATATGCTGTAGAGCACTGTATTATATAAAATAAAAAGTATATGCTGTAGAGCACTGTATTATATAAAATAAAAAGTATATGCTGTAGAACACTGTATTGTGAAATAAGTACATGCTGTAGAGCACTGTATTATATAAAATAAAAAGTATATGCTGTAGAACACTGTATTGTGAAAATAAGTACATGCTGTAGAGCACTGTATTTTAAAATAAAAAGTATATGCTGTAGAGCACTGTATTGTGAAATAAGTACATGCTGTAGAGCACTGTATTATAAAATAAAAAGTATATGCTGTAGAGCACTGTATTATAAAATAAAAAGTATATGCTGTAGAACACTGTATTGTGAAATAAGTACATGCTGTAGAGCACTGTATTTTATAAAATAAAAAGTATATGCTGTAGAACACTGTATTGTGAAATAAGTACATGCTGTAGAGCACTGTATTTTAAAATAAAAAGTACATGCTGTAGAGCACTGTATTTTAAAATAAAAAGTATATGCTGTAGAGCACTGTATTGTGAAATAAGTACATGCTGTAGAGCACTGTATTATAAAATAAAAAGTATATGCTGTAGAGCACTGTATTGTGAAATAAGTACATGCTGTAGAGCACTGTATTATAAAATAAAAAGTATATGCTGTAGAGCACTGTATTGTGAAATAAGTACATGCTGTAGAGCACTGTATTATAAAATAAAAAGTATATGCTGTAGAGCACTGTATTGTGAAATAAGTACATGCTGTAGAGCACTGTATTATAAAATAAAAAGTATATGCTGTAGAGCACTGTATTGTGAAATAAGTACATGCTGTAGAGCACTTTTTTAATAGGCAAAAATATATGCTGCAGAGCACTATGTTATAAATAAAAAGTATATGCTGTGAGGCACTATGAATAAAAAAAAACATATGTAGTGGAGCAATATGTTAGAAACTGTATCGTATGCTACAGAGCACTGTATTGTAGATGGAATGTATATGCTATGAAACACTAGACAATAAATGAAAATTATTGCTGTGGATATTATAGATAAAATGTGTGCTATGAAACACTAGACAATAAATAAGAATTATTGCTGTGGATATTAGAGATAAAATGTATGTGCTATGAAACACTAGACAATAAATAAGAATTATTCCTGTGGATATTATAGATAAAATGTATGTGCTGTGAAACACTATACAGTAAATAAAAATTATTGCTGTGGATATTATAGATAAAATATATGTGCTATGAAACACTAGACAATAAATAAAAATTATTGCTGTTGATATTAGAGATAAAATGTATGTGCTATGAAGCACAATACAATAAAGAACAATTATTGCTGTGTAGCACTATAAGTAAAACGTATATGTTGTTGATTACTGTGTTTATAACTAATCTGTACAAACAGTGGTCCACAGTATATAGTTATTCTTTATGAGCAGTATGTGGAGTTCAAAGCTAGACAAGCTGACAGTGAAAAATACCAACAAAAGAGAGGGCATCTGCCTGTGTGTCTGTGAATTTGTCTGTCTGTCTGTGACAACAATGTCAAGACATGAGTTTCACAGCTGTTTACGGATGGATCTTTCCAAATTCAGGCCAAAGAGGTGGATCATTGAGAAGTTGCGATAGCGTAAATTTGAAAGGTAAAGCACCAAGATTAAGGTCACACAGACTCCTCCCCAAAAAAATTCGGCAGTTCTTGAGGAAGATGGTTACTTGGTTTTTCTCTGTAACTAATGACAATATTTGACCAGTTGCCCTGGTGTAGTTATTATCGCAGTTGACTATCAACTGGAAGGTTGTGGGCAATAGTAGGTTTTGTTTGTTACTATCAATTGTTTTAATGACTGAAAGAGAGGGAAATGGGCAGGGAAAATAGGATATGTTATTGCCAATATACATTGTAGGCAGGGTCATTATAGGTGGACTCTACCTATATGTATGTATATGTTATCCAAAGTTTTATTTTGTGCCTTTGTCTAACACAACCACACAAAAAAATAAGATTATGCAATTATAGATGTTTTAGAATCGAATTTGAACATTGATTTGCAGTGAGCAATGCTTGTGTTGGAAACATCTTTTTTTTATTTTTTATTATTATTAATTTTTGTATTAAAACAGAGATTATAAAACCAATTACATTAGTATAAAACAAAAATAAAAGCCTGTGTAATTTGAACACTGGAGATGCATTGTAAATATCTAATGCTGAGATAAATTGTTGCATGTGTAAGCAAATTTCATTTTAAGTATAACCTCCATGGTTTCTTCATGAGCTGTGAAGTAGAATTTGACATCTGTGCTGAGTGAGAGACTTGAGACTTGTAAAATGTGATGGCCATACTGGCTGATGAATGATGCTATCTTCATGTAATCAGGTTCCAGCAGCGGTGCAGCAGACAAGGAGAATGACAAGGAGAATAAGGAAGAGGACTCTGTTCCACAGTTGCCACGATTGAGCGAGCAGCTGAACCTAGACGAGCTGTGGAGCATGCTGGGAGACTGTTTGAAGGAACTGGCTCGCACTCCAGACCATCATGCCGTGCTGATTCTGCAGCCGGCTGTGGAGGCCTTCTTCATCGTGCATGCCGGTTAGTGCCCTGGCTTTGTATTTTCCCGTGTACATTGTCATCTTTGTGGTGGTGAAATTGTGGGCAAGACCTAGCACAAAGTAATAATAGGTTGGTATGCTGTACTCTGTTGTCATCTTTGTGGTGTTGAAATTATGAGCAGGACCTGACATAGAGTAGTAGTAGGTTGATAAGAGGTAGCTGGCATAGAGTAGTGGTAGGTTGATAAGAGGTAGCTGGCATAGAGTAGTGGTTGATAAGGGGTAGCTGGCATAGAGTAGTAGTAGGTTGATAAGGGGTAGCTGGCATAGAGTAGTAGTAGGTTGATAAGGGGTAGCTGGCAGAGAGTAGTAGTAGGTTGATAAGGGGTAGCTGGCAGAGAGTAGTAGTAGGTTGATAAGGGGTAGCTGGCAGAGAAATAGTAGGTTGATAAGGGGTAGCTGGCATAGAGTAGTAGTAGGCTGATAAGGGGTAGCTGGCAGAGAAATAGTAGGTTGAAAAGGGGTAGCTGGCATAGAGTAGTGGTTGATAAGGGGTAGCTGGCATAGAGTAATAGGTTGATAAGGGGTAGTAGAGTAATAGGTTGATAAGGGGTAGGTGGCATAGAGTAGTAGTAGGTTAATAAGGGGTAGGTGGCAGAGTAATAGGTTGATAAGGGGTAGGTGGCATAGAGTAGTAGTAGGTTGATAAGGGGTAGCTGGCAGAGTAATAGTAGGTTGATAAAGGGTAGCTGGCATAGAGTAGTAGTAGGTTGATAAGGGTAGCTGGCAGAGTAATAGTAGGTTGATAAGGGGTAGATGTCAGAGTAATAGGTTGATAAGGGGTAGGTGGCATAGAGTAATAGTAGGTTGATAAGGGGTAGCTGGCATAGAGTAATAGTAGGTTGATAAGGGGTAGGTGGCATAGAGTAATAGTAGGTTGATAAGGGGTAGGTGGCATTGAGTAATAGTAGGTTGATAAGGGGTAGGTGGCATTGAGTAATAGTAGGTTGATAAGGGGTAGGTGGCATTGAGTAATAGTAGGTTGATAAGGGTAGGTGGCATTGAGTATATAGGTTGATAAGGGGTAGGTGGCAGAGTAATAGTAGTATAAGGGGTAGTGGCAGAGTATAGTTGATAAGGGGTAGGTGGCATTGAGTAATAGTAGGTTGATAAGGGGTAGTGGCAGGTAATAGTAGGTTGATAAGGGGTAGAGAGTAATAGTAGGTTGATAAGGGGTAGCTGGCAGAGTAATAGTAAGGTTGATAAGGGGTAGCTGGCAGAGTAATAGTAGGTTGATAAGGGTAGGTGGCATTGAGTAATAGTAGGTTGATAAGGGGTACTGGCAGAGTAATAGGTTGATAAGGGGTAGGTGGCATAGAGTAGTAGTAAGTTGATAAGGGTAGCTGGCATAGAGTAATAGTATGGTTGATAAGGGTAGCTGCATAGAGTAATAGTAGGTTGATAAGGGTAGTAGAGTAATAGGTTACAAGGGGTAGGTGGCATAGAGTAGTAGTAGTTGATAAGAGGTAGCTGACGAGTAATAGTGGGTTGATAAGGGGTAGTGAAGAGTAATAGTAGGTTGATAAGGGGTAGCTGGCATAGAGTAATAGTATGTTGATAAGGGGTAGTATAGAGTAATAGTAGGTTGATAAGGGGTGGTTGGCATAGAGTAATAGTAGTTGATAAGGGGTAGCTGGCATAGAGTAATAGTAGTTGATAAGGGGTAGCTTGGCATAGAGTAATAGTAGGTTGATAAGGGGTGTTGGCATAGAGTAATAGGTTGATAAGGGGTAGCTGGCATAGAGTGATAGGTTGATAAGGGGTAGCTGGCATAGAGTAATAGTAGGTTGATAAGGGGTAGCTGGCATAGAGTAATAGGTTGATAAGGGGTAGCTGGCATAGAGTACATAGTATGTTGATAAGGGGTAGCTGGCATAGAGTATAGGTTGATAAGGGGTAGCTGGCATAGAGTAATAGTAGGTTGATAAGGGGTAGCTGGCATAGAGTAATAGGTTGATAAGGGGTAGCTGGCATAGAGTAATAGTAGGTTGATAAGGGGTAGCTGGCTTAGAGTAGTAGTAGGTTGATAAGAGATAATTGGCTTAAAGTAACGTTTGCCAAGACGTTCCATAGTCAAGGTTTTTTTGTGTGTTTTTTTAATGTTTAATGGTATGAAAAAGTAAAACAACAAACAAAACTTTAAATAAAATATTACATATTGTTTGTCAAAGTATTGTCAGCTCATGATGATGGACCCGACACAGACTGATAGCTGATGGTAAAATACAGTCCATGACCAGGGTTTGCTTTTGCTGACTGTGTATTTGAATCTGACACTTGCAAATGAATACATAAATAGTCAAATAGGCTTTCACAGGGAAAAATTGGTATACTACAAATATCAGTAGTATAGAACAAACTCCCTGTCCACATTCCTTAAAATCTGTTTTTCTCAAATACTATACCATACCAGATTGAATGCATCTAGGCACTGTTAGGTCACCCTGTCTTGGCCTGGGTTTAGCATCTTACGTTCATAATTGTAGAAACCGAAAGTAGCCCATTCAGTTCTGACAGTTGGTGCCTTCTGTGCATGAGTGTGCATGAGCTGGCTGTAGCTGCCATCCCATCTTTACTTCAGGCTGCCTCTCTATGGACAGATTTATTGCTATTGCAGCTTTGGCACCAGTGTCGTTCTTTGATGCTGTCTTGATCTTTGTGTAATTTGTGCTGTCTGTGGGTGTGTATATGAGCATGTTTGTGTGTGAAGATGTGCATTTGTTTAAGTGAGTGTTTTAGTTTGTATGTTTGTGGTCTGTGTGTGTGTGTGTTATGTTGAGTAAGAGAGACAGACAGAGAAATGTGTTCATTGTTTTTGTATGTTTAAAAGTTGCATGACTAGTTGATATATGAAAGTGCATATATTATTGTAATTCATTTTTATTTTGATATATGGAAGTGGATATTCTGTTATAAATCATTATAATTGATATATGGAGGTGGATATTCTGTTATGACTTATTTTTATTTTGATATAGGGAAGTGGATATTCTAATTCCTTTTTAATATGATATATGGACGTGGACATTTTATTTATAATTCATTTTCATTTTGATATATGGAAGTGGATATTCTAAGTCCTTTTTAATTTGAGCTATGGAAGTGGATATTTTATTATAATTCATTTTTATTTCTTCTTTAACATTGTATTACAATAGTTACCTGTTTACATCTCAGAGGTTTACAGGTATTTGCTTTACTGTTTTTGCCTTTGTTTCTCATGCTTTTGTGAATCAGTTACAGCGCTTGTAAGATAAGCATTGTAGAAGTAATCATCATTGTTATTATTACCAGGACCTCTCTGAGACCTGCCTTGCTCTGCTGTGGCCTTAGAATATGTGGCAGAAAAATGAAGTGATGTGCAGGAATTTTTTTTTGTCTGTCAGTTGTCTGATGATATCGATGTTTCCAACATGATGGTTGGTGTTATGATGTTGAAACATTGACAGCCTTTGAAATTGATAAGTTCACCTTTGGGATGCCAGGGGCTATTTGAATGTGAATAGTTCCCCACTTTCCAGAAATTCAGTGCTAGAAATTTCCTCATTTCTGTCACTGTCTTTGTTTCTGCTCTGCTCCTTTGCTTTCTGTCATCTATTCCTTTATCATTTTCTGCCTAGCTGGTCAGTTCACCAGTATGTTTTCCATAAAGCCTTACAGTATGTTCTGTTTATTGGGATTGATAATTTGATATGACTTAATTTCATTATAACTGTATATGAACTGCTTAGTGGCAACTTCAGGTACTGTAGGCCAGTTCCTGTGTAAGCTGGATGAAAAGTGACTGCCAGCATTCAAGCAAATATGAATGAGAAACGCATGCATGCGCGTTGGCACGCGTGTGCGCGCGCGCACACACACACAACACACACACACACACACACACACACACACACACACACACACACACACACACACACACACAAAATTCAAGCAAATATGAATGAAACGCATGCATGCGCGTTGGCACGCGTGTGCGCGCACACACTCACCACACACACACACACACACACACACACACACACACACACACCACCACCACACCACCACCACCACACCACCCACCCACCCACCCACCCACCCACACACACACACACACACACACACACACACACACACACACACACACACACACACACTTTTTGTGTTTTTCTAGTTCAGTTTTATGTGTCTTTTATGTGCTAATGAATGTGTATGTATTTGTGTTCAGGTTTGTTTTTGTTATACCCCATACCCACCCTGGTAATAAGTGGAGTGGAATGGCCAGCACCAGGGGCATATCCTTAGATTTATTTGTGTGAATGCACTGCTATGTATTTAATTTTCTTTTCATGGTTTTCTTTTTTTTCAGGGTCATCAGAGTGTTTAAATACGTGTTTTGTTTGAGATGGTTATAGCACTGACAGTTATCTGGTTTGTAAACAATTATACTAAATACTAATACAGAAATCGAAGATTACAATATGCTCAGGATGCGAAGGAAAAGCTTTTTGTTAAATCAACTCAGCAGTCCTGACTACTAGGCTCTGCATCAGTGTTTTGAGACATTGATTAATTAGACAAGCATGAATTAAAAGCTGCTGTGACTACAACTATGTTACAAAATAGATTGTGACATTAATTAACTGTTAATTTCATGGTAGGAGAGAAAGAGTCGAAACGCAGTGAGCAGTCAGCACCACGCCGGGAGGACCAGATGGCTCACCTCAACGTGGAAATGGCCCCTCCCTCCCCGTCCCCTGGCCCATCTGCTGCGTCTGTAGAGACTAGTGCCGTGTCCATCACCAGGGAAAACTCTGCAGCTTGCATAGCTCACCTCCCTCCAGACACACAGAAGTTCCTTAAGTTTGCTGGTAAGAGTGTGTGGTGTGCTAGTGTGTGTGCATATATACAAATTGTGTTTGTAGTGTGACTTTTGTATGTGTGTGAATGGTTAAGGTGTTTCCATTAGTGGAGAATGTCTTGCTGATCCATTTTATTTCAGGAAGGATATGTAACCTTTTCTGTGCTGTAGAAACGAAAGAAACGCTGGCAGTTTTGCATGTTGTTTTGGTGAGGAGTACGTGAGAGTGCATTTCTCCTCATTTACTGAGAGTAATCATTTGAGATGGGCAGTCCATTCAAGCAGAAATGAAATGAAATGGTGAGGGCATTTGTGTTGAAAGACGTGGAGTAAATGCGATCAATAACTGATTTTATGCTGACAGATGTAATGAAATGCCATAGGGGTTTTGTATAAATAGGCATGGAATAAATTCAGGCACCTTGTCACAGCCCCAAGAGAAGGAAAGTAGGGTTGTCTGTCTTGTAATGATAAGAACAGAATTTGAAACACAAAATGAATCAGAAACTTTTGAAGAAGGCAACTGTAATGAAAAAACAACAACAAAAAAAACAACAAACATTGGGGATTGGGAGTGACCAAGGTGACTGACCTCTATAGTTTTTGAAATGCTGGCCACTTGGTCTGCGGCTCAAGGTCTGCATGGTCAGGCCATGTCTGGCAATGAATGTGGCCATTTTCATGGAGCTTTTTGATCAGTGAAGCTGTTGTCAGCCATACCTATTGCTTTATTTGATAGAGGTGATGCCACTGCAGTAGTGCTTATCCATCTGGTCTCTTTTATTGTTGGGGCAGGATGATGAAGACGTCAGTTTGATCTTGCAGTTCATATGTATGTTAAGCCCATTGTGGCCCATGCAGAGCCTTACCAAGACAACTTGCTGTTTTCTGGACAAAAGGCAGTTGTCACCACTTTGTGTGCCCATCATTCAGTCCATATGTCGCTTCTTGCATTCTGTTGATGACAGGTGTTGCAGGTTCCTTGTTAACCAGGTTATGAGGTTTTTGTTAACCAGATTATAAGGTGGTCAGAATTACAGAGCAGCCTTGACACCCTGTGGCAGGCAGCTCAGATATTAAGTTGTTGGATGACAATAGGAAGAGAGCAGGGGGGAGAACCCAGTTGTTGTACCTTATGATATGGTAAGATTTGTTGTTGTTGTTTTTGTTACTTGTTTGTTGCTGTGGTCAAGATGGCATCTTGTTCTGCAATTGTAGAGGCAAGGCTTGATCCTCTGGTGCTTGTTGCTGGAAATGTTAACCCTCTTCAGTTTTGCAAGAAGTCCTTCGACCAGACTGTTGAATGTTAACCCTCTACAGTTTTGCAAGAAGTCCCTGTTGAATGTTGACTCTCTACAGTTTTGCAAGAAGTCCTTCGACCAGACTGTTGAATGTTAACTCTCTACAATTTTGCAAGAAGTCCCTGTTGAATGTTGACCTTCTTCAGTTTTTCAAGAAGTCCCTCAGACTAAACCTTGTCAAATGCTTTCTGTAGATTTGTCCAGGTGACAAAGACCAGTTTCTGCTGCTGGAAAGCATCTTGTGTCTCATGTGACAGATGTGTGGTTTAGTCTTGTGTTGCAGAGTTGTATTAATCCTGCTTGTTCATTTGCAAGGAATGTGTCAGTTTCCAAGTACCACTGGAGGTATTCGTTCACAGTTCTTCCCATGGTCTTCATCAGGCAGTTGGTCAGGCTGACAGGGCAGGAGTTGGGAGTCTGCTTCTTTCCATTCTGTAGGATAGGTACATTGATTGTCTCTCTCTAGACCTGTGGCAGTAATCATCTTCCCAAATGCTGTTGAAGATTTCTAGAAGCTTGCTTCATGTTCTGCTGCCAGGATGGGTAAGCATCTTGTTGGTGATGCTGTCTGATCAGGGAACTCCTTGCCTTGAACTTCTCTAGTGACAGTTCAGTTTGTGGAGAGTAAGGAGCATTTTTGTGTGTTCCACTGCGGCTTCGTTGATGGATTGGAGGTCTATGCCATTCACCCCCCCTATAACCGTAGGATTATGGGACAGCCTTTACCTGTACATCTGCCTACCGTATCTTCATCCTGTGATCAGGGTCTCTTGGGTTTTCATCCAATATAAAACTCCCCAACTCTGTTCCAAGTGATGTTTTCTTGGATGCAAGCACACACTTTTTGTGGCTCACACTGTGCGGGTGTTACTTTGTTGCACAGTCTGCGTATGTCTTTGGTGGATGTGCATGCTCTGTATTTCCGTGCCGCTGAATACTGATGTGGCTTTTAGGATCTTCAACGTACACATTTTATGTTCTGTGTGCATGTACACAGTGGAAATTCAGTTATGAGCAAGTTTGAAGACATGTTTACCTGGTAGATTTGACAGGATTAACCAGTCACCTTGGTGTAGTGGTCAGTGCAAAGGACTACTGAGTGGAAGGTTGTGTGTTTGAATTCCGTGAGTCCCTTCAAAAATCATTGTGGGATTTTTCAGCTCCATCCAGCTGTACCTAGAGTTGAGCTTTCTATGGGTCTCTTTGGGAAGACTGGGACCACACCGTTAAGTCACATCCACTTCACGGATGCGTCATGAAGTGTGTTGCTCAGATTGTCTGACCAACACCGCAGGTATCTATATCTTGAGTCTAGTTGACCTCAGGATATGTTAGGATAGTAAGCGTGAAGTACAGCCCAGTCATGTAGTCGCAGTCCTAGATGGAATTCTGCAGCATCATGATTATCATCCTGTCATCAGCAGCATATTTGTGTAATAAAACCTGTGCCAGTTTCTGTGTCCATTAAGATGATTTGACAGAATTAGCTCAGACCTTCACCTTATGTTTGTACAGAGACTCATAGGACCGTGCTGAATCAGATCCTACGTCAGTCCACCTTGCACCTGGCTGATGGACCTTTCTCCGTCCTGGTGGACCACACTCGCATGTTGGACTTTGACGTCAAGCGACGCTATTTCCGCCAAGAGCTGGAGCGAGCGGAGGAGGGCTTGCGAAGAGAGGACCTGCCTGTCCACGTGAAGAGAGAACAGGTGTTCGAAGACTCCTTCCGTGAGCTGTTCCGACGCACCCCGGAAGAGTGGAAACAGAGGTTTTACATTGTCTTTGAAGGTGAGCTGATTTCAGTGAGCTGCTTATGCTTTCTCACACCAGTAGTCAAACTCGCCATGCTGTATTAAGTTCTCTTTCTGTTAGTCTGCTAACTACATATAGTGAACACATGTTATAGTCTTGTAAAAAAAAAGTGAGTATGAGTTGGTGTGATAGTACCTCTAGCACATATTGCCTTGATAATGGGAAAATGAGTTGGTATGATAGTACCTGTAAATGTTCACGTATTGCCTTGATAATGTGAAAATGAGTTGGTATGATAGTACCTGTAAATGTTCACGTATTGCCTTGATAATGTGAAAATGAGTTGGTATGATAGTACCTGTAAATGTTCACGTATTGCCTTAGTAAGGTGAATATGAGTTGGTGTGATCGTACTTAAAAATGTTCACATTATTGCAAATGGAGATATTGATATATAATGATAATGATGTGTGTACTATTTCTAATAATCCAGTCTGGTGATATTGATATATAGTTGTAATTACGTCTGTAATGTTTCTAATAATATAATGTGGTGATAGTGATATATATATTGATAATTAATTATGAAATATTTCTAATAATACGATTGGGAGAAGCAGCCACAGTTCAGAAAGCAATTATGAATAGCACACTCATTGACAACAGCTGTGAAGATGGTCATGCAAACGCTAGTCATTCACTGAACTGATGCCTTGGTGCCTGATGGGTGGGCATTTTTTCACCATTTTCTTGACCAGTCAGTTATCTTACAGTTAGTATGGTCTTTTTGCAATTGCTGAGCTTATGCACTTTCACCCATTAAATTCCATTTTAATTATTATTATTATTATTATTATTATTATTATTATTGGTGAACAAAAGATATGAACATTGTATAAGTTTTCTTCTGTTGAGTTTCTGGTTCCCTCCCAAGGTTTTCAGTTGACTAATTGGTTTGTTGTTTTGTATGGTGTGTGGTCTTAGGAGACAGAAAAATCTCCTGAAGAAAAGGGAGGTAGATTCTGTATTTTGTTCATCGATTGACAAAATGTAGTGCCAGTTTTCATGATGAAATCGCTATTATTATATTTACTCCTAATGCTGCCTGTCTCCATACCAGGTGAGGAGGGCCAGGATGCAGGTGGCTTACTACGAGAGTGGTACCTCATCATCTCACGGGAGATCTTCAACGAAAACTACGTCTTGTTCAAGCGCTTCCCACGTGAAAGTGGCACCTACACCATCAACCCCTCCTCCCATTTCAACTCCAATCACCTCAGCTACTTCAAGTTTGTCGGCCGCATCATCGCCAAAGCCATCTACGACAACAAGCTGCTGGAGTGTTACTTCACCCGCTCCTTCTACAAACATGTGCTGGGTTTACCTGTCAAGTAAGATGTTCCAGTCGGCTGATTGGGCTTTGCCATTTCGTATGATTTAGTAATTTGGGGTGGGTGGGGTGGTTTATGTGTGCATGCATCTTCCTCACCTCCCCCTCCCCTTGGGACATGGTGAAGTGGTTTATGTGTGCATGTGGTGGGATGGTCTATGGCCCTGTGCCATTTTCCCTCCACCCCTCTCTTGGGATGTGATAGTTGATTCCTTTGACCCCCTCACCCTTTCCATCAACTTCCTGCATTATCAGTCAAGGACAGCAAAGCATGAACTTACCCTTTAATCCCTCACCCTATACAGGAAGCTGGTGAACAGGGTGAGAGAATGAAAGGGTAGGGTCAAGTTTTTGCAGCTGGCGGATAGGGTGCGGGAGTGAAATGGTTAAGTGTACATGGAAGAAAATTCCTGTGGGGTATTGTAGTAGAATTTTCAAGCATGTTTCAGCAGCAGTAGTAGCATTGTCCTTGGCCTGTTCTCTGTAGGAATTTCTCTGACAATTCAAATTCAGAGTCAGAATACTTTATCATCTCTAAAAGGAAAATTGAACAGAAATTAACTAGAATGCATTTGCTGCACAGTATATAACTGATCACCCCTGTATGATGTGTTGGATTTTAAACATTTTAGAGATCCCCAGGGGGATGCTGGGGGCTCTTCCCACCTTCTGGAAATTCTGTGCGAGAAATTTCTCATTTTCTGTCACTCTCTTTGTTTCTTTCTTCCTCTTTTGCTTTCTGTCATTTCTTCATATCATTTTCTGCCTTGCTGGTCCATTCTTCTGTATGCGTTCGATAAAGTCTTACGTACTTTTTCTTAGGATTGATAATTGGGTATATGTATTATGTGTATTTTTGGCTCTAGGGAGGCGAGATATGTGAAAGCAATTTTAGGTAACTTAGGCCTGTTTTTATGTTTTAGTGTCCTTAGTTATGTTTAAATTTGTATTCAGGTACGTTTTTTAAATCCCCTGTGCGATAAATTGGACGGAGTAAACACCAGAGGCATCTCCTCAGATCATGTGCACGAATGCATTGATATGTGCACTTTTTTCCCCTGATTTTTTTTTGTCCTGTTTAAGTATTGTGTATGTTTTGAAATGTTCTGAAGGGTTATAGCCGGTAAGCCCTGATATGGCTCTATGCAGTCGGCTGGGCTTGAAACAGAAATAACAACAACAGAAAACCAACAAAACTTTCAGAAGTGAGGAGAGGGTCTGTAACAAACTCATAAGGAAAGATGATTTATCCATTGGCGGAATTGTAATCTAATGTATTGGATTATCTATCAGTTATCAGCGTTCTCTTGTGATTGAATTGATAAATTTGTAGTCAAAGGGTTGCAACTTTTGCCTCAAATCACACAGTTTTACCAGATTTTGAAAAGTAACCAGAACTGGACCACAGACACTACAGACATGAGGGGAACACCATTGGAAATTAGAAGAAATGAACTTCATAATTATATAGTTTTACTTGAAATGAATATTCCTGATAGCTTTCTTGATGTAAGTAATCTGAAAGGGCATGTATAGGCCAAAAGTCAAAAACTTGCCAGGTACACTTTTAATTCACTTCCATAACATTCTCTGTTCTTCAGTGCACAATCAGTACCACATGTATTTAATTTTCTGCGCAGTGAGAATATTGTTATGTTAAAAACGCACTAAAAACGTTCACAAATTCAGTGAAATGTTGTACTTGTTACCTGTAAGTCTCCATATTAAAATGTTTGTGAATCTGGGAACTCGCAGTGGATTAACCTCTTCATGCCACAGATATATGTACATATATACATTACAGTAATGTGTATCTCATTTGCCAAGGACGTATTTGTACTTCACTTCACATCAAGAATTTTCCTACCTCCATTGTTAAGCTGGAGAATCCCAATTCCCACGAATCAGAAAGCTCTGTCCATCTATATGGATTATGCATGAGGTCAGCAGTCAATCACACTTTGCTATGGTCACTGCACTGCAGCGTTTGTAATTACCCCCTCAGAGATGTTGACCTTTCTTCCACAATGGCTGACGATGCTGCTGCGACGGGCCAAGTGCTGTGAGAGAGACAGTGTGTTGCCAAAGGTTTTAGCTATTTCATCACAGCACATACAGAGACAAGGTTTAGGTGAACTCTGACTGACCCACACTTCAGACTGGGTAATGGGGGAGGGGGATGGGAGAGAGTGATGAGGAGATGGAGGTTTTGTTTACAGCTTTCAGCTATTGTGCCACACATTTAATCGGTGAACTCACTTATACCATGTGTTACATGGCCATCTCAAACACGAGAGTCCAGTGCAACACGTGGTTATCAAAATTGTTGAGTTTTCTGTCTTCTGTCAGTGTTTCTGTCGTTTGGGAGGAAATGAAAAGAAAGTGGTGGGCATGGCAGGTGTGGTGTGGTTTGAATTCAGTACTTATATGCACATAATGTTTGGAGACGTATCTCCAATACTTTTATATATATGTTTTCTTAGAATATTTTGTTTTATGTATTACTAATCCATAATGTATAACAATGAATTGAGTGAAATTTATTGTGTCAGTTTTATGGCCCATTCTTCACTGACCAAAGTGTCAAATATAGTTAAAAACTATCATGAATGAATAGCCTTTTCATTTTCCTTTCAGAAAAAAGGGTTATGAGTACTTTCATGCAATGATTTGCATGCTAGAATTTTTTTTGTTAATTATTACCCTACCCATGCAAAAATCACTTGGCAAATAGCATACACTAACAAAACAATGTACTTTGCACTGAAGGGGTTAATACAAATTTATATAGAAATGCCAAGAAATGGTACAGTTATGGTGAAGAAGGGAAAGAACTGCTACAAAAACTGTCGGAGGTGTCCCAGCACACAAGATTGCTTCCCTTGACTAATTTTGGCGCACTTAAAAACATAAAACGTCTTCCTCATAAATGGAAGTGACCAGCTTTGATGCTAAAGCTTTGCACCACGTAGATGTACGTGGAACAGTTTGAATGAGTTAAATGTCATTGGATTCAGATTTTGAAAATGTGTGTTTTGACAGATACACTGACATGGAAGCCGAAGATAATCAGTTCTACCAGAGCCTGGTTTACCTCTTGGAGAACGACATTTCAGATTCCTCTCTGGGTCTCAACTTTTCTGCTGAAGTATGGATACTGTTGAATTGTTTTGTCTTGCTGTCTCACATTGTGTTTATTGTCTTGACTGTAGACATACGTTGTCTTAAATCTAAAAGTGTGCATGACCATTTAGCATCATATGATATAGCGCATTAGACCAAGCGCTGCCCTTCTTGGCATGCTTCCTCAGTCTGGTCAGATTTGCCTCAAGCCTTGTGTGCTTGATCATCTAATCAGTGCTCGTGAACTTGTGCTCAGGTGGCCCAGACCTAAACTATGTCGTTAATTTTCTAGCCACCATCTTAATTGAATGGATCTCAGGTTTGGGTACCCACACCCTCGTCTTGCTTTCTTCATTTTTCGTTCAGTTTGCCACTGTTTATTTGCCTTTTTTACTTCCACTTTTTGTTTCTCGGACACTATGAACAATTGAATGTTCAGTGCAATTTTTTTCTTTTGTTTGGGGGGGGGGGGAAGATCACTCATCTTGGTCATCATTAAGGTTTGTTTGGAGGGTACCATTTTGTGCCCAATTTGTCTTGGTTTCATGCCAAATTTGTCTTGGATCAAGGGCATTAGAATCAGTTCTCTCGTCCCTACAACTCTGTTGTGTTACAGGTGTAGGTAATGAGTTGAGAGTTGGATTGCCCAAACCCCTTAGGCTGTCCAGCGGTTAGTTTTCAGGGGTTTTTCTCTCGGGACTATCCACATTACTCGGACCAGGAGTTTATGGCACCTGGAGTGAAGGAGACCAAGACCCAGGCCTTACACTGTCATGATGACCAGAGATCTTTGTTCCCATATCGAGAGGGTGGAATCCATTCCCTGATGTGCTCCTCTCCCCACCATTGTTGACAGAGATTGTCTCTGAGCACTTTCCCCATGCTTGACCCCCTGTACTGTGGTCATGCAGGGAAAGGAGCTTGATTATTCAGAGTTCCAGGACCATGATCAGGCCCCAGCCTGAGACCTATTCTTCATCCTTAGCATGTTGAGGAAACCTCATCATAAGCTGTTGGCTTCAGGTTGTTCTCTTTCTTTGTGAACAGGTAAAATGGATTTTGCACTTGCTCTTGCCGCAAGCTGATGCACATGTGGATAGCAGGGCCTCAGTGGTGTAACAGTGACAGCTTATTCTACTTATCCTCCTTTCTGAAACTTGGTTGGATGAGAACCACTTTTTGTGTCCAATGTATTGTTTCAGGTTTCTTTTGGCTCTCGGCTAGCACACCACACACAAACATGTTTCCCTTTCTGTTAAAGATTATCGCTATTTTAGAACATTGCCACTGGATCGGACTCCAGCGGACTTCTCAGTCCCTCGGACTTGCCGAGCAGCTGTTAAGGCCATGGACGTGATGAAACCTAGGACAAATAAGGTCTAAACGCTTGCTACATATCTTTTTGTCTTGCACTTTTTAGAGATAGCTTGGCAACTGTGTACTGGCTCCCAGAAAATCCCTTTATCAATCGTGACCATAGGGATCTCGACATGATCAGTGCAGATGGTTCTTTTGGGATCTGTTTTGTGGCTACAAATTTTACCTTCTCCACGTCTCCATCCCTAGCCCCTCCCCTCCATTTGAACCAAGGAGGCAACACTCACTCCTCTGTTGTTGTTTCAGTTGTGCAGTTAGCCTGATGCATATGATATACAAAGCTAAAAGGAGGATTTTTTCCTGAAGCCCTGTTTAGCTAAATATACTTATCACATAGAACCCAGTTTCCTACCATTCACATAGAACCCAGTTTCCAACCATTCCATCCCTGTTCACATTGCTTTGGTCCTCAAAAGAGAATGAATGACATGACTTAGGCCCAGGCTGTCTGAGCATGAGAACTTCTGATTGGATGTTTGAGGACATGGAGTCTAGATGCAGGAGTTTTGATTGGGTGTTTAAGGGCTTGGGGTCTAGAGGCAGGAGTTTTGATCGGATGTTTGAGGGCATGGGGTCTCCAGGCATCTATCACACAAATCTGGCCAGACAGAGGGAGCCTGCCAGGTAGGGTAACACATGGTCTGATGCAATAAGTATATTTTATTTAATAGTGATTTAGGCAAAATCCCCATTTGTAAATTTAGCTAGAAAGGGATTTGAGACAAACATTCCTAATAGTACATTTAGCTAAACATGTATATAGATGAAAGTATTGCTTTTTCATCTCGTGTACTCTGTTGTGTTTCATCGATATTTGAAGGTCAAAAATCCCAAAAAGGTGTTTACATGAGTTCCTTAGTGTTGTTTTGTCTGCATTTCAGTGTATGTGTTTGTGTGTGTGTTTCTGTCTTTCTCAGTTTTTTGTCATGATTTTTTCATCTGTCCAACAGTACAGCAGATTTACATTTCAATAATTTGTTAATAAAATGTGAAATTGTAAAAATTTAAAAGAACAGTATCAGTATTTTATTGAAAATATGAATAAGAAAAAAATTAGAACCAGAAAATGAATAACAAAGCAGTCACAGTCCACACGTTATAAGTTTTACAGTTTTAATCTTTGGACTCTCTGGTATCTAATACGTCAACTATTGCAGCAAAGCAGAAACTTAACCCTTTAATTTTGTCACCCTGTCCACCAGCTTCCTACTGCAGGAAGGTGGTGGATAGGGTGAGAAAGTCAAAGGGTTAAGTCTTTGTTGCTGCTGGATAGAGTGTGGGAGTCAAAGAGTTAATTAGGTCAAAAAGGCATCATGATATGCTCATTCCTGTGTGCAACAAACTAGAAAACATGTGCTACCAGTTTATCATTTGTACATGTTAAAAGTACCCATGCATCATACAAAGACACAACAAATGTAATTTCACAAAATCGCCCACAAGCTGCATTCTGTACATTTTAGGTTTGCATTCCAGAAATAAAAGTACTACCATTTACTGTGACACCAGTTTTATTTCTCTGTTACGAAAATTCACTAAGATACTGTGTTAAAATGATTTTAGCCTGTAAATGCAGGATTGACCCTTTGAAGAAAACAAACTTCACAGTTTGATCACACAGCTGATTGAAGTCCGTAGTAGGTTTAAATCTCATTGAAATTTACTGAAACGTTTTATTTAGATAAAATACAATAGAATGTGACGTTATGCATTCAATAATTTTCTTATCTTTGATTAGTTTGTTTTTAATTGTCAAGGTAATACAGCTGCAGGCATCGAAAACAGCAGAGTCAGTACAAAAAGCAGTATTTTTTAGTACAGACAGTCAGATATGGTACAATATATGAAGCCCAAATCATTTTTTGTTAAGGTTAAAATTTGGCCTTTTGAGTTAAAACATGGGGAATATTAGAATGAACATTTGTGCGTGTCAAACTCTAAAAATCCCAGTTTCATCGTTTGACCCATGGTCATCTTTCAAGGCCTCCAGCTCATTTGGTCTATGTGACTTGTGGCTGATTTGTCAGGAGTCACATTTGTGCATTTTCAACATGCCATTATTGTACCGACAGAGCAGTTCACAGTTTATGGGCGTGTCAACAGATCGAGGAGTTTGGTGTACGAGAGACACGAGAGCTGAAAGAGGATGGCTGTAACATCCCAGTGATGGAGGAGAACAAGCGAGAGTACGTCAAGCTGGTGTGTCAGTTGAAGTTGACAGGGGCCATCCGCCAGCAGCTGAATGCCTTTTTGGAGGGCTTCTACGACATCATCCCCAAGAAGCTGGTGTCCATCTTCACAGAGCAGGAGCTGGAGCTGCTCATCTCTGGATTGCCCACCATTGACATTGAAGACCTGAAGGTCAACACAGAGTACCACAAGTACCAGCCCACGTCCCTGCAGGTAAGGGCTGATCTTGTTCTTTGGGGGGGGTGGACACAGTACTTAAAAAAATTTTTTTGGGGTGGGGGGGGTAGATAGATAGATAGATATATAAATAGAGAGAGATGTACATGTAGATATGAATATTGGAGATATTTTTCCAAACACTATGTGCATATATATTGAATAGTAACACACACACACATACACACGCGCAACTCTCTCGTTGCCACACCCACCACTTTCTTTTCATTTCTCCCCAACAGATAAAAACTAAGACAGAATAACCTCAGTACAGTGAGCAGTTCTCATAACCATGTGTTTCACTGGACTGTCCTGTTCCAGCTGGCCATGCACAACGTGCTCACCCTGAGCTATACTGACAAGATGTGCTGGCACATTGCCAATAGCCAAAGCTGTAAACATTACCTCCACCTCCTCATCACTCACCCTTCATGATCACCATTAGAGAGGGAGGTTGTACATGTTATCAGGATGACCATTAGAGATATATTGTACAGGTCATCAGGTTGACCATCAGATATATTGTACAGATCATCAGGATGACCATCAGAGAGAGAGGTTATACATGTAATCAGGATGATCACCATCAGAGAGAGGTTGTACATGTTATCAGTATGATCACCATTAGAGAGAGGTTATACATATTATCAGGATGACCACCATTAGAGAGAGGTTGTACATGTTATCAGGATGATCACCATTAGAGAGAGGTTGTACAGGTTATCAGGATGATCACCATCAAGAGAGAGGTTGTACAGGTTATCAGGATGACCACCATTAGAGAGAGAGGTTGTACAGGTTATCAGGATGACCACCATTAGAGAGAGGTTGTACATGTTATCAGGATGACCACCATCAGAGAGAGGTACAGGTTATCAGGATGACCACCATTAGAGAGAGGTTGTACAGGTTATCAGGATGACCACCATTAGAGAGAGAGGTTGTACAGGTTATCAGGATGACCACCATTAGAGAGAGAGGATGTACAGGTTATCAGGATGACCACCATTAGAGAGAGAGATTGTACATGTTATCAGGATGACCACCATTAGAGAGAGAGGTTGTACATGTTATCAGGTTCACCATTAGAGAGAGAGGTTGTACATGTTATCAGGATGACCACCATTAGAGAGAGGTTGTACAGGTTATCAGGATGACAACCATTAGAGAGAGGTTGTACATGTTATCAGGTTGTTCACCATTAGAGAGAGAGGTTGTACATGTTATCAGGATGACCACCATTAGAGAGAGGTTGTACAGGTTATCAGGATGACAACCATTAGAGAGAGGTTGTACATGTTATCAGGATGACAACCATTAGAGAGAGGTTGTACATGTTATCAGGATGACAACCATTAGAGAGAGGTTGTACATGTTATCAGGATGACCACCATTAGAGAGAGGTTGTACAGGTTATCAGGATGACCACCATTAAAGAGAGGTTGTACATGTTATCAGGATGACAACCATTAGAGAGAGGTTGTACATGTTATCAGGATGACAACCATTAGAGAGAGGTTGTACATGTTATCAGGATGACCACCATTAGAGAGAGGTTTACATGTTATCAGGATGACCACCATCAGAGAGAGGTTGTACATGTTATCAGGATGATCACCATTAGAGAGAGAGATTGTACAGGTTATCAGGTTGACCACCATTAGAGAGAGAGATTGTACATGTTATCAGGATGACCACCATTAGAGAGAGGTTGTACAGGTTATCAGGATGACCACCATTAGAGAGAGAGGTTGTACAGGTTATCAGGATGAC
The DNA here is from genome assembly GCA_030674185.1 of Monoplex corrugatus. Taxonomy (NCBI): domain Eukaryota; kingdom Metazoa; phylum Mollusca; class Gastropoda; order Littorinimorpha; family Ranellidae; genus Monoplex; species Monoplex corrugatus. The sequence goes on from CM060312.1 coordinate 92,993,881, forward strand.
CACCATTAGAGAGAGAGGTTGTACAGGTTATCAGGATAACCACCATTAGAGAGAGAGGTTGTACAGGTTATCAGGATGACCACCATTAGAGAGAGAGGTTGTACAGGTTATCAGGATGACCACCATTAGAGAGAGAGGTTGTACAGGTTATCAGGATGACCACCATTAGAGAGAGGTTGTACATGTTATCAGGATGACCACCATTAGAGAGAGGTTGTACAGGTTATCAGGATGACCACCATTAGAGAGAGAGGTTGTACAGGTTATCAGGATGACCACCATTAGAGAGAGAGGTTGTACATGTTATCAGGATGACCACCATTAGAGAGAGGTTGTACATGTTATCAGGATGACCACCATTAGAGAGGTTGTACAGGTTATCAGGATGACCACCATTAGAGAGAGAGGTTGTACATGTTATCAGGATGACCACCATTAGAGAGAGGTTGTACAGGTTATCAGGATGACCACCATTAGAGAGAGAGAGGTTGTACAGGTTATCAGGATGACCACCATTAGAGAGAGAGGTTGTACAGGTTATCAGGATGACCATCATTAGAGAGAGAGGTTGTACAGGTTATCAGGATGACCACCATTAGAGAGAGAGGTTGTACAGGTTATCAGGATGACCACCATTAGAGAGAGGATGTACAGGTTATCAGGATGACCACCATTAGAGAGAGAGGTTGTACAGGTTATCAGGATGACCACCATTAGAGAGAGGTTGTACATGTTATCAGGATGACAACCATTAGAGAGAGGTTGTACATGTTATCAGGTTGTTCACCATTAGTGAGAGAGGTTGTACATGTTATCAGGATGACCACCATTAGAGAGAGGTTGTACATGTTATCAGGATGACAACCATTAGAGAGAGGTTGTACATGTTATCAGGATGACCACCATTAGAGAGAGGTTGTACATGTTATCAGGATGACCACCATTAGAGAGAGGTTGTACATGTTATCAGGATGATCACCATTAGAGAGAGAGATTGTACAGGTTATCAGGTTGACCACCATTAGAGAGAGATTGTACAGGTTATCAGGATGACCACCATTAGAGAGAGGTTGTACAGGTTATCAGGATGACCACCATTAGAGAGAGAGGTTGTACAGGTTATCAGGATGACCACCATTAGAGAGAGGTACGTATTTTCAGGATGACCACCATTAGAGAGGTTTTACAGGTTATCAGGATGACCACCATCAGAGAGAGGTTGTACAGGTTATCAGGATGACCACCATTAGAGAGAGGTTGTACATGTTATCAGGATGACCACCATTAGAGAGGTTTTACAGGTTATCAGGATGACCACCATCAGAGAGAGGTTGTACAGGTTATCAGGATGACCACCATTAGAGAGAGATTTACAGGTTATCAGGATGACCACCATCAGAGAGAGAGGTTGTACATGTTATCAGGATGACCACCATTAGAGAGGTTGTACATGTTATCAGGATGACCACCATCAGAGAGAGAGGTTGTACATGTTATCAGGATGACCACCATTAGAGAGAGGTTGTACAGGTTATCAGGATGACCACCATTAGAGAGAGAGGTTGTACAGGTTATCAGGATGACCACCATTAGAGAGAGAGGTTGTACATGTTATCAGGATGACCACCATTAGAGAGAGAGGTTGTACAGGTTATCAGGATGACCACCATTAGAGAGAGGTTGTACATGTTATCAGGATGACCACCATCAGAGAGAGAGTTGTACATGTTATCAGGATGACCACCATTAGAGAGAGGTTGTACATGTTATCAGGATGACCACCATTAGAGAGAGAGGTTTTACATGTTATCAGGTTGTTCACCATGGAAGAGAGAAGTTGTACAGGTTATCAGGTTGTTCGTTGTCACACTAATCACTTACCCTTAGTCTTCAGAAAGATGCAGTTCTTAACTGAACTTTTAAAAAAAAAATTTTTTTTTCCAGATGGACCAGATGCAAGTTTGTTCATATTTTGACATTTTTTAACTATTTTACTCATTTGCTTTAACCCTGCAGCTGGTGGGCAAGGTTAAGAGTGATGCATTGAAAGAATTGTTCTTAACATGGAAGTTGGAAAAGTTGATCCAGTGTAACAAAACATGAGGCAGTATGCACTACTGTTTGGCTTCCTGTTTGAGATGGTAAACATGTTCAGTCCTAAACTGGTTTGATGAAAACAATCTTCATTCTGTCTTTAACAGATCCAGTGGTTCTGGCGTGCACTGCGGTCCTTTGACCAAGCGGAGCGTGCCAATTTCCTGCAGTTTGTGACAGGAACGTCCAAGGTTCCGTTGCAGGGCTTTGCGACCCTGGAGGGTATGAATGGCCACCAGAAATTCCAAATTCACCGTGACGACCGTTCTACTGATCGCCTGCCTTCTGCTCACACATGGTAAATGTCGTACACAGTTAGTTAACAGGTTATAGTGGGAAAATTTTCTGGGTTTCCATACTTGGGTGTGAGTTCTGAGTATAGCTTGTAATTAGACTGTAGAATCATAACAATTTGTCTGATTAAGAATATAGTGAAAGTCATATGCAGTTATTATTTTAAGGCAGTGATCAGGGCCAACTCACTATGATGGAGACAGTTCTTTGTTTTTGGAGTTTTGTTTGGTGCTTTTTTCGTTTTTTGTTGTTTTGTTTGGTTGTGTTTCTGGGTTGGTTTGTTCATTTTTGGCCCCATTTTCTGTGGCACTTTAATGACCACAGAAACAATTTTACAATGATGTTGATAGGGATGGTAATATACTGCTATGGCATTCGTTTTAGAATTGAGACTGCACAACAGGGCTGTACTGTACGCTTGCTATCATAATATATCCTGGTGTCAGCAATGCCTGCTATAAAATATCCTGGCATCAGCAATGCCTGCTATCATAAAATATCCTGGCGTCAGCAATGCCTGCTATCATAAAATATCCTGGCGTCAGCAGTGCCTGCTATCATAAAATATCCTGGCGTCAGCAATGCCTGCTATCATAAAATATCCTGGCGTCAGCAGTGCCTGCTATCATAATATATCCTGGCATCAGCAATGCCCAGAGATGTAAACACTTGCGGTGTTGGTCAGGATCAGTCTCAGCAACATGATAACAACGTAGGAGATTTGAGCAACAGTCTGCATGATACATCAGTGAAGTGATTGAGACTTGGCTGTGTGGTCCAAGTCTTCCCACTGAGCCCTAAGCATGCTCAGCTCTGGGTAGGAGACTGTTGAAGCCAAAAAATCCCACAATGACCTTGACACGACCAGTAGCATTCAAACCCACCACCTTTTCAGTCAGCAATCTGTTGCATTAAACACTTTATCCTGGCAACTGCTTTGTTTAGTTGTTGGTTTTGTTTTGTTTTGTTTTTTAACAGGGGTGGGCATTTGAGCACTTGACTCTGACCACAGTGCAAGGGTGCAGTTCTTTGAATTTTTTTTCCCATAACTCCTTTCTTTGCTTGTATGGAGACAAACTTTTACTATATTGGCTAAAGTACAGAAGTAATTGGTAGACTTGAATATTGTTCCTCTTTGCAACAAAGACATTGATGTTACATTTTGTGCTTCCATGCTATATACACAAAATATTGGATGTGTTTTTTCTGTCAACAGTTTCAACCAGCTGGATCTGCCCGTCTACGAGACTTATGACAAACTGAGGCAGATGCTGTTGCTCGCCATCAGTGAGTGCTCGGAAGGCTTCGGATTGGCGTAGACAGTGCAAACACATCACACACACACCACCCCCTGTCCAGCCAGGCGTCATTTTAGCTTGAAGGTGATCAGTTGACCCTTGTTCAACAGACCGTAGCTTAGACACCACCACCAGTGTTGACTGCCTGTTTTCACTCACACACACACACACACACACAACACACACACACACACACACACACACACACACACACACACACAGACTCGCACACTCACACACACACACACACACAGACTCGCACACTCACACACTCACACACACACACAACACACACACACACACTCACACACACACACACACACACACACACACACACACACACACACACCATCACCACCACCACCACCACCACCATGTAACACCTGGCTTCTTGTTTCAATGGCAGAAATCATGCACCATCAGTCTGTGGTCAGTGTGTGTTGGCCAGATTAAAAGCAAAAGCAAGACTCTCTTTGGTTGTGTGTGTTCCACTGGTGGTGCCATTGTGTATTGTCTGCTGTTTGATATAGGCCTACCTTCACAGGGATCTCTTGTGAATATGTGGTTACTTTTGGAACTTTAGAATACATTTACATTGTTTTGTCCCAGTATTTTGTCTGCGTCCAAAGTGATAAACTTGGAAATAAAAGATTGATTTTGATTGTTGTTGATATTGAAAGTTATAAAGGAAGGGCTGTGGTAGATAATTTTCTTTCAATATTTTGCAGTCTGTGCTGTTTGTTGCCGCTGTGAGATTCTGAACCCAGGAAGTCTGTCATGTATGTGTGTGTACGTGTGATTTTGGGCATAGGCAGTCTGTTGTGTAAGTTTGTACGGTACATGTGTGTGCGTGCTCAAGTGAGAGACTGGACATTCCAGCCTCAACTGTAATTGACTCTGAGACTTTAGGTCCAGCTGCAGATTTCAATAACTATGCTGATATGACCCAGTGGAACTCTGCCATCATTCTGTGAACAGATTCTACCTTTTGTTTTGGTTTTTGTTTTGTGTGGAATAAATCTCTGGAATATCGGTCGTCTCTCTGGACTATGTCCCAGTTTTTGGACTTTGTGTGAGAATGTGCTTTTTGTTCACTCCTGCTAAATTTATGAGTTTCTTTTCCAGGACGTCCACAAGGTTGTGGTTAGGGGGGCAACAGGGAATGGATGCAAGTTTGAAAAGCAGAAAATATTGATGATCAAATGACCTCTTGAATGAAGTGTTTCATGTATTTTGAATGTTGGATTTGTTTTTGTGCTGGGAGTATTTGTTTGCTTTTATTTTGTACGTCTTGGTTTAGTCAGCGTACTTCTTTCCTCAGCTACAATCCATCTTTTTATCTTTTCCCTATTTACAGTTTATTATATTTTTCTTTTTTCTTTGTTTACTGTGATTCTATCATTTTTTTTCTCCTTTAATCATTGCATCAATTTCTTTTAGCTTATGTTCAAGTATACAGGTTTCATCCTCCCATCCTGTGTTTACAAAGTATGCATGAAAGTATTATTAAAGTGTAGTTGTTAATATACTTGATTAAAAAAAAATGTCCCCTGTCTTCTTGCAACTAAGTCTGGTAGGGTTGCTGTACACTAAAATAGTGGGGATTGAGGCCCTCTGTGCTGTTGCCATGGTTATAGTTCCATGGTGATTGGTGCGTACATGCAGACTGTTGTTTTCTGATTGTTTGAGGATGTGGAGTTTTGAGAATAAAGAATTATTGAACATGGTGGTCTGGCTTGTTGCTTGTGATATGAGTGCAGTGAACATGGTGGTCTGGCTTGTTGCTTGTGATACGAGTGCAGTGAACATGGTGGTCTGGCTTGTTACTTGTGATACGAGTGCAGTGAACATGGTGGTCTGGCTTGTTGCTTGTGATACGAGTGCAGTGAACATGGTGGTCTGGCTTGTTGCTTGTGATACGAGTGCAGTGAACATGGTGGTCTGGCTTGTTGTTTGTGATACGAGTGCAGTGAACATGGTGGTCTGGCTTGTTGCTTGTGATATGAGTGCAGTTAGCATGCATGTTAACCCTTTGACTCCACACCCTGTCCATCAGCATCTTGCATCACCAACCATGCTAGCAAAGCAAAAATTTAACCCTTTTATTCCTTCACCCTATCCACCAGCTTGTACCATGGTTACCTAATTTGGTTCAGTAATCACATCAAGTCATAACCGGAACGGTGAGAGTGGTATTTGACATTTATTCATAACCAGAACACTGTTTTGGTATGCTTGTTGGATGATACATGCACATTCAGCCCATACAGTTTTTTTAAGGAGAATAACACGATTAGGATTGAACAGCATATATTGTATTCATTTTCAAAAATGTATGACTACAGTGACAATCCTCATGAAACAAAAGAAATCATTTACAGATGAATAAAATAAACCTGCACTATTTCATTGTGATAATCCATACCCAACTGATAAAAACGTGTCGGCTAGAAACCAGCCTTTCTTTAACTCTTTGACTCCTGCACCCTATTCACCAACTGCAAAAACTTAACCCTTTTCTCCTTCACCCTATCCACCAGCTTCCTGCAGGAAGCTGGTGGATAGGGTGAGGGAATCCAAGGGTTAAGTTTTTGTTTTGCAAGCACAGTTGGCAATGCAGGATGCTGGTGGGTAAGGTGCAGGAGTCAAAGGGTTAACAAAGAAACATACACAAAAACATGCAATAAAATTAAACGATGCTTCTAAAGTGCATGGCACACAGTCACAGTGACACAAGTAATAAAGGATGTACATTCATTTCTGTGTATTAATTTACTTTCTTTTTCCATCATAAGTCCACTGGTCCATAGTTGGTATGGCATGAAAAAAACACTTGCTCACACCCCCATCCCTCGTTTGGGATTTTGTTACTTTGGTCTCCAGGTTGTCGGACAATCAGGTCTGATGGGTCCAGGGGCTTTTCTTTCTTTGTGGCTAAAACGAGCATACTATCCAATTGGCTTCACCGGAACCTCAGGACAACCGCTCCTCCAGTCTTTGAATTCAACTTACAGTCCGACATTGTTCAGTATGTGTAGTCAAAAGTATTTTCTCTAAATGCATGTTTGGCTATATACCCTTAGCACATCCCCACTAACGTTGCCTGGTTCTCAATGGGTCTGCAGCTTTGGTTGATGCCTTCAGAGTGATTTGACTGGGACGTTCTTGTGCATATGATGTGCTAAGGGTTGGACTTTGAGGTCCTAGTGGAACTGTTTCCAGTTCATCTCGGTATTACCGTTAAACTTGGCCAAGAGGAGCAACCTACTGGTGCCTTAATGCTCACAGGCTGACAAAGGACAGTATCTAGCCAAACACGTATTTAGATAACATTTTTGCTTTCAGTCCCTGAAGTTGTGGATAGACAGTTTTTTTAACACCCTGTGTACTATATGCAACAAGATCCAGGCTTTACTTGATAAATATGGTGACCAACACCGACAGTCATTATGTGGTATAGTAATTTTCCCCTTCACTCCTTCACTGTCTCTGCCATCCTGGCCTTCCACTTCAAATTTTAAAAGGAAATCTGTTTGTGGGTAACATCTGCTTTCACAAGATATACATCTGGAATTAGTGACATTGGTGATAATGGAAAACTTGTAACACAAAATGTTAATGTACTGGCTACATAACTTGATTGGAAGAGCAACAAAACTTTGAAAAATGTCTATATGCACTGGCAGTGTGCCGCTGGCATGTCGTTTTGTTACTTTTGTTTTAATAGTACATAACTATATCTTACAAGTGCATAAGCTCAGCTAAAGTAAAATACCATACTAACCGCAAAATATTTGACAAGGTGGTCAAGAAATTGGTGAAGCCCAGCTGACTGCATAGAGCCATATCAGGGCTACAACCGTTTCAAAACACAATACTTCCAACAGGGGGGGGGGGGGGGGGGGGGGAGAATAAATGAAGTATGCATATCAATACATTCACGCACGTAATTAAAGAAGATGCTGTGGCATTGACCACTGTCCAATTCATCATCACAGGGGGTTTGAAAAACATGCCTGAATACAAATCTAAACACAACTAAGGACACTAAAACATATATAAAGATGGGCCCAATTTACTTAAGATTGTTTCTGCACATCACATTTCCCCAGAGCCAAAAATGCACTGAATACTCGTACATGTACCCAATTATCAATCCCAAGAAAAAATAGGCCTACGCAAGACTATCGAACACATGGACCAGCAAGGCAGAAAATGGTAGGAAGACAGCAAAGGAACATTACAAACAGTGACAAGAAAAGAAATTTTCAGCAAAAAATGTCCAGATGGTGGGGAGACAATGCAAAGAATTTCCAGAAGGTGGGGGAGACTACTGGTACTGAAAGAGCCCCCGGCATCCCCATGGGGGGATGCAATGATGTAACTGGTGCAGTGATACAACTGAACGATACACTGATAACTGATGTAACTGAATGATGCAGTGACAAGTATCCCCCTTTATACAATGCGGACAATAACGACCAAAATCATTCATTCAGTAAATGTTGTCAATCATGTAAGTAGGCTACAAACAGAAATGACAGAGAAAAATGTGTACAACAAACACACTGAGAATGCATTAATGAATCAATGATTCTGCCCTAGAATAATCTTTGTAATACTCCTCCATAAATGCGTACAAACTTCACTACTATACAAAGTGGACAAATCTGGTCTACAGCATATCCTTCCATTCCACCACACACACACAGTAGGCCTACCGTAAAGTTCGGGCTATAAGCCGCGACTTTCCCCCCAGCTTTAACCCCTGCGGTTTAAAAAAAAACGATGCGGCTTATTTGTGGATTTTTCCCGATCCCAGGAGCGTCACGTTCTCGTATATTCTTAGCTTCTCTTTAACTAATCAAAATCGTGTTTACCGTTCATGATTTTTCTGGTGAGCTCCATGTTAAAGTGTTAATTGTACACGTTAAAATGCTAACTGTTAATTGTTCACGTTTTTAAATCAAATCCGCACACATTGAAGCATTTGGATTGGTATTCAGATTTGCTCTGCTCAAGCGTACACCCTCATCATGCCGAAAACGCGACGTAATGCCTACGAAGCAACCTTCAAGTTGAAGGCAATCGACCTGGCCATTGAAAAAGTGCGACTTATAAACCAGTGCGGCTTATGTGTGAATAAAGTTGATTTTTCTGTAATTTAGTGGGTACGGCTTATATACCGGCGCGCTCAATATCCCGAACTTTACGGTATATGTATATATATGGGCTCCTTCCCTCATTTTCTCTGTCACAGTCACAAACCACTTCTAGCTATATGAAACTGTACCACTGTATGCAAAAGGCTAGTCCACACTGCCATACACACATACACAAACATATATACACACACACACACACAGAGAATAAATCGGTAACTATTACTAAATAGTAATACATTTTTAGAACCCACTAGGATGCTCCTAAAATAATACAGCTATGTGCACTTTTCTAAACAAGTTAGCAACAAAAATAATACAGCTATGTGCACTTTTCTAAACAAGTTAGCAACAAAAATAATACAGCTATGTGCACTTTTCTAAACAAGTTAGCAACAAAAATAATACAGCTATGTGCACTTTTCTATACAAGTTAGCAACAAAAATAATACAGCTATGTGCACTTTTCTAAACAAGTTAGCAACAAAAATAATACAGCTATGTGCACTTTTCTAAACAAGTTAGCAACAAAAATAATACAGCTATGTGCACTTTTCTAAACAAGTTAGCAACAAACATAATACACCTATGTGCACTTTTCTAAACAAGTTAGCAACAAAAATAATACACCTATGTGCACTTTTCTATACAAGTTAGCAACAAAAATAATACACCTATGTGCACTTTTCTAAACAAGTTAGCAACAAACATAATACACCTATGTGCACTTTTCTAAACAAGTTAGCAACAAAAATAATACACCTATGTGCACTTTTCTAAACAAGTTAGCAACAAACATAATACACCTATGTGCACTTTTCTAAACAAGTTAGCAACAAAAATAATACACCTATGTGCACTTTTCTAAACAAGTTAGCAACAAAAATAATACACCTATGTGCACTTTTCTAAACAAGTTAGCAACAAAAATAATACACCTATGTGCACTTTTCTAAACAAGTTAGCAACAAAAATAATACACCTATGTGCACTTTTCTAAACAAGTTAGCAACAAAACGAACGATACACTCGCAAATAACAAAACACTTTCATGAAAAATTATAGCTACACTTTAAAACTAATAATGATGCAGCTCTTCAGTGAAGGACATAATTTCTAAAATATTTCACTTCTTCTCCTCGATAAAAGTCACACATAGTAGCCTACTTTTTTTAAACATACAGACCAAGCATTTCATTTCAGCTGCTTGCGCCACAGTCAAATTGGACCACGTAAATAGTGGCCTACTCATTTTCATCAATACCAGTTCAAAGCAGACTCCTGCTCTGTCTCATTGACAACCAATCCTCACCCACCCCCCACTCACCATGCTTCTCCCAACAAGATCCAACGCTATACAAACTCGCTGAAGCGACATCAAGGTTCCCACAAAGGCCAGACATCAGTCTTTCTTGCTGAAAGAAACGTACGGCACCAGACGGCGCCGTTTTGGGCAGGGCTGTTGAGATTGGTGAGGACGTTCAGTGGGGAGAAGACATCTATGTTCCACGTCCTGCACTGAGTGTAATGGTCGATCATGGCTTCACCTTTGCCAATCTGTAACAATACACACCAAGCACATGGCATTCACTCTTTGCCACATCTGTAAACACACAGCCACACACATGGGCTTCACTCTTTGCACATCTGTAACACACCACACACATGGGCTTCACTCTTTGCCACATCTGTAAACACACACACACATGGGCTTCACTCTTTGCCACATCTGTAACAACACACACCACATGGGCTTCACTCTTTGCACATCTGTAACAACACACACACACACACACACAATGGGCTTCACTCTTGCCACATCTGTAACGCAACACACACACACATGGGCTTCACTCTTTGCCACATCTGTAACACACACACCACAGCACATGGCTTCATCTTTGCCTCGACAAACAAGCAACACACATGGGGCTTCACTCTTTGCACATCTGTAACAACACACACACACACATGGGCTTCACTCTTGCCACATCTGTAACAACACACACACACTGGGTTCACTCTTTGCCACATCTGTAACAACACACACACAGGCTTCACTCTTTGCACATCTGTAACAACACGACACACACCACATGGGCTTCACTCTTTGCCACATCTGTAACAACACACACACATGGGCTTGCACTCTGTTTGCCACATCTGTAAACAACACACACACATGGGCTTCACTCTTTGCCAATCTGTAAACAACACAGCATCACACATGGGCTTCACTCTTGCCACATCTGTAACAACAACAACACCATGGGCTTCACTGTTAACCACTTGAACAACAACACAATGGCTTCACTCATCCACATCTGTAACACACATCAACACACACATGGGCTTCACTCTTTCCACTCTGTAACAACACACACACACATGGGCTCTTCACTTGCCACTTAACAAACACACACACATGGGCTTCATCTTGCCACATCTGTAACAACACACACACAATGGGCTTCACTCTTTGCCAACATCTTAACACACACAACACACATGGGCTTCACTCTTGCCACATCTGTAACAACACAACAATGGGCTTCACTCTTGCCACATATCTGTAACAACCACACACATGGGCTTCACTACATCAATGCTACACACATGGCTTCACTGTAACAACACACACACATGGGCTATAACACACCATGGCTTCACTGTACAACACACACATGGCTTCACTGTAACAACACACACATGGGCTTCACTGTAACAACCACACATGGGCTTCACTGTAACAAACACACACATGCATTCACTGTACACACAACACATGGGCTTCACTGTTACAACACACACATGGACTTCACTACACACACACACACACATGGGCTTCACTCTATCAACACACACATGGCTTCACTGTATCAACACACACATGGGACTTCACTGTATCAACACACACATGGACTTCACTGTACAACACACACACCACATGCACTACACCTGCTTCACTGTAACAACACACACATGGCTTCACTGTAACAACACACACATGGGCTTCACTGTAACACACACACATGGGCTTCACTGTACATCAACACACACATGGCTTCACTGTACAACACACACATGGACTTCACTGTTCAACACACACACATGGCTTCACTGTACACACACACACATGGACTTCACTGTATCAACACACACATGGACTTCACTGTAAAAAACACACACATGGACTTCACTGTATCAACACACACACATGGACTTCACTGTATCAACACCACACACATGGCTTCACTGTAACAACACACACATGGACTTCACTGTATCAACACACACAATGGCTTCACTGTACAAACACAACATGGACTTCACTGTAACAACACACACATGGGCTTCACTGTAATCAACACACACATGGACTTCACTGTATCAACACACACATGGACTTCACTGTACAACACACACATGGACTTCACTGTACAACACAACACATGGACTTCACTGTAACAACACACACACATGGCTTCACTGTATCAACACACACATGGACTTCACTGTACAACACACACACATGGACTTCACTGTACAACACACACATGGACTTCACTGTAACACACCACACATGGCTTCACTGTACAACACACACATGGACTTCACTGTATCAACACACACATGGGCTTCACTGTATCAACACACACACATGGACTTCACTGTACAACACACACATGGCTTCACTGTACAACAACACACATGGACTTCACTGTACAACACACACATGGCTTCACTGTATCAACACACACATGGACTTCACTGTACAACACACACATGGACTTCACTGTACAACACACACATGGTACTTCACTGTAACAACACACACATGGACTTCACTGTAACAACACACACATGGACTTCACTGTATACAACACAACACATGGACTTCACTGTATCAACACACACATGGACTTCACTGTATCAACACACACATGGACTTCACTGTATCAACACACACATGGACTTCACTGTATCAACACACACACATGGACTTCACTGTATCAACACACACATGGACTTCACTGTATCAACACACAATGGACTTCACTGTAAACACACACATGGACTTCACTGTATCAACACACACACATGGACTTCACTGTAACAACACACACATGGACTTCACTGTACAACACACACACATGGGACTTCACTGTATCAACACACACATGGACTTCACTGTATCAACACACACACATGGACTTCACTGTAACAACACACACATGGACTTCACTGTATCAACACACACACATGGACTTCACTGTATCAACACACACATGGACTTCACTGTAACAACACACACACATGGACTTCACTGTACAACACACATGACTTCACTGTAACAACACACATGGACTTCACTGTATCAACACACACATGGACTTCACTGTATCAACACACACATGGACTTCACTGTATCAACACACACACATGGACTTCACTGTATCAACACACACACATGGCTTCACTGTACAACACACACATGGACTTCACTGTAACAACACACACATGGACTTCACTGTATCAACACACACATGGACTTCACTGTATCAAACACACACATGGACTTCACTGTATCAACACACACATGGACTTCACTGTAACAACACACACATGGACTTCACTGTATCAACACACACATGGACTTCACTGTATCAACACACACACATGGACTTCACTGTACAACACACACATGGACTTCACTGTATCAACACACACATGGACTTCACTGTATCAACACACACATGGACTTCACTGATCAACAACACACATGGACTTCACTGTATCAACACACACATGGACTTCACTGTATCAACACACACATGGACTTCACTGTATCAACCACACACATGGACTTCACTGTAACAACACACACATGGACTTCACTGTAACAACACACACATGGACTTCACTGTAAACAACACACACATGGCTTCACTGTAACAACACACACATGGAGCTTCACTGTATCAACACACACATGGCTTCACTGTATCAAACACACACATGGACTTCACTGTAACAACACACACATGGGCTTCACTGTAACAACACACACATGGGCTTCACTGTAACAAACACACACATGGCTTCACTGTAACAACACACACATGGACTTCACTGTCAACACACACACACATGGACTTCACTGTATCAACACACACATGGGCTTCACTGTATTCAACACACACACATGGGCTTCACTGTATCAACACACACATGGCTTCACTGTAACAAACACACACATGGGCTTCACTGTAACAACACACACATGGGCTTCACTGTACAACACACACACATGGGCTTCACTGTATCAACACACACATGGGCTTCACTGTAATCAACACACACATGGGCTTCACTGTATCAACACACACACATGGACTTCACTGTATCAACACACACATGGGCTTCACTGTATAACAACACAAAACACACATGGGCTTCACTGTATCAACACACACATGGGCTTCACTGAACAAACACACACATGGGCTTCACTGTAACAAACACACAATGGGCTTACTGTATCAACATACACACATGGCTTCACTGTATCAACACACACATGGGCTTCACTGTAACAAACAACACACAATGGGCTTCACTGTATCAAACACACATGGGCTTCACTGTAACAACACACACACATGGGCTTCACTGTAACAACCACACATGGGCTTCACTGTTAAACATCACACACATGGGCTTCACTGTAACAACACACAACACATGGGCTTCACTGTTAACAACTCACACACAATGGGCTTCACTGTAACAACATACACACAATGGGCTTCACTGTTTCAACACACACACATTGGCTTCACTGTATCAACACACACACATGGGCTTCACTGTATCAACACACACACATGGGCTTCACTGTAACAACACACACATGGGCTTCACTGTAACAACACACACACATGGGCTTCACTGTAACAACACACACATGGGCTTCACTGTAACAACACACACATGGGATTCACTGATAACAACACACACACATGGGCTTCACTGTAACAACACACACACATGGGCTTCACTGTAAACAACACACACATGGGTTCACTGTAACAACACACACACATGGGATTCACTGTAACAACAACACCATGGGCTTCACTGTATCAACACACACACATGGGCTTCACTGTAACAACACACACATGGGCTTCACTGTAACAACACACACATGGGCTTCACTGTAATCAACACACACATGGGCTTCACTGTAACAACACACATGGGGTTCATTGTAAAAAACACACATGGGCTTCACTGTAACACTTTACACACTGGCTTCCTTGTAACAACACACACATGGGCTTCACTGTAACAAAATTAAGGTTTCACTGTAACAATACACATGGGCTTCACTGTAACAACACACATGGGTTTCACTGTAACAATACACATAGGCTTCACTGTAACAACACTAATGCTTCACTGTAACAACACACGTAGTTTCACGTGTAATAACACACGTGGCTTCACTGTAACAATACACATGGGCTTCATGTAAACAACATATGGGCTTCAACTGTAACAACACAATGGCTTGACTGCAACAACACAATGGCTTCACTGTAACAACACACATGGGCTTCACTGTAACAAACTATGGGCTTCACTGTAACAATACTACAGGCTTTCACTGTAAACAAATAACAAACTAAGGTTTCACTGTAACAACACACAATGAGCTTCACTGTGACAACAAACATGGGTTTCACTGTAACAACACACATGGGTTTCACTGTAACAATACACATGGGCTTCACTGTAACAACACACATGGGTTTCACTGTTTACCAGATGTGAAACAAGACATATGTCAGTCACTCACATATAAACACATATAAAAGGTATTTAGTTTAGTATTTTATCCCCATTCCCTACCTTTTCCTCCCCCCCCCCCTCCTGGATTCATCACCCATGGGAAACGTCACCATATACAATGTTATGTTTTCACCTACATGTTTTGTCTCCAGGTATTTTTGTTTACCTATGAAAGTAGAGACACAGAGTGAGACAAGAGAGAGACAGACAGAGTGAGACAGAGAAGAGACAGACAGACAGAGACAGACAGACAGAGACAAGACAGAGACAGAGACAGAGACAGAGAGAGACAGACAGACAAACCGACAGACAGACAGAGACAGACAGACAGAGAGAGAGACAGAGAGAGAGGTACAGAGAGAGAGATAGAGAGACAGGAGAGAGAACAGAGAGAGACAGAGAGAGAGTGACAGAAATAAAGACAAGACAGGACAGAGAGAGACAGAGACAGAGAGAGTACAAGAGAGACAGAGAGAGTCACAGAGAGAGACAGAGACAGAGAGACAGAGAGAGACTAACCTTTCCTTCTGCAGGAGTTTGGTCACGTTATCAATGTCAGGAGCTATGAAGCGGTCCTTGTCCCAGGGCCTGTATAACACAGACATATTCATCAATTAACACCCCACCCCCTCAAATGTTATGTACTCCACACACACACACACACACACACACACACACACACACACACACACACACACACACACACACACACACACAACACACACACAAACACACACACACAGATCCGTGTGTGTGTACCTTTTCACTCCCTCACCCCATTTGTCGTGTGTGTGTGTGTGTGTGTGTGTGTGTGGTGTGTGTGTGTGTGTTGTATTGTGTGTATGTGTGTGGTGTGTGTGTGTGTGTGTGTGTGTGTGTGAGTGTGAGAGAGAGAGGAGAGAGAGAGACAAAACGCAACGTACAATAACAAACGCAACGTACACACTACAAACGCAACTGCAACTAGTACACACTGACAAACACTATGTACACACTGACAAACCAATGTACACACTGACAAACACAATGTACACACTGACAAACACAATGTACACACTGACAAACACAATGTACACACTGACAAACACAATGTACACACTGACAAAACACAATGTACACACTGACAAACACAATGTACACACTGACAAACACAATGTACACACTGACAAACACAATGTACACACTGACAAACACAATGTACACACTGACAAACACAATGTACACACTGAACAAACACAATGTACACACTGACAAAACACAATGTACACACTGACAAACACAATGTACACACTGACAAAACACAATGTACACACTGACAAAACACAATGTACACACTGACAAACACAATGTACACACTGACAAACACAATGTACACACTGACAAACACAATGTACACACTGACAAAACAACAATGTACACACTGACAAACACAATGTACACACTGACAAACACAATGTACACACTGACAAACACAATGTACACACTGACAAAACACAATGTACACACTGACAAACACAAGTACACACTGACAAACACAACGTACACACTGACAAACACAATGTACACACTGACAAACACAATGTACACACTGACAAACACAATGTACACACTGACAAACACAATGTACACACTGACAAACACAATGTACACACTGACAAACACAATGTACACACTGACAAACACAATGTCACACACCTGACAAACACAATGTACATACTGACAAACACAATGTACACACTGACAAACACAATGTACACACTGACAAAACACAATGTACACCTGACAAACACAATTACATACTGACAAACACAATGTACACACTGACAAAACACAATGTACACACTGACAAAACACAACGTACACACTGACAAATACAATGTACACACTGACAAACACAACGTACAACTGACAAATACAACGTACACACTGACAAACACAACGTACACACTGACAAACACAATGTACACACTGACAAACACAATGTACACACTGACAAAACCAATGTACACACTGAGAAACACAATGTACACACTGACAAACACAATGTACACACTGACAAACGCAATGTACACACTGACAAACACAATGTACACACTGACAAACACAATGTACACACTGACAAAACGCAATGTACACACTGACAAAACGCAATGTACACACTGAGAAACGCAATGAACACAAACGCATTGTACACACTCACAAACGCAGTGTACACACTGACAGACGCAATGTACACACTGACAGACGCAATGTACACACTGATAAATGCAATGTACACACTGACAAACGCACCTGACAATAGAGCGGACGAGTCTGTAGACCTCCTCCAGGGGTGCCGTGGTCTTCAGAGGTCTGAGGAATTCCATAGCCTGACAGGCAGCCAGCAGTTCTATGGCCAACACTGGTACACGTCCCACACGTACACAATGGTGTTATAATAATTAATAATAATATAATTACAATATTTATATAGCGCAAAATCTTGATAAAATCAAATCTAAGCGCTGAAACAGACACACACGCACGCACGCACACACAGCACGCACACACATACACACACACACACACACACATACACACACACACACGCATGGCTATAAATGGGGAGAAAGAATAAAAGCAATGGAAAATTATAGAGAGCATATAATTATTATTATTGTTAGAAACAATACAGACATAAACTCACTGACAACATGCCAAACTGAATACACCAAAATATTCTCTCACACTCCTTTCTCTGTCTCTCTCTCTTCTCTCTCTCTCTCTCTCTCAGTCTGTCTCTCTCTTTCTTTCTCTCTCTGTTTGTCTGTCTGTCTGTCTGTCTCTGTCTCTCCCTCCCTCCCTTTCCCTTTCACCCAATGCCCTCTCACAGACAGACAGACTGACAGACAGACAGGCAGACAGACAGACAGACAGACAGACAGCAGGCAGGCAGGCAGGCAGGCAGACAGACAGACAGACACATTGTATGTCTCACCCTGCTCGACATGCTCCACAACCCTGAGACACTTCCTGGCAGAAAATCCTCCCATGGACACGTGGTCCTCTGTACCGCCACTGGTGGTCAGTGAGTCCACTGACGAGGGATGACACAGAACCTTGTTCTCCGACACTGAAACACACGCACACACATGCATGGCTCTTACCTCCTCTGGTTGCCTGTTACTCACAGAATTTCGTACAAAATCAATACGCTATGCAACAAGTGTATTAATGGTACTGCACTTATTTAACGTTGTCACCACCTGACCCCTGCTGACCTCTCAGTTCTGCTAATGATACTACTTGTTTACAGATTCATCGATACAGATGTTCCACAGCCTGTCGCTGCTCTTTTCCTTGTTCTTGTTCCCTCTCTCTCTCTCTCTCTCTCTCTTGTCTCTCTCTCTCTCTCTCTGGTCCATACAACTGGAAAGAGCTTCCTCCGTCTTTTCGACAGTGAAATACTCTGTCTTCTTTAAAGTCTAAGTTGAAGACACTCCTTTGTGTCCAGCAGTGATTTCGCTCGTTATACACCCACCCCTCCGTCCTACTCTCCTCCTGTTCTGCCCCTCCCAGTATGCATGTTCTTTGTGCCCGAAAGGGTTTGCTTCTGTGACTGAATGTAAGGGTTTGCTTCTGTGACTGAATGTAAGGGTTTGTTTCTGTGACTGGATGTAAGGGTTTGTTTCTGTGACTGAATATAAGGTTTTGTTTCTGTGACTGAATGTTAGGTTCTGCTTCTGTGACTGAATGTAAGGGTTTGCTTCTGTGACTGAATGTAAGGGTTTGTTTCTGTGACTGGATGTAAGGTTTTGTTTCTGTGACTGAATGTAAGGTTTTGTTTCTGTGACTGAATGTAAGGTTTTGTTTCTGTGACTGAATGTAAGGTTTTGTTTCTGTGACTGAATGTAAGGTTTTGTTTCTGTGACTGAATGTTAGGTTTTGTTTCTGTGACTGAATGTAAGGTTTTGTTTCTGTGACTGAATGTAAGGTTTTGTTTCTGTGACTGAATGTAAGGTTTTGTTTCTGTGACTGAATGTTAGGTTTTGTTTCTGTGACTGAATGTAAGGTTTTCCTTCTGTGACTGGATGTAAGGTTTTGTTTCTGTGACAGGATGTAAGGTTTTGTTTCTGTGACTGAATGTTAGGTTTTGTTTCTGTGACTGAATGTTAGGTTTTGTTTCTGTGACTGAATGTAAGGTTTTGTTTCTGTGACTGGATGTAAGGTTTTGTTTCTGTGACTGAATGTTAGGTTTTGTTTCTGTGACTGGATGTAAGGTTTTGTTTCTGTGACTGAATGTTAGGTTTTGTTTCTGTGACTGAATGTTAGGTTTTGTTTCTGTGACTGAATGTTAGGTTTTGTTTCTGTGACTGAATGTTAGGTTTTCCTTCTGTGACTGGATGTAAGGTTTTGTTTCTGTGACTGAATGTAAGGTTTTGTTTCTGTGACTGAATGTTAGGTTTTGTTTCTGTGACTGGATGTAAGGTTTTGTTTCTGTGACTGAATGTAAGGTTTTGTTTCTGTGACTGAATGTTAGGTTTTGTTTCTGTGACTGAATGTTAGGTTTTGTTTCTAAGGTTTTGTTTCTGTGACTAAATGTAAGGTTTTGCTTCTGTGACTAAATGTAAGGTTTTGCTTCTGTGACTAAATGTAAGGTTTTGCTTCTGTGACTGAATGTAAGGTTTTGCTTCTGTGACTGAATGTAAGGTTTTGTTTCTGTGACTGAATGTTAGGTTTTGTTTCTGTGACTGAATGTAAGGTTTTGTTTCTGTGACTGAATGTAAGGTTTTGTTTCTGTGACTGAATGTTAGGTTTTGTTTATATGACTGGATGTAAGGTTTTGTTTCTGTGACTGAATGTAAGGTTTTGTTTCTGTGACTGAATGTTAGTGAATGATGAGAGTGTGCGCTTTGATTTGATTTATACATCAAGATCTAGGGCCTTACAATTATTATTATTGTTATTATATTATAATAATAATAATAAATGGTTATTTATGAGCGCTTTCCACTTGCACAAAGCGCTTTACAACAACAATAAAAAGTAAAACAAGCACACGAACTCACAGACACACACCAACACACACACAAACACGCACAGACACACACACACAAAACCACACACACACGCACGCACGCACGCACACAAACACACACGCGCACGCATTCACACCCAAAAACACGCACATCAAGAATACAGAGCGGCAGAAAGAGGGTCTACAAGAAATGTTGCTGGAAGAGAAAAAGTCTTCAGACTAGTTTTAAAGGAGGGAAATGAAGGGCTGTGACGGAGATTGTGAGGCAAGGAGTTCCACATCTGCACAGCAGATGATGAAAAAGCTCGACCACCATGCCTCTCTCGTTTATATTTTGGAACGCGGAATGTTCTATCATCGGTAGCAGAGCGAAGAGATCTGGGTGGTACATAGATCGTAAAGATGTCAGAAAGGTATTTAGGCGCAGTGCCAATTATGACTTGGTAGCAGAGACAAGAAGCTTTGTATTTGATTCTTATTATTCTTATTTATTCTTATTATTTGATATTATCATTATTATTATTTTTATTGTTGTTATTATTATATATATATTTTTAATATTATTATTGTTATTATTATTATTATTATTATTATTATTATTATTATTATCATCATCATTATTATTATTATCATCATTATTATATCATCATCATCATTATTATTATTATTATATTATAATTATTATTATAATAATATTATTATCATTATTATTACTATTATTTGTGTTAGTATTATTATCAGCGTTTTCGTGGTTTTATTTCTGGTTCTTATTTGCCTGAACGCGGGCAGTTGCACTTGTCTTTGGATTTAACATTTTTCAATACAGAAACAAAACCAAAAAACTTCTACATGCTGTGACAGCTGTTCAAACAATAAACAACTGTATAAAAGTCGTTTTTCATAATTTCTTAATGTAGTTTTTTTTTCCTTGTCACGACATGTTTTCTTATCTCGCTATATCTCTGTGAACGTTTTAATCCAGGCAAGTCATTAACCTTTTGTAGGTTGAACCGTACACAGTTTGTGGTCTCTGACTGCTGTATCTTATCTTCACTGTGTGTGTGTGTGTGTGTGTGTGTGTGTGTGTGTGTGTGTGTGTGTGTGTGTGTGTGTGTGTGTGTGTGTGTGTGTGTGTGTGTGTTTGTGTATGTA